>CAWUFW010006180.1:0-720000 GCA_963921515.1 Calotriton arnoldi | reverse complement strand
CTTTGCCACTTCACTCTCTGCCACTCTACTCCACTCTGCGCTGCTCTGCTAAACTTCAGTGCACTCTACGCCACTGCAATCTGTACTGCACCGCTCTACTCTATGCCACTACACTAAAGCGGGTTCCATAAAGGTAAGAATCCCTATTTTAAGAATCGGGTGAAAAGGGAGTTAGTCAGAATCCATAAAGAGTTCTAGTTCGAGAAAGTGAGAAAAGCATAAAGCTTTATTTAGCATTAAAGTCAGTTCAAATAGATCAAAAATATCAAAGCAGAACTTCCCATAAAGAGAGATTACAAAAACTCAGTAGAGTCTCACAAGCAATGTGACATAAAGTGTGGGTCTGGGTAAATGGGTCTAGAATGGTCAAAAAGGGTCTCTGGAAAGTGATAAGGAGAAAGACATTATAGCAAGTGGTAACCTACTCTAGGAACACGCGCTAATATAAACATCACATTCTGAAGCTTTGCAACATGTGGCTCCTTCTGTCTTCCATCAGCCAATCAGCGTTCAATGCGCTCCTAGAAACAGGATCACTCCTTGTCTTCACACAGGAATACACTAGTACACAGACAGCTATGTAAAGTTTGCAGCAAAATTGTAGCAATTATGAGTTCATGAGAATTTTGTCTCATTCAGGTCTATTTTCTCGCGTACTAGCTACATCTCTTACCTTCTAATATCAAGTCACTAAACAATGATCCATGTAGAAGTCGAAAAGAAAACATTTTGCAGAACCACCATTGATTGAAAAAAAAAGTAAGTTAAAAAGTCAAGAATTAAACATTTATTACATACTTAGCATTTCTAGTCAAATTTACTTTTTAAGCAGCATTGTTTTAGCTATTTGAGACCTAGTACAAATAAATAAAATGGCTCACAACTTTTACATTTCTGAAAAGCGATATTTTCATCAAGCTTACATGGTAATTCTACTAATTTTTTGATGAGCTATTTTTAAAACCTACCCCTTAAAAGTTACTGTAGTTGAGGGAGAAAAAGCAAACTACATTGTGCAATGAATGAGTGAAAGCTGTGACGGTTTCCTAACTATTTTTTAAGGTGGAGATGACGCCAAAGGAAGGCCCAACATAAATCTGCTCCCTCCCAAATCTGTTGATAATCACTGACTGGAAATCGCAACTAAATAAGCTCCAAGTCTATAGGGAGCAGCAAGAGGATTGATCACTTGATTAATCATATCAAGTAGGAAAGGCAGCTTTTGCCAAGTGATTTCAAGATGTTTTTGTATTTTATTTATAGATTGTGTCATTGCTTACATGGGTTGGACACTAGAATACATTCTTTAAAACAATCTGCAATCTGTCAGTACCACGGCTCTTACAAATCAGAGTATATCAAAGCCATTCCCTCCTCCTCCCCTCCACATCAGCCCTCTTCCCTCCTGTGGTTATCTCAAGGTCTGTGAATAGGACCTAAGTGTAAGGGTGCAAAGGGGTAGGAAGAGAAAGAAAGAGAGACTCACCCCTGTGTATTGGTTGTTGGAAAACCCTGACTGGATAGTTATGGGGCAGCTTTTTTGGCCAAGGTTCAAGGGGCCTGCAGTGCTCTACCTAGGACAGAGACAGCATAAATCAGTGAAGGGACAACAAACTACAGGTATTAAAATAGAGTTATCATATTAATAGGATCTGGACATACCTGTTTCAGTGTGCAGGCAGCCTGCAATTAAACCCCAAGCGTACCTGGAGTCCCACTCAAGAGCTGGAGTAGGAAGCCTGGGATTAGGGATAAAAAACATTAATTTAAGGGCTTTGGAACTGAGGGAACTGAGAAGGGGAAAAACAACAAAGGTAAAGTAACAAATAGGCTGAATATGAACTTAAGCGCAAGCGAAAAAGTTGTAACAATATCTGAAGCTTGACAGCTTGCTTCTTCACACAGTAGGTCTTTATACCATCTCTGACCATACTAACCTAGAAGTGGTACTATTAGTGCTGGTCCTTAATGTGGCTCTGAAAGCATTGGCTCTTGCTATGTGGGCCTGTATTTTCCTTTGGCCTGTTCTCAACCTTCTCTAAGTTTGAGGTTTTCAGGGTTTTTTACGGGCTACTGTGTTAGATGATCTGACACTGTCACTTTCAAATAATCCAAAATGATAACTCCCATGTATCAAAACAAAGAAAGATAAAAAGATGGAAACAAAATTCAGATCAACTAACAAACTTACACCATGTTTACCTCAAACAGGTAAGGTACTGGGTGAAGGGAAGTCCGCTATGTTTGAATATGCCTAAATTCAATAATTTTTGTTGGGGACAAATTGAAAAGGTAATCCCTTTAAACTGTTCACAGTCACTAGTCTCATCAGAAAAACTGCAGTAAAGAATTATCTAGAAGTTATAGACAATAGAAAACCACACATTTACAGCAAGTGAGAGCAGAAGGCAGTTTTATTTTCAACAGTCTACAAGGTATACACCCTTATTGTTCTTATCTACTGGATGAAACCAACAAGACTGATGTCACAGCAGACATAAAATGTTACTTAAACATTGCTTCAAAAATATTATCACTTAAAAAATATCGCAGAACAGAATATAGAATGTCAGAAGATTGTTTTTTATCTTTAAAACATCGGTTTTAACATTTCTGTTGTGCATCAAATTGTTTACTTTAATATAGTTGGATTTCATATCATTTTGAAATTAATGTAATATATATTAGTTATATTAATTTCCGGTGTTAGTATTGTTAATATATTTGTTTTATTGTTTTACATTTTTTATGCTAGATTGTAATTTTTAATGTGCAATTAAATTGTTTTTACGTTTAATTACTAATGTATAATTTAGTAGTGTATATTTGGGTTTGTAGGGGAATAGGGTGGGAAGTAATTTAAATTATAAAGTTGTATTTTTAATTTTCAATTCATTTTTTATGTTAATTAAATATTTAATTAGTTGTAAATTGTTTAATTGTAAATTGTTTAATTGATTAATTGCTATTTTTGGTATTTAAGTGTATTATTAATGTATATTTTATTTTTGTGTAGTTTAATAACTAATCTATATTTTAGTTATGGATTGTAGGAGAGTAGTGAGGTAAGTTATTTAATAATAATATGTGTTTACAAATACATTTTTATGTTAATTAAATATTAATTTGTAATTAATTATGTATATTTTTACTTTTATTTGATTATTTGTTATGTAAATTATGTTATGTAAATGAATTGTAGTATTATTATTGTAATAATTAATTATGTATATTTTTATTTGATTATTCGTTATATAAATTATGTTACGCAAATGATTTGTCGTATTTATTATTGATTCTAATTACTATTTCTTTAATTTAATTACTATTTTAATGTTATTGTTTTATTTATAATTTATTTTAATTTTTTCAGCGAGGTTAGTGGACTTTTTTGGTAGTAGGGAGGGTTAAGTGAGTTTGTTTTAAATGTATTTATTTAGTTTTTTACGTTGTTATTGTATTCATTTTGTATGTACTTTTTGTATTTATTTACATTGTATTTTTGTATTTTGAATATGTTTCAATAATTGTACGTTATTAACCATTAAAATGTTTGTTTAATAATGATTAGGAGTTGGAATGGTATATGTAACTCTTCCTAAATCTAACACTTTCCATGTTTTCCCTTACATTGGAGTGGGGACAGTAAATAAAATCCCTCCAAAGTCCAACACTTTCCCTGCCTTTCTTACGTTGGAATGGGAATAGAAAATGTAACCCCTCCAAAGTCTAACATTTTCCCTACTGTTGTTTACATTGGAGTGGGAATAGTAAATCTAACCCCTCCAAAGTGCAGCACTTTTCCTTCTTTTGCATATGTCGGAATGGGAACTGTAAATCTAACCTCACCAAAGACCACCACTTTCTCTGATTTTGCTCTCGTTGAATTGGGAAGAATAATTATAACCCCTCCAAAGTCCAGCACATTCTCTACTGTAGCATATTTGGGAGTGGGAATAGTAAATCTAACCCCACCAAAGTCCAGCACCACCTTTCCTGCACGGCATGGACTCTACAGTTCATGCCGTGTAGGAACTGACTTGGCGTTCCCATTGCAGTGCCTTTTATTAGGCACTGCTGAGGGAACACCAAAGGACAACCTGCCAGACCACGAGAACACTTGTAATCTTTTGGGCGGCTGGCAGTCGAGTTTGGCGGTCTTGGAGCGGGGCACTGGAGCGGCGGCCCGCTCCAAGACCTCAAACTTATAATCAGGCCCTAAATCTGACTCCTTTAAAATCCTACATTTTTGCTAGTGTTATTTTTGATAGTTGTTATTTCTTGAATATTTTGAATTTTTTATTAAATGTTTATATTAATTTTAAAATGTATTTTTTATATTCATTTTATATTTTAAATTGATTGTAGTATATGTTAATGTTAACATATGTTTATTTTAAATTTCTTTTATATTGATTTTTATATTTAAATTGGGTTACATATATGATTTGGCTATGAATCAATTTGTTAATTTTACATTTAAGGTACTGTTAATTATATTATTATTTTGTAATTTCATTTATCAAATACATTACTTATAATGGTGTGTGTGTGTGTGTGTGTGTGTGTGTGGATATATTTGAATTGTAGTCCCCCCTTTTTAGATGAACAGGAGAAAGAAACTATGTTGACAGGATTTAAAGCTAAGGGGTATTTGAAAACTACTCTAAGGGTGGCACAGGAGAAGGTGACATTGAACTGCAGGGAGAATCTATTGGTGACACATGGTAAGAAGATATCAAGAATGCATGGACGAGACGCAGTTAGATTTATTACCACCTACATTCGGGAGTCCAAGAATATTAGGAAGGCCATGGCTGACACTGGAAGATATTGAAGGCAGATCAAGTAATTGGTAGACTACTCTCGTTATATTTAGCAGTCACATATCGTAAGTCAAAATCTCTAGGGGACAACTTAGTACATAGTTGCCTGAAAGAAGTGAGTATGTGTGACTGGATGAAACCTCCAAATGGCTATACTAAGGGGCCGATTCCGATCTCGGCCGGTAGTGCTCCGAATCGGATTCGGATTGACCGGATCCGATTCGGAGCCCTGTTTCCCGACCGAATCGTACGCGGGTCCGGCAGAGCGAGTACGATGCGAGCGCACGCGAAATCGCCGACCGACTCGTTCACGGGTCCGAACCGCATCGACCGACTCGCTCGGACTCGACGCGCACCGCGCTATGGAGACGTTTCCCGGCCGGGTAAGTACGATGCGCGCCGCGAGCGAGTCCGACCGACTCGCGCCGTCCGGCTCGAAAGAGCTGTCGGAGCCGGACTTTGGGGGTCCGTGTCGGACCCCCCTGTAGGCGTAGGCACGCGAGTCGCACACAGGGGGGACCTATGGGTCCCCCCTACCTGTGCATGTACGCCACGATGCGCATGGACGCGTACCCGCTGTAGGGGGCGCCCTTGTTCGCCTCGCACCCATTGAGTCAATGGGAGCCCGCGTACGCGTTGTACGACCGGCTCCCATTGACTTCAATGGGAGTCCGACCGAATCGAGTCCGATAGCATGCGAATGCATCGTACTCGTCCGGTCGGACTGCTAGGGTCCGATTCGGTCGGAATTCTCTCCGGGTCCGGCTCGGTCGGAGAGATTTCCGGCCGGAATCGGAATCGGCCCCTAAGTGTGGAAGATGTAAAGCATGTAAGATGAGCAAAAATATCAGAGAGGTCACATTACCAACGGAGGTAAAAAATGGATTGTCAAACCTATTATCTGGCTGTTAAAAATCTCATGTAGGATGGAACAATTTTTTTGCTGTGAGCTCTACCAGCTATGGCCCAAATTATGATGTCGGTCGGACGAGCGTCCGACCGATATCGTAGCAGAAACTGGACCACCCGACAAGGAGTCAGCAGTCCCGCTTCCACTATTATGATAGGACCACCTTCACGGCGGTCGGAAAGTGTATATTTTCTATTGAGGCTTGTGCTGCGGGTTGCAGTGCCAGCCTCAATAGAAAATATACACTTCTAAAACATCCATGCACCGTGTAGCTAGCACCATGTGGTACCTGCCACATGGTGCAGGGATTTTAGGGGGGCACCATAGGTGCCACCCAGACCCCATAGCAGAGGCCGCAGATGGACAGGGCCCTGCTAGGTGCCCCCAAAGTCTGTTTCCGTCTACCTTTCTATGGTGGTCGGACCGCCATAGAAAGGCAGACCGAAAGGGACATCGTAATCCCTATGGCGGTGCGTGAGAAGGCACCGCCCTTATTATAGGGATTACAATCCATCAGCTGGGCTGATGGGCTCCTTGAGCCCGTCGGAACAGCAGCGGTCGGTCCCTCCGCATACTGCCTCTGACCACCACATCATAATGCAGCAGGCGGAACGCAGGGGCAGATGTCGGTCGGATCGCAACCGACATGCCGTCAGTTGCGATCCGACCGACATCGTAATCAGGCCCAAAGAAACTTTGGTTTTCACAAATGCACTTGAGGATTTTTATATTGAGAAGGCAGCTAGGTTCTAGGTCAAATAAGGTGGATGAAATTATGCAAATTATCTTTATATTAGCCTCATTAGAAAATTAATTTACAAGCTACAAAGAATCCAGAACATGGCAACCAGACAAGTTTTAAACTTACAAAGACAGTATCACATTACTCTTGCTATTAAGCCATTCCACTTAGTACCAGTTATAAGACCTTTGCTTAGCAAACTGGGCAGTTCATACGATGGATCCAACCTTCTTACAATGCATGCTCAGAGTATAGAGCCAAATGAGACACCTTAGATAAAGAACGGCCACACTCCCAGTAGCTCCCTTTTTCCAAAAAACCTGCATAGTTGGAAGCGCCTTCTCAGTACTGAATGATGCAACTTGTGGCCTATACTACCAAAGAGACTAGAGATCAATAAAAACCATTGAGAATTCAGAAAAGAAATAAAGATCTGGATTTTCCCAAATTTAGGGCCCAAGTGACCCCAAGACCACAACCCTCACTGATTTCAAAGTGCACCTTGTGAATTTATCCTCACATTCCTTTCATGTATCAATCCACACTTATGATCCTCAAGCATGCCAGTGCACAATGTCAGGAGGACAGTCTCAGCCTCATGTACAACGCCAAAACACAACATTAACTGATGACATTTCAACTAACACCCTTTTTGCCATCCATGCCCTACAGAAACAGGAATCATTCAAATGGCCACCTGGAAAGCACCTCAACAAGAGGTAGGAAATAACTATATACATGCTACATGCCTGTGCTGTGAAATCTAAAATATTTCTGTGTAGTGTAAGATAAGAAAGCGATCTGTCTATCGTGACTAGAAACTTGTCAACTATGTAGATGTTTATATTTGCTCGTTTTTGCATATACATATAGAATTTATACATACAGATTTTTTAAGTGCATCTGATATGGTGCACAAAACGTTTATAAGCAAATTGCATTATTGAAAATATTGTGCATTTTATATTTACTTACATTTACAGATATTTATGTTTGTTTTGCAATATAGATTAAGGGAACAGGTTTCTGTGAGGAATCCTAGGTTTACCATTCGTAGCTTTCCACAAGCAGTAATTCCTTCCTTAAAGAAATGTACATGTTTTATTTTATTTTTTTTATTTAAAAAGGTTTTATATAGCGCTGGCTAGACCCGAGGGTATCAGAGCGCTTTACAAGGACTGGGTGAAAAAAAAATTACAAAATAACATTTGTATAAAGAGATAAAAATACAAGACAGTTATAACATTATACACGTTGCAAATATTACATGTGGTCGTAAATAAAGAATACCTTTGGGCAATAACAAGAATTGGATAATAAAACTAGTAAAGGATGGTTAGAAATGGGGGTGGCAGGTGTGAAGGTGGGGGTGGAGCTGAGGAGGATGATGGGAAAGGTGATAGAATGAAGGGGTAAAGGGTAACTACAAGAGAAAATAGATAGGGGAGGTAGTTGAAAATGTGTGAATGAGAGGGGGGAGTGGGACAGGCAATCAGTCGAGGGAACCTCAAATAGTCAGGGATTCGATAATAATCTAAGTTGGGTGAGCAGGATTAAGGCCCCCAGAATCTGTTGAGAAGATGCAGCTTGAGGTCCTTTTTGAAGCTGTGGTAGGAGGGGTTGCAACGTAGGTCTTTAGGGAGTGAGTTCCAGATGGTAGGCGCATTATCGGAGAAAGAGCGTGACTGTGTAGATTTCTTGTTAAACAAGGGGGGGACAATGAGAAGGGCGTGGGTGCTCCTCATTGCTCTAGAGCAGCCAGCTTTGTGGAGTTTATCAGAGAGATACAATGGGGTGTATTGATGGAGGGCTTTGTGCGTAATGCAGGCGGTCTTGTAGATGGATATGCCTTCGATGGGAAGCCATTTAAGGTCCTTGAGGACGGGGGAGATGTGATCAAACCGCTTACAATCCGAGATAAGTCTGGCTGCAAGGTTAAGGACCGATTTAATTGGGGCTAGGTGGACTTTGGGCGTACCAGCGAGAATGGCATTACCATAGTCCAATCTAGACAGTACCAATGATTGCACAACTAGTTTAAAGTCATCAGCAGGAATGAAGGATTTAATTTTCTTGAGGTGTTGGAGAATGAAGAGAGCTCCTTTCGCTGCATTTTTTATGTGGGGAGTAAGACTGGTGTTTTGGTCAATGCTTATTCCAAGGGATTTGACTGAGGTAGAGATGGAAAGAGTGCAGTTGAGAGCTTTAAGGTCGGAGATCCAGTGATGGATGGGGAGCCGGTTGTTTTTGGGAGAGAATAGGATGATTTCCGTTTTTTTAGGGTTGAGTTTGAGGTGATTATGATGGAACCATTGTTGAATTTTAGTCAGGGTATCATTGAGGTGTAGAATGTCAGCATGGGATTTAATCTTATAGTAAAGTTGGGTATCATCCGCGTAGAGGTGAAAGTTGATTCCTGCTTGCTTGAGAATCAGGGTGAGGGGTTCCATGAAGAGGTTGAATAGAACGGGAGAGAGTATAGAACCGTGGGGGACAACCAAGGAGACGGGCATAGGTTTAGAGAGGCAATCCTTGAGTTTAATTTGTTGGGTTCGGTGTTGGAAGAAGGAGGTGAACCATTTGAGGACAGGACCGTTGAAGCCGAAACGATCTTTGAACGTGTTGAGTAAGGCGGCGTGGTTAACAGTATCGAAGGCAGCAGAGAGGTCGAGGAGAATGAGAAGGGAGGACTCCCCCTTGTCGAGGGAGTGGTGAATGTCATCCATAATGTTGAGCATGGCAGTTTCAGTACTGCAGCCCTTTCTAAAGCCTGACTGTAATGGGTCCAAAAGGTTGAAAGAGTCGATGTGTTTGTCCAGTTGGAGATGGGCGCATTTTTCAAGGGCCTTAGATAGAAGAGGAAGGTTGGAGATAGGTCGCAGATTGTTGAGGTCATTTGGGTCAGCTGTAGTATTTTTGAGGGTGGGAGTGATTTGCCCCATTTGGAGGGAAGCAGGGACACAGCCCGTGGACAGAGAGGCGTTGATGATGGTGGTCATGTGATACATGAAAAGCAAACCAATGAGAGATAGTAAAAAAAACAAATCAATTTAGTTGTTAATAACACAGTTTAATGATTTACATGTAATTTTTTAAAACAGCAGCTACGGATTCACATTACATTCATTTTTGTCACTGAACCAAAGCAATGTCCTCCAGGGAATGGTTTTTAAAGAAAATAGCTTGAAGGAAAATGTACCCTTTTAAATCACAGTTTAACTCACTTTTAACAAAATGCCTTTGTTTAAAAAATATTTGATCAAAGAAATGTCCAGATCTTCAAGAAGTGTTCGTTAACATCTTCCTGGGTTCTCCCAAAACTATCCGGGACGTCCTCCTAAACTCGACGCCATAGGTCCAAGTGGTAAAATGGCTTTTCCTCTCTTCAAATGAGGTCACTACTAAAATTCCAGTTGTCATTCGCCTTGCTGGTTTTCTTCTCAATGGATAAAGTTTCTTCTCGTTATTGAAACATTCTTGAAGTCTTATATATCTAGAGATTCAAGATGAAGCAAGAAACATGACTTTTCAATCCTCTCACAGGAAGGAGTCCTTCCAAACAGGTCTCCTTCTTTCTGCCTGGAGCATTATTGCAGCAGATTTTATAAGGTGATTTGAGAATCTTCCTAGGTCAACGAAAGCAGAATTTCTGCATATTCTCCTCCTTTCTTTTGCACCAAAATAACCCAGTTCCTGTCCCATCTAGACACTTTGGGGCCGATTCCAATTCGGGCCGAAAATCTCTCCGACCGAGCCGGACCCGGAGAGATTTCCGACCGAATCGGACCCGTGCAGCCCGACTGAACGAGTACGATGCGTCCGTATGCTATCGTACTCGAGTCGGTCAGACTCCCATTGAAGTCAATGGGAGCCGGTCGTACAACGCGTACGCGGGCTCCCATTGCCTCAATGGGTGCGAGGCGAACAAGGGCGCCTCCTACAGCGGGTATGCGGCAAAGCGACTCGCGCCGTACACGCACAGGTAGGGGGGACCCATGGGTCCCCCCTGTGTGCGACTCGCACGGCTACGCGTACAGGGGGGTCCGACACGGACCCCCGAAGTACGGCTCCGACTGCTCTTTTGAGCCGGACGGCGCGTGTCGGTTGGACTGCTCGCGGCGCGCATCGTACTTACCCGGCCGGGGAACGTCTCCATTGCGCGGTGCGAGTCGTGTCCGAGCGAGTCGGTCGGTGCGGTTAGACCCGGAAACGAGTCGGTCGGAGCGGTTGGGACGCCCGAACGAGTCGGTCGGCGAATTCGCATCGTACTCGCTCGTCCGGACGCGCGTACGAATCGGTCTGGAAATAGGGCTCCAAATCGGATCCGGTTATGCCGAATCCGATTCGGAGCCCTACCGGCCGAGATCGGAATCGGCCCCTTTGTAGCAAAATGATTTGTTTTCAGGTTTTGGCGTGTATGAAAATGGCCTTGGATTGTCTTGTACTGTTCCGTAACTTATCTAGAAGCAAACCCTTCTAGGCACAACTATCTTCCCCATCTGGAGGAAGTGGATACTCCAAGTCTGTGAGATCTTATCCCTTCATAGCTTCCAAATGCAAAGAACTTTCTCGGAGAGAGAGCTATCAAAACTGAAGAATAGTGGCAGACAGGACAGCTTTTATTTAAGGAGCCTTTGACCCTTGGGAATGGGGCACCTCTCATGGGAAAAAATGTGGTGTGAAAGACGCAAATTAATTTATGAGCACAGGGGTCTCAGCTGTCAGCAAAGAATTAGGACCACGAGAACATACTGTTTTTTTAAAGGCAAAAAATGTGATACATTTTGGAGTTCACCTTTGCATTAAATAAAATAAAAATGCATATTGACCTGAGATTTTTATTTTTGCTAATGAGTTATAGGCAGCTAGAATGATGTACCCACTTATCTCCTAAATGGAGTTACAGAAAAATAGGTTTTATCACCTATGGAATTTTAAATGCTGGATGCATATTCTCCTGTAAGATAGCACTTAAGTTTGTTACCCTTTTTTAAATGCAAGTGGCTATAAACCTTCTTTTTAAATTTAAACACCATGCAGCTGGGCCCAACTATTACAAGTCTACAAGTCTCAATGGCACCTTACTGACAATGTGTAAAATCTAGCATTTTATTTGCAAAAGTATGTTCAGTTTAGACATCCAGGGTAACACTTGATTGTTACAGGTCTATTTCATAGCCCATGTTGAAGGTTTTGCTGCCAGCTCCCATGTTGAAGTTGAATTTGACATTTTTGCAGTTTGCGCTAATTGTGAGCACTTTACCGTCAACTTACAAAAATGTCAAATATGTCAAACAGCCAAAATGGGAAAGGAACATACAATCATAAAATTAGGTTTTGTTTGCAGGCCCAAACTGCCAAAAGATGAGAAACATCAGCTATTCAGGCCAAAGAAATCCAGATATCCAGGGGAAACATGGCAAAAAGTTAGATTTCTTTACATCTTCATGTAACAGGTGATCAAAGAGTTGCTTTTAATGATCTGCTGCAGGCCTGCAACATAGTCCTGGATGCAGGGATATTTCATCTATTCCTGTTTCTCTGTGTTAAGGTTCTCCTGGATTAAGAAATCTTTCATTTAGGTGAATAAACAATCTCCGGGAAGGTGGCAAATAATAGTTAAAGATCAAGGGTAACTTAGCCACTTTTTCATGATCTCAGGTTTGCACCACATCACTGTTGGGATGTAAATATGGACATTGACTTACAAAGGTTTACCTTCGAGACATAGGGCCAGATCTAGAGTTTTTAATGGCTGGAGTACAGTGCACCAGGGTGGCAAAGGAAATTATGTCTGCCATCCTGATGGACTACTGTCCATCAGATTTAGAAATCACTCTGGCCCAGCAGTGATCTCTGTTCTATGATGGGAATCAACATCATGGAGGTTCTTGTCAAGGTACAAAAAGTTTGGTGGACAGGCAACTCTTGTGTTTATGGCTGTTTACAAACTTTATCAATGTTTTTGTTTTTCAAAAACAAATAACTAATGAACTCCACACCCAGGTCGTTTTTTTCCGTGGTGTGGCTGGCCATTATTTCTTTTCCTGACCCTAGCAATGGACAGAAAAAAAGGACATCACACCGTCCACCCTAAGGAGGGCAGGTAGTGTAATGCCCTTCCCTTGTCGGCCCCTACTCTTTCAGTCAATGTGAAGATTCCTTGGACAGACCCAACATCCTTCTGACCCTAAATAAGGTTGTGATTCATCGGTTTAGCCAACAGGGTACTCTCTTACATTTGTGAAGAAATACTCTGTTTGCCAAACTCTAAATCTTCCCCATTGCTCTTTGCCGCTCAGAAATGTTTTCTGATATGCTGCCAGGTGTAGGGATTAGAGTTAGTGCTGCTGGAACCCAGGTCCCTCTCGATTTAGGTATTTTAGCTCTTTTAGGAATTTGTTTTCACATTCTGGGATTAAAAGGCATTTGGATCCAGTCTAAAGTTTAGGTTTCAGTTTTGGGTACAGGGTGAATAACCTTCTTATATTTTGGTGACCAAAGGCACCTGGGGATATTGACTACCTATCCCTATGTTAGCAGAGTCTCTTGGTAGTGCTACCCCTATTCATGAATTTTGGTGATTTCACATTGTGTGAAGTCTGGTTATACGATTGGTTTTACAGCACCTCTGAGTCACTAGGTTTTAGAAGTATATCTTCTCTTGCCAGAGAGTTGGGGAATTGAACCTCACTTTTTTCACTTGATCTCGGGGTCTCCTGTCATACTGCAATACATTTTGAATTCTGTCACTCAAGTGTGGTTTTTGTTCACCCGTACATTTTCTCTCTTTACTTTCAAAGGTATTGACTCCAGAATATTGACTACCACTATATCGAAAACCTTGTACGTAAATTCAGAGTACGTAGATTTGCAGTTAAGAATAGTAAATCTATATGTACCTTTATATACTTACCTTGATGATTTTTAAGTTGATATTTTGTAGGTTGATATTTTTGAATTCCATATTCGGACATACAACCATTTCAAACTAATGGGAGGGAATGTAATATATAACTTCAATTGATTCTTGCCTCAGCTTGCCCTTCGTCAAAGCAATGGAAGTATTCAAACTTATTGCATAAAATCCTTGTTGGACTTCGTCCTCTCTGCAGGGTCACACCCAAACTTTTCTCTCCTCCTGTTTTGCTAAATTCATTTTTGTTGGCTTTAGGACTCTATGCACTTTACCACTGCTTACCAGTTCTAAAGTGCTTGTGTTCACTCCCTAAAACATGGTAAAATTGATGTACACCTGATTGGGATATTTAATTTGCTTATAAATCCCCAGTACAGTGGTATACCATATTCCCAGGGCCGTTAAATTAAATGCTGCTAGTGGGCCTGCAGCACATATTGTGCCACCAACTTAAGTAGCCCCTTAGAAGATGCCTCAGTACCAGGCCTGTGTGCAGTTTTAAACTTCCAATTTGACTTGGCAAAATAAACTGCTTGCAAAGCGTAAAAGTCCCCTTTCAATACATAAAAGCCACCCCTACGGTAGCCCCTAAACAGCCCATAGGGCAGGGTGCAATGCATTTAAAAAGTTGGGTATGTACTTTAAGGGTGTACATGTACTGGTAGTGAGAAACTCACAAATTAATTTTTCACTACTGTGATGCCTACTCCTACCATAGGATAACCTTGGGTTACCTTATTACATTTAATCAGCGATAATTTTTGTTTGGAAGCAGGTAGAAACACCATGTTTGGTGTCTAAGTAATTTCCTGTGCCCTCACACAATTAACTTCACACTAGCCTTTTGTGCCTCCAGATATCCTGGGACCAGGGCAGGAAAGTAGGAAATTCCAGACACTTCTGTGTGGGTTAAACTCCAGAAGTTTCTTCCACTTCAAAGCTGGCACCCAGTATAAAATTAGGACCCTCAGACCCACTCTTCAGTTCATTTCTGGACCTGTGGAGAACTCTCAGAACACTACCCTACTGCCTGTGGCCTGTTGGGTACTTCAGGGGACTGCCCTGCTGCACCAAGATGACTGCCCTGCTGCGTGAAGCCTGCCTTGTGCCCTCAGCGGACTGTCCTGCTGCTTGAGATCTGATTTTCTGCTTGAACCCAGGACTTTCAGAGTGACTTCAAGGACTAGTTGGCTGGCCTCCTAATCAGAGCCTCAGTGTCAAAAAAGGCTCCTACCAGCTTGAACCCACACCTGGAATCAGCCTGAATGAATCTTGACCATACAAGTGGTGCCCCACCAGTCCTGGGCCCTTGGAAGTGGTGCGAAAGATGCCCAGATAGCCCAATTACAAAACTTGGAACTGAGAATTTTGAGCCAAAAATGCTCTGAGATCCAAGAGTAGACCGGGTCCTACCAGCTTTCCGATCCTCCCAAGGTGCATTGCCAGTTGCCTTGACTTCACGGTAGCTCCTGCTACGTTCTTCTCCGCAACAGCAAATCTTGTTCACTGGCTCCTCGTAGAAGGGGCATCCAGCCTCGTGGAGATCTCGCCACCTACAGCCTGCAGATTTGTCCTGCTGGGGATTTTCGACTTCCATGAAAGAGACTAGGGGCCTGATTATGATCTTGCCTGATGGGTTACCCCGTCACAGCGGTGACGGATATCCTGTCTGCCGAAATCTTAATCCCACAGGAAATAATAGGATTTATATTTTGGCAGGCAGGATATCCGTCATCGTGGTGACCGAGTAACCCGTCCGCCAAGATCAGGCCCTAAGTCCAATTGTAGGAATCTTCCTCGCAACCTTGTCCAATGTCTCCCCATCAATGATAATAAAAACAAGAATGAGTCCCTTTTGTGTTAATCACTCTAGCTATCGATAATACAAATTAATTTTGCATGATCGTATTAGATCTTGATTTATCCTTACACACAGTTACTCCTCTATCTAAACACTGTACACAGTTGTATGTAAAGATGTCTCACTTATTAAAAATATTTTCTAGTACAAAATGTTCTTACTGTCGTTCTTGTTATAAAACAAAAACATTAAACTCCACTTATAGAAACATCATGGATAAACTTCATCGTTCAATAAAATTATACACATCATAAAATAGGTTAAAACCGATATCTTAGGATTCTCTTATCTGTTACATATCACAAATTGTAATCGCAGCGTGTCGGTGGATAAAACTTGATGCACACCACCTTCTTCAGGACAAGATATTTACAACAGAAGTTGGTCTAAAAATATAAAATATACACAATTGCATTCCAATAGGCATATTTATATAAACAAGTTCAGTGTTGTCTAGGTAACTGACTAACCAGTCTACTCAATATTCACTCATCTTCTATCATGTAATAACTTTACGCACTACTATTATTCATTATGAAGCAACCCACAGTTAGACATCTGCATAAAGCTATATAAACATATCTTCATGAGAGAACTGATGTATATTTTTTCTTTATTAATCATCCATGTAGTCTCTCTTGTTGCTTCAGTAGGTCCTGACTTTCAATACCAAATATAGACCCCCGCATTTTAGTATGTTATGGCCCATTTTACCTTAGGTGTGTTAAAAGATCCACCACCTTCCTCAAATTATTCAGGATGGTCTTTGGGAATGTTTTTTTTTTTTGTGCAGATTTATATAGTGCGAACTCGACCCGAAGGTTTTGGAGCGCTTTACATGAGCACCGGCTACGTTACACAAGGACACATTCATGGGTTTTTTTGGTGGGCACGGGGAGATTAAGTGATTTGACCAGAATCACAGGATGTGGGCGCGACCCCGAGGCTCGAACCTTGGTCTCCAGCTCCAAAGTCGGCAATCTAGCCGTCAGACCACATCCTCTCCCCTTGTTCTCTAGAATAAGAGACATAGGGGCCGATTCCGATTCGGGCCGGAAATCTCTCCGATCGAGCCGGACCCGGAGAGATTTCCGACCGAATCGGACCCGTGCAGCCCGACCGAACGAGTACGATACGTCCGTATGCTATCGTACTCGAGTCGGTCGGACTCCCATTGAAGTCAATGGGAGCCGGTCGTACAAGGCGTACGCGGGCTCCCATTGCCTCAATGGGTGCGAGGCGAACAAGGGCGCCCCCTACAGAGGGTACGCGGTGAAGCGACTCGTGCCGTACATGCACAGGTAGGGGGGACCCATGGGTCCCCCCTGTGTGCGACTCGCGCGGCTACGCATACAGGGGTGTCCGACACGGACCCCCGAAGTACGGCTCCGACTGCTCTTTCGAGCCGGACGGCGCGTGTCGGTCGGACTGCTCGCGGCGCGCATCGTTCTTACCCGGCCGGGGAACGTCTCCATTGCGCGGTGCGAGTCGTGTCCGAGCGAGTCGGTCGGTGCGGTTCGACCCGGGAACGAGTCGGTCGGAGCGGTTGGGAAGCCCGAACGAGTCGGTCGGCGATTTCGCATCGTACTCGCTCGTCCGGACGCGCGTACGAATCGGTCGGGAAATAGGGCTCCAAATCGGATCCGGTTAGGCCGAATCCGATTCGGAGCCCTACCGGCCGAGATCGGAATCGGCCCCATAGCCTCTATTAAGGGCCCCTGTTGTAATAATTCAATTACCAAATAAGCCAAGATCTATCAACTTACATCATCTTAGATCCTTTTGAGTCCAATAGATTAAGATATATTAATTCACACTTCCACTTGATATTAGCAAAAAGTGAACTCGTCCAATAGGCTTTAGCGGGATAGTCACTATATTAACAAGCATTTGCAATGCAATAGGTCTCGCATTTACGTGAGTGTGAGCTATTGATATTGCAAATAACAATGCCTTTTATTTTTGTTTTCGTTTTTAAAACATAAATAAAAGGCATTGTCATTTACAATGCCAATAGCTTAAACTCGCGTAAACGCGAGACCTATTGCATTGCAAATGCTTGTTTTGACATGTTACACAGCAGCGCTAGCTGCTATGCAGCGTGTCTTAACGTTTTTAAAAAAAAGCAGTGTGACCCGGTCAGCTCATAGACGTTGCACACCGGCGCTATGTATTGGAGCGCTTTTAGTATGTTATGGCCTATTTTACCTTAGGTGTGTTAAAAGATCCACCACCTTCCTCAAATTATTCAGGATGGTCTTTGGGAATGTTTTTTTTTTTTGTGCAGATTTATATAGTGCGAACTCGACCCGAAGGTTTTGGAGCGCTTTACATGAGCACCGGTTACGTTACACAAGGACACATTCATGGTTTTTTTTGGTGGGCACGGGGAGATTAAGTGATTTGACCAGAATCACAGGATGTGGGCGCGACCCCGAGGCTCGAACCTTGGTTTCCAGCTCCAAAGTCGGCAATCTAGCCGTCAGACCACATCCTCTCCCCTTGTTCTCTAGAATAAGAGACATAGGGGCCGATTCCGATTCGGGCTGGAAATCTCTCCGATCGAGCCGGACCCGGAGAGATTTCCGACCGAATCGGACCCGTGCAGCCCGACCGAATGAGTACGATGCGTCCGTATGCTATCGTACTCGAGTCGGTCGGACTCCCATTGAAGTCAATGGGAGCCGGTCGTACAAGGCGTACGCGGGCTCCCATTGTCTCCAATGGGTGCGAGGCGAACAAGGGCGCCCCCTACAGAGGGTACGCGGTGAGCGACTCGTGCCGTACATGCACAGGTAGGGGGACCCATGGGTCCCCCTGTGTGCGACTCGCGCGGCTACGCATACAGGGGGGTCCGACACGGACCCCCGAAGTACGGCTCCGACTGCTCTTTCGAGCCGGACGGCGCGTGTCGGTCGGACTGCTCGCGGCGCGCATCGTACTTACCCGGCCGGGGAACGTCTCCATTGCGCGGTGCGAGTCGTGTCCGAGCGAGTCGGTCGGTGCGGTTCGACCCGGGAACGAGTCGATCGGAGCGGTTGGGAAGCCCGAACGAGTCGGTCGGCGATTTCGCATCGTACTCGCTCGTCCGGTCGCGCGTACGAATCGGTCGGGAAATAGGGCTCCAAATCGGATCCGGTTAGGCCGAATCCGATTCGGAGCCCTACCGGCCGAGATCGGAATCGGCCCCATAGCCTCTATTAAGGGCCCCTGTTGTAATAATTCAATTACCAAATAAGCCAAGATCTATCAACTTACATCATCTTAGATCCTTTTGAGTCCAATAGATTAAGATATATTAATTCATACTTCCACTTGATATTAGCAAAAAGTGAACTCGTCCAATAGGCTTTAGCGGGATAGTCACTATATTAACAAGCATTTGCAATGCAATAGGTCTCGCATTTACGTGAGTGTGAGCTATTGATATTGCAAATAACAATGCCTTTTATTTTTGTTTTCGTTTTTAAAACATAAATAAAAGGCATTGTCATTTACAATGCCAATAGCTTAAACTCGCGTAAACGCGAGACCTATTGCATTGCAAATGCTTGTTTTGACATGTTACACAGCAGCGCTAGCTGCTATGCAGCGTGTCTTAACGTTTTTTAAAAAAAGCAGTGTGACCCGGTCAGCTCATAGACGTTGCACAGCGGCGCTATGTATTGGAGCGCTTTCACAGAAGCAACAGTTAGCATTACACAAGGTCATGTTACTTTTTTAAGCATGGGGGCGGGGGATTAAGTGATTTTACCCAGAATCACGGGATGTTGAGCTGACCGCGAGACTCGAACCTGGTTCCCCATTTGTAGCGCCACGCCCTCTCCCGTGTCATTTCTTGTTTTATCTCACTTCCCTTTCTCTTGCTGATAAGCGGAGTACAAGACACGTTTCAACCGATTTAAGCAGTTTGAGCTGAGCCTGAGTGGCACCCAGATCAAAGGCGAAAGAAACCGTGTTGTATGCAGTCACTAGCACAATTAGGGAAGCGATGGGCTTGAGTGAGTATGTGGACATGTCCTCGGAGCCAATGAGTGCCTTGGTGCGCGGGGCACCACTGAGGTAAAAAAACAAGCTTTTATGTTAAGTTTAAAACTGAGCGCGGCGCCGCTTCAAGGACACCGCGCTCGGTTTCTTTTTTTTTTTAACTTTAACACTGAGAGCGGTGTCCTTGAAGCGAGCGCCGCGCTCAGTGTTAAAGTTAAAAAATATATAACGAAACCGAGCGCGGTGTCCTTGAAGCGGCGCCGTGCTCAGTTTTAAAGTAAACAAAAAAACAAACAGAGCGCGGTGTCCCTGAAGTGGATGCCGCGCTTAACATAAATGAAAAATATAAATAATTATAGTGAGCGCGGTGTCCCTAGCAGGCGCCAGGCGCTGCGCTCATTAAAGTAATAAATCAAAAACATACAATTTTGAGCGCATAGTGCTGCAGCCGCCATTGTCCCCATCAGTGTCCATGTTAAAAATAGTGCTCACTCACCATATAAAGCCCACTGTGTAACACCGCAAGCAAACGATCCAGTCCGGATGGGCCGTCCCAAAAGGAGACAGGGCGGTAACAAAGAAGCCTCATTTTCAATTGGAAGCCAGCGTTTAGCATAAAAGATGACGCAAGACAATGAGAATGATGGGCGGGGCTTCAACTCCACTTCTGAAATCTCCTCGATTACAGTAAGCCTTGCAGAGTGAGCAACGTATGCGCACTGCAACGCAGGTCTGCGAGACCTAAAAATGGGGATAAGTGCATATTAATGTAGGAGGCCTCTACGTGTCAATATTCTATCTTTCATAACATTGTACTACTTACCTTGATATGGCACTAGTGTATTATTCCACAAGGTATCTCTATTTATTGGATTTATTGGATTTGTTGTCTCCTGACAGGGCCACTCTCTTCCTGTTTAGTATGCTTAATGCCTCATGCGTTGTGAGATTTTTTCTTCCGTCTTCCCTTAACTTTCTGTTAGGAATATTGCAAAATCAAAAAATGTGTATGCCTCTTCCTCAGACACCACCGGCTACGTTGCCCTGCTGAACTTTACCTTCTCAGATATTTTTCTTCGAAATTTCTTCTAAGTTTGAAGGCAATGGGAGACAGGGACTAATCCACTTTGTGATTCCGAAATGCACTCCATTGTGGTCGGCCATAACTTTCAACTTTGCCCTGGTCTCGTACCACTAGATGTCTACAGTTGGTGCTTTGATCATTTAGGTGATATTTTTCACTTTCATCTTTTAAAAAATCTTAACTCCGGTTCTACTGATTGGATGTTTGTTATTTGGTGTCATATAATTTATTAAAATGTATTGTGTGTTCACTTTGTTGCAGTTTAAGTGCTGTATAAATACTTTACACATTGCCTCTAAGTTAAGCCTGACTGCTTTTGCGCCAAGCTACCAGAGGGTTAAGCACATGTTAATTTTGTGACTTTTTGTGGTTCACAGTGACAAGAATTGTGACTGTTGCTTGAGAAGGGCTCACATCCCACTCAACCAACAACCCACTTTCTCAAAAATCCTAATTCTGAATTTTTATGAGGACGGTCTCCAGACGTGGTGGCCTTTAGGATACATAACAATAAACTCCTGGGGATTTATTTGTTTTTCTGATTCTGCCTGAGGATATAACACCTCTTTTAGAGCCTGCATTAATGTATGTCACTCTGCAGGAGTGCATGTGCCATGCGCCGAGCCTTTCTACTGGTCTCCTCTGGTTTCTGTAGTCACATTATTTTCAGCTTTTCGTATCTTCACAGAGAAAGGACACTGATGAGATAAACAAACGGGCCAAGTGATAATGGGCTGATTACTTACCGGTAAAGTTCACTAATCTGAAAACATGTCTTCCTTGTCACACTGTTTTTTTCCCATCCCATTTCCTATAATTGTACGACCATTAGTTAGGCTTGGCATATAACAGGATGTGCTGACAAAGGAAAGCCACTCATATACAAGGGGAAAGAAGGGGCTATGAGTAAACGGAGTTTGTAAAAGAGAATTACGTTTTAGGGCTAAGGGCAAGAATGGATATCACAAGGGCGAGACTACACCTCTGCGAGGAAAAACAGTTAAAGTACACCTGCCAACCTTGTTATCAGCACTCATGTAACTTTTTGCTGATCTCACGTGATTATTAAAATGTAACTGTTTATGTTATAACTGCCACTGCAGTCGTTTGAAAGCTAAATCCATATGTTTTTTTTAGAGGGAGATATTTTATTGGTAATAACGTCCCAATCGAGTTGCTTGTTTTTTGAGCTGGCACATCCAGCGAGACAGTTTTTTTTTTTTTTTGCAGATTTATATAGCGCGAACTCGACCTGAAGGTATTGGAGCGCTTTTCATGAGCACCGGTTACGTTACACAAGGACACATTCATGTTTGATGGGCACGGGGAGATTAAGTGATTTTTGCCCAGAATCACAGGATGTGGACGGGACCCCGAGGCTTGAACCTCGGTTTCCAGCTCCAAAGTCGGCAATCTAGCCGTTTGAAGTACACAGTTGGGAGCCCAGCCGTGAGTCCAATCCCATGCTTGAGGTCCTCATAGGACAGGTCAAATATAGATTGGCAGGAGGTCATTTGTAAGTCCCTGTCACACTAAATTTAGCAACGGCACGGAACAACAATTCCCTCAGAGCCTCCCTTAGCTAATGCCACGGCTTTGGGGCGCGAGGATAGCAGGCTGAGGCTTCCCTCCGCTGCGGCCTGGCAGCGTCCCAGCGGCAAATAATGACGTGTGACGCATGTCCTACTGGGATTCACGCACGGGACGATGGATCTCTTTAAAGTATACATGTCAGAACCCAGACAGGGCGAGGGGAGAAGGAGAAAGGGCAGGAAAAACATCCTTGACATTTCTGTGACTTTACCGAGCGTGCAGACACCTGATGCTGGCCTTATCGTCTGATGTTTGTGCAGAACTGGAATTAGAACATTGGCCGTGTTGGCTGGCCAATCAGCGGAGAGCCCCGGGGGATATTAATTCACTGCCTGATAGGCTAGCTTAAAGTTAAAAGAAATTAGAGTACAGGTTAAACAAGTGAAACGTTTCTTTTATATGGCACAGCTGGGTCTCATTTACTTTTTTATTTTACACATCTGTTTCCACTTTTAGAGATATGTTGTCCCACTCTCTTTTAGATACCCCGACTGCTGGCTGGCCCATCCATGTACACTGGGGCAGTTTCCTCACGTGGACCCTTCTACAGTTCTGGTGCACATCACTGTCATGGGAGTTAGACGGAGGATAGTGACCGGCTCGTTTTTTGGCACGCTTGCACTGAGTCTAAAGACATCCATCTTGCAACTTAACTGTACTCCTTTGTTGTAAAACAGTTCTAACAGTCTCCTTGGCTCGCCATCAACCCATGTTAGCAGCCCATTGTGCCGACAGACGGCTGTATATGCTGTGCTGATAACCTTTCATGACAGGGCTGCCTTCCCACCCACTGCTTCCTTTCATCCCCCTGAATGGCCGGGCGCACACTGCGCCGTAATATGTCAAAGCAGGCTGCTCCCAGGCTGTAAAACTGTTTCCCAAGTTTATGACAGTGTTCAGCTTTGTTTGTTCGGTTATGAGTTCAAAGAAGCCATCCATTATTGCTGCTTGTGTTCTTCTGTGACCTTGCATTTGGACGTCCTACGGCAACCAACAGCACAACTTCTTCTGGCAAAAGTCTCCATGAAGGCAGGCCAGGCTCCAGGATCATGGATCTGGGAGGGCCAAGAAGAAACATGGGGGAGCTGAGAGGGGGAAGAAGATGTATGAGGTAAGCAAAAATCAACAAACCGCTTTCAGAGATCTGCTGTTTAGGAAACAAACAACATAATACAACATTTATAAAAATTTGAGATATGTAAGATGTAGAAATGGCACGTCTCAAGGTGTCCATCGTTTTTCTCCCACTGTGCCATTCTAACAGAACCCTGCCACACGCAAAATCAGCCTCCGTCTTGCTTCAGTAGGAACAGTCCAGCTGAAAACGCCGGACCAGCTCCCCTCCAGACGAAAACACAAGCAACCCCAGAGCAGTTTGGCCCTACATAGGCCTTGTCAATGAGGTATAGCTTGGTTCCTATGGCACAGTGAGCACGGGACCCACGTCTGAGCAGACCCATTTCACTTTAGACATATACTGCAACAAGCAACAAAGTGATGGAAGGAATGCTTGAATTCATCTCAGCCACCGGCGATCTGTCGGGTTGCATTCCTGTCCATCCTTTTTCCACCAATATACCACTCAAAGCTTAGACCTGCCATATGGAAATCAGCTTTGGTCCTGCTTCAGTAGGAAGTGCAACCTGAAATGCCAGACCAGGTCCACTCCAGATGGGAACACAAGCATCCACAACCTGGTTTTGGGATTACTTAGTCCTCGTCAGTGAGATATAGCTTGGCTCCCATGGCACAGTGACCAAATGACCCAGGCCTGGGCATACTTGTTGCACTCAGTGTCTACTGCAACAAACACACATACCGATGGAAGGAACGTTTTAAATAATCTCAGCTATTGGTGGTCTCTCAGGGTGCATTCTAGTCCAATATTTTTCACTTAATAAGCCACTCTAGACAGAGGCCTTCCATATGGAAACCAGCCTCGGACCTGGTCAAATAGGAACAGTGCAGCCTGAGCTTCCAGATCAGGCCCTTTCCAGATGGGAACATAAACAGCCCCAGTGAGGTATAGCTTGGCTCCTATGGCACAATGAGCACAGGATCTATTTCTGGGCATCCCATCACACTCTGGGTATCTACTGCAACAAACAACAATGGATGAAAGGAATACCTGTCTCTCAGGGTGTATTTCAGTTCATCATTTTTCACCCACTATGCCACTGTAGACAGAGACTTCCCATATACAAATCCACCTTGGTCCTAGTTCAATGAATGAATGAATGAATGAATGGATTTTTATATAGCGCATGGCTACCCGGAGGCATCCCAGCGCTGTAGCAGGACTGAGGAGGAAGGGGAAGGTCTCTATGGGAAATAAGAACAGTCCAGCTGGAGCTGCCAGATCAGGTCCGCTGCAGATGGTAACACAAGCAACCCTAATTAGGCCTCATCAGTGAGTGGCATCAAGCAGAGGCATTTTGGCTACAGGACATGTCTAAAGTGCATTTTATTGTGCTGTTGCGCCATAGTCCACTATAAACAATACAAAATGTGACTAACATTTTACTTCCCAATTAAGTCCTTTCAACAGTGGTTTCAAAACCCATGTTTCAAAGAAATAATGTCAGACCTATGAATTTAATATTTTTATAACATGCAGAAATTTCACACCTATGCACACAGACACTTGGCAGTCATGGAAGTGCAGAGATAAGAGGGAGATGAAGGGTGCTCACACCCATGTGAAACATTACAAAAGAGCAAATTGATGCTCTTCCACTTGTAACTAACTGTTTGGATGGGGCCTGGTGGTCACTTGAGGGGGGAACACTAGCCTTCCTGCCCCCTGTGAGAGTTGGGACTGATTACAGATCTGCTTACAAGATAATTTAACAAGCATGCATAAAGCCAATAGGTTTGATGTTCAAACTCAAGCTCTAACAAAACAATAAAAAAATGCCTGCTGCATGACAAAATAATTAAAAAATGATTTATTTATACATTCATGGATGGAATTAAATGTGTAATGATAAAGTGTACTTTTCAGATGTAAAAAAGTGCCCCATGCATTCCAGTAGAGGAGGAGGATACACCCATAGAGCCAATAGATAGAAGGTTAGACTAAAATTCTCCTGCGGGCTGATCAAAGATGTGATCTACAATGATCTGAGCCAACAGCAAAAGGTTCTTGATTTGAAAGCGCAAATTGCTAAAGAAGGCTGAACCCCTAAGAGTATGTATATATTACAATGTGTTTGTAATGAATGGCACAAGCTGAATTACATATCAAACCTAATAAAGGGCTTGATTTAGAGTTTGGAGTACTAGCCACCATTCCTCTGTGACTGAGGAACTGATCTGTCTATCAGACTGATGGAATACTGTCCACCATATTTAAAATTCGTGCTGAGAGCTCACCGTCCATAATGAAGGAGTAGGGTTCATCAGCAGTCATATTGACGCACGTGTCCATCAACACACATAGTTTCCCTAAATAAGTTATCAATCACACCCGCACCTCCCACTACAAAAGCTACTACTGTAACCAACAAACCATTTCCCACGCTCACCACACAACAGCAGCAGCTTACCCACTTCAGTCGTTTTTTTTTTAAGTTAAATACCAGAAAAAAGAGCTCCTAAATTTTTATAAAATAAAGTTACAGCTATGATGGATGACATAATTAGGGCAGAGCCACAGTTGTTTGGAGCCCGTGTCCAGACAACAGCCATGAATCAGAGAAGGCAAATGTGGGACAGAATAGTGGATAAAGTGAATGCTGTCTGCAAAATCAGCACTCACAGGAGGACATCTGCAAGCGATGGAAAGATCTGCAGGAGAGAGTATGTTTCCCTGCTTACAGGGTACACAAAGATGCCCTGGCAGCTGGCCATCAATTTCCGAGGCCCCTCAACCGCATGCCTGAGCAAGAGAAGAGGTTGAAATGAAATGAAATGAAATTTGTACTTGTAAAACGCACCCATACCCCCAAAGGGGTGTCCAGGCGCTGTACGCATACCGCTGTGGAACCCTTCCTGGCTTTTCCCTGTGAAATGTCCACTCCTGGGCACCCCCAGGGTGAAGCCAGGCATCCCAGCGCTGTTGGGGCCGTTGTGGAGATTAAGCAAGCTATTGCCCAGAGTTGCAGAGTGGGACCCATGATTAGAATAGGCACCGAGGCGAGAATTATCAGGTCCGAGGAAATTGAGCCCAAGACCCACCGAGGCGGGAATTGAACCCTGGTCCCGGGCCAGATCTCTGCATCAGGGTCTGCCGCTCTAACCATTGAGCCACACTTCTCCACTCTCCACACTCCAAACGGATGGCATTGCAGGAATTATCAGAGGACGGAGACTGGTATGTCCAAATAATACTTATCTAACCATTTCACCCTCTCTCAACTCTGACACCCCAAATCTCTAACTCAAATCTCTCCACTAATGACAATCCATTAACATAAATTCCAAACAGTATGTGTGCCACTACTAATACCTACCTTAACTATTCACTGTTTAAAAGTGAATTATTTATGGGCGTCTATTGTAATCCACCACAATTAATAAAGTCACTAACCTGTTATGTCCAGGCAAATGTTTCAATAATTCAAACCTGAGCTGAACCCCTTGTAGCAATGGCACAGAGCAGACAGGCTTAAGTTTACAAAAATCTATACAGCATTTAGAAGTACCAAAAAAGTTCAAAAGTAAAAAACTCAACATAATAAAGACCACACTCCTATTTTTTGGAAACTGAGATGCATTTAATAAGCCAAATGACACCAAAATGATAAAATTACAATAAGGAGATATTAACTTTTAAAGATTTAAGTGGAAATAGCACAGAATACGATATAATATAATGTGTTTCACTGATCAGTAACAATCATAAAGTTTTAGAGATCACACATTCATATCAATATTCTTGAGCAACTGAAATGTAATTAACACAACAAAGGTACAGTCGCCACTATTTAAATTTATTTTTTGAAAAAAAGGTTCACTTATAGGATTTGTTTACTTTTTGTTGTCATTTTTAAATTAATAAAAACATATTACATTTTCAACATTTTCATGTTTACTATATTTACATTTTTCCTGTTTTAGAAGTGTTCAAAAGTTATAGAGACTGTCAGAGCTTAAGGGTGTTTATATTTTACACTGTGTTTCATAAAAAAAAAATAACAAAAACAAATATTTTTCATGCTTTATATGCAATTTTGAACAATGAAATGTATTTAAAAAAATTAAAGGCCCATTACGATACCGGGCGTGAAAAAATCCGCCAGGCATGAAAGCGGCAAAAATCCGCCCGCACACACCGTCTGAACACCGACCACGCCATTACGATTACACAAACCGAAAACCGCCATCGGCGGAAAACCACACAAGATACCGCCCGCCCTCGTCCGAGTCGGAGTCAAACCGCCCGCCACGGACGGAAACACGCACGACAACACAAAACCGCCCGCCCTCACGGCCGACACACCGCACGTGAAATTACGATCGCACCGCCATGAGCGCGGGTAAACCACAAATATACCGCCCGCCAGCGCAAACAACGCCGATGAGAATTGACACGGCAGAAGCCATGGCGCCCACGTCCCTGCACAGAAACCATCCGCTGACAAAAACAATCACACACAACATGGCCAACAAGTCCACACAGCAAGGCACGCACAAATACACAAGCACAGTACACATCCCGAAAACACCCCCCTGGACAAACAAAAAATACAAAGGCCAGAACACCAGACACAACACACCTGAAAACAACAGACCATGAGGACACACCCACATAGGTAAGTACAAAAGCAGCACGCCCACAGACCACAACCCCTTGCAACATTGCAAACTAGAGAGGAGAGGAGAGGACACAGTGACACAGCAAGGACAGCAGCACACCACAGAAACGCACACATCACAACCACCACCACCACCACCACCACCACCAAACACCGGCACCACAAACCCCCTGCACATTACACAACACACACCGCACCAGCACCACAAACACCATGGCACCACAAAGAATGCCCAAGTTCACGCCCATTGAGCTGACGGTCATGGTCGACGAGATTATCAAGGTGCACCCACAAATCTATGGGAACCTGGTCCAGCACACACCACTAGCCACCAGAAACAGAATGTGGAACCGGATCGTAGACCAGGTCAATGCAGTCGGGACCCTGCCCAGGAACAGAGTTGAAATCAACAAACGGTGGAATGACGTCAAGAGCCTGGTCAAGAAGAAGGAGAGCAAGAACAGAGAGCTGGCTGCCGTCACTGGCGGAGGGAATCCCGCGCTCTTCAAGACCTTCAAAGCGTGGGAGGAGAAGGTGCGAGTCATTATACATCCGGAGATCCTCGACGGATTAGCAGGGGAGTGGAGGCTGGTAAGTACAAACTAATGTATACCAGCACACCGCTATGTACTCACATGCACTACCACCATGCCACAGCTCCCAGGGACAAACACCCCCATGTCCAGCACACAATACACAACACATCACACACACATGCAACAGACACCACCACACACAGCCCAAACCTAACAACTGTAAGATACGTGGGGGCATGTGTACACTCAGCCAGCCACGTAACCACCAACAGGTCCCCAAGTATGCCAGAAGCGCCACAACGAGCACCCACCAAACCCATGTGTCCGCCATAGCTGCACTAACCGACAAGTAACAGGTAAGTGGCAGGAACACAAAGTGCAGTGGGTGGGAGGGTGGACAGCTCAAGTACAACACACACCAGGCCCCTAGTCCCACAGCACAGCAAGGAGGAGCATCCCCCACACCCCACACCCACGTGTCAGCCACCGCAGTGCACACCGACAGCCGAAAGGTAGACATCACGGTCCACAACAATCGGTGTCAGTGGGTGTCCAGCCATCACCACGACCCACAACACCGCCCCCACCCCCACAGACCTGCAACATGGAGCACCCCCGCTTAGAACCATGTGGCATCCAGTACAGTGCACGCACGAACAACCTGCAGGTGGGAAACTGGACAGGGCTGGATTACTGGAGGCATGAGGACCGTAACACGACCAACACATGGGACATGTTACGTAGCAGACGAACACGCAGCACCGCCCACTGTCACGAACAAGTGAACAATGTGCACACGGACATGAACCACAGACTCACACCCCACATGACCCATCACAGACACAGCAACACCCAAGGAGCCACGTCTGCATGCACAAGCCACACTGAATATAGTACCACACGGCAGCCACTGTGCAACCCATCACACACAACCGAAACACCATTGAAGTCCTGTCCATGTAGCCCCTACTGCCTGTCAACCACACACCCCACAACTACGCCTATGTAAGACAAACAACACTAGACGCAACAGAGCGGAACAACATAAATGCACACGAACACCACTGAACCCATCAAACACACAGACACACCATGCACATACAACATACCATCCATCCCATCCGTCAGCCCCAGTCTCATGAAAGGCATGTCATCCGCACAGCTGCCACACATACAGCAGTCACGCTAAGATACATGCCCATGACCAACCATGTGCCAGAAGTCAATGAAGCGCACGCCACACTGTGAGCAACAACACACAACATGGGCCACAGCCCCCGAGCACTGCAGTGATGCACATGGCACAGGGCAGCACGCACACCAAGGAGATGGGACAACTGCAATACGTCGGGTGGCACACAACCATCACACACTCATAACGATGCGTCCAATGCCATGTCCAGTAATCACAACAGACAGCAAATATGCAGGGTATGTCAGGCATGCACACACCTCAGACCATGCACTGTCATGCTGCCACAACACATGTCACGTTCGGCACCCATGGCTCACAGCATGTAGCCCAAAAGCATATTCCATCCCAAATGCGTTTCTGGGGCATGACCCCTATGTTGCCTATTGCGTTCCTAAGCGTTCCATTTGCACCCCAAAAGCATATTCCATCCCAAATGCGTTTCTGGGACATGACCCCCATGTTGCCATATGCGTTCCTAAGCGTTCCATTTGCACCCCAAAAGCATATTCCATCCCAAATGCGTTTCTGGGACATGACCCCCATGTTGCCATATGCGTTCCTAAGCGTTCCATTTGCACCCCAAAAGCATATTCCATCCCAAATGCGTTCCTGGGGCATGACCCCCATGTTGCCAAATGCGTTCCTAAGCGTTCCATATGCACCCCAAAAGCAAAGTACAAACCAGACCCAGGATGGGCCTGGAGCCCGCATACACCAGAGTCACAATAAGTAGGAGCACAGCAACACACCCATCGGCATAGCCAATCCGTCCCATGCCACATGTGCACAGCACACAGTCCCATTGCCAAGCACACACAACAACAGATTGTACAGCCACACACCCGCCTCCGGGACACACGTGCACGAGAGTGCACGAACGGAGAATGTCAGACAACCAATACAGACTTCGCCAGGTGCAACACAATAACAAATCTCATTCTCTACACAGGTGACGAACTGCTGGATGCTGGGGATGGAGACAGCAGCCAGCACAGCCAGCCTACAAGCCCCCAACGAGGACACACGGATGTAGAGGATCTGTCCTCCTCTTCGGACACGGACCACCAAGCAGGCCCATCTAGTGTGGCAGGGCCCAGCCGCTCCCCAGGACCCCTCCTACCCACCAACCCATCATCCAGGGCTGCTGAACATTCCCAGCCCCCTGCTGCCACTGTCGTTGCGGCCACACCCACGGTCATTGCGGCCACACCCACGGGCATTGCGGCCACACCCACGGTCATTGCGGCCACACCCACGGTCATTGCGGCCACTACCACTGCCGCAACCGCTACCACGTCTTCGCTGGCCCCAGCCCCAGCGCAGGTGGTGGCCCGGACGACTGGATCCACCCTGGGAGCCAGGGCGAGGACCGTGGTGAGCAATGTGGCTAGTGGGCAGGCCGGTGGCAGCAGGACTGGTAGGAGGAGCAGGGTCAGGGAAACGCCAGCCTCCCTGGGAGCCATGCCCTGCCTCAAATGGCCAGAGTCCTTGGGGCCTATGAAGAGGCCCAAGGACAATGGGCCAGGTCAGCTACAGACACGCGTGAGGTGCTGGGGGTGCTGAGGTCCATGGACGCCCGTATGGGCCAACTCGTGGACCTCATGGGCCAGCTGGTGGTGGCGGTGAGGTCACAGCCAGGGACAGCAGCTCCCCCTCCGCCACCACCTGCCGGGGCGCAGGGTCGAGCAGCAGTGTCCAGTTGTACCTTTGGGGGTATAAGTGCGCTTTACAAGTACAAATTTCATTTCATTTCATTTCATTTCAGTTCCCCTGCGTCCACAGCCAGTGAGCACACCTCAACCACCAGCATGTCGCAAGCAGGTCCCCCCCCTCGCAAACGTGGAAGGGGCCGTCCGAAGTGGAAACAGATCTCCCGGGAGGACTTCGCACGCTCCAGACGCAAGTGAGGCAGCCAGCCAGCCTTCCTTGACCACCCACTGCATTGACTTGGACTACGATCCCACTCCACACAGCCATCTGGATGGCATGTGTGTGTTGGACTATGGACATAGAACCAGTGGGTACACCCTGAGCATCACGCAGCCATGACCGACAGCTCATTGTCACTGCACGCACCACTTTTGTCATCACCTTACACACAATCACATGTCACAGTTTGAAATAAATGCACCTCTTCCACAAACTGCTGTCTGTGCCCTGTGTTTTAATTGTACGGAATACAACGGCCACCTTGAGCGGAACGGCACCTGATGCGTGGCATGGCAATGGAACCGGAGGGCCTGTAGGGACCTAGGGGTGGGAGACAGAACAGGAGCACATTCAATGAGTGTGTCACACACCCATCACACAGTACATGTCAACAAATACAAGCAATGTACACACATCGCACAGAGCAATAGGGCACAATGCCACAGCCACCATCAGTGGCATACTAACCTGGGCATGGAGCGTTGACACACAGCACGCAGTGAACAAAGGCCACCCTGACACAGCACACACACACCTGCACAAATACAGACACATCAGCCGTCGTACATGGACACTCACCGTTAAGTGAAGTAGCAGGCGATGAGCTGCTGGCGCACATTCCCAGCTTCCTCCTCTCCGCTGACCTCCTCACTCGAGCTGTCCTGGTCTGCGGGCTGGGGCCCTGGTTGATCTCCGTCATCCACAATGAGGGGGATCTGCTTCCGAATGGCCAGATTGTGCAGCATGCAGCACGCCACCACTATCTGGCACACCTTCTGTGGGGAGTACGCCAGCGCACCCCCGGTGCGGTCCAGGCACCTGAACCTGGACTTGAGGAGGCCAAAGGTACGCTCGACCACACGTCTGGTCCTCCCATGTGCCTCATTGTAGCGATCGTCTGCTGGGGTGCGAGGATTCCTCAATGGACTGAGCAGCCATGCCCCATTCGGGTACGCAGAGTCACCTGGGTGTGAGGGACACAGAGAACCGTTGCTATTCCAACTGGACAGGGGACAGCATCGCACAACCAGCACGCTACACCACTCCACATACTCACCGACAATACAGCCACGATCCTGTTGCAGATTGGACATCAGTCGTGGCAAGATGCTGTTGCGCATTACGTGTGCGTCATGGGCCGAGCCTGGGAACTTTGCACACACGTGGGTTATCACCATGTCCGCAAGGCACACCACTTGCACATTCAGGGAGTGCGTGTGCTTCCTGTTGCGGTACAGGTGCTCAGTGGCCTGTGGTGGAACAAGGCCAACATGTGTGCAATCAATGGCACCAACGACGTGTGGGATCCTGCCAAGGGCATAGAATGCACCCTTCACTGCCGCCAATTCACGAGCCCTGGGGAATCTGATGTACCTGTTTCGGTACAGCATCATGGCTGCCAGTACATCCCTCAGCACCTTGCTGAACATGGGCTGGGACATCCCTCCTCCACTGCCCACTGTGTGCTGGAATGACCCAGTGGCGAAGAAATGCATGGCGGCCATCACCTTAGCCGTGGGGGTGAATGCTGTCGGATACACCCTGCGGGGACGGAGATGGGGTTCCAACATGGCACACAGTCGATGCAGGGTTGGCCTGTCCAGCCGAAACTTCCTTATGACCTCAGTATCCTCCATGTCCGCCAGCAATTGGTATGGGTGGTCAATGTTCGGTCTCCGCCTAGGGAAGATGGCAGTGGACACATGTCAGAGCAACACAACACATAGCAATTTCGCATTCACATCACTGACATGACTGAGCAAGCACATGAGTCACAGCCCAGCTGTCAAGCAGGGACGGCACGGCCACAATACACTTACACAGGTCTCCCACCAATGGCAATGGCTAGTGATGCAAACCACTGCCACGGTCATGCACATGGGGATCTAGGCCCCAATGACTTGCGGGGCGTGCTGATGGGGACTGACTGCATATTCGTCAAGCGGCAACGCCACGGCAACATGAATGTCTGCTGAGCATGGCACTACTTCCGAGGCTGGATGAGTATGGCACACGACGACGACGATGTGGGCACAGGCTGAGCGGCCAAAACAAGTGGGACCTGTGGCACGAGGGGATATGAGACAGTAGTAGGTGTCAGCACTGCACCCTATGTACAGCACTGTACGGATCACACCTCCCGAAACATTGACAGGTGTCCACATTGACAGCCCCATGCCAAGACGGCTGTGTGCTTGCAGTCACACGTCACAGGTGAGAGGTTACATTGCACGTGCCAGGTGGCAGACGTACATAGTGGGAGCTATCATGTGTGTGCATGTGTCTCCTGTTCAGGATCCACCAGATGGGCGCTGACTCTGTACTGACCATTGGACACAGCATGTTCCGTGGAAGGCTTGTGTGTGTGGGATGGTGGCACTGGATGTGCCTCCGTTGGGTAGGGGGCCATGCACAGGGCGGGTACGTCGATGATTGCGCATTGTTGGTCACGGTGGGTGCACCCACTAAGATGTGTTGCCCTGTGTACAATTCCTATGTCCGCATGATGATGGACTGTAGATGTGGGCAGACTACACATTGGTCGATGTGCTGTCCATGTGCCTTCACACCAGGCACAGCTGCCCCTGCACATGTGACCCCTGCTGGACTCGCTGCTGGGTCTGTGGAGCTGATGCACCTTCTGTGCGTGGGGCGGACAGCTCACCTCACTTCCCTCATTGCGCATGTCATGACTTTGCCGCAGGTGACATGGATCATGGAGGGCCCACATGTACGCGTGGGTAGGCTACACATGTTCGTTCACTGGTCGCCACCCCCAGTCAGTGTTTCGAATGGGAAGGTTGTTGTGCTGGTGGTATATTCGATGTGGCGGATGGGCGGGCCTAGGTGCGGGCTTACATTCCGGACATGGGGGGTAGTTGGATTGGCGACTAGTTGCAGTACACACGGGACACGTCTCTTCCTTTCCACATCTGGGTCATCCCTTGTACTCACTGACAGTGATACAGTCATCTTCGCCCCAGCCCTCATGTCCTCCCCTCGCTCCCCCAATATGCATGTGCACCTGCGAGGCTAGCGCTTGCACAGGCAGCCCCAAGCTCGCACCCGAGAGGGCAAGGAGTGTATGTGTGGGTCCAGTTGCACGAGTGGCCTGTCTCAGGGTATGATGTGTGGCGGGACGCCGTCCACCTGCGTGGTGCCCCAAATGGAGACCCGGCCTGCATGGACTATGCATCACAGTCTTCGCCTTCCGGATCCGCCACCTGCGACACCCAGTGGCAGTGGCTGCCCTTGCGGCCAGGCCGCGTCCGTCTGTGACTGATGGCCCACACATTCACTCTTTGGCCTCTCTGGGGAGGGCTCGGGGGTGGTGGCGCACGCGCTTGCACTTAGTCGCAATGGCATGTGGCGTGGTTGGTATAATGGGCAATGGATGGGATGGTGCGAGCCACCTCCCGTGACGTCAGTGCTGCTCATGCTGAGGTGCGTCCCCCCTACACTTCCATTTGACTTGTGCCATGCTACACGTTGAGGTTCTATTGCCTGCGTGATATGACCAGGAGGAGCGCGAGGAGACCTCTCACACACCATGCTCCACTGCCATCCCGTGCCCTGTATCGCCTGTGCGGATTGACTATGTTGGGGTTACACCTGGTCGACTGGGGCTGTGTGTGCCTTGTCAAGGGGCATGGCGGGCGCACAACAGGATCCAGCTAGTCCACGGAGGGTGGGCTGACGTGTGCGCCTGGTTCCGCATTGTTCGTGTGCCCGGCTGCTGTGCACACACATGTTCACTTCCCCCCCCGACAGGTGTCCTCTCACAATGCCCAGGGAAGCGGTGGTGTACTGTTCATGACCCCTCCCAACACGGCGTGCTCCAACTTGGCATGTGTGCATCTACCCGTCGCACCCACCCACCTGAGCACTGCGTCCATACGACTTCACACGACACATGTGTGTCTTCCACAGTTGTGCTACTCATTTGCGTTGACATCCAATACCAGTGGACTACATGGTCATGTCACGACTGCCGTGTACTTCACATACTCTCATCCTCTCTCATTCGTACTTGTGAAATGAGTCAGCGGAGACAGTTTTGGTTTCAAACATTATATTGAGTCTTCTGTCCTCTGTGATGCAGTATAGTGGACACTACTGGCAGCGGAATACATGTTGAGGATATACTGAGCATGATTACAAATGGGATAGGGTGTGGGGTTACATGTGATTGGCTGTTGCATGTGGGATGTGGGCTTCAGAGTTGCATCTGCTTGGCCAAGGCTGTGCTAATGTACATTTACGTATAGCTGCGGAGCTGCGGACTTTGACACAGACGGTATACAAGTAGCCTACCAGACCGCTTGGCATCATGGGCACAGTCCATCTCAGTTCCATGTGACAGGTTTGCTGCGGTTGTTCCTCATGCACGCGTGCATGTGAGATGACATCAGGGTATGTGCTTGCGTGCATGCAGCGGCGTGCCACTTGTTGTTGCAATGTGGTGGTTACTGGACATGTCACAGTCACTGGGGTCGTGTTGTTGTTGTTTGCACTTGTCGTCCGTGCAAAGGTCCTGGTATGGGATTCCCGGGGCGGGGGTGGGAGGGGTGCAGCACCCACAGACTCCAGGCGACCTATTCATGTCCACTGAGCGGTGTGTGTGTCCATGGGCGCTGGATCCATGTCGTGTCCTGGTTGTTCGTGCAGTTCCGTCCATGTGGGTGCGATACACAGACCCCATGCCACTGCCTCCCACGATGCATGCGGTGTTCCTGGATGTGATGGGGAACAGTGTGCATGTCCCGGTCATATCCGATGTCATGGCGATGTCGTTGATGGTGTGGTAATTGTTGCCGGTCGTTTGGTATGGCTGTTGTGGTGGTGACTGGCCAGTCCGTGCGGAAGCTAAGCATGGGTGCGGGGTTGGACATCATAGGTCAATCGGGGAACCTGCGTTGGGGTCCGACGAATTTACAGGTTGTCAGGTATGCGATGCCGTCCAGCAGGGCTTCCATGTCATTGGTGGTGTTTATGTTTGCCAGCCAATGTAGCGGATGGTGGCTGTCAAGGTGTTGTTCGTAAGTTGTCCCTTGGAGGACCATGATGGGGCATGCTGGGTGACATTCGATGTAGCTGTGCTCGATGATCCGTCGTGTGGAGGCACAGTGGTCCCATTTCAGTGCGGGTGTGATGTTGGCCACATACGCCATGCCCCCATAGGCAGAGCAGGCCCTGTCGTGTGCGTCCAGAGGGAGGAATAGTACTAGCAGGTCCGCCTTTAGACATGCCGGGTTGGAGAGACACATCTCCACGGGATGCTGGTAGGGACACCTCCGACAGTAGAAGACGGGTATGACGCAGCTGAACAATGTGATGCGGTAAGTCAGTCGGTAACTTACGTTCAGCAGGGACAGGAGTTCGCATCCCAATATATGTATCAGGTTGGTTTTGTACAGCTTGACCTGTTCGGCGTAGTTGGGTAGGTGTGTTGCGGTTGCCATTTTGCAGCGGTGCGTTGTGGTGGCGTGCTCCGGCTGTGTGTGCAGTCTGCAATGTGCACGCTCCGAGGTTGCTGTGAGCTCTGTGTAGTCGTAGGGAGACAGGACTTGTGTTCTGTTGGCTTGTGCGGAGGACACGGGCCCTCATCCCACATGCTTCTCAGACAGTTCAAGGTCAGTGATGTGTGACTCCTTCCAATTAACTTGCATGGGGCCGACATGGGGGAGTGTTTTCTTTATTCTTTCCCGTCCGTTGTGTTCTTCTGTGATATGCGCTATCTGCCCTGTGGTCGGTCTCCTCTGCATGCCTGTGTTGGTCTTTTATTGGACAATGGCTGTATTCACCGGCTTCTTTCGTAGGGCTGTGGTTTCGGAGTTGGAATGGAAGGTCATTCAGTGCTGTCTGCTCTCCCTTGTGTGGGCGGCAGGCTGCCTTTCCGCTCTGCGTTGGGCCTTGTGTGTGAGTGTTATTCTTGGGCCACCTGTTGTCGGTCCCCGGGCTCTTTGGTGTTCCGTTTTGTATGTCTTGTTCATATGTGCAGGGTGGTATGGGTGTTTCAGTGTGGTACTGGCGTTCCTCTTCCCGAAGGGGCCCTGCTTCTCCTAGTTGGTGTTGCCGCCGCTGTGTGCTTCGCCATGTTTGTTGCACTGGGGTGTGTCCTGCTGTTGCGTGACTTCACTGACATGTGTGCGTCGGTTGTGTGACGTTGGGTGTTGTCCGTGAATTGGGCGTTGGGGACATGTCTGTGGCAGGCCTGTCACGTGTCATGTGCGTTCGGGGTGGGGCTGGTGTGTGTGCTGCTTGGTTGTGTCCCTGTGTCTGTGTGCGACGCATGCATGGCGCTGCGGTTGGCCTCTGCGTTGTGCGCATGTGTGGCAGCGTCATCGCCACTTTGGGGCCGTGACGGGGTGGTTGGTTCCTAGTCCCAGGTGGTGTGTACACATGTGTTACGAGATGTTACAATTTGGCCTGTGTGTCATATGTGGATGCTATGGTAGATGTGTCGTGTACACGCGGGGGTGGGGGTTGTCCGCTTTTTCCGCCCTTGCACTGTGTGCGCTGTTTGCGTGCACTTGTTGTATGTGTGCCTACCTGCGTCTTCGCGGTACGTTGCGTCCTTGGTGGTGCATCAGATAGAGCATAGGGAGGGCCTGCAGTGCTGGATTCATGCTCGGGGTGCCGCTTCTTCGGTGTCCGTGCTCGGCGTTCGTGTTACCGCTTCGGTTTGACGTACGGTGTCTCTTAGCCGTGGGTTCAGTTTGTGTGCGGCATCGTAATTTGTACGCCGGGCGGTACGTGTTTCGTCGGACGGTGTGTGTCAATTGTGCTGCGCCGCTACGTGTACGGGCGCACTTTGATGGCGGACGGTGTCGCTGGCTTGCCGGCGGTGTTTGGCTGACTTTTCGCATCGTAATCGGGCGGGCGTGTGGACTGCTGCGTGCAGGCGGTAACTGGTGGTTTTTGCATCCGCCAGCACGGCGGTAGTGCTTCCGCCCGACATCCTAATGGGCCCCTTAGTTACCAAACTTACTTGAGGTTTGAGTGGGTGGAAAAAATGACGCAGGTGAGTATTTGATATGGGTGTGAAATATGAAACATGTGGCCAGACAAGATGAATGGCTACCTTGCATTTCAATAAATTGAGTTTTTTAAAGTTGCATTTATTAGCTTTGAGATTTTAGATTCTGCTTATTTAAAAAAATATATACATTCTATTTTGTGGGCACTGCATTGTTCTCATGCAGCAGTGCCAGGTATAGACCACGCCTTGGAGTACCAGGGCATATTTTATGAGTCGTTCTAGTGGTTGTTTAAAACAGGGTTTCGCTATTTATACATTTTTTCAGCCAACTCAGGTGTGGAGGTTCAACCTTCAGGATTACATCAGTGGAAAGGTAAGGCTAAAAATGGTGGGCGGGATTATGGCTATGCTTACTCCAGCCATTGGTTTTGGAATATAACTCTGTCGATGGAGAAAGAAAAATGTGATGAAGTCGGTGAGCATTTGGTGGAGTTTCGGCTATTAAACTGCCATACTTTAAATCGGACAAACTTCCATGGTGGAGGAAAGCTAAACAGACAGTATCTGTCGACCGCACTCTTCAAACTCCAAATCAGGCCAAAAGACAGAAACAGAAGGACAATTATAGTGTACAGAGTGGTAAAAATTAAGGCGTCAGAGCATGATGGGCATAAATGGACAGTGTGAATGTGGAAACTGGGTAGAGCTGAAACAGAAACAATTGCATGGAGTATACAAGTGCAAAGCTTTAGAATATGTATGGCAGAAGCAGGGGAACAACTGTACTGGCTAGGGAAGTGTAAAGCTGGAGACCATGTAAGACAAAAAAGGGAAACAATTAAACAAATTAAGCAAGTGAAGAGTTGGAGACTGTGAGTTGAAAAGAGGGCAGTTTTGACAAGTAAGCACAGAGGAGTTGTGGGGCAGAAACAGGACAGTTGAAAAGAATAATCATATTTGCATCAAATGTAAACCCTGTTAGTGAGCATCAGGTGACCAACTATACTGAGTAAACAAGTGTTAAGGTTGAACCCATGTATCAAGTAGTCAAGTGTAAAGCTGTAACCCATATAGGGTAATGAGCAGCTAAAGAGTTGTACTGAGTTGCCAAGTGTAAAGCTGGAACAGATGAAGGGCAGGGGCCGGGCAACAGTTCCACTGATTAAGCAAGTCCAAAGGTGGAACACTTGCAGGGCTAGAACAGCGGAACAACTGTATTTAGTAAGCAGGTAGTGTTTGTGTTTTAAGAGCAGACAAGTAGTGAGTATCCTGGCTATGCTCTTTTTTCCTTATCTGCGTGAAATGCTATATTTCTGTGTTGGATATTAGCTCTGATTGCATAGTCCCAGAAGTTGACACTGGGTGGTAATTTGATTGCACACATGTTTTACAATACATTGACATTTCCTCATTCTTCAACAATACACACTGGGATCACAATTGTATTTTGTTGTACTGTATTTGCATACGTATAGTGCTTCATATCCCTCACGAAGAGCCAACGTGCTTTTTTATTCCTTTGGGCATGATTTGTTGGAATGTTGTTGTTTTGTAGATGGCCTAGTTGGCTATTGGTTAGGTGCGCCTGTGTTATGCATGGTGGCCAGAGTTGTGCTCATATAGTGTTATATACCGCTGTGTCTCCACGTACAGTGGAGTGAAAAGAAGTGACAGATAGGCTATTTAAGCTTAAATATTCAGGGGTAGTTTAAATATTCAGGGACATATTTATACAACTTTTGCGTCGCCATTGCACCATGCAAGGTAACACAAGGGCAACACAAAAACTAGATGAGATTTACCAAGCCACGCAAGGCCACCTTGCGTGGCTCTGTGGTGCTTGGTAAATCTGGAGTGACACAATGCAGCACAAGTAGCTGCCTTACGTTACTCTGGCACAGGGAGGCATTCCATGGGATGAATGTAGGTGTTCCTACGCATCCACCCATGGATTTTGGCGCATTCCCAGGTTTACCATGAATGACAAACCTGGGAATGCGTCAAAATGCTACGCCTTCCCAGATGAGGCATAACAAGGAGAAATATCTTTATTTTTCTTTGTTTTTTCCTCTTTCTATCTGTGCTGCAAAATGCAGCACATGTAGAAAGTAGAAATAAATAATGCAGAAAAAAGCCTCAAAGGATTGTTTTTGTGCAAGAGGGTGTCCCTTGGGTGAGCTTCTCATTCATGATTAGGTCTCTTTCCTGTCTATATCTGTCCCTGCTCCTTACTAGTGGTTTTCCTCCTTATTCTTGTGTTTGCCCCACCTGAAGTATTTCTTCCTTACGTAGTTTGTGACTGGATGACTGGTATCCTTCCACATCTGACGAGAGGGAACTATTTTTTATTTGTCACTCAGCACTCCATAGGAGTGCATTATTTTCCTTGCTCCCTCTATCCTCTCAGGTTTATTATTTATTGTTTCACACATTTTTAAATTATTTTTGCAAAGGCCTGACAGCTGCACATTGGAGCTGGGCATCCTACACAACCTTTATATTTTAATTTACTGCTCCCAAAAGGACATTGATCATCCATCTAAGAACAGTAAATTAAGGAAAAAAAGTCAAAAATGGTTACTTATGCATCTGTACGCATGTGTTCTCATGAGAATGCATGGGTGACTCTCTTGAAATGCTTTTAAAACAATGCCAAGATAGCTGCCCATTCTTGTGCATGCATTCTCACACATGGGTGGCCATCATGAAATAGTTTTTATCATCAACTAAATAGAAAAAATATTCCAAAATGGCTGCCCGTGTGTGAGCATGTGTGTGTATGTACGGGCAAGCAACTGAGATTTTTTTCTAATTCACTGTACACAATGAAACAAGTATTGACAAAGCCAATAGCCCTACACCGCATAATTAAAGGTAAGACCCACAGGCTTTGAAAATGTTTGATTTATACAGTGTTTTCAAGGTATGGATAAAACAACCACTTGTTGGTGGAATGAAGACTACTGAAACAACAGTAACATACAGCAATGGCGCTCACCCTGGAATTAAGAATTCAAGCTCTTTGCAGGTGGCTCAGATGGTTTCAGAAAGTGAGCTGAACTGAGGCTTTGGTGGAATGAGTGTGTGGCAGTGCCACTGATCAATAGCTGCCACTCTGATGTAGACACACTCTTCAGCATTACATACTTGTGAACGGAGGCCATTTCATGTTGATGAAAGAGAGAACAATGATATGCAGGTCATCTCATACGCACAGAGTGAATGCACATATATGACATCCATCTTATAAGATTGGGAACGACTTCATGGCTATGACTGGATAGTGTTTACAATAGAAGCAAGTTATTTAACAACAATTTGGGGAAATAGAGTAAGAACAGTTGTATAGGAAAATGGGTATTGAAGAGACACTTGTATGCTGATACACACACCTTCCCTATATGTAGACACCCTTATAATGAAGTTGTTTCACATGGACAAGATGTAGCCTGGTGCTTTTGGATCCCAGGGCTCAGGTCCAAATCCTAGCCACTAGACTCAATACAATGTGATTCTGGCAAATCACTTAGTCTTCTTGTGTGGACAATATATTTGTGTAATGCCCCCTTGATGTACATAATCTTGTAGATCCCTCCGGGCCCCACATGTAATATACAGAACTTAATAGTTAGGCATGAACTTCATAAATATTAATACATACATACAAAAGCATACCTTCCATGTCATGTTTCTTTAAGGTACTGGAGTGATGTACATATTCTTTTGGTGGAACAGAACAAAATCAATCTGTGACCCAGAAACCTTTGAGCACTGCATTATATACTGGTGGATTCTTGCTAGGAGGTGAATTAGGTTTTGGTGTCATCATATGTATTGGTGCAGCAAGAGTGGCAAAAGCTCATATATTGAATTTGGGAACTTTACTTGTTGACTCACTTAAAAATATGCATTTTTCGAGTTTTCTTAAATTCTAATTATCATTGTTATTGGGTAGGATTTATTTTTTTCTGTTATTTTACCAGTCACCTTTAGTGTAACTATGCAGAATGCTACCCAGCGACGATTTCTGTAAGTCTGCCCATTGAAACACCAACAAATTGGGGAAAACGGAAGAAGGTCTTCAATCATTTTGCCAGAGTATATGGTGCGAATTTGAGTGTGCAGTGAAAAATTTATTTTCCTATGTTTTTTTAGGGACAGAGAGCAGGAAGTGTATGAACATCTACCTTATTTAAACCAAGACGAGATGCAGGAGTTAAGTGACTTTTGAAACCTCTATGACAAAAATCAGTTTTATGTTATGTAGTATAAACGAGCGCAATTTTGGAATGATGGTGTAGAAGGAGCAAGAGTCAGTTGAACAGTATGTGATGGAGCTGAGAATGTTGCCATCTTCTTGCAAATCAAGTAATCAAAGTGATGAGAGAATTGGATAGCAATTTTTGTTAAAGTGTAGAAGTGAAAAGATTATAAGGAGAATTGTGGCATGAGGGTGATCCACCACATATTGAAGTGACAATGTTGCCAAAATGTATTCAGAGGAAGAAAGCCAATGAGAAGAGTTTGAGTGTGAATGCTTCATCTACCTGGAAGAGTGAAACATTTGGGAGAAACGATGTAGGGTTCAGTGGTCAATGTTATCACTTTAGTATAATAGGGCACATGCTGAACAGCAGTGAATGATCAGGGGTCAAAGCTGAATGTAAAAATTGTGGCAAGAAAGAGCATTTCATGAAGTGCCACAGGAACTTCAAAAGGACAAAAGGGATGTGTGAGGTTCAGGTGGAGGGTAAAGGATGAGACTCTTGTTTGAGATTAACCATTTCCTGTGAATAATGAATAGTGTGATTAAAAACTTTACAGGAAAAGTGAAATTGAGGAAAATGGATGTCAGACCTGGTGGTTACAGCGAACAGCTGAAAAGATTTGAAGTATATTTTCAGAAAGGTACATTCTGGGAAAGATTTATGTGTCATGTTAATGAGATTTTATTTTGTGATGGTCTCATCAAAAGTTAAAGTTCAAATTAGAATGTAAAGTTACTCGTCAAATACAAATATATGAAGCTGATGAAGGGTCATGTGGAATCTGAGTTTTCATTGATTTTCAGGTAAAAGTTAAGTAATTTACATAATGTCAGCTCACATGGCACATTTTGGCACAGGAGAGGGAGAACTTGGAAGGGATGGCACAAAGGACAGTAGAAAATACGCACTCACGCTTGAAAGACTCAAATGCACAGCCCAGTCATTAGAGGACCAGCATTATTAGGCACACTTCCAGGTCAATAGTGGTAACTAAAATATTTTCTCATCTATAGAAGAGTTTCCTTGTCTGGCAACAGCAGTGTTGTGATTCTTTGCATTTTGCACTTGGCTTGTTCAACCCTTCACCACTGTTGTTTTCTCCCTTACTTGGTTCCCCTCGGTCCTTTGGTTCCCTTTCCCTTTGTTGATGTGTCCTGCCCTTTGGTCTTCTTGTCAGTTTGTCTCCCTGCCTAGACCTCCTTTCTCCTGGTGCAGCATGGATTTCCATCTTCAACACGTGTACAGAGTCTGCAGTATGCTTGGTGCTAGTTATAGTTTCCTAATCACTCTCCACTGCGCTTTCTTATCCATATGTCTAATATATGTTCCATGATGTAGTTCCCTTGGTAATTTTGTGCTCTCATCCTTAGGTGGAGACCATGATATCTTTAAACTTGGCCCTGAGACGTTGTGCTCTCAAAATCCATTCCAGGTTTTTCAGAATACCAGTCTACAGGAGTTTGTCTCTCTATCTCCCTCCTTACCTCTCTTCCCCTTTGCCTGAGTCATCTTTAACACCCTTGATCCACTATAAAAGTTTAAGTAGACCTCTCTGGGGAAAGAGAGAGATTGACCTCGACATCTACACTCTTGTAATACTGGGTTCCTTACATAGAATTACTTTTATAAGACAGCATTTGAAAAAAGGATCATGACCCTTTAGCAATAAGGTTAGATGGTTACTATCATTGTATGGGAAGCAGTAGGGAAAAAACTGTAGATGTTGCACGAGATGGATGTTGCTGAGCCAGAGGATGGCACAGAATGGCTGGCCCCAATGGTAGTCAAGAGGAAACACAATGATGATATTCTTCTGTGAATTGATTTAAGAGAACCCAAGAATGTAGTTGTTTGATAAAGTTACCTGTCTCAGCATTAATGAGATGATTTAATTATTGACTGCCACAAATAAATTCTCTAATCTGAACCTTGCATGATTAGATATTATGTTATCACATATCAGAAAAGACTATGGGGCCGATTCGGGCCGGGAAAAATACTGACCGACTCGGTACGGGAATTTAGTCCGAACGACTAGGACCGGCGCCGTACGACCCGGGTAGTACGATGAAATGCATGTGAAATCCGACCGACTCGGACGGAATACAAAACGACCGACCGAGCCGGACGTAAACAAGCCATCCGGCCGGGAAATCACGCGAAACGAACCGACCGACACGCACCCGGATTGAACCCGAACTAAACGTACCCGCGAACTCCGACCCGCGTAGTACGATGCTGTGCATGCAAAACACGACCGACTCGCCCGGAGCACAAGCCGTACGACCGACACGTATACAAAATCCAGCCGAAGCAACCCAATACTCCGCGACCGACTCGTACGCCGCATATGAAACCTAGCTGACACACAGCGGAAACGAGTCGGACAAGATCGCACCAGACAACTGCAGTGTCCTACTCGGACACAAGAACGACTCCTACATGCACCAAAAACACCAAGGAATTTTTTTTTTAAAAAAAGGGCCAAACAAGCAACCACAAAGCCAATAAATACAGGGAGGGAAAAAAAATGGAACAAGGACACACCTCCAACTCCACCTACATAAAGGCCACAAATCCCTACCATGATCCTTTGCAAATTCCACTGACCTGCCAGCACAGAAGACCATCACACAGCAACCACAGACACACTCACAGCTCATACATCACACAAGCCACACATCATTACCACACCTACAAATAGCACCCTCACACACACCCAGCTAAACCTACACTCACACCCCCCCACTTGCACACACACACACATCAATCACCACCACCACCCATCACCATGCCCCCAAAGAAGAATCATAAGTTCCTAGACAGTGAATTGGAAGTCATGGTAGATGAGATCCTCAGGGTAGAGCCACAGTTGTTTGGTACATTGGTACAACAGACCCCCATGTCGCAGAAAACCAAGATGTGGGCGAGGATTGTCGACAGGGTGAACGCACAATCACCATGTTTGCGCACAAAGGAAGACATCCAGAACAGGTGGTATGATGTGCGCAGGAGGGTCCGGGACCTACTCAAAAAGGACTACCTCCTCAGCCAGCACACCGGCAGTGGCCCTCCTGCAAAACCAGTATACCTCAGGCCCTGGGAGGAGAAGGTGCGGGCCATCCTACCACCAGTGAGCGTATACGGACTAACAGACATCCCAGAGCCTGGTGAGTACACAACTAATATACACAATATGGTGTGACAACACATCACAGTCAAGGGGATAGGCAAACCATGCACCCTTAGCAAATACACAGCAACCAAAAGATATTCATCCCAAGATGTGAATGCTAGTCAGACAAACACAATACCTGCCATCTCATAGTGATATGTAACTGTGTCATGACATGTACAAACCTAACAACAAATACAGCAAGGCAGTGGCACAAATAGAACCAACAAACACTCCCAGATATTTACCCACCACTAGAACACCACCTCACAGGGAAGCTCACTGAAAGGAAGGAATTCTGTCTATGCTGGTGAAGTCAGTGTAGCCAATAGCATGATGGGAGTGGTAGTCACAGATATTGGTCACACCCACAATTGGCCCATCAACACCACTCTGAACCATGCTCACATCACAGGGAGTGGAAAACAACTGACAAGATGGCTGACACTGGGTACTGCTGGGGGGAGCACAAGGCCCTGCTGGGAACTGTGCAACAACCAACAGCAGGACACCACTGACTGACATCCTGAAAGACAACTTGCACTCCCTGCAATGGAAGCACGTTCCATGGTGGGATATCTGGCTGGGTGGGAAGGAGGACACACAGCACTGACCATAGTTACAATCACCTCCCCTCACACACCCCCTCAACACTAACTCCACATAACCCACCTGGGAGAATGCAATGCCTCACATCCTAACTGAAGATCCCACAAAGAACCACCACTCTGGGTTATGCTGTGTGAAGCACAGGGACACTCTTGGGACTAGTAGCCAAACAACTGCCAGGACAACACTCCCAGCCATCCTGTCAGCACAGGCACCCCACCCCACAGGGAAGCAGAGTCAAAAGGAAGGAAGGATGGGCATGCTGGGAAAGGGGGTGGAGGCAATAGCATGATGGGAGTTGTAGGCACAGATATTGGTCAGCCTCACAATTGGCCCATCAACACCACTCTGAACCATGCTCACATCACAGGGAGTGGAAAACAACTGACAAGATGGCTGACACTGGGTACTGCTGGGGGGAGCACAAGGCCCTGCTGGGAACTGTGCAACAACCAACAGCAGGACACCACTGACTGACATCCTGAAAGACAATTTGCACTCCCTGCAATGGAAGCAAGTTCCATGGTGGGATATCTGGCTGGGTGGGAAGGAGGACACACAGCACTGACCATAGTTACAAGCACTTCCCCTCACACACCCCCTCAACACTAACTCCACATAACCCACCTGGGAGAATGCAATGCCTCACATCCTAACTGAAGATCCCACAAAGAACCACCACCCTGGGTTATGCTGTGTGAAGCACAGGGACACTCTTGGGACTTGTAGCCAAACAACTGCCAGGACAACACTCCCAGCCATCCTGTCAGCACAGGCACCCCACCCCACAGGGAAGCAGAGTCAAAAGGAAGGAAGGATGGGCATGCTGGAAAGGGGGTGGAGGCAATAGCATGATGGGAGTTGTAGGCACAGATATTGGTCAGCCTCACAATTGGCCCATCAACACCACTCTGAACCATGCTCACATCACAGGGAGTGGAAAAGGACTCACAAGATGGCTGACACTGGGTACTGCTGGGGGAGCACAAGGCCCTGCTGGGAACTGTGCAACAACCAACAGCAGGATACCACTGACTGACATCCTGAAAGACAACTTGCACTCCCTGCAATGGAAGCACGTTCCATGGTGGGATATCTCGCTGGGTGGGAAGGAGGACTCACAGCACTGACCATAGTTACAAGCACCTCCCCTCACACACCCCCTCAACACTAACTCCACATAACCCACCTGGGAGAATGCAATGCCTCACATCCTAACTTAAGATCCCACAAAGAACCACCACCCTGGGTTATGCTGTGTGAAGCACAGGGACACTCTTGTAGCCAAACAACTGCCAGGACAACACTCCCAGCCATCCTGTCAGCACAGGCACCCCACCCCACAGGGAAGCAGAGTCAAAAGGAAGGAAGGATGGGCATGCTGGGAAGGGGGTGGAGGCAATAGCATGATGGGAGTGGTAGTCACAGATATTGGTCAGCCTCACAATTGGCCCATCAACACCACCCTGAACCATGCTCACATCACAGGGAGTGGAAAAGGACTCACAAGATGGCTGACACTGGGTACTGCTGGGGGAGCACAAGGCCCTGCTGGGAACTGTGCAACAACCAACAGCAGGACACCACTGACTGACATCCTGAAAGACAACTTGCACTCCCTGCAATGGAAGCACGCTTCATGGTGGGATAACTGGGCTGGGGGAGAAGGAGGCCCGGATGGCAAGCAAATACCACCAATGCTGGTCATGCACACACCTCAACATTCACATTGACATGCCACAGGTTGGCAGGACAATGTGCTACACCAATATCACTCTCTGACTGTCACAATTTAGGAGAATGCAATGTCCAGGCCCACATCCAGAGGTACAGTCACAACTGTCAGGTGTTTGAACAATTGATGCCAGTAGAAACATAACATACAATCTGTGTCTCTCCCCAAAACAGGTGATGATGGGGACACAGCAGCAGACGAGGAGGAGTCCCTGTCCCAGGCTCTGGTGAACACTGAGCTCACTGGTGTGGATCAGCCTCTGCACTCCTCGGATGGCGAAGAACCAACTGGACCCTCCGGTGTGAGTCATCATGCAGCACCAGCAGGACCAACATCTGCACCCCCTGCACCCACCCCTCCAACAACTGCCAACACACAGGCCACCCCTGCCAACACGGACAGACCAAGGACCACAGATGAAAACAGCGCAGGGACCCAGACCCAAACTGGAGCTGGTGACAACGAGCCCAGGAACAACACCCAAGTGGGCCCACGGTCACCTGTGCGTGCCACCGCAGGACCTGCACGTGTCGCCAGGGGTGGTGGGAGGGGTGGTAGACATAGGTCGCTCTTTGCAGAGGGATCTGGACTGCATGATGACCCACAACTGGCACGCATCGCGGATGCGTACCAGACTAGCACCGGAGAGGTCAGCCAGGTAGTGGGGATCCTCAAGGACATACAACAGCAGCAGGCTGCCCATCATGCCCGCTTGGACTCCCACATGTCCCGTGTCGAGACACACATGTCACATGTCAAGACACACATGTCACATGTCGAGACACACATGTCTGGCATGGAGTCCAAGTGGGACACATTGGAACAACTGACAGCGGTGCATAGGGACATACTGACATGCCTCCGCCAGATCAGCACCAACATGGCCTCACCTCCCTGTGTGCCCACAACATCTGCTGCTGAAACAACTGCAAATGCCACAGGGAGGGAGGAGGACTCTGGCAGAGAGTCCCCTGCACCGCCGCAGCCTGCACCTGAGGGTCCCCCCCCAAGAAGATGGGCCGTCCGAGGAGGCCAAACTGAGAGGCCGATGGCCATCTACATCCCCCAGGAAGCCAACACCTGTTCTGGAACTTTTCCTCTGTGTGCAAACTGCACGCCCTGTCGAAGCCAACCCAACTCTCCCACATGACATGGGGAGCTATAGTTGGCCAAATTTATCAGATGACTGTGGACTTTACTCTGGACATTTCAGCTACCAAGAATTCCGAATCACATGGGAACTTTGGATTCCAATTTCAATGTACAGCACCCACCATCCTGTGCACCATCCTCACACCTGTATGTAAATAAACTCACCAATACACCATATCTGCCTCTGTTGTGATTCCAACGTGCTCTCTGTCATGGAGATGGTGATCAGAAAAATGACACTGTGCATGCTAACTGCTACAGCAAGTCCAACACCGTCATGTCAGTCATGGCGACGTGACACATATGAGGGAGATACACCACTAGGGCCACACAACACATACACACCAGGGCCATCAGACTCATCACCTATACTGATATTGCAACTAAATACAGTGGAATGCACAGACACGCCACCTATTCACAGTCTGTGTCAACTAGACTACAGGTGCAGTAAGCAAATGTCAGTCAGATGTGTGACTACAGACAACGCACATCCCAAAGTGAAGCACAGGTTTATTACACATTTGCAACATGTTGTTTCCACTACAAATGCTAACTAATCCAACCTGGCTGTGGCCACAAAGTCAAAAAGTGCAGAAGATAGAAAGTCCAGGGGTGTGTGGCACATCACCTGTAGGGAAACGACTGCTTCCACCTTGGAAGTTGAATCATGGATTCGTGGGATCCAAGTTGATCAAACAACTCCGGCAGCACCCTGTGAAGGACAGACATGACACACAGTCAAAACCACTGAAGAACAGCACAGAACGGCAATACTCATGTCTAATACATGTCACGAGATAACTACACAAAACCAAGTTAGCATGTCAACACTGTTGGGCAGTACAGACCACCTGCAAGGACACATCGCTGCACGCATCCAGTCAAGTAGCACATGGCCACACTCAAACAGCACCAGAGCACCACACACACATATCATGCAAACTCAAATCATTGACATTACAACCCTCTGGAGACTCACATTCAGCTGAAGAAGTTGGTGATGAGCTGTGTGCGGACATCACCATCATCATCATCATCATCTTCACTGGCATCGTGACCCAGGCCAGGATCTTCCACAGGTGGCGGACGTTGGTCATCGTCATCCAGGATGAGAGGCAACTCCTTCCGCACTGCCAGGTTGTGTAGCATGCAGCAGACGATGACAATCTTGCACACCTTTGCTGGGGCATATGGGAGGGCCCCTCCTGTCTTGTCTAGGCAGCGGAAGCGGCTCTTCAGGAGACCAAAGATCCGCTCAATCACCCTCCTCGTCCGACCATGTGCCTCATTGTAGCGCATCTGGGCTGGTGTCACAGGGTTCCTGAGGGGTGTCAGCAACCACGGCATGTTGGGGTATCCCGAGTCACCTACAGACAGACAATTGCACATTAGCCGATTTGAAAATGTGTGCGGAAAACAACATAGCAGAACACACACAATGGTACAAAGTCAGTACACACCAACAAGCCAGGCACGCTGGTTCGGCATCTGTGACATCATCCTCGAGATGCGACTACTCCTCATCACGTAGGCATTGTGTGCCGAACCGGGGAAACGGGCACACACATGTGTGATGGTCATATCTGCAAGACATACCACCAGAGCATTGATCGAATGGTAATGTTTACGGTTCTGGTATGCCTGCTCATGTGCCTGTGGTGGTATCAAAGCCACATGTGTCCCATCAATGGAGCCAATTACTTGTGGCATCCTCCCCAGGGCATAGAAGTCACTCTTGACGTCAGTGAGTCGTTGACGTGTTGGAAAATAGATGTACTGGTTCAGGTATCTCAACATTGCCCCCAAAACATCGCGTAGCACACGGCTGAACATAGTCTGTGACATCCCACTGGCAGTCGCCACAGTGTGTTGAAAGGTACCGGTGGCAAAGAAGTGTAGGGCTGCCATCACCTTCACCTTGGGGGTCAGCGCTGTAGGATACGGACGGCCAGGCTGCAAATGTGGGTCCAACCGCACTGCCAAATCCTCAATCAGCTGCCTGGTGAAGCGGTACCGTCGGATGCTGTCACTTTCCACCATCGTTGCCAGGTCTGGGAATGGTCGATGGACAGCAGGAGCCCTGCAGTGCATAGGTGAAGAAAGCAAGATTGTCAGTCACCCCACCTATGTGCTGGTCACCATACTCAATTTCACATGATACATCATTAACAAACACAAGTACTTGATGTGTGTGTCGTTCTGTTTGGACATATATGGCACCTACATGGACATCATCTAACATCTCTGTTCAACAAGTGTTGACAACAGGTTCCAGGGTGTGCTATGGGAAACCATTAGGCTGTGTCACAGTACCCATTTACTGCTCTCACGTTCCACAAACATACCACAGTGACATGTCTGGACAGATGCTCCACAGGCATCACAGCTCATTGACAGGTAGATTCCCAGGGACCCTGTCTTGCCACATGGACACTGGCATGACATGGCGTATCATGTACACATCAGAAAAACAAACATGACACCCACAGGTAGTGGCCCCTGTAGCCTCTGCAGGACAGACATGGACGTCTGTGACACACACACACACACACAACATCAAAGTTCATGCACAAACCACGTGGATGTGGAGACTGTCTCCCATTGTGCACATGGAGTCAGAGACATGTGAAACACAACATGCACACAGACTGCGGAGGGACATCACTATTGTGGCAATGGGCCACCCTGTGATGTACATGCCTTCCCACATGTGAGCCTGGGGATATGTGACATGTCATACACATACACAACCTGGAAATGTGACCATGACACATGCTCAAAAATGAAAAGTTGCACACCACAGTGGTCAGGTGCACAACATACAAAGGACCCTGTCCCCATGAACACGTGCACAGCCTGGGTGTGTCTGCCCCCAAGTGCCACCCCAAAAACCACATGTTCACCCACATACACAGATAAGGTTATGCTGCCATACATGCCTTAGTACAGTGTGGACTGGGTGTGGTGTTGTGGGTGTGCCCCTGAGTCCCTGGAAAGTATATGTGGCTGGCATAGGTTCACCAGTGACCAGCATGGTGACATATGCGTGTGACCTGTCCAGGCACGCGTTGTAGAGCAATGGACCGATCGGTGTGCCCGCACGGACCATTGCATTGGATGTGAGCGGGTACGCGTTGTATCCCGGGTACGCGTTGTAGAGCAATGGACCGATCGGTGTGCCCGCACGGACCATTGCATTGGATGTGAGCGGGTACGCGTTGTATCCCGGGTACGGGTTGTACAGCAATGGACCGATCGGTGTGCCCGCACGGCCCATTGCATTGGATGTGAGCGGGTACGCGTTATATCCCGGGTACGCGTTGTAGAGCAATGGACCGATCGGTGTGCCTGCACGGCCCATTGCATTGGATGTGAGCGGGTACGCGTTGTAGAGCAATGGACCGATCGGTGTGCCTGCACGGCCCATTGCATTGGATGTGAGCGGGTACGCGTTGTATCCCGGGTACGCGTTGTAGAGCAATGGACCGATCGGTGTGCCCGCACGGACCATTGCATTGGATGTGAGCGGGTATGCGTTGTATCCCGGGTACGCGTTGTAGAGCAATGGACCGATCGGTGTGCCCGCACGGACCATTGTATTGGATGTGAGCGGGTACGCGTTGTATCCCGGGTACGCGTTGTAGAGCAATGGACCGATCGGTGTGCCCGGCCGGCCCATTGCTTATGATGTGTGCGGGTACGCGTTGTATCCCGAAATACGCGTTGTACAGCAGTGGACCGAACGGTGCGCACACATTGGCTGGGGCCTGGCATGGCAACGGCCTCGTTTCCGAAGCTCCCACGAGTCTGATGCAGTGAATTCAGTTGGCCAGCCACAACAATGTTGCAAAATCATGGGTGTCATGAAGTTGAAGATTTGAAGGATGCTGTGGGCATGTATTAGTGCTGCTATTCCATGGATTGGTCAGATTCAGAAGATGCAAACAACTTGGACCTATCACTTTGGACACATGGGACAGTATCTGCCTCTGCAGCACACATATAATGCTGGCTGTTCCCCTGAGAGCTCACTTGCCTGCACTACATGCTCCAGGACGACATCTGCCACCAACACTGCTGCTGTTTATGCATCCTCTGGCTCCTGCAATGGCACGTACTGTGGAGAGAGCCCCAGCCTTCAGCCTTGAGGAGAACCAGGCCCTGCTGGACAGCCTCCTTCCACAGTACAGCAAGCTGTATGGGAAACCAGGGGAGCAGGTGAGTGTGCTGTCCACTGCCTCACTAATTGTGCATGTTGTCTGACTAGCAGGACTTTCAGTGTGCACACCACTGGCTAGCATGCCCACTGAGTAGTTGTCACACCCCAAAGTGTGTAGTTACATGCACTGAACTGGTACAGTGCAGTAACAGTGCATTCCAACTAGGTTTACTTCCCATGCAATGATACCATGTAGTGACTGCTGGCAAACTGTTCATAGCCATTGTTGCACTGCCTGTGTACATCATATGCCCCTGTGATTGAGACATGTATATCCAACTGTGTGATGCACGTATATGTTGCATGTGTAGTAATGGCCTTCTCACTTTGTCATCCTCACAGGTTGATGCCCACCAGAAGCAGGATATCTGGCTGACCATCGCCCGGAAAGTAAGATCCGTGGGGGTCTACAGGCGCAGGATCCGCAACTGCCAGAAGAGGTGGCAGGACCTTCGTGGCTGGACCCGGAGGATCGCAAGGTTCCAGCTGAAGCTGTCGCCTCCTCGCAGGAGGGGCGGACACCGGACCCTGACCCCCACATGCTCCGGATCCTGGCGGTGGTCTTCCCTGACCTGGATGGGCAGCTGAAGGACAGACAGCAGCAAGGAGGGGTGAGTCCATGACTGCACTGTGCACTTTGTCTGACATGCTATGTGCCCTCCTCTGGCCTGGTTAAACTTCCACAGTACATCAGTCATGTGGTCCAGGACCCATGTCCCTCATTTGTGACATGCCCACTTCTCCTCTGATACGCATATGTGTGGCCCTTATAGTCAGGAAATTGTGTCATTTGGGGACTGTGTCATTGCATTTAGCTTTGCTCAAGGTGGGGTACAGCATTTGTTCCCGTGACTATGTTGTGCGATTCATGGGTGGGTCAATTGCTTACACAATGCCTAAGTTCTGACATGTAATCTGGGTGTAACTTTGATATGTGGTCCGCTTGCTGCTCTGACTCACCACATGTCCCTGGTGAATTTGGCAAACATCCATGCTGCTGATGGGAACAATGTTTGGGCCTCAGGAGTATGTGTATCCAGTGTGTCACACATGCTTAGCCACCTGCCTACTGTCCAGGACTCATCCCTCTTACAGGTGGAGCTGGACAGTCATGCCTACTCCAGGGCATGCAATACACTCTGTACTCCCACTCCCGTGTATCATCTGGCATGTTGTGATCAGTGAAATGTACCCTCAGGTGTCTGCCTCTGTCTCATTGTGCTGTGTCTTCGTTGTCAGGATGACTGGTATGTTTATCGGTTAGGGCTCAGCATGCCATCTGAGATGTGACCATGATAGACGATACTTCTGTGACTTATAGGTGTCTGATCACTTGACTGTGCACACAGGTGTTTGCGACTGTGACTTTCAGGCAGCTGTATTGTCATTCACAGCACACTGTGAGGTGCTCATGTTCAGAGAGTTGTGTTTCATGTCCCCCATATGTCCAGTTGGTATGACGTGGACAAATAGTACAGATGATGTGGTATTTGGGGGATGGACATGTGCACTTGTCAGTCACATAACTTGCATTCCCCATGCCCTCGTATTGTGACACAGTGCAGACTGTTGTTGGCTGGCTGCCATGGCCATGTGACTTGAGACAGTAATGTATGACTTTGCACGCATTCCTGTGTCATGGCATTAAACTTCCTGAGACTGATCCTGCAGGGGAGTGACATGTGCAACATGCACCCCATTGTGGGATTGACTATCCGGACAGGGTGCATCATGGTGTCTGGTGCTGGTATGCATCACATGCATTTCTATTTAGACTCTGGCCATCCCTTTATCCGGACACCTGCACTGACTCAGTGGCAAGAGATGTGATGTGTGCATGTTCACATACTTCACCGTGTTCCCTGCAATGTCCAACAACTGTGTAGGTGGTGCATGTGTCCACACTGGGGTCTTACCATCAGACAGGCACCAGACAGATGGGTGCAAGGGCAGGAGGGGTGTGAGTCCCATGGTTGACCGTCAGACTGACAATTGGCTTCCCCGAATCTGTGTGAGGACTTTAGGCAATGTTCAACTAAGGATGCCAGGGCTTGCTCTGTAATGTGCTGTACTTACTGTGGTGTGTGCGGTCAGTGCAGGTGACTGATGTTTGTCTGTTTCCCTAATTGTTTGCAGATACATCCACGGCCACAGGAGGGGACAGCTCCATGGACCAGGAGGAGCAGCGGAGCCAGACTGGGTCAGCATCGGACGAGTGGTCAGAGGGACCCAGTGGCACGGAGGGCGAGGGGAGCCACACCGAGGAGTCCTCAGCACCATCCACCTCAGCTGAGGACCACAGCAGCTCGGAGGATGACTCCCTTGTGGAGGCGGGTCTCAGCAGCCACCAAAGGCCAGCTAGTCTGTCTGGCCCCGCCACCACCACCACCACCACCGCCCTCCCATTGGCTCCCATTCCTGAGGTCCGTGGAGGCTCCCGTACTCGGGAGCGTGTCTCCTTCGTGCCAGGCACCGCACCCCCTGCCCCTGTGTCCCCTGCTGCCCTGAGTGAGGAGTCTGTGTACCTCCTTCGGCAGCTCCATGTAGGGCAGACAAAAATGCTGAGTGTCCTCCATGCACACACCACTCTGTTGACACAGCTGGTGTCGTTCATGGAGGGCATCTCGACGGGTATGTCTGCCCTACAGAGGAGCAATAAGTCCATGGACTCCTCCCTGACGGCAGCAGTGTCCCTCCTCCAACAGTCCCTCACCCCTCCCACCTCTGCCCCATACACACTTCCTGCCCCCCTTCCTGTCCAAAGCACATGCACACCTGCACAGTCACCCAAACACACAGACACGAGCAGCACAGACACACCCAAGAGAAAGGCAAGACGTGCACACAAGCATCCTCAGGGGACTGATACCACAGACACAGGGGATGGGGAACACACACACACACAGGCAACCACAGTCACTCCGCAATCCTCAAGATCCTCTCCCTCCAAGACCCCTTCCCTTGCCTCACCTGCAACCCCACCTGATAAGCAGCTCTTCCTCTGTGACCTCGGCCTCTTCCCCTCCAATCCCGCTGATCTAGCATACCGGGGGAAGAGGAAGTCTACCCACACAGAGGGGAGTGCCCCTCGCCCCCGGACACCCTCCCCCAGGCACAGGCAGAGTGAGCCCCCCACCCACAAGTTCCCCCGGTCCCGGAAGAGCAAGACCCCGCCACCGCCCTGCAAGTCAACCACCCAGTCTCTCACCTCCATCCCCCAGGCCACCACTCCACAGGTTCCACCACCACACCCTGCCCCAGGTTCCCCCACACACCGATACCGCATCCCCAAACTGCTTAGGCCCTCCCCCCCTGCCACTTGCTCTTCCACCCCAAAACCAGACGCTCTGCCTGTTTGTGCCACTGGTGTGGAGATTGTGTCCCCCCCTCTGTCCTGCCCAGCTCTTCTGCCCCCCTTCCACTACTTTGGAGTCATGCACTGCGGTGGAGTCCACAACCACCCTGTCTGACTCGGGCACTGCATTGGGGACCCAGTCCACTCCATCTGACCAGCCCACTGCAGTGGTTGCAGCACCAACACCATCTGACTTGAGCCCTGCGGTGGTGCCAGCACCCCTGAGTCAGACACCTCCACTGCAGTTGCCGGTGACACTCCTGCACCCACCTCCCCTTCACTGCCTCCTTCTGGCATCCCCTGATCCTGTCCCTGCGGTGCCTGGCCTGCCCCTCGTATGCCCCTCCAAGGGGGATGTCCCCTGTCCGTACCTGTGCAGGCAAGCAATTGTTGACAAGTTGTCACACATCACCCTGTTGGGACTGTATATTTGGACTGGCCATTGGCCTTAGTTTATTTTGGACTTTTGATTTGAGTTGCACACTTGCTGAATAAAGCCTCTTTTTGTTTACTCGTGGTTAATCTTTGGAGGTACATGATGTAGATGTGTAGAATCATGCATTTGCTGTTGTAATAGTGTTCAGATCAGGTAAATGAAGTTTTGCTGTGATGGGCTCCATGTGGTCCATGGGATATGTGTCCTAATCTAGTCTGGATCTATAGCATCCTTTGCTGCAGTCTGAAGGTGTAATGTTCAGCATTTGACACAGGGATGTACGTTTAGCATTTGTAGTTTACCATCTTTGTCCTACACTGATGCACATCTGGTGGGCTTACCACTGTCCAATGTTCCTAGTACCCTGACTGTGTGCCCGTCTCCAATGGACATGCAGTTTAGCACATCAAATTTGGAGGACTCATCTGTGTACACAGTGCAAGTTGCTTGACACGTGTCTTGGGTGTATGCAGATGACTGACGTGACACTCCCGTGCCCAGGCTGATATGAGCAGAGCCTTCAGTGTGTTGTAGTTGTTGACTCACTGACCGAGTGTTCTGCTGACATGTTTGAGTCGTGCACAGACAAGGTTTGGCACTGCTGACCTTCCACAGGAGTGGAGTGCCCTAATGGCAGTGCGTGATTCCGTGATATAGGCTGTGCCCGTGTTGTGTGTTGTGTAGGCATGTCTGTGCGTGTTCCCTTCTCCTTTTCCTACACAGGCTGTGTCCCTACGGATGTTCCTGTTTGTGATGCTTGCTGAGTTGTTCTGTGTTCATCCAGCATCTTGGACCTGGTTTCTCCGGGATGTGGGTGCATGGCAAACTAATGTTCATGAGGTTGTCATCCCTAGTTGTCTTTGTTGTCAGGGCTGGGGATGTGGGCAAACGCAGATGGGACACAGTCAGGATTCCTCTTGGCACTTGTTGGTTACACGAGTAATGTGATTTTCTGTTTGTGTATGCTTTCAGTGATTGTGACACGTTGTGTGTGTGACTGCTGCCACTCCTCAGGGTCAGAGCGGCAATGTTGGAAGTTGTCTATGTGTGTCCTTTGTGGGTCAGCTTGGCTTCTTCATTGGTGTGTGACTATGGCCAGGATCCCATTGTTTGGGGTGGATTTCACCTCATGCCCATGTACGGCATACTGTGCAGTGTGTCAGACATTCACAAGTATTGTTGACTGGCCATGTGTGATGGGTTTCTGCACCTTATTTCCCCCCACCACCCCTGGGATTGTCATGGGTGCATGTGCAATGTCAGCAGTCCATGTGAGCTTCACTGCTGCACATTGGTGGAGTTCAAGGTGTGTGGCGTTGAGTGTATGCAAATGTGAGCTGGGGCACTACCTCCATATTGTCCTTGGCTGGCAGGCCATGCTGAGTGCTTTGTGCTTGTATAGGTGTGATGGTAGTTTGTTGCTCAGGACACATGGCTGTGGTTCACAGTGTGGATGACATCTACCTTTGTCATCACAGTGTGATTGTCATGCAGGCTAGTGTCACCACAATGTGGGGTCCCTGGGGGGAGTGCTGTGGTGGTTCTGTCTCTTGCTGTGTTTTTTGCTGTTCCTACAAGCTTGTGTGACATGTGTAATTTGGGCTCCCTCTCATCTCACAATGCCTGTTTGCCCACATAGGGGAATCCAATCCATGAGTTACTTTTGTCTGTGACTGTGTTGACATCTGTGTATTAGTGAATCTGGCCTCCTCATGTGTTGTGTGTTTGCCTGGGGACACTGGCACACAACCCCCTCACCTGTTGTGTATGATATGCAGTGTGAGTCTGCCTGTTTGTGTTTGTGCATTTGCACCACTGCATTGGCATATCTTTAGTTTGCCATTGGCTGTATGTTGTTTGTTGGCTTTCCCCTGCTGGCCCTGGGACTGCTAGGTCATCAGTCAGCACATTGATCATGGTTAGTATGTCCCATTGCTGCCATGGTATGGTATTTGTTCACCTGACATCTACAGTCTCCATAGGATATCTACATTTGTGTGTCCATTTGTGCAGATATGTGGGTCTGCATTATGATGCTCACTTCTGTCATTGTGTTATTTGTGAATGTAGACAATGTGGGCCCCCATGGCTGATGTTTGTGTGCACATGGCCAGAACGATGTGTCATTGGCACTGCACTGCTTGCCTCACACAATCTATGTTGCTATGGGACACAAGCACTACAATGCCACTGTAGTGTTTGGTGTTGTGTGGCCAGGAATAATCCCTGCAGTTTTGTTTTTGCAGCTTTTACCAGGACTACACTTACCTTTTGGGCACAGTGGTGATGGGGCTTTGGGCCCCATTGCCACACTGTTCAATATGTGCTTCAGCTATGGAGCACACACTTACCTTTGGGCACTGTGGTGATGGGGCTTTGGGCCCCATTGCCACACTGTTCAATATGTGCTTCAGCTATGGAGCACACACTTACCTTTTGGGCACTGTGGTGATGGGGCTTTGGGCCACATTGCCACAGTGGTCATGGTCTGCTTGCATTGTGTAGGCCACACACACAATTATGTGTGACACATGTGTTAGGGGGTCACATTGTATGTTCAATGTCATGTGCAGTGTTGTATGCATTTGACACAGACCACACACGCTTGTCATGGTGTTGGGGGTGGGATGTAATTTACAGACAGTCCTTATGTGGGAGTATGCTAGTTGTGTCATGCATTACCCGTCCTATGAGTAGGGGTGGTTGTAGCGACAGGCATCCAGCCCCCCATGAGTGGGGATGGTAGTAGTGGTAGGCATCCATCCCCCTATGGGTGGGGATGGCAGTAGTGACAGCCATCCAGCCCCCTATGGGTGGGGATGGCAGTAGTGACAGGCATCCAGCCCCCCATGAGTGGGGATGGTAGTAGTGGTAGGCATCCAGCCCCCCATGAGTGGGGATGGTAGTAGTGGTAGGCATCCAGACCCCCATGAGTGGGGATGGTAGTAGTGACAGCCATCCAGCCCCCTATGGGTGGGGATGGTAGTAGTGGTAGGCATCCAGACCCCCATGAGTGGGGATGGTAGTAGTGGTAGGCATCCAGACCCCCATGAGTGGGGATGGTAGTAGTGACAGCCATCCAGCCCCCTATGGGTGGGGATGGCACTAGTGACAGGCATCCAGCCCCCCATGAGTGGGGATGGTAGTAGTGGTAGGCATCCAGCCCCCCATGAGTGGGGATGGTAGTAGTGGTAGTCATCCAGCCCCCCATGAGTGGGGATGGTAGTAGTGACAGCCATCCCTCCCCCTATGGGTGGGGATGGCAGTAGTGACAGGCATCCAGCCCACCCTGAGTAGGGGTGGTGTTAGTGGTAGGCATCCATCCCCCCATGAGTGGGGATGGTAGTAGTGACAGTCATCCAGCCCCCTATGGGTGGGGATGGCAGTAGTGACAGGCATCCAGCCCCCCATGAGTGGGGATGGTAGTAGTGGTAGGCATCCAGCCCCCCATGAGTGGGGATGGTAGTAGTGGTAGGCATCCAGACCCCCATGAGTGGGGATGGTAGTAGTGACAGCCATCAAGCCCCCTATGGGTGGGGATGGCAGTAGTGACAGGCATCCAGCCCACCCTGAATAGGGGTGGTGTTAGTGGTAGGCATCCATCTCCCTATGGGTGGGGATGGCAGTAGTGGCAGGCATCCAGCCCACCCTGAGTGGGGGTGGTGTTAGTGGTAGGCATCCATCCCCCTATGGGTGGGGATGGCAGTAGTGGCAGGCATCCAGCCCCCCATGAGTGGGGATGGTAGTAGTGGTAGGCATCCAGCCCCCCATGAGTGGGGATGGTAGTAGTGGTAGGCATCCAGCCCCCCCATGAGTGGGGATGGTAGTAGTGGTAGGCATCCAGACCCCCATGAGTGGGGATGGTAGTAGTGACAGCCATCCAGCCCCCTATGGGTGGGGATGGCAGTAGTGACAGGCATCCAGCCCCCCATGAGTGGGGATGGTAGTAGTGGTAGGCATCCAGCCTCCCATGAGTGGGGATGGTAGTAGTGGTAGGCATCCAGACCCCCATGAGTGGGGATGGTAGTAGTGACAGCCATCCAGCCCCCTATGGGTGGGGATGGCAGTAGTGACAGGCATCCAGCCCACCCTGAGTAGGGGTGGTGTTAGTGGTAGGCATCCATCCCCCTATGGGTGGGGATGGCAGTAGTGGCAGGCATCCAGCCCACCCTGAGTGGGGGTGGTGTTAGTGGTAGGCATCCATCCCCCTATGGGTGGGGATGGCAGTAGTGGCAGGCATCCAGCCCCCATGAGTGGAGATGGTAGTAGTGGTAGGCATCCAGCCCCCCATGAGTGGGGATGGTAGTAGTGACAGCCATCCAGCCCCCTATGGGTGGGGATGGCAGTAGTGACAGGCATCCAGCCCACCCTGAGTAGGGGTGGTGTTAGTGGTAGGCATCCATCCCCCCATGAGTGGGGATGGTAGTAGTGGTAGGCATCCAGCCTCCCATGAGTGGGGATGGTATTAGTGGTAGGCATCCAGACCCCCATGAGTGGGGATGGTAGTAGTGACAGCCATCCTGCCCCCTATGGGTGGGGATGGCAGTAGTGACAGGCATCCAGCCCACCCTGAGTAGGGGTGGTGTTAGTGGTAGGCATCCATCCCCCTATGGGTGGGGATGGCAGTAGTGGCAGGCATGCAGCCCACCCTGAGTGGGGGTGGTGTTAGTGGTAGGCATCCATCCCCCTATGAGTGGGGATGGCAGTAGTGGCAGGCATCCAGCCCCCCATGAGTGGAGATGGTAGTAGTGAAAGGCATCCAGCCCCCCATGAGTGGGGATGGTAGTAGTGACAGCCATCCAGCCCCCTATGGGTGGGGATGGCAGTAGTGACAGGCATCCAGCCCACCCTGAGTAGGGGTGGTGTTAGTGGTAGGCATCCATCCCCCCATGAGTGGGGATGGTAGTAGTGGTAGGCATCCAGACCCCCATGAGTGGGGATGGGAGTAGTGACAGCCATCCAGCCCCCTATGGGTGGGGATGGCAGTAGTGACAGGCATCCAGCCCACCCTGAGTAGGGGTGGTGTTAGTGGTAGGCATCCATCCCCCTATGGGTGGGGATGGCAGTAGTGGCAGGCATCCAGCCCCCCATGAGTGGAGATGGTAGTAGTGGTAGGCATCCAGCCCCCCATGAGTGGGGATGGTAGTAGTGGTAGGCATCCAGCCCCCCATGAGTGGGGATGGTAGTAGTGGTAGGCAACCATCCCCCTATGGGTGGGGATGGTAGTAGTGGCAGGCATCCATCCCCTTAAGGGTGTGTATGGCATTGGGGATGGCCATCCCGCCCCTATGGTTCTGCTGTTGCTAGTGTACGTCATTTGTGCATCCCTATGTGTGTGTGACATATTTCGGGTACGTGTTGTTTGTTTGTGTTGTGGGTGTTTGACTTACCGTCTGCGCCGTACGCGTCCGTACCGGTCCCGGTAATAGATGTAGAGTATTGGTAGGACCTGCGCGATGGGATTCATGGTTGGGTCGTCTCGTTCGGGTTTCTCGTGGCTTCGACTCGTACTCGTCGCTGGCTTGTTCGTCTCGTCGCCGTGGATCGTCTTGTGGCGCGAATCGGAGCTGATGTGCAGCTCTCCCGGATGCTCAAACGTGCCGGACGTAGCGACGAGTTCGGCGCGTACGGAAGACGCATCGTACTAGTCCGGCCGGAAGGTGCTGTGTATTTGGTTCCGTGCGACTCGATTCGGCGTTTACGGATCCGGCTCGGGTGGGGAACAGGAGCTGGAATGGGTAAGTACGGCTCGCTCGGAATCTGGGCTGTTATGCGCATCGTACTTGTTCGTTCGGTAGAGTGTTCGAGTCGGTCGGAAAAAACGCGTTCGGCTGGTATTTTTTCCGGACAAATACTGTTAGGTGCGCTTCCGGCCGACATCGGAATCGACCCCTATATAGAGAATTGCATGAGTTGACAGCATTTATAACACGTGGGGGGCATATACATTTTTTACGTATGCTTTCTGTCTTGTGTTAGTGCCTTGGTTTTTCTAGGGCGATGAATCATATGTTGTGTGACTTAGCAGAAGAAAAAGCTTTTTCAAGGTGATATCTCACTATTGATATGACCTCAGAAGAACAGAACTTCCTGGGTTAAAAGAATGCTGGAAAGGTTTCTAATGCTTGACTTAACACTTAGGGCTAAAAGGTGAACACTTTCTTAAGCTTGATAGACTACTATAACAAGTTTATTAAAAACTTTGCTAGCAAATTAGTGTCAATGAGAGCATTGTTTAAAACCCTCAGAATTTGTTTAGAATGAGGAGTGTGAGGCAGAGTTCATGAGAGTGATGGTCCTACTTTGCAAAGTTTTGCACCTGAAATTGACACAATGTTCATTACAGATGCAAATAATAAAGCTTTAGATGTAGATTTAGAATAGAAAGTTTAGTTTTATGAGAAGACTATTGTTTTTGTTTCTAGAGAACTAACAGGGGTAGAGAAAAATTACTCAATTGAGGACGAAGCTCTTGCTTAGTCTGGGCTGTTAAAAATTCAACAGGTTCATTTGGGGAATAACCTCTATTACGAGGATTGATTACAAACCACTTAACAAGATTTGTATGATAAAGAGTTTAGATGTGGTTTCATCAGAAAGTTTTGGGTGTGTAGCTTGTCTACAGGAGCATCTACCTTGTATAGAGTACAGACTGGGGGCTTAGAATTGTACAGCTGATTGCTTGTCAAAATTGGTTGGAGAAAGCAGTGGAAAAGAAGGGTGAGTTAATGAAGGAGACAAATCATGGACTAAAGAAAAATTATGTGTGATTAATCAAGGGCGGGTTCAGAACAAGAAAGGTGTTGGATAGGAATGAAATACTTAAAGACTTTAAAGAGTCATTGTGTGAGGTTTGGAAGGAGAAGTCATTGTTAAAAGAGAACTACAAATCTTTTTGGTTTGTAAGGCAGGAGTTGTCTTTCTGTGAGGGTTTGTTATACTGAGGAAAAAGACTAATTCTAGTAAGATAAGACCCTAGATGTTAGCCCAACATCACATAATACATGCAGGTATTATCAAACCAGAAGTAAGACAAGACTGTTGTAGCAGTGACAATATTTGCAAAATTATAATTCCTACCGTGGTTTGTCCGATTCAGCATTCTGTTTGGTCGAAAGATGCGTCTTTAGCTATAATTGGCCCTTTAATAGGAGATGGTAGGTCACCCTTTAGGTTTTGGTTGCTTTACATACACGATGGTCAGAAATGAAGTGTGTGAATGACATAGTATGTGTACTATCCCAAAACTTTATGGATGAATTATTTAGGAGTGAATATTTTCCTGTTACCATTTTGACTGGCATTGGTGTACAGTTAATATCTAAAAAAAATGTAGCTGTTTTTAGAAAAAGGAAATAAAACACAAGAAGACTTCTTTTTACTGTCCAGAAACAAATGGAATGGGAGTACCATTCAATAGAACCATTAAGGAAAGTATTTAGTTAGCTCACTGTAAGGGGATGAATTGAGTAGGGGAGTTGCAGAATCACAACAGATCATTGAATGTCACATACATATACGGGTAAGGCTCACTTATAATTATTTAATGGAAGAATACCAAACTCTTAGCGGTCATGGGTGAATGAAATGGAATAAGGGGTTGGTGAAAATGAGTGTGGAAGATGATTGGCATAGAAAAGAATTGTGTAGACAAAAACAAAGGAAAAGTGAGTATGATAAAAGAAAAGCTACTATTGAGGTGGTTGTTAAAGTAGGAAGATATGGTGAAAGTGAAGGTTCCCATCAGTACAAATGGTCTAAATTGACAACGCTTTTATGTATGGTCAAGTTGTTGAAGAATGTGGTGAAAACTGATGATGGGCACATCTGGAATGTAAGTTGTGTGTCTTTAAATAAGGAATTGAACAGTGCAGTAGACAATAGAGAATATGTAACACATCATCATGAGGTGTGGTGGGAATCGGTCATGATATATCCACCAATGAGGATGTTCTCATGAAACGGCGTAGGGTCTATTGGGAACCAGTTTATCATTATGACTATATTTTGGGTTGACGATTTTTTCACTGGGCACATTTGCTCTAGATTACTTATATGTGCTATAAGGGTTTGTGGTAGTGTGTATAGAGTGATTGTCCTTGTTTTATAATGTTTTTAAAAGAGAGAGATGTGTGATATATGCCTCATCATTTAATTGGATGTTTCTTCTTCATTATTCCATATTGATATTTGAAGACAATTACTGTTCTCCGATTGGCTGATGTGCAATCCAGTAAACGCTTGCACACTCCTACCATGTGTGAACATTGTACATCAGAGGATTTTTGGGAACCCATCACTGTTAGGGACAAAATAGCTATTTTTGCGGGCCTGAATTATGTTGCCCAGAGGAAGTCCCATAGTTTTGTTGCCTGTAGAGAGATGGGTTTCACCTCTTGTGTTAGTTGTTTTTGGTGGGGACAATCAAGAGAGGAACCAGTTGACAGATCAACAAAGGCAGTCTTCGAAATGTTGGAATACTACTCCTGTTGGATTACCACTGTGTTTGGGATAGATTTCCACCTTTAAAATTATTTACAAAGAATCCCAGCAGTACTCCAAGAAATCTGTGACAGTTGTATATTTACAGGAATACTTTAATGGGCAAAATGTAGCTGTGGCATTTTGAATTTGGGCAATTAGCTTTTATATCTCCTCTGGGAAATGACATTTTTCTATGGAGAAATCCATTCCCATGTGCACCCAAATATGTGGCTGTTCTCATCCCTTTCCATCCCTGAAGGATGCTTATCACTGGGATACATCTAGATGTGTTCCAAGGTGGGAAACTGCCTGCCAGCAGGAGGTGTGTGATTACTCACAAACCTACAATTCTATGTGTCTTCACATACTTATGTGAGGTGGTTCATCACGAAAAAACCCACTTTCCTGCGCTGATAATTAATTTAGGATGATGGAATTTCCACTTTGCTGTCTCAATTTTCACCATCTTTAGTGCACTTTGCAAGAGTAAACGCACAAGTGTAGAACCGCCAGCAGCAAAAAACATGTTAGTGAATCCAGGCTTGGGTTGCTTTCTGTATTGATTCTCCTGCTTCATAAGGCCTGCTTTTGTTTCCTGCTACTGCAGAGAAGGGCAGTGTTTCTTTTAAAGAAATGCCTGACAGTGCTCTTACCAGGAAACCAACACCCTATCTATCACGTAGCAACCCACGTACACAAGCAAACAAGAACCCTGTCTGGGAGGGAGTAATGTCTTACATTTCAATCACACCTACACACCTTAACTACAAGAATGGAAATGACACCTGAAGAGGCTTAAGTAGTTTGGAGGAGGACCTGTACTGAGTACTGGAAATGAATGCCAGTTTTGACATAATCTTAAAGTGAAAAATAACACCCAAATGCATTCAAATAGACCTGTCGTACAGAGGTAATTACTTTTCAAGAAGTGTACTGCATTGCTTTGCTACCAGGCGTGCCCGCCTTCCGATCCAGGTGGCCCTTGGAAACGTTAAGTGCTCTATGGCAGGTTTTAATAGTTCACTGTGCCTGAGTGTACTTTATTGTAATAGAATGTTATACAGTTACAGTCATGCTGTGTTTAGTATCTCGGAGTTCTTATGATGAATGACCTCAAAGTGAGAAAACAATTCATGTGTGCCTGGTACTTAACAGAGGCAACGACATACAATTATGAGAAAGCAGCACTATCTGTGGAGTGACAGTGTGACTTTAGTCCCTGTCCTCAGCAAACAGGAAGGCGTCTTTCCCTTTGTGGCTCAGATTATGTCGGTGTTTACAGGCCACCTGTCGGGGAGGGCCGCGCACTGACCTTGTATAGCGGCATCGGGGCTAAAATGCTGCGGTCGGGCCTGGAAGCTTACTGGGGAAGATGGATGTTCAACCTAAAGTTTTTCTCGTACCTTCAAGACAACATGGGCCAGATGTATGAAGCCTTTTTGCAGTTGCAAACTGCCTGATGCACATAATCGGGCCATTTGCAACCATAAAAGTCCTTTTCTAATGTATCAAGCCCTACTTGTGATTCGGTGACACATTACCGAATCACAATTTGGGTCTGCGACCTAATGCCGATTCAGTATTTGGAAGGGGTGTGTTTAGGGCAGTGCTTCCAAATACTGAATTGCAGTGGTATGTATTCATGTTTTGCGAAATGTGGCCGCAAAACATTAATATTTTATGGACACCTCAAAGGGACCCCTTGTGAATGTTAAAAAATATATTTTTTAAGAGTAGGCAGTGGTCCCATGCACCACTGCCTACTCTTAAAAATAAAAATTACACTTTTATTTTTTTGGGTTTAAACGCATCAAGTTTTCCTTTAAGGAAAATGGGTGCATTTAAAGAAACAAAATTGCTTTATTTAAAAGCAATCACAGACATGGTGGTCTGCTGACCTCAGCAGGCCACATTCCCTTTGATGGCTGCGAATCCTAGTGAGTCATAATTTGCGACCTACCTTATTAATATTCATGAGGTCAATTGAATTGCGACCCACTACGAATTGGTAATTTGCAAAACAATGTATTAGTACATAGGCCGCTTCAAAATTACCACACTGGTTGCAAAAATACTGGTTGCAAATTATATATATATGACCATATATTTTACAGTGGTGGTCGTCAGTAAGGATGGTGTTTCCATAGGAAATTGCTTTTTTGGTTTGCTAATAACTTTGCCACTGTTTCACAAATCTTCACGAAACTTTCCAAAAAAATGCAAATTTTTGCTCAGCTCTTTCCTGTAAAGTTTCAAGATGATCCGTCAAGCGGGGGCCAAGAAAAAGTGGGGTCCCAAACAAAAAATCACCATGCAATTTCCGTAAGGCATTTTTGAAACTTGCTACAGCCAAAACGGCCAAACAGAATTACATCAAATTTGGCACAAAGCTAGATCTTGGTGCAGAAAGCATACTTTCTATGATTTAGTGAAAATCCTTTAAGCAGTTTTTGAGAAATGAAAGTTGAAAATATTTGTATATCTGGACGGTTGGATTCACGGGACTTGCACGAGAGTTCTGTGAGCACCACTTAAAAAATAGAGCATTCTGATTGGCCGGGTAAGCTTTTTTCCCTTCAGTCACCTCGCTCCCATAGGAGTGAGGGTCTTGTGGGACCGAGCACACTGATTGCTGGCCGCAACATGAAAACAAATGTTGTAGCAGTCATCACATGTCTTGGGGACTTAGTCCCCTCTCCTGAAAAGGTTTTTAAAAAACAATGTAAGGGGGCAGTGTAGGCATACCCTGCCCTCATAGCCTTTGTGGGGGGAGGGATCCAGAGGAAGCTCTGCCTGAGGTCAAAATAATAAAAGAAAATTGGGCTGCGATCCCGAGGTACTCCCTCAGGTTCGGGGTAAAAAGAAATGGTGGGTGCCATTGACTTTTAACATTAAAATGACCCCTGGCGTGGGCCATGGTCCGGAGGTCAACATATACATAATTATTTGGGGAGGAATGCATGCGTGGGCCTGCCCCGAACCCTCCTCACCAAGCCGATTTTTGCCCAGGGACCGTATCATACAGGGACCGCCATGTTATTCTAAGGGGTGACACATCCCCACTCCCTGAGTATTGTAAGGCCCCCTACCCCATTCATCCCCTGGGGCCATTAATCCAAAAGGGGATGGGGCAAGTGGCCCCCCTCCTCAAGCCTGCAGAGGCCATGGGGACCGCATCCCCCAGGGACGGCTCCAATTATGTGTCCCGGGAAATCCCACTCCCGGGAAACAAATTGTGATAGTACTACTTCATTATTTTGTCATTTTAAACTAGTTAACACTGACTGAACATTGGTGGCACCTCATTAGTACCAGTTTGACACCTTAATATAGCAATAAGTAACAGAAAGGGGAACAGTCAATCTATGTAAAGGGCTTTATAGTGTGCACCTACACGTGTCACTGCGTTTAAATAACTTTTGAACCGTCTGAGCTAGAAACACATTTTTTTTTGTAAAATCTGCCGATAATGCAGCAGATGGTGGATTATGTGGTGAATGCAGCAAATCTATAACTAAGCGAAAAACGCAGCGGCCGCACAGTCATATAATTCGAGTGGCCCTTCTCATGCCGTAAAGTAACTATAATGTACACCCTCGCCATGCACTGCTAATTACCCCACTCAATACATCACTTATGACAAGATATATGACATCTTTGATAACATGACTGCACCATATGAAACATCTGAAATGACATTATTAATGACAAGACTGTGCATGGCGGGGTGCAAGTTTGACAAATATTCATGAAAGTTTTTAAAAAAAGGTTCATCCCCTTCAGCTTCCTCCTGAAAGTTTCAAAGCGTCCGTCAAGCAGGGGCTGAGAAACAGGGGGGTCCCAAAATGTATTTTCCCAATGCAACTTTCCATATAAAAATTGAACAACAATACTGCAAAAATGGCATTATACCAAATATGGCAGAAAGCTAGATCATGGTCCAGAGAGCGTGCTTTTTGTGATTTTGGTTAAATAATGTTTACAGCAAATTTGCAAGGATCAGCTGTAAATCTTTTATTAAAAAAGCAGGCCCCCGTCCACCAGGGCTGCATTCATTTTTAGAGGGGTGGCGCTTGACCCCCCTCCCTGAGCACTGGGAGGGCAGTGCGTGGACTCCCTCCCCAAGCGTTCAAGAGGCCCTGGGGACCCCAGGGCCACATTCATTTTTTTAGTGAAGAAGTGTGGGTGTGTCCCACCCCCCGGACCATCACAAGGCCCCGGGGACCACATCTTACCGGGCTGAAGTAAAGGACAACCACAGCAGTTGCTGGCAATGGGGCCTTGGGGGGAACCCCAGGGCCCCTGAGGCCCATGCTAGTTCCCCAGCTCACACCTTTCGCTGTGCGGCAGGAGCCCGCTCCATCTCTTTGCTCCTGTATTCTCTGCCTGTAAGCGTGTGGGTAAAGCAGTTTAAGTATTTTTTTAATGTTTTTCGAGGGCTGCAGTGTGTGCAGCAGCCACCCAGCAACATAAAAGAAAATGATTTAAGTCCCCTGAGCCAGGAGACCTTACCATATTTTTTAAAAGCACTCCCAGCTGGATCTGTATGGTCTTCAGCTGAAGTGCGGGGACCTCTTGTGGATGGTTCTATGGCTACAATTTGTGGCCTGAAAAATGTTTTCAAAAAAAGGCTCAAAGACAAGTATTTATTGAAAATATTTCATGATAATCGCTTTTATTAAACATGGCTTTGTGTGAATTTATAAAATATACATTTGATTATGGTTATTGGTGTATATTTGACAAAGACAAAAGGTTTGCTTTATATATTTTGATGTGCTGACCCCTTGATAAAGCCCACAGGCCCGCTTTTTAGGTCTCGCCTACGCAGCGCGCATGCGCTGCATAGGAGGGCCTTTAGCCGTCGCTCTTCACTTTTTCAAGCACTGCACTCTTGCTTGTGGCGGCATCCACCTTGCGGGAGCGAGCAGCGGCGCGCCACAAGCACGAGTGCAGTGCTTGAAAAGTGAAGACTGATTGTTTTGTGTTGGATTTCCCTTTGACTCTGCCATCTAGTGGTCACTGCCATGAATAGACGCACTCGTGCTTGTGCGTAATAGTTCTTTAGAACAGCCATTGAGCGTACTTGTTTTCTTTTTAATGGAGCACTCCTTAAGAGTTCATGTGTTTGCAAGCTCTAGCTACACCTCTTAATACCTCCCACCCCCTCTTCCGTCCTTGTTGTTTTCCCTATCCCTCCCACCTCATCCTGCTTCGCTGTTGTTGTCCTTCTCGTCCCCCCACACCACTCTTGGCTGGCAGCCCATCTCTCTGTGTCACAGGTTTGTTATTAAGTCTCATGGTTTAAAGCGCATTATGGGCAACCGTCTCCTTGAGGGGCCGTCGATCGTTCCCTGGAAGTAATAAATGTCACTTAGGAAATACATTTATTTTCCCTGAGAGGAGCAGCTCTCTGCGGTTACGAAGAGTATTGTTTGGTTTTCTCGAGGTTTCCGGCAGGCTCTGTTGCTCACAAGCACCCCCGGGTTACTTTACGTTAACTTCCAGGAGTTCTGCATTGAGCTGTGCCTTGGTAAATGGTGCACGCGTCCCATTCTTGGCGGTGCTTACGCTGGGCTGCTTGAGCCTTTAGGGTTTTACATCCAGGCTGCGCGTGTGCTTGGCTAGAGAATGTGTAATGTTTGTTTTGGTTGTAGTGCGTAACGCGCGGCAGAATACCTCAAATTGACGACATCCTTTCACAACAGAATAACCATAACAGGGCGATCTTCCAAAACATGACAGAACAGCAATGAGCATAATGGGCCCCAAAAGCAAATTGCGTGCAACCCACAGACTTTCCACAGCGACTGGCACCAGTGAGCAGATAGTCAACGTTCACTTGAACAAAATGTAACCTTCAGTAGCATCAGTGGCAGGTGGTCTTTGAGGTTCTTGTGTTTTTACAGCCTTTATGGTACTCATACTGTGCCAGTGAAAGCTCTTGCAGTACTCCTAGTTGGTCAGTAGAGTTTATAGTACTTTGAATCCCTGGTTTGATGGGTGATCCTCACATTTGTGTGGTTGAGTCTATTGCCATTTTGCATCCACTTACTCTTGGTTGGATGGGGTCTGAGTGGTTTTACAACCTCAAGGTGCTCACACTTGCTACAAGGACTTTTTCTCTAGATCCGTAGAATCAACATGGCGGGCATCCTGTTTGTAACTAGATTACTAGTGCGTGCATGTTCAGTGTTCTGCACCCAGCCTTGGGTTCAGAACAATACACACGTGTTTCCCTATATTAGCCTCATGCTGCCTCTTACCATCTGCTATACTCCTTTGAAATATTGAGGTAATACGACCCATTAATATGTATTTTTGTGTTGTAATAGTACAACAGTGACTTGTTCCTTACATTTTACATTTAATGTGCTATGCTGCTGAGTTCTTTTCTTGGTGTGGTAAGTTGTGTGTTGGAAGTTTGCCGATCCTGGTGTTTAGAAGTGCATGTTTTTCGCAGTGGGCACCAGAAACTACACTACATAATAACATGTTGGCACTAAAAGTGCCTGAAGTGAATTCTAAATGTCTTTACCACAATCCAGGATCAGAAACACAGGAACTTCACCCGAAATCGATGTAGGCAGGGGAAGACGATTATCTTGTGTCTACAGACTTACGAGGCCAGTGTTGCTTGGGGCAAAGAGACATAACATAAGCCTCTATTTGTGGAGCGTGCATTCTCCCTCGAGGACCCTCTTGGCGCTATTCACAGATAACCAATGTTTCTTGTTTGCCAACTCAATGAACTAATTACATCTACTGCTGAAGAATGAAAAGGAGGTGTTATCCGATGGGTTTGAACCGCGATTTTGAGGTTTAACACAGATCCCGGCAGTGGCTGCATTAAGCCCACTGATATACCTCCAGAGGTAAGCGATTATTTATTATGGGAGACCGACTTTTTGAAAGTGGCAGAATATAATTTCTGTGGTAGATGGGAAGGGGGAAGAACAATTGTTCATGTACCTAGCATGACTTTTGGTGCATTGTGAGTATGTCATCCATCGAGTTCACTGCCGCGGAGCTGCCGTGCATGTTTGACTGCCCTTAGCTACTGGCATGTTGCAATGTCCCCTAGTCCACGTAGTATAACAGTTAGAAGTTTACGTTTTTGCTGTGATCTTCACTTGTAGTTGTGTGCCCATGACATCTGTGCATACTGCAATGTTTATGTGTTTTGTACTGCACAGTTATGTTCGTCACAAGAGGTCTGGTGTATGTTCCTTCCTCTAACTAACTAACTCACTAACTCTCTCACTCTCTCTCTCACTAACTCACTCTCTCACTAACTAACTTACTCTCTCACTAACTAACTAACTATCTCACTCCCTCTTACTAACTCTCTCACTATCTAACTCACTTTAAAAACACTAATTCTAACTATCTCTCTCTCACGGACTCTCTCTCTCCAAACTAACTCTCTAACTCTCTCTCTCTCATGAACTCTCTCTCTCAATAACTAACTCTCTAACTATCTCTCTCTCTCACTAAATAACTCTCTCTCTCTCACTAACTAACTCTTTAACTCTCTCTCTCACTGAATAACTTTCTCTCTCACTAAGTCACTCACTCACTAACTTACTAACTCTCTCACTGTCTCACTAACTAACCAACTCTATCATTAACAAACTAACTAACTCGCTAACTATCTCACTAACTGTTACACAGGTACTATTTCCCAAGCTTCAGCCTCCTGTTATTTATGCCCCCCCATAACAAAAAAAAACATAAGCAAGCATTGGCACACGCAGAAACAAGTTGCCAGCATTTAAAGAACAAAATTAGTTCAAGACATTATTTATAGGTAATACTTTTTTAATATAGTCTTTCACTTGTACGTAATGCTTTCTTGGTCATATATAAGGTAACAAAAATTCTTTAAACACTTCTTTATTATAACTTTGCAGCATTCTACAAACTAATATACAGCACAGCTTAAAAACATAGGCAAAGTCAATATCTCTGGCTAAATAAGGTCCCAAAGGCGAGACCTATTGGCTATGCCAATGCTTGTTATATTTTAGTGTTCTGACCTATTGACAGTCCTGCCAAGTATCACGCATCAGGTGTGACGCTAACGCATTTCAGTGTGGTGCTCCGCATCACTGCACTGAAATGCATTGTCACGCATAATGCCGTAGTCTCAGCTGTCACAGAAAACACACTACAAACAGTAATAGCTGCGCGCGCCAGTGCCTGCACTGGCTGCTCCCACAGGCTTCGGGCAGTTCCAGAAGCTGAGCAGGCTCTCTTAGCCTCACAGTGGCAGTCAGTCAGTGCTGCTACAATGTATCTATCTGATTTCCGCAGCGCCGCGGGGCTGAGTGACAGTCTCAGACTGGCCGTAGCGCCGCAAGGATGTGACGTCACACGTCCTGCTAACATCGCGCGAAGTTATTTTTGATGAGGCCTCTGCTGCTAACTGGCTCGTCGTCATCTTGCACAGCCTGACTGTTATGCGGGCCTGGCCGCGCTTGCTCACACCACACTGCTGTTCGCACCTCAGACCTGTCCTGCCCTGCAGTCAGGCCCCCACGCTGGGACAGGACAGGCCCAGGAACTAAATTAATAATGGCAATGCCGCCCGCCGGCAATTTTATTTCAGAGCAGCTCGGGCCGGCCAACTCGAGGGCACTGGGTGAGGGAGAGGGCCCTGCTGCGTCATGCAGTCAGGAGACGCGGTCCGGTGAGAGGGCCGGTCCTCACCGGTTTAGAGAGTCACGCCGGGCCGGCTCATTAAGCATGGGGGCAGAGGAAGAACAGAACAAGCCGAGAGGATTCACACATTTCCCGTTTTTCCCCCGAAGGTTGGTGTGACAGCTTCTCTCTCTCTACGGGAGGGTCGGGTCGGTGCACAGACAAAGGATCGAGGAGAGACGCAGCTTACTGTTGCTCGTCTCTAACTCCACTCTGCAGAGGCACATACTTACCAAATGCAATAATTGCTCATGGGAACGAAGGCTTTCTTATGCGAAAGAAACTAGCGCCAAAGCTACTTTTTGTAGATGTTCCCGGGCATCGTCAGGTCCTCCTTCGGTTGTCCCAGGCTGTGTGACAGGATGTTTCATTTCCTGCCTGCCAGCCGGGCCCCAAGGCACCGAGGAATTAATTGCTGTTCCTCTGCGCGCCCTGCTCCATGGCCCAGTCTAGTTAAAGGAGGAAGCCGGTGTTCGAGAATCGATCACCTGTTCACCTCCTCATGACCTCGACACATACTGTTGCTGTGCCCTGCTCAGCCAGTCAGAGCCCAACTAGTGCCCCGGACTCACCACGCAACCGTGATTCTCATAGTGAGAGCAGGTGGCACAGGTTGAGACTGCAGCACGGCTCGCTGTCTGACTCTCTTAAGAAGAGACAGGCTAACGATCTCCGCTGTGACACTCAGGCAGCTCCTCTCAGTGGATCATTCCGACTATCAAGAGACCACACCAGGTAAGTCAGATATTCATTTAATAATCCGCTGCTGAAATTCAAAATGTTTATTAAGAGAATGGGGAGGGGGCTCCAGCACAGCATAGCGCTTTGTAAATGGGTACACTAAAGTTGTCTGTTTGTGCTGTAAATGCAGGCCATCTCCGAGTTTTGTCTGCACTAATAAATCATCAAAACTGCTAGTTGAGTTAAAGGGTTTAATATCCTTACTTGACAGTGGTTGGTACTACAAGCAGCAGCCTTTATTTTCCCAGCACTGTGAGACTTGCTTAGTCAGAGTTAAGGCAGATGATTAATATCCCCGCTGTAGAGCTGTCAGAGTTTTGTCTCATGGCTGTTTTCACTCACTATTAAGTAGATCAGAGAGTTTATATGCATACTGCAAAGAAAGTCTACCAGCATATTGTATTGTAATGAACTGTATTATATGTAGATAGCTCAGTGGGTTGCTGCTTTTGTCACAGAGAACCCTTTGATTTTTGTGGTTCAGCCACACCTGAAGCTGAGGTTGGGGTGGAGGGTGCTGATTATTTAAAAATAAATAATTGCTTTAAAAGCACCTGCTACTGAGTTAGACTTTCTTATTGCTCAAATCAGTGTGATTTCTGAAATGTGTCTGTTTTCATGGACTTCATTGCATGATTTGGCCACAAGAAAGTGTAGCTCTAACTGTCATGCATTTAGTTGTCACATGTCTTTCGTAAATCCACTGAATCTATGAAAATGTCACACATAAGCAATCTGAAACATTATCAGCTATGCTCAAATGAATGTAATTTCTGACATTTATATGATTCCCTAGTCTTTACTGCTTGATTTTGTTAGCGAGAAAGTGTCACTCATAGTCATTGAAATGTCACTCATAATTACACTGAAATTATGAAAATGTCACTCATAGCAATCTGAAACCTTGGCAGCTATGTATTGACAAAGTCAGTAGGTCTGACATCATGAAGTCAGCCATGCCAGTCCACACCCATGTGGGGAGTTGAGCACCTGAGGGCCAGGGCCTATGCCCAACTCCACCAGGCGCAGCAGGGGGCTGGGAGCCCGTATGGGTTGAAACCAGGGCCTGGCCGCACGCTAGGTCCTGTGCCTAACCGCATGATGATAGACATCTTACTTTACATTAAAAAAACAAAAATTCACTGAAAAAACAAAGGTAAAAGTGATATTATAGTTAGGAATTGTAATACTATGTAAAGGAATTGTATAATTAGGTGAAAATGTTAGTTAAAACATACTGTTTGATTTTAACAAAACCAGTGAAATTCACTAGTTCTAGTTATTTTGAGTAACTATAAGTAATGCCCTAAAGTAACTATAAAACGTGGGCCCTCATCATTCACTACTAATTACTACCCATATTAAATCACTCATGACATGTTCTGTGACATCATTAATATCATTATGGGGCAAAGTCTGAAATTACATAATTGATGACAACACTGTGCAAGCAGGGCTACGATTTATAGTTACTTTAGGGGACAGGTTTTTACTTAACTGTAACGTCTGTTTTTTCCACATTTGTAGCTTTGCATCTGTGTTGGGTGTAACCCTAATGTTCATGACAGAAGTAAATTGAGAAGTATATGTTCAGCGACCACTTAGAATGGTGTCAACAGCAAAGGTTGAGCAGCCTACAGGCTTCCTCCTACTCTTGTATTGCCGACCTAATGGAACCTGCAGTCCGAGTCACATGTTAAGTTATGTTGGAGGCATCAAATCTAAACTAATTAAGAGAGTTAATGTACATGCTGGAGTGGTACCACTTGGAATAGTGCCAACAGCATAGGATCAACAGTTTTCAGATACCCCATCGTGCCCCACCTCCCCCTACTCAGGCATTGCAGACCCCGAGGACCAACTAGTAACATAAAAAATAAGGCAGAGTTATCAATTGTAAAGTTTACAAGTCCCTCAATGCCTGTCTGCAGATGGCTGGTGATACTAAGGAAGGACCCCAATAGACCCCTCAAGTGTGGGTGCACTCATGTTGCCAATGAAGGCCCTGCAGCACTGCTATTGTCTGCACGGGAACACCCTGGCCTCCCTTTGGAAGGGAAGGGGGGGCCCCACTTTAAGGACAGTGAGCCCTTTGTCAGGGGCTCTCTGATGTGTCCTTGAGAAGCTATGTGCCCCTACTCATAGATGCCATGTAGCAATAATAAATATATGTATCCCCCTTCATGGACTTTTTAGGTCTGCCAGCCTAGAGAAGCTTTAGCAATTTAGCTGCTTGTAATGAAAAAGATGAATGAATAAAAAATACATACATATATAGAAGGGCTTTGGCTCAACCCAATTCAATCATTGATCTGTTTAATTGTCATTCCCAGTTTCCTTCCATCCACCACAACAAACAGCATGGTGCCGTGGGTCAGTCCAATTCAGTCATGTATTGGGAGTGGCAGCATTTAACCGGGTTACATGTTCACATCCACCTAATTAGAAGTACTCATCTGTTCCAGGGCTGGTGAGCAAACAAGTTACTTTACCTATGCTTTTTTGCATACAATCTTTCTTTTTTTTTTCTTCAGAAACCCTTGTGTGTTTAAATTATGCTTTCAGGTTAGAGTAATTCAAAGTCAATATTAACTTTAATTTGCACCAAGAAGAATCATATTTTCCTGTGGTGTACATTAAAACTAATAAGGGTTTCTTATACCTAAGTACACCTGCCCACTAGAAAGTAGCCATACTGTTATAATTATATGCAATTACTATTTTTTTCAATTTGCAATTTTTATAGCTAGCATATGGATGACAAATTAAAGTGGCAGCATATGTTTTTTTTTTTCCTTTCTTGCCAAAATATCTACCATTGCACCAGCTTGCAATGGTTAGACCTGTTGGCTTTGCCAATGCATATTGCTTATGTGCATGCTTCAGTAATAGAAATTGTATGGAAATGTCTCTTTTTGCATGGTTGCCCCCAAGGTTTTGGACTGATGCTGCTGGTTTTTCGACTCTGAGAGTGCACTGATGCCTGCTAACCAGACCTCAGTGCCAGTGCGCTGACCTTTTAAAAGTGTATGCTTAATTGGCTTCTACCAAATTGACAGAGATTAACTTATAACTCCGTAGTACACTGTTCCAGCGGTACCCAGAACCTGTAAGTTAAGATGTCCCCCAGGGACTGTAGTACTTATTGTGCCACCCTGGGAGTAAGCCACTATAGGCTTGAAGAGCAGTTTTAAACTGTTATCTCAACTTTGCCATTTAAACCAATGACAGAGTCCATACCTCCCTTTTTAATATATATGTCACCCCTAAGGTAGGCCTATCAATTTCTTAAGGATGCTTTATATTATTAAGCAGAACATGTATTTTTATAGACTAGACAAATATCTTATTTTTTGCTCCGAGACAACAGCTGCATAATATTGGATGCCCAGTGTTTGGACTTGATCATATATTGGAATCGGGAAATATATTATCTATCTGAAGTAAGTGCAACTAAGAAATGGTGGGACTACATGTTTCGATTATTGAATATTATTTTTATCATTATTGCAGATACGTTGGAGGGCTGAACAGCTCCGAATTTAACAATCGGGCATTTTGACCTTTATGAATTTGCTTGGACGAACCTTGGAGTGTGGCTCGAGGAAATGTTGTTCCTCAGCCCCAGACAGAAGAGGTGAACTCCAACAGTCAGTTGGCTGACTTGTTGTTACAGCTCTAGGGCCACAAAAACCAAAAGAAGCCCGCCTTGGCTAGTCAATAGCCACAATCGCTGATTCGCCACTGACCACCAACTTGCAGCCTGCAAGACTGAGTCCCGACACTCAAAAGTTGCACCCGAGAATGCCGGACCTGGAAGAGTCATCAGAGTTCAATTTGGTCACCCAAGATGGACACTAACCTTCACCAAAGGGAACCGCTGGTTTCACTCTGACCAGCGGCCAGTAGTCCAGTGGCAACTGGACTTTTGCTGGACCAAACCAGACTTCGAGGGACATCAACCCAAAGTTACCCCACCAAGACCATGGATCGAGGAGTAACCTCAGGAAGACCATATTCGACCTCACACCATCTTCAATATCCTACAGCATCTTCAGCATCCTGTATCCCTTGCATCAGGTCCACTCTATCGATATCTATGGGTGTTCCTCCCTAGAGCCTGGAACTGGACTTGAGACTGCTTTGGTGGCAAGGGAACATTCCTGTAAATCCTCAGTGACCCCCTAAACGTGCTCCCTGCTAGAGTTGGTCACCTAAAGTGGGCCGCATTAACCTAACACAACTTTACAAAAGTTTTACAAAGTTTCTAAAGTTTCTGCTAATAGTGTGATTTGCCAATGCTTGTTGATAATTTGAGTAAAAAGCAGTGATTTATATTTTACTTACAATATATATCTCCTGAACCCTCTGGTGGAATTTGTTCATTTTGGTGTCTAAAAATTCATACAAATAAGATCTATTTTTATAAATTGGTGTTGGATTTCTTTCATGTTGTGTGACTTTCTTGCTTGATTGTTTTGGTACTTCTAAATGCTTTACACTTGTTCCTTTGTTTAAGCCTGACTGCTCAAAGCCACAGCTACCCAGGGTTGAGCTAAGGGTTTTACAAATGAGCCTGACTTGACTCAAGACAATATAGTGAGTGTATAACACAGTGAAGTCGCACAACCTCACCATATAATACACCACTTTCTTCACAGGGATCATACCTATCCAAGCGATAGAATCATTTCCATAGAGCCTTTTAAATGTTAGGATGCCCACTCCATGGGCTCTAACTTTGAGCCTACAGAACCACTATTACAAGGCTACTGGGAAAGAGGTGCTGACTCTCCTGTAACACAGTAGACTCCCCGGTAACCCTAAATGGATGTATAAGTTAGGTTCCCTCCTGGGACACTTTCAGCAAACCAGCCACTGGCCTTTGAATGAAAAAAACACCCTGCGCTCAGGCCCTCATTACAAGTGGTCTGGGAAATGGCTGGTATTTCTCCACCTTGTGAGTTACTGATACTGAGGGGGTCTATTATGTTTAGGGTGAGAAACATCCAGCCCATTATTGGCTGAGCCCTAAGGGTCCACTGCAAAATCAGAAATTGCCTGGGGAACTGGCAATCCCACATCTGATTATCTTTGTAATGCCCCAATTACTTACCTGTTATATTCATTACTCTTAGTCCTACTCGTCCTCGACCCAGTCATTTAGCTATTCACCTATGAAGAAGGTCACCCAATCACAGGACAGGAAACAAAACAGGAAATGCAACTAACTCCACCCACCCTCAACTGTGTACTATAATAGAGTAGTATTCTCTCAGCACTTCTAGTAATCCAAAGCCTGTTATCAAAGGCCTGGACACCAGGGAGGGTGGGTGGCATATAATGACTGCGTTGAGGATGAGTAGGACTAAGAATAATAAAGATTACAAGTAAGTATTCTGGACATTACCTCTACATCCATTTTCCTTGCTCCAGTCATTTACCTATGAGGTATACCCAAGATATAAGAACAGGACTTTGATAAGAATAAAAGTACAGCAATGGCCATGATATAAAGCAACACCATAGTCATTTATTTGCTGATATCATGATCACAAGCCAATCAAAAGAATCTACCATTACAGTAGCACTGTTTGAAATAAAAACATCACCAAAATTCTTCTGAACACTTTGCACCTTCTTTAACCTGTAGTGTCTTTTGAAGGTGTGCTCTGTAGCCCAAGAACCCAAGTACTCTGCCCAAGAGGTAGCCACCCCTCTTGTTGAAAGACCCTGCAATACAAAGGGTAGAGGAAGATCACAAATTGAACTAGCAAGTCCAGTAGTCTCTTTAATTCATTGACTCAAGGTTATCTGGGACCCCTTCTTACCTCTTCCTGGAAGGCTAAAAGTAACTAACAAAGAGTTGGTCTTTCTGAGCTTGCTGGATCTGTTAAGATAAATGCATAGCGCATGCTTAACATCCAACAATCTTTGCATTTGCTCTTCTTCAGAGGAAGGCGAAGGAGAGAAAGTAGGCCAAACAAATTCCTGAGAGGAATTGAATTTAGAATTTATCTTAAGTAGAAAAGCAGGATCCAGTCTTAACACCACTACATCATGCAAGAAAGTCAAAAATGGAAGACAGCAGAGTAAAGCAGACTGTTCTCCCAACCTTCTAGCAGAGGTGACAGCAACGAAAAATGGAACTTTAGACAAGAGAAATATGAAATCCACTGTGTTTAAGGGTTCAAAGGGAGGAACTTGCAAGGCTTTAAGGAACAGAGGTACATCCCAAGGAGGAACTGAAAAATGAGGAACAGACCTGTAAATTTAAAAACTCATAAACATCCTAGAGACCAAAGGTTCTGCATCTTTAATCACAGTATCACTGTCATGAAAAGCCTTAATAGCATACCACTGGGATCTCAAGGTAGACAGAGATTATTCCTTGCCAAATGCATCCAAAAGAAACTGAAGGATACAGGGTACAGAGCAGGATACAAAGAGAGCTCTTGTGTAGAGCACCATACATCAAAATTTCTCAAATGTTTACAATAAGCAGAAAAAGTAGAAGGTCTTCTGGATTTCTAAACCACATCAATTATATGCGGAGGCAAACCTTGTTTCTCAAGATCAAGCCTCTCAACCCTCCAAACCGAAAGGGTGAGATGAAGAAGAAGGAGGGCTCTGCAAGATTTCAGAGGAGAAAGAGACAGAGGTAGAAACCAAGGAGGTTGAAGGACCATCCTCTTCTGAAGAGGGAACCAAGTCCTCCCAGGCCAAAATGGAACCACCACCCGGACCCTTTCTTGGAGAATCGTCTGTATCAAAGGTGAAGGAGAAAAAGCAAAGAGAAGCTTCTTTGGCCACTTCAGGGTTAAATCGTCCACTCCCCAAGCTTCCCACTCTGGGGAGAAAAGCATTGGTCCTGGAAGCAAACAGGTCCATGTATGGATCCCCAAAACCTCCTGCAGATTGCTCTGTCTTGGCCACGCTCAGGTATTGTCGAGACCCTTGATATTGACTGTAGATAATGACATTAGATGCTTCCCTGCCCACAGAGCCATAGAGCACGTGACCTTGTTCAAAGATTGACAGTGAGTGCTGCCTTGATGATTCATATAGGCCACTGTCACTGTGCTGTCTGACCTTACTAACACACTGGAGTGGCTCAGCTGTGGCTTAAAATGTTGAAGAGCTCCGTACACTGCAATCAGTTCTCTGCAGTTTGAAGAGCTCAATGCTTCAATCCAAGAGCACTTTGCTTCGACTGACAGCTTCCACTTTGTAGCACTCCAGCCCAAGGTCCTTGCATATGTTGATATAATTACAGAAGGGTCTGGATGCATTATGACTCCTCTGCAGAGGTTGTTAATGTCCACCCACAACTGAAGAGCCAGCCTACTGTCTGAAGATACTGGAATTTTTATCTGCAGATTCCTTGCTGATAGGGGTCTATGCTAGTGCAGGTTGCATAACAATGGTCTCAAATGTAATTGTGCTCACTGATCCATGAACACGGATGCTGCCATATGTCCCGAGAGTTCCAACCACTTGAAAAATGTTCTTTCCTTGATCTTTAATAAGGAATTCAGCAAGGCAACAATTCGCTCCACATGAAGGAAGTCACTGCCCAGTCAAGTGTTGAACATTGCTTCAATAAACACAAGATCCTGTGAGGGCTGCAGTTGAAACTTGTGTAAATTGAGAAAAACCTGGGTCAAAGAAATGATCCTTTGAAGAATCTCCATTTTGAATGGGATCTTCTTCACCATTTTATTCACGTCCTTTGAATCTATCAAAAGCTAAAAATCCCCTATTTTGCTTAAGTACAAGAAACACAATTGCGGATGTTCCTTACCCTTCTTCCTCCTTTAGAACAAGAACAATGTCTTTCTGTTGGATCAGTGACTGTATTCCCTCCTTCAGTGCCTTCATCTTTTCCTGAGATTTTGGAACAGGACTATAGACAGTCCCTGAGTGGAAAAAGGAGAGTAAAATATAATTCTGGATGCACTTGTCAGATATTGTTGTTTGCCATCAGTTCAGGAAATAATGGATCCTCCCACCAACCTCGAGCTTGAATCCATGTGTTTCCTGGTCTCTGGTATAGTCGGGAACGCTGAGTAATGTTAGATGTTTCTTATGTCTGCTTCCTTAGAAACTTAGTGGGAAAGCCTTTTCCTTGGAATCGTGAACCTCCTTCTGCATCCTCTTGCTTCCTGGATGGTTGTCTGAAAGATCTATGCTTCAACTGGAAAGAAGACTTGGACTGATGCTGCTTACAGAATGACACAGAATGTTTCCTTTCCTTAAAGATCTTGTGCAGTTTGTATTTAACTACCGTACTCAATAACCTGGATGCTCGAAAAGGCATTCTCAGAGCTGCCCGTCTCTCTACTGTAACTGTATTACAATCTTTTAGGAAAAGATTCCTATGCGCAGCCACAGAAGCCCCACATGCCAGAGCAGAAGCTCTGACTGCATCAAACAAAATGTCTGACAGAAACTCCATTTGCTTCTCCGTATTCTCTAGGAGATAAGGACATTGGACTCCCTGTTGCATGTCCTTAAACAGCTCCTTAAAATCTGTAAGGAGAGACAGAGCTGTGTATGCACTGTACACCCCAGTTCTAAGGGTCAGGTGTGAACCTGAGGAGTCTTTCTTCAAAGCTTCATCCACTTTCTTATCCGCAAGTTCTCTCTGAATATTTTCCTCTGCCATGGACGATCTACCCACCAGGCTGGCTACCACAGCATCCATATGAACAGAACCAGGTAGCTTATCCTCCAAAGGATAAAGTTTTGCCATGAACCTGGGGATGTTGATCTTGTCTGGATCTCTCCACTCATTAAGGATAACATTCCATCACAAAATAGTGGTTTGGAACACCAAAACTAGAAAGCTTCATAAACTGCCTTCCAACAGAATCCTTGGATGCAGGCAAAATGTCTTTTGTGATATATTTTCCCTTATTCTCCAGAGGAGATGGGGAGGAACCATCAGATAGGTCAGAGCCAGAGAGATCAGAATAGTTGCTTTCATGAGCTGCTCCCTCTCTAGCATCACCTTTATTCTTCTTCAGAGAGACTAAGGTTTCTAATATCAGTCACTCAATTATTTTATCCACCCTTGATCTGCTTCTTTTCTGCTGCCTGACCTGCTGCCCGATGAAGAGGAAGAAGGCAAACATTGCCTTCTCTTATCTGCATGCTTCTTCAGCAGTAAGATAGAAAATGGCAATAAACTAGCAAAACACCTTAACACCACTAGTGACCCCCGAGAAAGTTAATCACTCTTTATAAGAGGGAAATTCTCCCTGAAGTGCTTGGTACAACCCAGAAGTGAAAGCAGACAAAAAACACTACTGAGTATGCGCGAAGCTGAGATACACCATGTTCTAACCTACCCACATGTGCAGAACCACTCCAGGGATAGATCAACAAAGACCGTCCGTGCGCCCCAACGAGAAAGTAAACACCAAAGAGAGCCGATATCAGCTGAGAAAGCCCCATCCTAAACAAGGCATGTGAGCATAAAGATGAGTGAGAAAAGTAAGAGCGCATTCCAGCCAAGCATTGCGTGACTAGAATATCTTGCTACCTGGTTCTCAGGGATCAATTCCAGCACTTCTTAGATCAAGTTGCTCCCATGTAGGCAACAGAGATCTGCCCGAGCCCGGCAGGGAGAGAAACTCTGCCACATGTGTTGGAGGTTGAAGCCAAGCAACCACCTCAAGCATTCCTGATCATAGTCTGGGACAGGAGACAAAACAGGTAATGCTGAGGGAACACTATTCTATTATAATTGCCAGCTTAGGGTGGGTGGGTTGGTTTGCATTTCCTGTTTTGTTTCCTGTCCTGGGATTGGGTGACATTCCTCATAGGTAAATAGGTACATGACTGGGTGGAAGACGAGGGATGTAGAGGTAATTCCTCATTTTGCTCTGGTGATTCACCTGAATATTCAATTGCTTGCAGCAGAAATGTCCAGCTGATACCAGCTCCATCAGAATTAAGTGGCCAGTCTCAGAGATGCTTTCTCTCTGTCCTCATCCAACCAGCATCTGTCCTTTCTTCTAACTGCCCCTTTGTGAACACAGGTTCTGCCTGTCTCAGGGTAATGCGCATTTGAAACCATAAAAAATCTACCACAAGAAAAATGTGCACAGCAGACCATGTAAATATTGCAGCTTCAATGTACATTTGGATATTTATATAGAGAGGATTAAGCAAGCTTAACTTTAACACACATCATGATATATATATATATGTATATAATTTTAATTTTGCTATTAAAAAAATACTCTTCCATCCTTCCCATCCCTCCCCTCTCTGTCTCATCCCAAACCTTTCTGGGGGATATTCTCAAGAACGTGTGTTAACTATCGCCAAATTCGCTTAACGCAACTTCTCAAATCGCAGTCTATCGCGGAAAAATAACACTGTGTTAATGCAGTATTCTCAACCCGGCGGCACCATGCGATAGTCTCACGATAACGCGACAAATGCCCGCGTTAAAATTAACGTTTTGCCGAAAAAATGCGAAACATGAACGCTAAAAAAGTTGCGATGTCCCAAATCGCGAAACAAAAATCAGCGATAACCAGCGACAGGCCTGCGATTCCCACGCGACATGTGGGAAAATGCACTATAAAAGCAGATAAAAAAATGTAACTGCGTAGCACCATGGACGCACCCTGACCGAGTGCAGAGGACAACGCAAACCCCACAAGCCCCACAGACGACCATCCAGGAACCCCGGGGCCGGGGAAGGGCAAGGAGAAGAGGAAGAGGAAGACGGGGTTCAGTCCGCAGGAAAACCAAATCATCGTCACGGAGGTGACAGAACACTACCAACAACTGTTCGTCACCTCCACTGTGTCGTCGGCAACACAAACGGAAATATGGCAGCACATCGTGAACAACGTGAATGCAGTCGGAGTGTCGAGGAGGACAATGGAAAAGGTCAAGAGGCGCTGGAATGATGTGAAGGGCAAAACCAAGTAGAAACTCGATGCCAACATGAAAGCAGCAACGCAGATTGGAGGTGGGGGACCAGCGGCACACCAGGAGCTGGATGACATTGAGAAAATGGTGGCCACAGTCATCAGTCGGGATACAGTGCCAGGAGTCGGGGATCGGGACACTGCTCAACATGACCTGACACAACATCAACAGGGTGAGTACCGACCACGGACTGGGGGGACGGGGGAAGATGGGCACAATGGCACAGATGCACAATTAAGTAGAGCACCCTGCACACCCACAATGACTCTGGATCATGTCCCTGATCCCCATGCCACACTGCAGCACACATACAGAAACTCAGGGAATGTGTGTTGAAATGAATTTATTTGCACATGCTGTGCCTGTGGTCATTTTGTACTCTCTCATGATTGCTAAGGACTGTCACAATGTGATGTCCTCATGTGAAGAAATTGTCAATGATGTTGTTCCTACGGGCTATTCCTGCTGCAGCTGCAGTGGGGTGTGGTCCACCTGCCTCATCTTCCTCATCATCGTCCGGTGCATCTGGCACTTGTAACCATGGGGCATTGGTGCATACACATATGTTGTGCAACACATAACATGCAACGATCATCTTGCACACGATGTCTGGGCTGTACAGGAGCCTCCCACCTGTGATGTCCAGGCACTTGAAACGTGACTTCAACACGCCAAATGTGCGTTCCACGATGCCCCTGGTGCGTTTGTGGGCCCAATTGTACTGCCTCTGGGCCTGTGTGTTTGGGGCTCGGAGAGGTGTCATCATCCAAGGGCAGAGTGCATATCCTTGATCACCTGTGACAGTGTAGAGAGACATGAGTCAATAGTTGGTTCTGCATGATGTGTTGGCAGGCTCACTAGTTGATTGGCGTTCGATATGTGTGTCATAGTGATTCCTGTTTGACATGTACTGCTTGTAGCAAATGAGCGCCATCAATGTGTATTACGTAGCCTCACTGCTGCTCCTCCCTCCCCCCGAGCCTAATTACTTGTGTGCGCTGCGTGGTTGCATCACTTGCACTCCTACGGTACACCATTGTCATGCCTGTCTGCGCATGTCCACAAGCCTGACAACAACACTGTGATGTTGTGCGTTGAAGGTGGGCGGCCACGTGTGTGTAGGCCTATGGTAAGGATAGGGCGGACACAGATGTAGAGTTCATGGCTGGCTGAACTCGCGATGCGGTCGAGGCAAGACCTTTGGCTTATGCTGCGGCAATAGCGATACACACATAACAGTTGGCATGCATGATCCCGGACCCCGAGCGGGCTTGCGCTCATTCATTTATCCCTTCGGCCGAGCCCGCACTCCGGGGGCATGTTACATTGCAACTTTGTCCATTGCGGGACGGTGGCGCCGACACTCCAACAGAGACACACGCATTAGGTACTTCATTGGCAAGCCCAACACTTAACCACGCCCAGAGCCCTGGGGTGATCATCCACACCCCTATGCTGGACTGTCGTACGCCAGTCCACTCCGGCAACGCCTACAGGGGGGTACAACACAGCTACATGTCCCAGGTCTTACCCACTGCCTGAGGTGACATGGTTGCGTCTGCTGTACACAGCACAATGCAATGTGGTAGGGCCTGGGGCCCTCATGCATACACAATGACCACGCAGACACACTTAGATAGTTTGTGGAACTGGCTACGGGCACGTGCGCCCGGCCCCTTTTATTGCCAGGGTCACATGTCCAGTGACGCCTGTGCTGGATGGGTGTGGGGTGAGTGTGAGCCAGCCCTCAAGGAGTGGTTGGTGCTGGCAACAACTACAACAGTGATAGACAATCAGAAGTTCACAGTTCAAACAGCAAGTGTCCATGACTTGAGCTGCACGGAGTTAGTGGCCCCGGATGCACAGCGGCCGGCACATGGAACACCGCCACGGGATGGTGACTACCGGTGCACTAAGGTAGGGCCACGAGAGCTGATCGGGTCCTCGTCGATGTCCAAGGTGAATGTCGTGGAGGGTTTTGGGGGACAGTGGAAGGTGATCTTCCAGGGCATGATACAGAGGGCAGTACCAAGCAGACACAGACAATATGGAGGAGATGAATGCTACAGACTCATTTTTGACACCAAGTCAGTATCAGCTACATGATGATGAAGACAACCCCCAGGCCATAGACTCAGATGCCACCAAAGTTCAACCAGAGAGTGTCCATGAATTTCGGAGCACGGAGTCAGTGGCACCAGAGCTGAAAGGGGATGCAGTCTGCGATGAGGCCTGTACAATGGTATAAACTCTGCCATAAATAAATCAAGACTCAGTTCCAAATGTGTGACCTACTTGACCGCAGTGTAGGCCGGAGGCAGCGGTCAGCGCGGGCCAACCGCTGTTCAGGCAGCGCCTCCTGGTACTCTCACATACGACGTTGGAATGCCATGTGGTGATGATTTGTGGTTGACGGAGGTAGAAGCACCAGAGCTGAGCGTGTATGCAGCCTGCGACGATGCCGTGCCCTGCCTGGTCCGGACTGGATTGGATTGGTGTGAGGCCTGCTGTACCGCAGTGTAGGCAGTACACAGGTGACCCCGCGGTGCTGGGCCGCAGTGTAGGCCGAAGGCAGTAGTCAGCAAGGGTCCACAGACACGTGTCGTTGGAATGCTATGCACAGAGTTGGTGGCACCACATCGAAGGGAGTACGCTGATATAAAATCTGCCATAAACATATGTACTCTTCCATTGTATAATCAAGACTCAGTTCCAAATGTGTGACCTACTGAACCGCAGTGTAGGCCGGAGGCAGCGGTGGAGTACGTCAATGAGAAAGGAGTACTGGGGGCCTGTGTCGCGGAGGCCGTGATGGTCTGAGGAGGCTGCCATGGTCGCGGGCCTCGGGCTTGGAGCTTGCACCGGTACGTGGTGGGCCCTCTTTGACACACGCCGGTGTCGGCAGGTGAGCAGTGAGGCCTGGGTGCGCTGGGGCGGGCAAGACGGGTCTTGGGACCAGCGGCCTGGGGTGCAGCAGGCGCACAGGATCGCAGGCACCTCCGCTCACGGCGTCGGCCTCATGGCGGGGTGAGAGACGCCGCCCTGGCAGACACGTTGGCCATTCGGAAGAGAACCACGCCCAGAGTAACAGGCTTTTTAATCATACCGCTACGCTGGCTTGGCGTACGCCGGGCCAGACCACTCCGCTCACGCTTACAGGGGGGGACGTTACAAGCTACATTTCCGCATTCTTCCCCACTGGCTGCGGTAACATGGTTGCGTCCACTGTCCAGTACACTGCAGACCCAGCAGTGTATGTCGACATGGAAATGTCTGTGGTCTGCATACTCAAGTCTGTCCAGCACATCCACGCCACACTTGGCATTGTGTACATTCACATTCATGGGTCACTTGCCTCCTTCGCACATGCCTGGTTCCCACCTCTCCCCACATTCTGCTATTGTGTGGCTGAGGTGCCATGCCGTTGATGGCTTTGTACATGGCTAGCCCAGGTTGCCACAGTAAGTTGTGTTGTCGTGTCTGGAATGTGGGTATGTTGGTTGTCATGTTGTATGTGATTTTGTGACGTGTGCATTCCCAGAGTTGTGAGTTGTATGTTGGTGGAGTTGAGGTGTGTGGTGTGTTCAGTTGTTACTTACCGACGAGCAGTTCATTTCCATAGGTGCCATCCTGAAAGCGCTCGTTGATGATGGACTGTCGGAAGATGAAGGAATCATGCACACTGCCTGGGTAGTTGGCGACGACATTGGTGAAGAGTCCCCGGTGGTCCACTATTGCCTGCACATTGATGGAATGCGTGTGTTTCCTGTTGCGGTAATTGTGTGCAGTGGCGGCAGGGAGGCACGAGGAGTACATGTGTGCAGTCGATTGCCCCCAACACGTGCGGGAAGCCAGCTATGGCGTAGAAGCCTTGCTTGATCTCCAGCTGTTCCTGCACAGTGTGTTGGAAGTAAAGTTGCTGGGGTACCAAGCTGATGATGTCATCCAAGACAGGTGTGAGGAACTTTGACAGGGCTGGCTATGAGACTCCTCCGACTATGGCAGTTGTTGGTTGGAAGGTCCCAGAGGCCAACAGGTGCAGCACGGCCAGCAGCTTTGTCTGCGGAGGGATGTTGGTTCTCCGCTGTGTTGGTACCGTCAGCCTGTGGGCAATGAGGGTCAGGATGCGGAGGATGGTTGTCCTTTTGAGCCTGTAGTGGGCAATGACTTCCTCTGGCGTTAAGTCTCCGAGGCTGGTGCGTTTTCGGAAGGTCCGGTGTCTTTGTCTGCGCTGCCTCTGTGGTAGTCCGGGGGAGGTGGTCCTGGAGGGGGTGGGGGTCCTGGCGGTGGTGGCGGTGGGTGTTGTGGCCCTCTTGTGGCTCCGAGCTGCATGATCAGTAGCTCCATGGCATCTGTTGTTCTTCTGGTGTGGCTGTGGGCTGGGCTCCCTTTTATGGTGCAGGTTGTCGTCCGACTTAGCACAAGGTAGGAGCAGGTGTAAAATCCATGCTGCTAACGCACCTTATCGCATGTTTTTGAATCTTATCGCCGATCTGGCTGGTCGTGGAGAATGTTGCGGAGTGGTGTTTTTGCGGGTTTTTGCACGGGAACGCCTACTCTGCATAACATTAGTGTTAGTTGCCGGTGTCATCCGTGGCGATGTTTTTTGCGGCTGCAATTGCGGGTAAACTGGTGATATCGGCTGTTAGCACCTGCTTGTGAATGGTGCGATGAATTTATCACCACTTTGGCTGCGATAAAGTGCCGCTAACTCGGCGATGAGTCCTTGAGAATATGCCCCTCTGAGTACTATGAACCTATGAACTCCCAAACATCCTTCTCAAACTTTCACCCCTCCTTTAGCCAAACCATCGAACTAACAAGCACGCACGACCACTACTTACAAAAAACCTACTACTTCCCCTTTACAAATTCATTCCCATTATATTATCCCTACTCAAACTCCTTATTGTCAAACCCATCCCTATCCTTCCACCCTACTCCAAACCCCACAAAACACGCATGAAATCAAGAGCACAAACCTAACACAACCAATGCACAAGAAAAGAAAAAAAAGTTTTTTTTTACTAACCTACTACCAATCTTGTATTCCACAGTAGCGTGCTTCTGTTGCTCTTATGATTCTTTCTAGTAATTCAAACAACAGTCGCTCTTTAATACAGATTTTGACGACTTTTCCTCCACCAAAAGGGTTCTTAAAAATGAACATAGTGAATTAATCCATTTTCATTGGCTTTTTTTTACCCTGCTTGGTTCCTAATGAAAATCCTTAAATTTGAGTTATAGTAGCATATGTCATTTACAGGCGGTCAGAACTACACACGTGCGGTATATGGCAAGTTATTATTCCACGCATGACACTGCCCAAGAGCAGCTAATAACACCGTAGAGCTCACGAACGTCTTTTACGCCATCCCGCAGCAGCAGCTGAACACGTGTTCTGCCTCTCCTGCTGTTCTTTCATTTTATTTCACTTTGTGGTGGGTGTTGTTGTGGGCGTGTGAGCTACGTGTTCTTAGCTTGCCAGGATGAGAGGCATAGTAAAAGTCAAGGTGGGTTTGTTTTAATGTGCGCGAGGCTTTTCAGAGTAATGCGTTTACATCACTGCATGACTCCCTCCTCTGCCTCTATCGACAATGGATTGTTCGAGCAATCCGACGACTCTGTCACTCGGACCACACACACTGCTACTACGGGCGCTGCTTGACTCAGTAATGATCCCATAGCACATTCTAAAGGTTAAATATCTGCTGCGGGGCAAGAGACTCACAACTCCGACTTGCTCTGTGTTTTGTGTTCAAATCAAAATATGGGCTAATTAAAGGCGGCATGGTTGGCTCTATGAGTCGAACCTTAGTAGCTAGAATAAACATTAGCTTGTGTGTAGTGGTAGGTCCCGAGTTTGAGTCCGAATTAACAGCTGAGGTAGCCTTCCACGGGTTGGCGAAATGAGTGCAATCAAATTGGGGTATATAACGTTGTTTATTAAAAGCGCTTTGAGACGAGAGAGGCGCTATAATAAAAAACAAGTAATTATAGCGCGAGCAAATAAGGTATGAGCTAAGTGTAATCTTTACTCGCCAGCCCTGGCATCACGCATCTAAGTATTTTTCCAAATTAATAAAGTAGCTGATGCGAACAAAAATACTGAAAATAGCATCTCCATTTGAGGCGATCAATGTGCCCATGAAATAGCTTCAGGATTGCATTAGGCGAATGAATTATTTAATACGGGTATGAAGAATGTGTGATTCGTCCTGTCAGTCAATAGTCATTTGAGCTCCTTTGACGATGCTTGTGCTCTTCGGTAATGCACTACTGGGTCAAATCGTTCACAGGGCCTGTTTAATGAACTGTGCATGGCTTACACAGCCTTTAAAATTATAGGCACAGACGTCATACTTAATGGTGACAGTGCTTCTTTAGCGCTGTCAGACGGCAGTATACGTTCTGCCAAAAGGGTGACTTGCTATTTGTATAAATACCTTCGAGTATTGAGTTAGTATTATAAAATATAATTAGGCCCATCTAGCTGACATGCAACAAGACATTTTGTATGCATGGTCTAAAACAGGCTCATTGAGGGTTGCATGTTCAATAATACACAAACCTGAGAACACGAATACATATTGGTGCCAGAAAAGGTCTGTCTGGCCCATTGTCCTTTTATTTATCTGCGGCTGCGCCATGCACTTTATATAATGTCCAGCTCTGTATTTGCCCGCCTGATATGACTACTCCTCTTTTGACTTTCTCAGGCCGTTTGGAATTCTTTATTTGTTTATTTGGCTGTTATGTGGCACCCCCACCTACCCCCTAACCCCCTCCTCATCCAGCTAAGCTGCTCTTTCAACCCATTTTGATCAAAACACGTTTTAGGGTCCCCCTGAGATTACCAAAAAGAACATGTCTAATATATGCTCTACATTCTGTGATCTTGCATTCCTACAGCATGCTGGACTCTGTACATCCGAAGTGCTTTACCCATTAACAAGGATAGCTGCACCCCCTTGAACAGGCCATGACTCTGCTAATGGTAGGTGGCACCTGATTATAATTGTGAAGAACAGGCCGTTATACCTGCGCCCCACTGGGGAGACCGCCAACTGGCTGTCATTGATAAGCATGTCCTGGGTGGTGCGTCTATTTCCCCTGATTATATGGAGTGTGTGCTTGGAAGTCCTTGGGTACGATACAGCTGAAAAGCTGTCAGAACCCTTGCTTGACGCATAACCCGATTATGAGACGTTTTGAGTAACCTACGAATAAACGTGCACTAACCACACGTTAAAGAAACATGAGAAATAAATGTAGGAGAACTTAGGGGCATATTAGCAAGACCCACGTTAAAATTATCGCCGTTTTAGCGGCAGGAAACTGCCGCTAAATCGGCGATAATGGGCTTGCTAATATGCGTTATAGAATTCCAATAGAAGCCCAGGTTAGATGACCTGCACATCTAACCTGGGCTTCTATTGGAATTCCATAACGCATATTTGCAAGCCCATTATCGCCGTTTTAGCGGCAGTTTCCTGCCGCTAAAACGGCGATAATTTTAACGTGGGTCTTGCTAATATGCCCCTTAGTTACTGCATTGTAAAAACATGCAGATAATTGTAGAATAGATGAAATCATATTCATGTGAATAATATAGGTTCATATTTTATTAACCAGCCTTAACATGTTATTTCAACGTGTATTAAAAAGTTAAAGTGATGCACTCACATGTTATGAAATTCCTAATCATCCTTATTGAAATAGTAATTTGTGTAAAGAATTAATGAAATGTAACGTAATCTAGATAATTTTACGTGTGATATTGAAGGGTTTAATTCTGATTTTCATCATTTGAGTATGTGAAATTGTGCACTGAATGAAAAAGAAAACTGATGCTGCATAGCCATATTTAGTGCAAATGTCTTGAAACCTTCAGAAAATAATCTTCATATATGTACTCATGTAAAACATTTGAAACAATATTAATATTTTATGATTTGAAATAACTACACGTTAGTATTTTGAAAGTGCAGTAATGCGTCATAGTTACATGTGATCTTTGCAGTCCAACAAATAGCGTATTCTGAGTGCTTGTAGGTTGAAAGGATTTTTAGAATATTAATTTCCCCTATGAAATGTATATTTCCATTACCTTAAATTCTGCATATTTTTAATTAACTTTATTATATATCTGCAGTTTTCCTACTCTGCTTTGTCTTACACTCATGAGTTTGTTTTCCTAAACTCTCAATGTGAAGAGAAACTGTGTCTTGCTAGAAGAGTTCTCACACTTACAAGGACTGTTTGTTACAAAAGTTGATACTTTCTGAACATCTTCACTTTTCCCCTGGCACCACCAGATTCTGATGTGTCTTTTTTGCATTCACCACCTACTTCAGGAAAGGAGGATTGTTATGGGGATTTACTTTTGAATACACCAAAAGAACAAACAGGTCCTACTTCTCAAGATTTCGATGATTGGCTTAGAGGTATAGATACTCCTGTAAATGACAAACTCACTCATGTGGCTGTTGCTAAAGGATCATTATTTGGAAGTTTACGTATACCGGATGATCTGACAACTTACGTGATCAGTACCACCTCTTTTTATAATATGTGTCTTCCTTTATGACGTATGACAATCATCTTATACGAACTGACCAATAGACTGACTGGTCTGACACAATCAGGTGACCAAGGAGGTGTCACCCCGAAAATAGACGATTATATTAAACATTGGTTTGACAGACCCCGAAGACTGCATCTTTCTGTTGGGAACCTTTGCGGACTCTACTTGCTCTTTTCCCGGCTGATTCATATAGTGTGTGCGCCAATCTTGAACTCTTTCTCGATGGGACACTACCCATGAGCTGTAGTGGCTCATGTCCTTGCTAAACATTCCAAAGCTCCTTTTTCACTTTATGGCAAGCCTAAACTAATTACACCGTCCAGCACTTTTTAGATCTTAAATGTTTATTAATGATTGTATTACCCTTTTGGATATCTTTGCTAAAATTACCTTTAACTAAACCATAGATTCTGTTTTATCATGGCTTGTCTCCTTAATTTGATTGTGCATTCCAATTGATTTATTATTGACAGGGAGAGATCAGCATAGGAACATTTCCGATCATCAGGAACTAATGTTATTTTTTTGTATTGCCTTAATAGAATTATTGGTTTGCATGATTTTAGTCCAGCTAAATTTCTTCAGAAGGTTTGGACTGCCAGTAATAATCCTTTATTTATATAGTTTGGTGTTGAGAGTCAAATACATGAATTTAATTGCAAAATTGTGAATCGGTTATCCAATTCCTGATCCTCATTGTATATCCGGATGCTAGATCTCTTATATCCAACCCCTCAGTGGCACAATACAAGATCCATCAGAGGATCAAGTGAGTGTCAATGAGTTAAGTCATATGGAGGAGATAATAGTAATAGGAAACCAATTTATCAAAAAGGGACCCAGTATCTGCTGCAACAATAATCTGATTGCACGTCAGATAGTTTTGTTCACTGACATTAGGATATAGAGAGATCTTTACTGAGTTATCTGTCAAGATCCTCGTTTAGAAATTGCCCATCCCAGCCCAAGTCCAATGCTCTATGTTCAGCCGAAGTTCGAGTACCGGTATCAGTGGAGTGGAGCAAAGATGATTTGAAGCAGTGGTGTGAGCATCAATAGGGTTGCGCGTCACGAATGCTTAAGCTTAGATTGCGGTGTTGTGAAATGGCTGTGTGATGTTATGCATAGTGGTTAAAGTCCATGTTTGGGTGATGCACTTTATGCAAAGAAGTTGAAGTTGTTATCGGGTCCGAAGGGACCTAAGCTCCCAGTATATGCACCTACGAGTGGTCTCAGTGTGGCATACGCTGAGTACGTTGTCTGCTGTGTTTCATAGGTGCTGTTCGTGAGACATTGTTGACGGTACCACCAAGAGAAGGGAAATTTCTTTGTGAGATTGAGGGTTACGGCTATTACCATTGCTCTCAGTGCACGGGGAGTAATTGCTTCAGCCTGGGTGAGATTGCGCTGGTCGAGGTTTCACTTGAAGCATATGTTAAATTAGATTAGATCATAGTGTCTGGTTAGACTTCTTGTGTGAAAGGATCTATCATTTCTTTAGTGGAGCAGACGGAGTTTATTGAAAATAGCTTGCATTGTGTGAGGATTATTGCTTAGAGGAAGTACGTGCTCGAAGGATTGTAAAGGAGAGGTAGCCGCTGCAAGGAGTGAGACTGACGTCACAGTGTGCCGTGCAGGCATTGGCCAGTTGGTGTAACGCCGCGCTGAGATAGGTTGAGTGTGCCATGCTGGTGTTGGTTGTGAAAGCTAAACAAGGAAGTGTAGGAGAAAAACATTTGTGGAGAATCATTTGTGAAACACAAAAATTAATTACGTGAAAATAAAGATCCTAAAGAATTTGTAAAGCTTGATTCAGGGAGATGCGCCTGTACCTATTAGAGGAGGAGTACCAATACCAGCATTGTATATGTCGCAAGAGAGAGGCCACCGTACATGTATATGGCTTGAAAATTGGATGAAATACACTGAAAATGATTGTCCCTTAGCTTTTAGTCTAACCCTGGGCGAAGTACTACGCTACGCTCGCGTAGTTTGCGCTACTTTGCACTACGCGAATTGCACGTAGCACAGTGCAAACACGCGTAGCGGTCATTTTTTGCTTGCTCGCGGTCCTCAACATCAAGTTGGCGACCGCGAGCGAGCAAAATGACATCCCGGCGAGACTTTTTCCTCGTTCGCGATCAGCAACATCAAGTTGCCGATCGCGAGCGTGGAAAATAAACCTCCCGGCGAGATTCTCAACGCGGGGAGGTCAGGTTTCTCACTGCGAGTGGTCGTGTATGCTTGCGACCGCTCACGATGAGAAACTACCAGTCCGCGTTGAGAAAGCTGCCGCTCGAGTACAAATCTACTCGAGTGGCAGAAAACGACCGCTTGCACTGTGCAAGATGCCGTTTGCAATGATTGCACAGTGCGGACAAGCATCCGGCACTGTGCAATCATCGCGAACAGCATTTCCTACCGCACTACGCAGTTCGCGTAGTGCTACGCGTAGCTTGCGTAGTGCGAAGTGCACTTCGCGTAGCTACGCGTAGCGCTACTACGCGAACTACACCCAGGTAAGGAACATTTATTGACAGAATTCTTGAAAATTTGAGGAGACAATTGTACAAGATCAAACCGCCTCCTAGGCCTATGCAATTTGAAGCACTTAGTGAATGGGAGCACGTAGCTCACAAAAAAGAAAAACATAGATATCAGGGGAGGTACAAGAATACTGTAAATAGTTATGTCGAAGCCAGATGGGAGCACAACAAATAGCTTGGAGAACTGACATAGCAGAGGGAACTAGAATGTATCCTGTAATAGTTACAGAGAAAGAGGGTAGAGGGAAGCAAAAGGAAAAGAAAAAAACACCTCGAGGAGACAAAGACACTAGCTCCAGTTGGAGATTTTTTTTTTTTTTTAGAGTTTTATATAGCGCAAACTAGACCCGAGACATCGGGTATCAGAGCGCTTTACATGAGCACCAGTTTCGGTACAGATGGACAGACACATTCATTTTTGTTAGGCACGGGAAGATTAAGTGATTTGCCTAGAATCACAGGATGTTGAGCGTCATTGCTGAGACTCGAGCCCGGTTCCCCAGCTTCGAGGTTGACCATTCTGGCCAGAAGGCTACATCCTCTCCCCTAAGATAGTGATGGTGAATTGGATAATTAATTTTTAAATGAATTATTGCTGAATCGTTCACCACCTTATAATGAAAATCAGCCCCAGAATTAAAAAAATTCATATCTTGGGAAAGTTCCTGATGCACCTGCTGTGCCTCGAGATCCAGTTCCACACACACCTTTCACGCCAATGGGAGGAAAGCCAGAAATGCCAAATGCTTTTAATCAGACTGTTCAAAATGCACCAGATGCTTTAACTGTTCCAGTTGGCTGTCCCTACTGGGATAAATGGTACAACTTCTACTCCTGCAGACTTGAGACTGAGACAGCCTACACAGATGCCCTTGGTTCCAACTCCAGTCGATGTTCCTTATGGAACCCACGTTGGTTCATTTGTACATTTGACACAACTTAACTCCTCGAACGGAAGGTTAGGGCAAACTCAACCTTTCTACATGCCTGGGAATGATGTGTAAGTTGTCTGCTGTGTTTCATAGGTGCTGTTCGTTAGATGTTGTTGACGGTACCACCAAGAGAAGGGAAATTTCTTTGTGAGATTGAGGGTTACGGCTGTTACAATTGCTCTCAGTGCACGGAGAGCAATTGCATCAGCCTGGGTGAGATTGCGCTGGTCGAGGTTTCACTTGAAGCATATGATAATTAGAATAGATCATAGTGTCTGCTTAGACTTCTTGTGTGAAAGGATCTATCATTTCTTTAATGGAGCAGATGGAGTTTATTGAAAATAGCTTGCATTGTGTGAGGATTATTGCTTAGAGGAAGTACGGGCTCAAAGGATTGTAAAGGAGAGGTAACCGCTGCAAGGAGTGAGACTGACATCACAGTGTGCCGCGCTGGCATTGGTCAGTTGGTGTAACACCATGCTGAGATAGGTTGACTACATCACAGTGTGCCATGCTGGTATTGGTTGTGAAAGCTAAACAAGGAAGTGTAGGAGAAAAACATTTGCGGAGAATCATTTGTGAAACACAAAAATTAATTAAGTGCAAATAAAGATCCTAAAGAATCTGTAAAGCTTGATTCAGGGAGATGCGCCTGTACCTATTATAGGAGGAGTACCAATACCAGCATTTCATATGTCGCAAGAGAGAGGACATCGTACATGTACATGGCTTGAAAATTGGATGAAATACACTGAAAATGATTGTCCCTTAGCTTTTACACAGTAAGCACATTTATTGTCAGATTTCTTGAAAATTTGAGGAGACAATTGTACAAGATCAAACCGCCTCCTAGGCCTATGCAATTTGAAGCACTTAGTGAATGGGAGCACGTAGCTCACCAAAAAGAAAAACAGAGATATCAGGGGAGTAACAAGAATACTGTAAATAGATATGTCGAAGCCACATGCGAGCACAACAAATAGCTTGGAGAACTGACATAGCAGAGGGAACTAGAATGTACCCTGTAATAGTTACAGAGAAAGAAGGTGGAGGGAAGCGAAAGGAAATGAAAAATACACCTTGAGGAGACAAAGACACTAGCTCCAGTTGGAGATAGTGTTAGTGAATTGGATGATTAATTTTAAAATGAATTATTGCTGAGTCGTCCACCACCTTATAATGAAAATCAGCCCCAGAATTTAACAAATTCATATCTTGGGAAAGTTCCTGTGGCACTTGCTGTGCCTCGAAATCTAGTTCCACACACACCTTTCACGCCAATGGGAGGAAAGCTAGAAATGCCAAATGCTTTTAATCAGACTGTACAAAATGCACCAGATGCTTTAACTGTTCCAGTTGGCTGTCCCTACTGGGATAAATGGTACAACTTCTACTCCTGCAGACTTGAGACTGAGATAGCCTACACAGATGCCCTTGGTTCCAACTCCAGTCGATGTTCCTTATGGAACTCACGTTTGTTCATTTGTACATTTGACACAACTTAACTCCTCGGATGGACGGTCAGGGCAAACTCAACCTTTCTAAATGCCTGGGAATGATGCGGTAACTCCATTACAAGTGACTCGAAGTGCCACGGGAAACACCTTTCCCCTGGCAACGCCAGATTCTGATTAGTCATTTTTGCATTCACCACCTACTTCAGGAAAGGAGGATTGTTATGGGGATTTACTTCTGAATCCACCAAAAGAACAAACAGGTCCTACTTCTCAAGATTTCGATGATTGGCTTAGAGGTATAGATACTCCTCTAAATGACAAAAGTGCTGGAGTTAATGGAACAAATGATTCAGGAACGGATAAAACTAAGTTCCTTGATGTAGTGAAACTCAAAGTTGAGCTGGAAGAGATGATTATAGGGACAATAAGTCCAGCCAGGATAGGTGCTTATCAGGATGATGAATTATTGTTCATCTGCAAAGACATTACCAGACCTGCTCGGAGCACTCATGAAAAATTGTCTGAATTGGCTCAGAAATACAGAGTGGATGTACAAAAATCAAAGACATTGCAGAAACACTACAGAGTAGATTTCAGTGATAGAGATATTGAAAAATTAGACTTTCAGGAATGAGATTGCAAATTAAGGAGTTACTAGCTATCCTTAGGGAAAGGGGAGAGTTAGCAAAAATGGGAAGCTTGATGGGCTAAGAAGAAGAAAGCAAAGAGGGGCACAATGCATATGCTCCCAGTCATTGAAGATGATGGGGGTGAGGAAGTGAGGATGCTCCCCATGAGAGAAGTACCTAGAGGAGCATACGTACTTGTTCCTTGAACTAGGCCAGACATATTGGCTTTTTCAAATGACTTTTCGAAATTGATAGAAAATCCAGTTGAATAGTACAGACAGGTTGAGCGGTTTGTAAATGTCTCAAAGGTTTTGCTGAAGGATCTGTATACCTTATTTGATATTGTGGTCCCAAGTGACTTGTGGGCAGAATGTAAAATTGTTGTCGATTGGCCTGAAACAGAACCAGCTACAAATGCTCGAACAGGTGCACCCCCTGCTGAGGTGATGAAGAAATATAATCAAGCCATTACTTATTTGACAGGTAAAATTTCCCCAAAGGAAAGAGATTGGGTGAAAATTGACAAAACGACTCAAGAACTAAAAGAAACAGTCCATGCTTATTATGAGAGACTGTTGCAGGCATTCAAGCAATACAGTGGAATGGAGAATGTGTCGAAGAAAGATATGGGACATTTCGTTTATCGATTTGTATACGGATTGAGGCCCTAGATTAGTAGCATGATTCAGCAGCATTTGATTTGTTGGCAGAGCAAGCCTGTAGATGAAATCCTCCGGTATGCAAAATACTGTGGGGATGAGATTGAATTGAAGCATAAAAACGTAAGGAGAAATTGATTGTCACACAAATGAAAGCTGTTCACAAAAATCTGAATGTGTCAGATGTTGATCAATTGCTTCTGTGCAGGGAAGTTCTCTGTCATTGATTTGTGTCAAGCCTTCTTTTCCATTCCTTTGCATGAAGACAGTCAGTTTCTTTTCGCTTTCCTGTTCGGCAGTCGTGTCTTGGCATGGTGACGCGTTCCACAAGGGTATACAGAAAGCCCCTCTATATTTAATCAGATTTTGATGGAAAATTTCGAGTCTTTGGTGATGCCAAATCATTCTGTTGTTTTCCAGTACATTGACGACTGCCAAGTACACAGGAGGCTTGTACATGGAATACCATTGCTTCACTGAGCCATTTGGCTGAGAATGGACATAAGGTGCCCCCATCTAAATTGAAATTTTGCAGAAGAGACAATCTGTATCTTGGCCATGATATTGAGAAAGGAACAAGGAAAGTATCCTAAGATAGAATCACAGTCATTCTAGACATGAGTCTGCCCAGTACACAAAAAGAAGTCTGCATGTTTCTTGGAATGGTTGGCCACTGTCAATGGATTCCTAATTTCTCTTTGACAGCAAAGCTTCTCCAGAGGCTGACACACAAAGATGTGTCCTATCTGGTACCTTGGGATGACAATTGCATGCGCTCTTTTACTGAACTGCGAGAGAGTCTTTGTCGAGTTCCAGCTTTGGGAATGCCTGACTATAGCAAGAGAAAATAAAAACAATGACCTAGGCACGCATAATAGTAGGTTAAACAGTATGTAAATGTATACAAGCACTACAGTATAATAGTCATCCAATGAGAGAAATATCTTCGGATGTGTTGAGAAATCTTCAGTCTTTTAATTTGTTCTTAAAACCAATGACCAGAAACAAACCAGCCAACACGTGTTTCGTCGCATGTGGAAAATAATTCCGCGACTTCCTCAGGGCACTCAGCCGGAGATAAATCCAACCCGGCTGGGGTTAGAACAGTCAAGTTAAATCGGGTCGTTTTAAAGTATCAGAATATATAGTGAAAAAGAACCTCTGGCACGTAATAGATCACTTCCTGATCCGTTGACTATGATAATTTAAAGATCACGGATAAGTAAAGGTCAAAGTAGACAAGCAGGGTAATCATAACCTGCATAACGGGACGCCATGAGGGAGTTTTGCTTGTGGAAAGGATAATTCCAAACACACGGGTAATCTTGAGGTAAAAATGCCAAGGAACCCTCACGAAGGATCACTGTGTTCCAGGTTCTTTTTCACTATATATTCTGATACTTTAAAACGACCCGATTTAACTTGACTGTTCTAACCCCAGCCGGGTTGGATTTATCTCCGGCTGAGTGCCCTGAGGAAGTCGCGGAATTATTTTCCACATGCGACGAAACACGTGTTGGCTGGTTTGTTTCTGGTCATTGGTTTTAAGAACAAATTAAAAGACTGAAGATTTCTCAACACATCCGAAGATATTTCTCTCATTGGATGACTATTATACTGTAGTGCTTGTATACATTTACATACTGTTTAACCTACTATTATGCGTGCCTAGGTCATTGTTTTTATGTTGTTTTGTGAGGGTTTTTTACCCACATTAAATTGGGGGGTTATAGGGCTTATCCCCTCTCCTAGTTGCACCGTACTGACTCCATATCCCTTCAGACTTTTGCGTGTATTAAGCAGAGCGCCTAATCATTTCCCTGTCAACTAAAAACCCTTCTTTAGAGTATTTCGACTATAGCAAGAGCTTTACTCTGTTCTGCAGTGAGCATGAAGGTTGCACATTGTCAGTGCTAGCTCAAATGCATGGTACTGCGCATAGACCTGTGGCCTATTTTATGGCTACTCTTGACCCTGTAGCCACCGCATTGCCTGGAAGTTTGAAAGCTGTTGCTGCAACGTGTGTGAGTCTGGAACAGAGTGAGAGTATTGTCATGGGACATCCATTGAAAGTTCATTTGCCTCATTCAGTTGAGGTGTTGCTTACTCGTACTCGAACGCAGCATCTTACCAGCAGCCGCCTCACTAAATATGAGCAGATTATCTTGGGAGCAGAGAATGTTACTCTTATGAGATGCACAAGTCTAAATCCTGCAACCTGTTCCGCCTTCCTGGAAATGAGATTGTGATTGATGAAGCTGATCATGATAGTCTAGATGTGTCTGAGCTGTGTGCAAAATCTTGTCCTGACATACTTGATACCCCTTTGCCTGAATCAGATCATGTGCTGTTTGTTGATGGATCTTGTTTACAAGATGCAGAAGGAAACCTGAAAGCTGCATAAGCTGTTTGTACGGTTGCGGGTGTGGTTGAAGCTTTATGGTTGTAAGGAGTGTTTTCTGCACACGTGGCCGAGGTGGTAGCCTTGATGTGAGCTTGTAGCATCTCTGACCAAATGCGAGTCACCATCTTCACTGACAGTCAGTACGGATTTGGCGTCGTACATGACTTTGGTCAATTGTGGTAACAGCGGGGGTTCATGACTTGCTCCGGTTCCCCTATCCGCAATGGAGAGAGAGTGAGAAATCTTTTGCTGTCACTACAATTGCCAGCCCAAATTGCCGCGGTGAAGTATCGTGCCCATCTGCAGTGCAATGATTACGTTATAGTAATGCAACCGCTATGCGGATGAGACTGTGTGCTATGCTCTAAATTCTTACACCTTCAATGGAAATCTGATGGGAGAGAACGCTGATGTCACAGATTGCAGACTGTTCTTATCCACTGTAGATACTTGGGAGGAGGTAAAAGCATTGCAAGATGAAGTGCCGGAAGCTGAGAAGCAAGGATGAATCAGAGTAGGTTGCACTAGGGGACAGGAAGATGAGGTTTGAGTATACACTGATGGAAGATCTGTGTTACCAGATAGTTTGCTGCCTCGTAGGACGTAATACTATCATGGTGCTGCACACATCGGGAGGGATGCTATGATGTGTCTCTTTCGTCAAACATGGTTTAACCCAAGATTTAGGTCAGTTGCAGAGACCCTGTGCCATCACTGTATGGTGTGTGAACAACAAAATGCAGGGAAAAGAACTCCAATCAAAATGAGTCATGTAGGAAGATCGGGAGGTCCTTTTAATCAAATGCAACTCAAATTCATTGAAATGCCTTTGTGTAATGGATTGAGATATGTTCTTGTGATTGCATTTTTTCACGGTGGTTGGAAGCTTATCCCACAAGACGAAATGATAGCCTAACTGTAGCAAAATTGTTGCAAAGGGAAATGATACAGCGTTTTGAATTTCTGACTTCTTTGGAGTCAGACAGAGGAACTCATTTTAATAATGAAGTCTTGAAGATGTTATGTGTAGCATTACAAATTGACCAGAAGCTCCATTGTGCTTATTGTCCAGAGGCATCTGGAAATGTGGAACAAATCAATGGAACATTGAATCCATGTTGGCAAAAGTGTGTGCTTCAATTTCTCTGAAATGGCCTGATGCATTGCCTCTTGTGTTGATGAGTTTGAGTACCCCAGAAGGGCGGGACTATCCCCGCACAAAGTAATTATGGGGAGGGCCTTGAGACAGCCTGCAGTCCCATCGAATGCATTAGTGAATATAACAGATGACGTGGTGCTCGATTACTATAATGGACTGGCTGACGTGGTGCGTTCTGTGTCTAAGCAGGTTGGGGAAGCTGCAACTTCACCTCAACAGGAGCAGTGGCATGACCCTAGTCCGGTGGTTCCCAAACTGTGCGCCGCGGCTCCCTGGTGCGCCGTTAGGAGTAGCCAGGGGCGCCGCGCACGATGTGGGAAAGAGCTTGTGCCGAGGAAGCTTGTAATCATGTGCGAATGTAAACAATTAAAAAATGATGCGTCTTTTTACGCCCTACCCTACCGTCAGCCTGAAGGCAGCAAGCAAAGCTTATTTAAATTACACACAGGGGTGTTACAAATGCCACCGGTATGATAATTAATCATGTTTGCTCGCTCCATCCTGCCAAACAGAGATGCTCTCTAAAGCGGACACTCTGCCATTTGCCCCATGCTCTATAAAGCACAGCCTGGAGAATTGCCAACGACCTCACACAGCATCACCCAAAATACCTTCTGGAGAAAGACCGGAAACCTAAAACAGGAAAGAAAGAAATGGCATTTAAGAGACAACGATACTTCAATAAAACACTTATCTGACTCTATTTCATTAGGGCTTTAAAAGAATCTGGGAAAAGAAATGGTTTTCCAACAATTGATCCAACTTGACTAAAGCAACAGATTGTACTGGTAAGTGAAAGAAAAGTCTAGGACAGGAACCCGGTGGCCCAATGGGAGATGAGTTGTTGTAAGCGGGCAGCCATCGCTAGACATCCTCGAGTAATGAATGAGCTTTGAACAACTGATCCAGATGAAACATAGAAGATGAGAGAAATGTAAGCCAGGACTGACGTCACCAGTAGGAGGGTCACAGACCCTGTCTGACAGCTGCTGATTCAGAGGTCATGGTGGGCACAAAATAGTTGGGCGGTTTGTATAATGCAGGATGTGAATGACACCGCGTGGCAGCATCTAATTTTAATAAAAAAGAATCAAAGGGGAAGAGAAGGAAAGCAGGACATAAAGGCAGAGAAAGGGAGAAAAAGAATGTCTGAAAAGGAAAGGCAGCAACAAGAGGTTGAGAAACGAAAAGGATGAGGGAATAGAAGACGCTTTAGCTTTTTCATAATTGAAAGTTTCTCAAAGCATCATTAACTGACCATAAACAGATACAGCAGGGGTTGCAACAATGCAAGCTTCCTTTAATGCACAGAACAGGCACGCATACGGCTGCTCTTTGGCTCTTTTTAGCGTTTAAGGTAGTGCATTCTGGGGCTTGTAGTTTGTCTTTTTTACATCATGAGGAGTATTATCTCACAACTCATAGTAAGCGAGAGCTTTGTATCATTTCTCACTTAACCAATTATAGTTTTTATTAAACGACTGTTATATTTTAATTTTGTTACAAATATAATTATAATACCTTCATCGGCTTCATCCCAATTCATTTCAGGGAGAAAACTGGAAGTACTCCAAAGGTCGGGCTTACATCCCCCCACCAGTAAAAAAAAAGTGACATGATGGGGAGCCACGGCCAACTGCCAATTAGTTCAAGGGAGCCACAGGTCGAAAAAGTTTGGGAACCACTGCCCTAGTCCCTGAGACTGGATCTTAGTGAAGAAGCATGTATGCAAGTCATGCTCGGAACCTCGTTGGCGTGGGCCGTTCCTGGTGATTCTGGTAACCACAACTGCTGTTAAATGTGGTGGTCTCCCGAATTGGGTACATGCTGCCCATACCCGCAGAGTCCCATGTCCTCTTGATGATACAGCGCCTGTATCAGATGGTCCAGTGGTTGCAGATAGACAACCGATTCAGGTCAGCCAAGCTGTTGAGGATATGCAAGCTATTGGGATTCCATGTTCTTGGGCCAAGGAGGATCCGAGAGAGTTGGCTCTTGTAGATACCGAAGGGTCACAAGAGAATGGGCTGACTAGGCATGATTTACATTGAAGGGACCAGTACATCTGAAACAAGAGTAGTACTCGGAGACCGTTGGCCCAGAAGACAAGAAAAGTTGAGACGCATCTTGACAGAGAGAATGATACCATGGACAATCACAAAGATCTTTAGCCAGTCTGAGCAGAGCAACAGTGATGGTGAAGGACCATCAGTAAGGAGGTCCAAAAGAGCCAGAATACATCAAAGGTATGCAGCACCTGAATGGACTTACTTGGCAATTAATGATTGGGAGAAAGCACATCACACATTTTGCTACAACAATTCAAGCCAGTATGAACTGCTTTGAGGAATTGATGTGCTCTTGTTGAAGTTTGAGATTGATTTTCAAGGAAAAGACTGAGTCAATTTGTATTGTAAATATTCAACAGCAAACATGAACTATGTAATTGTTAAGAAATGGATTTACAAGGCTATAAAGAAACGTGAACTGTGCTATCGAGAGACTTTGCTGAAAAGCCTTGCCAGAAAGCGTTTGAATTTTGCTTGTACTGTAAACTCTACTAAACATCAAATCCAAATTTTGATCGGAAGTTGCGAGGTCTGATTCCAAAGAAACAATGGATACAAATGCGATATCATTGAAACACAAATGTATATGCACATGTATACTTGCTATTTTTTCTATAATACTTGTAGTGTTTCTATAGTTTTAAATTTGCCACATTACATACACCCAACAAAAATGCACCCTACTTCTGTGCCTAGAATATCGTTGTCTGATCACAACAGTCTAAGCATTTCGGATGTCAAAGTGCTACATGGAGACCTGTCCACTGGTGATTTTTCAATGACTGTATTTACAAAACTCCTATATGAATACGTAGGGACTATGGAAGCTTGTGATTGTTATGTGTGCATGCAGCTGCCTACATCAGTATCTGAGGGAGTGACTATATTGCTTTGCCCTCCCAAATAATAGAAAATACAGCTCTCCCACACAGACGCACACACACACAGCGATGCAATAAAAACACCTGGAAAGGAATTTCAATCTCATAAAATGAGGCACATCAAAAGACAGTTTTCAGAATAAAGCACAGGGTTTTATTTGTGCAACACTCTCTAACAGAAAGGCTTTCCCAGATGTCAAATGAAAACAATATGCAAATGTGTATATATACATATATATGTGTAAGCAATGATAACACACTTATAAGTAAGCAAAGGCAACTGTTAAATGCATGGAATAAAATACATGGAATAAAATACAAGCAGTTAATAATACTGGACGTCCACTGCAAGAAATCAGAAAGATATATTCACTAAATACATCAGATGATTATAACCACTGGAGACTTGAATGTGCACACTTTCCACACACATCACAATGCCAATAATAAAAAAGAAATACATTACCGATCGCTCTCTCTCTGCATTTTTGCCAACTCGGCTGGAGGAGCCCTTGACAGCCAGGCAGAAGCTTCGATCGGGACCAAGTTCCCTGTGGCAACAGGTCTGCTCCACAGTGAGCTCCCGTCTGGGCGCCAAGATTTCCCGCTTTTAATACCTTTTACTCAACCTAAGGAGAAGGTTCTAGAAACCTCGCCCCCTTTCTTCTGTTGAGAAAACCGAGCTGACCGTACTGGTCTGTGTCAGGATCAAGACAGAAGCTTGCCAGGACACTGTATTTTGACTCTGAGATGTCGTGTGGTTTGTGGCCTCATTGTCTGCATGGCTAAGTTGGCTTAGGCCTGGCTGCCATGATGCCTTTTTGCGCACGTTACTTTGTGCCTTTGTTTTTCCAGCCTCTGCTTGTGCCCAGCTATATTAGAACTGTCTGGCTTTCTGCCTTTCACCTTTTCTCCTGTTCCCTGTGGGTTTCGTCTGCACAACATGTACAAGGTCGAAAAACAACGTCCCTTGTTCTTGCTGATCTGGCCAGTCCCTCGCACTTAGACATAACACTAGGTACAGCTGCACTGGAGAAATTTGTGTGCTTTTAATATGGTGATCTCGCTGTTTGTGGCACTTGGAGAAAAACCTTTCCAGAGAGAAGAGCTGTGCTTGTCTGATGATGTAAACCTTGCATCTAGATATTGAGGTATGAGGGTTCGCCTGACAACCCCCAGAGGTCTTCTATTTTTATAATAAACTAGTTAGTAGCCCGGGGAGGGTGGTAAGGTCATTTAGCCCTATATCCACTGCCTTATGAAATGCTTTCCCCGTTTGTATTTTATGGAATTGTAACTATGCTTATTATTTTATCATTATGCATTCTGCTGATAGTACTGGCACGTGTACTGTATCTTAGAGCACGATAGTTGAAATAAACATTTTAAACTATACAGTGTCTCTTATTACGCACGTTGTGGGCAGGTATGAGTGAGTTATGAAAGGGTGTTCTTGCTCCCGCGAGTCCTGAGAGAGAGAGAGAGATACCGTGTTCTATGTTGTCTAATCATTGGTAGCATCGCTGCTAATGAGACGCTAAAGCTAGTCGGATTGGGATTGTGGGTACTAAGGTGCATGGTTGGTTCACCACTATACTCCGAGGTCCTATTATCCTGTGCATAGCTCTGTGTATGTGCAGAATCCTTACGACATGGCGCTACCAACGTAGTGGGCTGCTTATCTGCGAGACGCTTGAGTAGTACTTGTGCTTGTCCACAACACCCTTCGCATACGCTTCCGGAAACGTGTGTGAGGGTGATACCTCCTATATTGACGTTTTTATAGGTTCTTTCAAGCTTGAAGTTATTAAAAGGTGTTTAAGTAAACCCTATATCGTGCTGCCTCATATTAGGTTGTCGATTATTTCTGGTCTTAATGGCGGATATAAATATACCGGCACATGGCCGCGCTGCGCTCCGGGCTCATCTACAGGCTTATGCAGTGCCTGACGCGGGTGTCTCACTCATCTTTGTGGTGCAGGCTGACCCGGCCCGCCATTTTGAGGTGTTTTACTCTTGGGTCACTTTTCCGGCGGTGGATGGAGCAGACGATTTGTTCCATGAGTACACTATCACTGCCCTACCCAATGCTTATTGGCCTTATCAGGCTCTCGAAGTACCCCTTACGGCATGGCAACACTGTATTTGGTTTAATGGCGCCCTCCCACACCCGGTCACACCGGTTCGTTTAGGCCCCCTATCTATAGAAGGGGCCACTTGGCCAGTCTTGGCCGGGTATGCCCCACATCCGCGTTATTTGACGATTGCGGTTGCTGAACTGCGTGAATTACATACGTCTTTGATACGCGTACACAGAGCTTTAGTACAGTATGTTACAGGCAACGTTCAGGGAGCCCCTCCTGGAGTTGCGGTGCATCCAGCTGGACCGGGCGGTGTAACCATAAGTCCCGTCATGGTTAATTCGGTGATGGGCAAGCGCCCACAAAATAAGGATGATTTGCCTTATTGGCTTGCAGAAAAATTTGACCAGCTGGAGGCAGTTTTTTCCAATACTTCTCATGTGGACAAACACAGGATTTTAACGATCAGTTTGCCAAAAGACTTAATTCCCGAGTTGACAGAATGCAACAACTGGGGTAAGGTATTCGCAGCAGTATATGCGAAGTGTTTCGGCACTCCTTCCATGACAGTTCTCCCCTCTGTAATTAAACGAGTGCAGGATGAGCATGGCCCTGAAGCGGCTGTGGAATTGGGGATGAAACTGGTGGGAGTGTTCGATGTAGTGGCTGACTTAATCCTTGCAAACGTCAAGGGCGATGCAGTTAACTTTCAAGTAGCTAATGCTTTGGCTTTGGTCCCAGAACCGGACAGGCCACGCGAATTACCGAAAATTATTGTACAGGCTTATAAAACCATTGGCCGCAATAGTTTGGGAGTTAAGCCTTTTGCTAAAACACAAACTCAATCGCAGCCACAACAGAAAACTCAATCTGAGAAAGATGAGAGACCATTCTTTACTAAAAAGAATTGGAGGTTGAAGAAACAGGGTAAGCAACAGAAAAAACCAGGGTCGCGTGGCGCATCCCCGGTTTCCGAATCTTCTGAACGCACTTATGATTTGCGCGATAGAGCGAGAATTAAATCTCCAGAGAGATTTCAAGTCCCTGATCCGCGTTCTCCTCGTTCTTCACAGGCACCTTCGACCTCCCAGACAGGTGAAGGAGAACGCCAGGATAGAGGCAGGGGTCGTGAGGCTCCACAGGGACGAGACCAACCTCGACAACAAGTCCGAGGGAAGGCCGAAGACTTTCCACGTTCTCGCCCACAGTTTCAGAAGAAGAAAGTTGCAGCTTTAACAGCGAGGTATGCCACAGACGGTGAGAACGAGACTCCTGAATTGGACGTGGGCAGTGACGCTCCTAGACAGCGCCGCGGAAGTTACCATAGTGCGGGAGGCACTACGTCCTCATGTGGAGGCGACAGCAACTGACACCTTCATTACTGTCGAGACAGCTGACACCAGAGTGGCACCCCCTGACAGACTATATAATATTGTCATTCAAATTGAAGGTGATATACAGCGTGTTATTAAGGGGATTTTTTGGGAGAATCTGACCTCTTCTTACGACATTTTGTTGGCAGAGGCGGATTGGCCGCCCCCATTCGTACTTGCTGCGCGTAGAGGGGAGGAGGTAATCTTTCCGTGCTTTTCTCGTCATGTCCCCAAGGACAAAGCGGAGGCTCTCGCAGCTGAATGGGCTGTGGCCTTGGCTCCGGCGTTATACCGTAATCACGCGGGTTGGGATGAAGACTCTCCCCCCCACGATATTCCTTTATGGTCACTGCCTCAGCCACAACCCCAATATCCCATCAAGCGGGAAGCTAAAGGTCCCGTTTCCGACATTCTGACACAGTTAGAATATCAAGGAGTAATTGAAACATGCGTATCACCAATGAATAATCCCCTTTTTGCGGTTTCTAAACCCGATGGATCGTACCGCCTAGTTTTGGATTACCGACATTTGAACTCTCATTGTCGGACCTTTGCGGTGCAAAATACACACAGTTCTGCGCTTGTAGACAGTCTTGTTCGTAAAAAATATAAAACGACCCTTGACCTATCCAATGGATTTTACACGCACAACTTGTCCCCGGAGTGCAGCCAATGGAGCGCTTTCACTTCCGGTGGTAAACAATTCAAATTCCGTAGTTTACCCATGGGCTACAAGAACAGTCCGGGTGTCTTCGCCGCCCGTGTTGTCTCTTTGTTGGACAGCATAGACCCAGATGCGTGTTCATACGTCGACGATATTTATCTGACAGACGACGAATTATGGCCGCATCTTTCCCGAGTGGACCGCATTATTCTTGAATTTGCGGTCTTAGGATACAAATTTAATTTTGCCAAATCTCACATTGCTGAATTTACCGTTTTGTTTTTGGGCTATGAGCTCAACAATGAAGGTAAGGGCTTAGCACCCCATTTCTTGGAGAAATACGCACTTTTGTGCCCTCCTACCACCCTGAAGAAGCTTCAGTCTTTACTGGGTTTTCTGAACTTCGGGCGTACTTACATTCCCGAGTATGCCCAGCGTATCAAGCCTCTTTATGGCTTGATACAACCTACCTTTTTGAAGTCATGCTGGCTTCCCGAGCATTCCTCTATACTGCAATCTTTGCAGTCCGATCTACTTGAATCTAAATTCTTGTTGACTCGTGATAACCACACAAACCTGGTGATTAGAATCATTCCAGGGGCAGTGGGTTTCACGTACTTAACCTTTAACAAAGGTGACACAGTACCGATTGCATACAAGTCACATCTTTACACTTCAGCCGAAATGCGCTTTTCCTCTGTGGAGAAAGTTTTGACTGCAGTGCAAATGGCAATTCTAAAGGAACGCGCACTGGCACAGGAAAAACACATTTTGGTGGTAACACCATATCCTGCCCTTGAGGCAGTGACGAAAGCAAGTGTTCCAAATTCTAAGGCTCTGCACCCCCATTGGATACAATGGGCTACATCTCTGACGTCTCCGGATGTCACGTTTATCTTTGATTCCTCTCTTCAGACCCAGGAGTTTTTACAGTATGAATTTGTTCATCCTCTTCCTCTGTCTTTGCTGCCGCTTGAGGAGTACGAATGTATTATCTATACCGATGGTTCGGCACAACCGGCCACGGGTTCCAAGCATGCTTATTCAGCAGCATGTGCTATTGTTGCAGGTACTATGGTGAACGGAGAGTTCAAATCGACTGTAGTGCACACTCAGGCACTCGGCGACAGTACTGCACAATTGGCCGAGCTGCGTGCTTTGGTGCTCGCACTTGAGTTCACTAATCCAGACGTGACAACCCTTATTGTATGCGATTCTTACTACTGTGTTCAGTCTTTCAATGACAATCTATTCTTTTGGTCACAAAACGACTATAGAGATGCAAAAGGCAGCACAATTAAGCATAAGATGCTTTGGGTTCGAGTGGCAGACCTTAAACAACGGTTGCCTCTCACACAGGTGATTCACACTCTTGGCCACCAGCATGTGGGCGCACACGCTGTCGGTAACGGTTTGGCAGATGAAGCTGCCAAATCAGCAGTAGCCACGTGCTCAGTCGCAGCAGTTACAAGATCCATGACTAAGATAGATAATGATATTTTGGCAGCTATTGCTGCAACAAAGGAAGGTGCTAATTACCCACGGGGTTTTCCTTCCAAATACTCTTATCAATTAGGTCCCGAACAGGTTCCTTACGTAAAAATTCCAGACGTTGGTGATCGGCTGATTCCCAATGCGGACCGCAGACCTTCCTTGATAACGGCCGCACACGAAGGCTTGGCTTCGGCCCATGCTGGCGTGTCTGCGACGGTTTCCATCTTGCAGCAGCGTTACTGGTGGCGTGGTTTATATAAACAGACCCGTACTTATGTGCTTTCTTGTGACGTTTGTCAGCAAATTAAGCCTTCAACGGTTACACGACCACCACAAACACCGCTCTGCATATCTAACAGACCTTTTGCGTGTGTTTACCTGGATCACTGCAGTCCATTTTCTTCTGACACTGCATACAAATACATCTTAGTTGAAGTAGACTCGTGCACATGTTTCATCTGGGTTTGGCCACAACGGAGTGCTGACGCTCGAAATGTCATAAGGGATTTGCATGTCTTTGTGGGAATTTTTGCCTGTGGCACCTTCCATTCTGACCAAGGTCCGGCGTTCGGCTCTAAGGCGTACAAGGACGCAATGGGGTCACTGGGGGTGCGGGTGAAATTTTCGTCTCCATATCGGCCTGAGGGCAATTCGATTGTTGAACGAATGAACCGTGACTTAAAGCAATCCTTGACAGCTAGAGTCTTAGGTACTGGCAGGAACTGGCTGGCCCACTTGTATAGCGTGCAACGTGCACTTAATAATCTCCCTAGAAGACCTCTGGGTGGGCGGACCCCATACGAAATGATCTTTGGCATCCAAATGTTTGTGCCTGGCCTTGATGGTCTAGACATGGCGGCGCAATCCACAATCTTTGATGTAGATAACCATTCTACTATGTTGCAGGACTTACAAGTAGCCCGTGACAAACTTGCAAACGAACATTTACCTTCAGCCACAGACGCTGCGCTGCAGATACCGGTTGCCGGCTGGCTTCCAAAGGTTGGAGACCTGGTCCGAGAGAAGGTGGAGAACAAAAAGGAATTTGGCCCCTCTTATCGTGCACCGGTTCCAGTCCTTGGCTTGAAGGGTACTCGAACTGTCATCTTACCACCGCTTCCTGGTCGCAAAGAGAACAGATACATCTCAGTGGAAAATGTCAAGCTACAACATCTGGCCGATCCTGAATAGTGTAACACCAGCGGTCTCCTGTCCAGCCATTTCTAGGACAAATGTTTGTGGCCCTCCAGCCCGAACGGTCACGGATGTTGCCATTGAGATGGTAGATGTGCCTGATCACCTGCTCGACTACCCGGATTCCCCCTGCAACGAGGAGACCGAGTACACATACCCTGCCAACGAGTCGGTGGCTCACCTACCAACAACGCCACTGAGCCCAACCCGTTATTCCTTTGATTCGGCTTCCACCTCATCACTTATCCCATCCAGATTCAGTGTTTTTATCTCCTGGTTCAGAGACAATTTTTTGATCCCACCATGGACATACATCTGGTTGGTACTATTCCTGATTTTCCTGTTCATGTCCATTGGCTTTGTCACAGTTTTTTTCTACTCATCAATGGTCACTATTTACCAGAACGCTCTGCTGTGAACTGTGTTGCTGGAACTTTGGCTCCGCATTCTTCTTCTCACATCATGAAGCGTGACCACACATTTGTGAACATTTCAGCTTTCCCAGTAGCGGATGGCATCGTATGGGATGCGGTAAACTTCCAAATTCATGGACCCACCGAAATTATTAATGTGCCAAATGTCCTTCGAGTTTCAATGGGTGATGTCGTTAAAAGTAATATTCATTCTGATGATTGGGATGTGCATGCCGTCGAATCGTTATTTACTGATTTGAAATATTATGCTGCTTTTAATGCTGAAGATTTGTATATGAATTCTGCAAATTATGCCGATTTGTATTGTTACCAGCATTGGGGCAACCACTTTCTCCATAAACCAAGTACTCTGCGGGGTCCCTTTAATTACACCTAATGGGAACATTGACCGACCCCTTTGCCGGGTAGCTCCCACACACTTAAAAGTAAGTTTACTTATTTTACAGACTTTGATAGATCATACCCTGGGTCCTATTATTTTAGATTAAATATTTTGTCCCCTCAGAAGATCATGTTGACCCACACCAAGTAGCTATATTTGGGTTCCTTTTTGAACACCTTTGCCGTGGGTGGTTATGAACACTGGAAGGACACCATTGACTTAAAATCTATCTGGGGCACCAAATCATGGCAGGTGCGAGGCACGGAAGCCTTGAACCGTGCTTGCCTAATCCCAGCCCAAATTTTATTTTTAAATCATACCATCTATCAAACGACCTGTTGGGGTTTGGCTACTTCTAAACAATTGAATGCACCCTCCATTCCCGCATTGTCTTCCACTCCCAACAACAGCTTGCGTTTTAATGTTTCCCTGGCCGATTTGCAAGCGTTGTTTCAGAACAATTCGTTTAATGTCTCTACGTTTGTTCAGTCACCCTGGTTGGCTTGGCCAACGGCATCAAATGCATGCCAAATGCGTTTTCATGATTTGGTTCCTGGTTACAAACAGGATAGACCGGATCCAAGGATTTCTGACTCTTGTACTGTTACAACATATTCTGTTGGTAAGTTGTGTAAACAGTGGTTGCATCACTCTTCCTTAGAGTCTGTGAAACAACATTTATCCCTCCTATCAGGCAACATTGATCTGTCCGATTTTGTTCTGGGGCCTCGTGGTCCTCGACCTAAGAGATTCATTTATGAAACTTACAATGAACTCTGGAAGCTTTCACAAATTGAGGCTGCCTCCCGTCTTCGGGAGATTGATCAAGCAAATTTAGAAAAGGTGCTTGCTGTTGTTGACAATAGTATTAATACCCTGTCTTCCCGCATTTACACATTATTGTTTCCTCTGTTGTTGATATTGTACAGGATGATGTTTCTGTGTTATATCATGGTCAGAATCAGTTGCGTTCAGTGATGCAGTTTGCATGGACGTTGCAAACACTTAAAATGGGGAAAGTTCCTTGGCATTTTTTGAATACCTCTGCCTTGTTCTTGCCATTTAATTTAACTGAGAAACAGCAATTCATGTCCATGAAAGATGCAACATACACTCTCCTACATATCGAAAAGATAGAGCCCTTACCATTCTCTGTGGCGGAATTGGATTCTGCAGTGTGGCTAGTACACGGGGTTATTGCTCTGCCTTTTTCTTTATTTGAGTTCAGTTCCTGCATGAAACATTATCCTGTTGGCCGTTTTCAGCCTCTAGGCAGTGCCTTCTTGCATGAGCTTTGGTCCCTGCCTTTCCTATATAGATGCCTTAGGGACGGAAAGGAAGTTTTTCTCACAGGAGAGTCATGCGATTCTACTGTGGGTCATTCCCTAATTTGTAAGAACATTAAATTGCACGGGGCTTGTAACGTTTCGGCTCCGAATCGTGCTTGTGTTTTGAAGGGCATCCCTGCTCCTGCTATATCTCCTACTTTTACTGTGCTTGCAAATGGTAGCTATCTCCTTCTGAATAATCAGGACTGCTGTGGAATGCTGGCTGGCATACCCTATATTGTTACTGTTTCCCACCGGGTTGTGTGCTGTAAAAATGTGCTTTTTCCTCCCCCGCACGACATCATAGATAGTTCCATTTGGCCTTCCATTCCGACTTTGAAGGCAGATTTCAATAAATTGAGCAGAATAAAGGCGCTATTATTAAACCAGGAGGTTATGCTCACGTCCGCTCAGGAGACATTCATCCTCCAGGTGGCTAGTACCCACAGTGAAATACAGGCCCTGTTGAACACAAACCTCCCACAACATTTCGGTGAGCTGATTCACCGTGTTTTCAATGCATCACGCACCGAAGGTCTTGTGCACTTTTTTAAAGTTGTGGGCTCTGGCCTTGTCACCTCCTTTCAAACTATCTTTGGTGTAATACCGGCTATTATTCATTCCATTTTTTCCAGGGTCTTTGGCGGCTTTCCGTTGATCCTCGTCTTAGCTGCTGGTATATTGCTTTTGGTCTGTTTGCTGCACAATGGCTGCACTTCCTGGGGCCCTCCTCGACCAAGGCCGACTCCGGATGCTCCGTGAGCGCATCCTCATCGGCTTCGGCATCCTACCATTAGCGACACTCTCTTTTCGCTTTGCGTATTTAACTTGCGAGCAACCTGTGATGTCTTGCATCCGATGTCCTTTCTCTTGGTCCTTGGATTTTTGCCTTTCCAATACGTCTCTGTCGGACCCGGATTTTGCCCAGTTGTTGGGTCCCTTAGAGGCCCATGAATGGGACTGTTCCGGTGATGGCTTAATGGCGCGTGCGACTGCACTTGGAATTTTGGCGCAATGGGATATCTGGGCGGCTGCTCAGACTCTCCTTCGGCAAAGTTATATTGAGTATCACGCAAGTTGTCCCGCAAGGCTGTTCACTGCTCCCTCTTGCGAGGAACATGAATGCAGTTTTGATTTGTTGAACTGGATGGCGTCTCTTTTTTCTGACAGTTCCAACGATGTCCTCTTGAAAGGTGTGGCCTTTTTCTGCACTTACACTCTAATGGATTGAGGGGCCTCCGCTTTCAGCGTCCTGCCTCACTGGATTTTTTTATTTTTTTGCACTTTCTTTTCTCTTCCATTCATTGTCCTTCATTGGGGACTATTCCTGCATGAACGTTTCCACATTCTGCTCCATCTATTTGAACTCTGTCTTCGTCCTATGGACTGACCAGGGGAGGGTGTCGTGTGGTTTGTGGCCTCATTGTCTGCATGGCTAAGTTGGCTTAGGCCTGGCTGCCATGATGCCTTTTTGCGCACGTTATTTTGTGCCTTTGTTTTTCCAGCCTCTGCTTGTGCCCAGCTATATTAGAACTGTCTGGCTTTCTGCCTTTCACCTTTTCTCCTGTTCCCTGTGGGTTTCGTCTGCACAACATGTACAAGGTCGAAAAACAACGTCCCTTGTTCTTGCTGATCTGGCCAGTCCCTCGCATTTAGACATAACACTAGGTACAGCTGCACTGGAGAAATGTGTGTGCTTTTAATATGGTGATCTCGCTGTTTGTGGCACTTGGAGAAAAACCTTTCCAGAGAGAAGAGCTGTGCTTGTCTGATGATGTAAACCTTGCATCTAGATATTGAGGTATGAGGGTTCCCCTGACAACGCCCAGAGGTCTTCTATTTTTATAATAAACTAGTTAGTAGCCCGGGGAGGGTGGTAAGGTCATTTAGCCCTATATCCACTGCCTTATGAAATGCTTTCCCCGTTTGTATTTTATGGAATTGTAACTATGCTTATTATTTTATCATTATGCATTCTGCTGATAGTACTGGCACGTGTACTGTATCTTAGAGCACGATAGTTGAAATAAACATTTTAAACTATACAGTGTCTCTTATTACGCACGTTGTGGACAGGTCTGAGTGAGTTATGAAAGGGTGTTCTTGCTCCCGCGAGTCCTGAGAGAGAGAGAGAGATGCCGTGTTCTGGGTTGTCTAATCATTGGTAGCATCGCTGCTAATGAGACGCTAAAGCTAGTCGGATTGGGATAGTGGGTACTAAGGTGCATGGTTGCTTCACCACTATACTCCGAGGTCCTATTATCCTGTGCATAGCTCTGTGTATGTGCAGAATCCTTACGACAGAGACAGAGCTGTACATTTCACATATTTCTCTGGCACCAACAATCTCTGATCTGAAATGTACCAAGCACGAATCCACACATTATCTCAGTGAAGCTTACGACAGTCTCCAAAAGTAAAGAAAACAACCTTAAATGTGAATAGCTTAAACAACTTGAGTGATCTGGGAGCCTGCCTGTGTGCGCAAAACTCAAACTAGACGGAGACAGAATTCAAGATGGCATGAGGGCATGTCAAAGCCAATAGTAAGAACTTCATAAAACTTCCCAATGTACAACACAATGCACATTTGTGCACCACTGCCTATAGCACTACACACTTCATCTCCCAATGTACAACATAATGTACATTTGAGCACCACTGCATATAACACTACACTTCGAGACAGAGAAGTACATTTCACAACTCTCTTTCTCTCATGCGTTCAAATGCACATCCCACACGTTCTGTTCCTGGCAAGGCTGTAAAAAGAAAACACTCCCCCTCTGCAGCTACAAAGAGACACAAAAGAAATCTTCAAGGAAAAAAGGCACATACAGGAAACATGATGTTGTACATTCAAGAAAACACCTAAAGCCAATAAAAAAAATGGTAGTCAAAGGTCATCATGTGGTCCCAATGCATGGGAGTGCCTCTGGCACTACAGTGACTTATCACCATCTTCCTGTGAAATATGGGATTTCTTGCAGTGTATTAACAGGTTTATTCTATGGCAAAGGACAATTTCAGTATTACTACTCTAACTATGATCTATTCTTTTCTGAATTACCTCAGAGAAAATATTTAAATCCTGTACCTGAAACTGAAACTGCGGAAATGATGGAAGAATTTTTCAAGCCTACACAAAGCTTAGACACAGCCTATGCACATCGACACAACCTAACTTGTATTTTACACAAAGTAGAAGATAGACAAAGAGATTTTGTAGCCAAAGCTGCAAATCATTCAAAAATGTCATCTTGGGTGCTTAAGGAACCAGAGTTTAGAGTAGTGAAAAACCAAGCTGCAATAGCTTTAGATTGGCAACATTGAGGAAAGTTATGTATATTAAGGCATAAAACTGAAGTTAATACAATTTTTGTTGGTTCCAGCGATTGTGATCATACATTCCAAGTATTGGGAAATTGGGGATTATTTCTGGGAGGTATGGATCCTGTGTTTCCTGAAGTTTATTACATTTGTGGGAAGAATGCCTATTATAGGCTGCCTAAAAATGGTATGAATCCTGCTACATGGGAATAGTTTTCCTGAAAATCTACCATCTGATTAAACCATTGAAGTGACACACAAAAGACTTAAAAGAGATGCAAGTATTGGTGAGATAATGGGAGACATTTTTGGAGCCATAGTACTATCTGTTGGAGTGGTACTGAATTCTCACAAAATACGAAAGCTCTCTACTGTAGTAGACAAACTATCCACTGACACTGCTGGTGGATTCTTAGCAATAGATACTGAAATAATTGCTATGAGATCCATGGTTCTTCAAAATCGTCTTGCTTTAGATGTCCTTTATCGCAAAAGAAGGCAGAGTCTGTCAAATGTTAAAGGTACAACATTGTTGTACTTATATTCCAGATAAAAGTAAGGACTTGAAAAGATACATTAAGAACATTACACACCTTGACAAAGATTTGAAAAATGTAAAGGCTGATAGTGCATGGGAATCCATATGGAAAGGATTTTCCTCTATAGGTAAATGATGTGCAGATTTAGGAAGTGGATTGTTGGGAAAAAATCTTGAAGCCCATCATGACAATAGCTATATGTATAGTAATCTTGATTATCATCATCAAGATTTATAGATATATGAAAACAAAGATAGAAACGGAAGGTATAAAAAGAAAAAGAACTGAGATTGATTTGGAAGACAGGCAAAATAGATACCACGATTGCTGATTGTGCATTCCAATTGATTTATGAATAGATCAGCATTGGGAAATTTCTGATCATCAGGTTCTAATGTTATTGTTTTGTATTGTCTTAACAGAATTATTGGTTTGCATGATTTTAGTCCGGCTATATTTCTTCAGAAGGTTCGGACTAGCAGTAATAATCTTTTATTTATATAGTCTGGTGTTGAGAGTCAAATTCCAGAATTTTATTACAAATTTGTGAATTAGTTATCCAATTCTTGATCTTCATTGGATATCCGGATGTTAGATCTCTTATATCCAACCCCTCAGTGGCACAATACAAGATCCATCGGAGGATCAAGTGAGTGTCGGTGAGCTAAGTCATATGGAAGAGATAATAGTAATAAGAAACCAATTTATCAAAAAGGGGCCCCATATCCACTGCAACAGGTACATTAAAGGTGTGATAGTCTAAACCTGAAGTTTCTCCCAGTTGTTTGTAGAAGCTAAGGTTGGAAGGAGCTTAATAGGGGATAGTGGTGGTCCATTCAGCTGTAACCTCTTCTTCCTACATGCTCCCTACTGTGCTACGCCCTTGCCCCTCCCTTTAGTATTTCTTGTAAAGCCAAGTGCAAGTGCTTGGCTTGAATCTGCATCTTCCCTGTGTCCTTTCAGATGTCATCAGTGATATCATAAATGATGTCATAGAACATGAGTGGTGTAATATGTAAGGCCATAAGCATTGCATGGGGGATCGAGGCAAAAGGAAAAAAAATGTCGGCAGACATTTTTTTTTACTATATGGGGAGGGGGGAATCATTAGGGCTTCCCTCCCCTTGCCTATATTGGGCTCCGGGAACCCCATTCCCTGGGGCCAGTTGCATTTTATAAGGAGAGGGGTCCATGCGGTCCCCCTCCCCAAACTGATTTTAGCCCCGGGGACCCCATCCCCTGAACCCCCTTTTTAATTGTTTTGGGGAGGGAGACATGCGGACCCCTCTCCGAGCAGTATTTGGCTCCAGGGACCCCATCCCCCTGGCCCCAATGTATTTTTTAAGGGGAGGAGGCCACATTGCCCCTCTCCCTGAACTTTAAGAGGCCCTGGGGACTCAACTCCCCAGGGCTGCAACTTTAAATAAAAGGGAATGAGGCCGCGCCCCGGTCCATGAGCCTTTTATAGCCCCATGGACCCCCATCCCCGGGGCCAGCTCATATATTATGCCCCAGGGTGCCCACCCTGGGACACAGCAGTTTCCCTACCCGCAGCAGTGTTTTTTTCTCACATTCTTCCCAGTTCCTCACGGCTGGGACCCTCGCGGCATAGGTGTACGCCCAGGTGAGGAACTCAGTTAATCTCCTAAAATACTTTCCAGCACTGCGTGGCGAGGAAGCGCAACCTCTGGTGAAAAACAATCTCCAACACTATATAACTTTCATAGTAGTGGTTTAATCCAGTGCCACCTTGCTAAAAAGTATAACATAACGCGTTTCAGTGTTAAACCGCCTTGATCACAAGTGAGTCAGTCTTGTTACGAGCAGCATTTAATAGGACAATGGGTGAAAAGAGAAAATGGGTAGGGTATGCTTAAAGTATAATATGTGCAAAAAGAACAGATGATGGACGGAATGCTGAATTAGTCAAACATTCACCCCAATCACAGATCTAGGTTAAATCCATTGTTTTTTTTGCATGCCACGCCATTCCAGTTTAGACCCAGCCATATTCAAATCAGACTTGACCCTCTTCCCCATGGGTACAGTCCAGCCCGAACTGCCAGGCCAGGTCTTCCCTGGACCAGAAACAAGCATCCTGGGAAAGTTTTTGGGGTAACACCCCTCATCAGCCAGGCTAGCTTGAATCTGGTGGCGTAGCGAGCACGAGACCCACGTCTGGGCATACCCTTCCCACTTAGGGCAGCAAATGCAAGAAGAACAGATGAACATTCACCCCCAGTCAAATATCTGGGTTAAATCCATCGTTTTTTTGCACGCCACGCCATTCCAGTTTAGACCCACCCATAGGAAGGACATGGCTTGGCAGTTCGACCTGGACTGTTCCCCTGAGGCATTGGGTCAACACTGATTTGCATATGGCTGGGTCTAATCTGGGGTGGCATGGTGAGCAAAAGAATGATGGATTTAAACCAGATCTATTGACTGGGGGTGAATGTTTGATTTGATCTGCATTCCATCCATCATTTGTGCGTCTTTTGCTTTCTCGCCCAAAGTGCATCGGGTATGCCCGTGTGGGTCACGGGCTCACTGTGTCACTGGGTTCAAGCTATCCTGGCTGGTGAGGGGTGATGCCCCGAAACCAGTCCCAGGATGCTTGTTTCCGGTCCAGGGAGGACCTGGCTTGGCATTTCTGGCTGGACTGTTCCCATGAGGCACAGGGTCAAGACTGATTTGCATATGGCTCGGTCTAAACTGGGGTGGCATGGTGTGCAAAAGAATGATGTATTTAACCCAGATCTATTGATGGGGGTGAATGTTTGATTTGCTCTGCATTCCATCCATCATCTGTGTGTCTTTTGCTTCCTCGCCCTAAGTGGGCGGGGTATGCCCAGACGTGGGTCCCGGGCTCACTGTGTCACTGGCTTCAAGCTAGCCTGGCTGATGAGGGGTGATGCCCCGAAACCGGTCCCAGGATGCTTGTTTCTGGTCCAGGTTGGACCTGGCTTGCCAGTTCGGGCTGGACTGTTCCCATGAGGCACAGGGTCAAGACTGATTTGCATGTGGCTGGGTCTAAACTGGGGTGGGATGGTGAGCAAAAGAAAAATGGATTTAACCCAGATCTATTGACTGGGAGTGAATGTTTGATTTGTTCGGCATTCCGTCCATCATCTGTGTGTCCTTTGCTTTCTCACCCTAAGTGCACCGGGTATGCCCAGACGTGGGTCCAAGGCTCACTGTGTCACTGGATTCAAGCTAGCCTAGCTGATATGGGGTGATGCCCCAAAACCGGTCCCATGATGCTTGTTTCTGGTCCAGGGAGGACCTGGCTTGGCAGTTCGGGCTGGACTGTTCCCATGCGGCACAGGGTCAAGACTGATTTGCATATGGCTGGGTCTAAACTGGGGTGGCATGGTGAGCAAAAGAATGATGGATTTAACCCAGATCTATTGTCTAGGGGTGAATGTTTGATTTGTACTGCATTCCGTATATCATCTGTGTGTCTTTTGCTTTCTCGCCCAAAGTGCGCCGGGTATGCCCACGTGGGTCCCTGGCCCACTGTGACACTGGATTCAAGCTAGCCTGGCTGGTTAGGGGTGATGCCCCGAAACCAGTCGCAGGATGCTTGTTTCCGGTCCAACAAGGACCTGGCTTGGCAGCTCGGGCTCGACTGTTCCCATGAGGCACAGGGTCAAGACTGATTTGCATATGGCTGGGTCTAATCTGGGGTGGCATGGTGAGCGAAAGAACGATGGATTTATCCCAGATCTATTGACGGGGTGAATGTTTGATTTGCTCTGCATTCCATCCATCATCTGTGTGTCTTTTGCTTTCTTGCCCTAAGTAGCCGGGTATGCCCAGACGTGGGTCCCAGGCTCACTGTGTCACTAGATTCAAGCTAGCCTGGATGATGAGGGGTGATGCACCGAAACCGGTCCCAGGATGCTTGTTTCTGCTCCAGGGAGGACCTGGCTTGGCAGTTCGGGCTGGACTGTTCCCATGAGGCACAGGGTCAAGACTGATTTGCATATGGCTGGGTCTAAACTGGGGTGGCATGGTGAGCAAAAGAACGATGGATTTAACCCAGTTCTATTGACTGGGGGTGAATGTTTGATTTGCTCTGCATTCCGTCCATCATCTGTTGTCTTTTTCTAAATCATAATATGAATGATATGCTCTGGCAATCACTAGATCACTAGAGAAAAAACACTGAAATTTATCAGTTATCGTTAGCTCAAGTAACTAAAACTCATGCCCTAAAGTAACTATAACTCGTTTTCGCCATGCACGGTTTATGATCTCACATATTGCATCACTTGCTGGAAATTGGGTTACTAGTTGAGAGGGGTGAAACCCTAATCAAGAAGCAACCACAATCTCTGTCAGGATGAAACACAAGCAAACCCCAAATGAACCTGTGCTTAATCCTCTGATAGCTTGCCACAAAAAAAGATCTCTGAGTCTTTCTTTTAAAATTTTTCTGCCCACAAAATGTAATCATAAAAACTATTTTAAAGAATGGCTCACAGAGGTTGATTTTAGTTTTTGTAATTAAAACTTTATTAAACATTATTACAATAATGACTGTTAATAAACATTGGATTGTGTGAATTACTGGAATATGATTTTTGGATGAAGATGACAGATCTGCTTTAAATATATTGTTATGCTCATCCCTTGGTAAAGCCAATAGGCCCATTTTTTATATTATGGTGTTGTGGTTCTTTGACAAAGTCAGTAAGTCTTCCTGGGTGCAGCCACGACCTGGAGAGCAAACACACACTGCACATGGCAGAAGGCCTGTTCTGCAGGTGGGCTAGATCGCTTGTGGTGGTTTGGGCTCAGGACCTGGCCACAGGCCAAGCCCTGTGGCCAACCCCATGCCAAAGATCATGCACAGCATAAGGTTGGCTGCCAATGAGGGGTCCAACACTGTGCCTGGTGATAGGCCAGGCCATGAGGCCAACCCCACGTCATGCACACCCGAAGGACGTGTGGTGCGTGTGGTTACCGTTATGTATGGTAATAAAATATCATTTTATGTTAAAAAACCCTAGAAATTTGCTGAAAAAAACAAAGGTTAAGTATTGTTATAGTTAGGAATTGTACTTACATCTTACTTTCATTTTTTTTAAAAAACAAACCTTAGAAATGCACTGAAAAATCCAGAGGTTAAAGAAATGCTATAGCTAGGTGAAAATTTCAGTAGCAACGGAATGTTTTAAACTAAAAAAACACTGAAATTTACCAGTCATCATTATCTCAAGTAACTAAAACTCTTGTCCAAAAGCAACTATAACTCGTTTTCGCCATGCACTGTTTATGACCTCAGATATTACAACACATGTTGGAAATTGGCTTACTGGTTGAGGGTTGTGAAACCCTACTCAAGCAGTAACCACAATCTCTTTCAAGGTGAAGCACAAGCAAACCCTAAATTAACCTGTACTTAACCCTCTGATATCTTGGCACAGTAGCAGTCAGGCTTAATTTAGAGGCAATCTGTAAAGTATTTTTCCAGCACTTCAAACAGTAATAAAGTGAAAACACAAGACAACAAAAATACCCCCCAATTCAGAAAAATTGGCCAAAATGTAATAAATTATTTGACACCAAAATGACAAAAATCCAATAATTAGAACCGGAGATGTGCAATTTCAAGGTTTTAGGTAAAAGTAGTGCCTAGATGCACAAAGTGCCAACTGTGGGTATCTGGTTGTGCTGGAATAGGACAAAGTCACAAGTTCAGGCCAACACGATAGAGCGTGGGCAGGATACATGGACCAATTTAGACCCGCTGAACAAGAGTACCTTAAATCCCCGATGCAGAGCATTGCGAGATCCCGCAACGGGGTTGTGTCGCGTAGCAGCGAGTCCGACGAGCTGCGAGGCTGCGATACTAGGTCCTGCATCGAAGGTGTGGCATGCAATGGCGGTTCCAAAGAAGCTGCAGGGCTGTGATGTGGAGTCCTGTGTCAACCTTCGAGGATGTCGTCGACAAGGGGTTTGTAATGTGAAGGCCTGCGTCGAGGATGCTTTGCGCAGTGGCGGTTTCGAGGAGGCTGCTGCAATGCGAAGTCCAGTGTCAGGAATGCATCGCACTGCAGCAGTTCCGATGCAGCAGCTTCAGGTCCCCTTCCAAGGGTCCAGGACTGAGTCGAGGACTGGGTTGGCACCAGTTGGGGGGTAGGACTCACAGCAGACAGAGTCCAGAAGCTGGGTTCAAGGTGGGTGAAGTCTTTTCTGTCCCTGAGTCTCTCATCAGGAGGCCAGCCAACTAGTCCTTGGAGTCAGTCTGGTGGTCCTGGGATCAAGATGCAGGTCCAGTCCCTTCATTCAGGCAGGAGGGCAGCAAGAAGAAGGGCAACAGGGTAGCAGTCCTTCTTGCAGAGCAGCATAGCAGTCCTTCTGAGTCTTCCACAGGTCCAGAGGTGTACTGAAGAATTGGGTGTAAGTCTCCAATAGTTATACATGGTGCCCACTTTCAAGTAGGAGAAGGCTCTGGAGGTCTCTACCCCCCAGAAGTGTTTTAAATTCACTGCCTCCCTGCCCTGGCCCCAACTAGTCTGGGGTCACAATAGGCTAGTGTCAAACCCTTTTTGAGTGTGTTCAGGCAGAGCCTTTGCGTTGTGCAAGTATGGTAGGTGACAGCTCCTCCCCCTCATCAAGTCAGAGATTGCCCATCCTCTCAACACCTATGCTCCTTTGTCTCACTGTCTGGGAGCAATATACAAAGACCAACTGCCAGCTACACGTAGTCATGCGACCCAGGAAACAGCTTGCAGGCACCAAACGGTTGGAACAAGAAAATGCCAACTTTCTAAAAGTAATCAAAAAGGCACGTGCTTTGTGCGCCAACCCGTTGCACTGCGAAGAAGGGGATTTGACCCTGACTTTGTTTCATTCCATCTTACTCTGTGTTAAACAATTATTTCACCAGTGTTGTCAGAATTTATCCAAACATTTAATCCAATCGTTCAAAATTACTGCGAGGACAGCAAGATTCCTCCGTAGTTTTTTATTATTTAAATTTTCAACTGACTTCAGCGTGCCCATCCGGGCTTCAACTGAAACATGTAGAGGTAAACAGTTCATACTCCGTCACTTCACATAATTCCACCCAATGCATTTCGGCCTCTCTTTAGACCTTCGTCAAGGGTAACTAAAAAAACAGAAACAAACATCTAAGCCATCTGTTACAAACAAGAGTACATTTGACACTCTCATGCTAGTGCCGTTTTATCATCACCTGTTCAATCATCGCACAAACCTCCCCCCAAAAAACTGAAAAAATGCCTTTCCCGATTTACTGCTTCATCCCTTTGCCAAACACGAGTGCTCACTAAGCTAAATAAAACTAACTTTAAAACAACTTATTAATGAAAGAACCTTGTTTATCCCTAGTGAACAGTGTTCATGCTTACACAGACCCAAACATTCTTTCCCTTGTCCCCATTACCAACTCCAATCTTTACTAACAAACAACCTTTCTTAAGTCATGATGTTATCCGATTACCTGTCCTCGCAGTAATTTTGAACGATTGGATTAAATGTTTGGATAAATTCTGACAACACTGGTGAAATAATTGTTTAACACGGAGTAAGATGGAATGAAACAAAGTCAGGGTCAAATTCCCTTCTTCGCAGTGCAACGGGTTGGCGCACAAAGCACGTGCCTTTTTGATTGCTTTTCAAGTATCCGTGACTGGGGCAGTTCACGGCTCCTGTGTGCACGCTTTTACTAATACAAAATCAAAACACTATAAGGAAAGGTGTGCATTCTGCATCCAATAAGAAACTTTCTAAAAGTGGCATTTTCAAAATTGTGACTTAAAATCTGGCTTTACTGTTAAAGAGGGCTTTACATTACAATTCTTTAGATACAAAACTTGGCATGCCTACCTGCTTCAAATTGAAAGCTATCACTTATAAAATGTAATATGTTAACCCATTTTTTTCCTATGGCAGAGGTAAGCCTTGCAGTATTGAAAAACAAAATGTAGAATTTTTCACTATCAGGACATGTAAAGCTTAAAAGTACATGTCTGACTTTTTAAATACACTGCACACTGCCCTCTGGGCTGCTTAGGGCCTTCCCTAGGGGTCACTTATATGTGTTAAAAAGGAAGTTTGGGCCTAGCAAAAGGTTTATTTTGCCAGGTCAAAATGGCAGTTTAAACTGCCCACATAGGCTGCAATTGCAGGCCTGAGAAATGTTTAAGAGGTTGCTAAAATGGGTGGCACAATCAGTGCTGCAGGCCCACTAGTAGAATTTACAGGCCCTGATACATGTAGTACCACTTTACTATGGCCTTATAAACAAATTCAATGTACCAATTGGGTGTACACCAATTTCACCATGTTTAAAGGAGAGACCACACACACTTTACCACTGGCTAGCAGTGGTAAAGTGCACAGAGTCCTAAGGCCAACAAAAACTAGATCAGCAAAAATGGAGGAGTAAAGGAAAACGTTTGGGGGAAGACCACCCTAAGGCTGACAGGTCTAACAACACTCATGACATGTTCTATGACATGATTGATAACATCATTGCAACATCTGAAATTACATCATTGATGACAAGGCTGTGCATGGTGGGGGCACTAGTAATAGTTACTTTAGGACATGAGTTATAATAACTATTGAATTTCAGTTTTTTTATTTTAAAACGTTACGTTACTGAAATTTTGAACTAACTATAACATTACTTTAACCATTGTTTTTTTCAGTGAACTTCTAAGGTTTTTTAATGTAAACTAATATATAAGTACAATTCCTAACTGTAACATCACTTTAACCTTTGCTTTTTTAATGAATATTGATAGATAGATATACACACAAATATATATACACATACACACACACATATATATACATACACACGCACACACACACATATATATATATATATTTATATATATGTTATAGTCACATTTCACTCGTACAAAACCAAAGAGATTCTCAACTCACTCACCAATAAAGCCCCCGCACACAGTCACTCACTCACCCACACAGCTACTTGCACACCTACTTATACACACATACAGACACTCACACACCCACTCACACACCCATACAGCCACTCAGACACCCGCTCACATACGGTAACACACAGTCACACAGCCACTCACATAATATATTTTAGAAGTAGTATCACTCATTAGTAGTACACCTAGTATACACATTTAACTTTTGGTAGTAGCTTAGTATATATTCTCAACAGTCATAAACTCTTAGAAAGGACTTAAACTCACTGGATGATGTCATCAGTGATGCTATCAGTGATGTCACTGACCATGTCATGAGTGATATAATATGTGAGGTCATAAGGAGTGCATTGCGGGGGGTTAAGTTATAGTTAGCTCAGGTAACTATAACTGCTGAATTTCTCTGGTTTTGTACAAGCGAAATGTGAGCCTAACTATAACGTCCCTGTAACCTTTGTTTTTTTCTGTGAATTTCTAAGATTTTTTAAATTCTATTTCCTATCTATAACATCCCTGTAACCTTTGGTTTTTTCCAGTGAATTTCTACGGTTTTTTCAATTCTATTTCCTAACCATAACGTTCCTGTTACCTTTGTTTTTTTCAGTGAATTTCAATAGTTTGTTTACATTTTGTTTCCTAACTGTAACCTGTAAGCTTTGAGAGTGGCTGTGTGAGTGGCTGTATAGGTAGGTTAGTGGGTGTGTGAGTCTCTGAGTGGGTGAGTGAGTGTCTGAGTCGGTCTGTGAGTGGTTGTGTGATTCTCAGAGTGGGTCTGTGAGTGGGTCTGTACATGTCTGAGTGGGTCTGGGAGTGGGTGAATGAGATTGACTTCCAAATATACATCGATGATCAGTATGAGAAAGTGCTTCTTCTTGCATGGTCACCCCCTATTTTGGGTACTGATGCTGCTGGTTTTTGAGCTTTGCACATGAGGGTGCTGTTGTTCAGTCCCCAGTATATGTGCTACGACCCCTAAAACATGGCTAGATTGGCTAATCTCTAGGTGGCATATTTATCTTTCCAATAAGGCCATAGTATACAGTGGCTGGAAAATACACCAATGGCATAGAAAGTTACCTGTCAGCTGTGGCTGCATCACTTATTGTGCCATCCACTTGGCTGACAAGGATAACCTGACTTCAGGCCTACATGTGTAGCCTGACTGCTGCAGCTTTTAAGCCTGCAGGCAGACCTGCCAAAATAGCCCTTTTGTGGAGGAAGGAATTCTACTTTAAATATTAAATAAGTCACATCTAAGTAGGCCTTGTAATCCACAGGGCATGTGTCTAGCATTTAAACGTGGAACATATAAGAATTTCAATTTAGCATGTTCCTACAGTGACTAGGGTCTTCTTATCCCAGGATACACTTTCGCCCTCCAGGCTTTAGTCTCAGTGGAGGAGGGAGCTGACAACAGAGTCAATTTGGAGTTTACTAGTGGGAGGAGGTTACTTATTAACTTAAACACACCCCTAGAGCCTCCAGAGGTAGAAAGGTTCAACCATGTTGCATTTCACTGAGACAGGTGGAACATGGGATCGTTTTCAATGAAGAAACCAAGATGTGCTGCAAATGTGGGAAGGTTTACCCTTGAGCGCTTTTTCCCTTTAGCGAGGGAATGCACAGGAGTCACCCCTCCCACTGGCTAGTGAATTGAACAAAAGTAGGACCTCACTTATAACTCCTCAGAGCACATTTTGGACCTGTGACAGAACTGAAGAAGATTGGACCTGCTATGACTTGTGTGGAGACCTGAAAGGGAAGACCTTCTCCCACCTGTACCCAAGATTGAGAAGTGGACTCCAAGGGTCAGTTGGCTGCACTCCTGTGTGGTTACAGGGACATAAAAAGCTGCAAAAGGCCTTTTTCCAGGAGTGATCAGTAAAACCCTTGACTGGGATAACCTACTTGGTGTATCTGACCTCTTCTTCATCACGGTTGCTCATAGCTTCTAGTTAACGGCAAAGAGTGACTTCAGAATGGTGCTTTACTTTTTTTTGCTCTTTTTTCCTTAAAACTTATAAAAGTCACATATATGGTCCCACTTTTTACATTTTAGTTGTTTTATTGTCATTTTGTCTTATTAAATGTTTCTTTATTTTTAGAAACTGGTTGTGCTTTGACTTTTTTACTGCTTCAGTGTTGCTAACTACTTTACACATTTCCCTAAGGTAGGCCTGTCTGCACTGTGCCATAGCTACCAGAGGTTGAACCCAGTCAAAAATACTGAATACCTGTAGAAATTGACACCTCCTTGCCTCTTTGTCAGCCCAGTTGATTAATCAACGTTCCTTCAAGAAGATGAAAACACATGAAGACAGATCTTTCAAAGCTCAAGGTCTGAAGCTCTGGACACCTTTAGCTTCACCTGAGAGATGAGCCCAACTATATGTAGTTCAGTAAACTCCTGAAAATTGAACATTTCAAGCTTGCCTTCATTTAAACTCAAGATGGTTAAGGGGTTGTCTCTGATAAATATCAGACTTGGTACATCCCAACCCATATAGATTCTAACCCTCAGGCTGGACTTCTGCCTTTGGGCGGTGCTCTGAAGTGGCTGAAAGGAGACACACAGCACTTTCCAAAAGTACTTAATAAATAACTAAACAACTAAATAAATAAACAAATAAATAAATGTAAGGGGATGGATTTAGCTACACATGGTGAAGGACGAAGTACAGGACTACTTACATACACTGTTTCAGTGGTACTTTGGCCTCCCTCAGGAGTTCAGGGTAAACTGCAAGCTGTTGTTCTGGACCATGTTTGCACTAGGTCCTTCTGCCTTCCGCCCATAATTTTAACATCCAAGCTCCCACTCACATGCTCGTTCATTACAAACCTAACCACAGTTAAACCCCATCTGATAGAGATAGTTGCTATTACTGGGACTGTGGCTATTTGCCCACGCCTTGCCTTGGCAGTGTGAATTTAATGGGCACCGATGTTTCTTCTTTGATATGTACTGCAGAGAGTGTTAGGCATGTCATAGATTTTAGAGGTCAGCATGTTGTCCCATCTCCTGTCGGCGTAAGCCCCGCTCTAGATCAAAGTTAGCAGGTATCCCTCTCCATTGTCACAGAGACGTTGCAGGCAAGGAAAAATAAAAATACTAAAACATCATAGTGCTTTAGACGGTTTCTAACTCAGGTCACATTATTGGGATGTAACAAAGTGGTCACCAGCAATTAGGGCTGGCTTTAGCGCTGGTGGCATCTAGAGCGACAATGTTTACCCCACACCTCCGACCTCCTCCTCGGATTCCTTCCCTACCACCCGGCAAAAGAGACCTCATCTCTCCATAGCTCCTCTCTCACATATATTTAATTTGTTTTAAAGCGCTGGTAAAGGCTGGATTTACTAATCCACTCAGCTATCCACATAAAATATAGATCTGTTCTTTGCAGCAAGCATATTAACCCTCTGCACTACTTTATGGTGAGTCAAAACTGCCAATAGACAAAACTCTGATCTCTCTCTCTACCAGAAACATTAATCACAAGTTATCTTGACATTTTTATTGCTGCCTGAAAGCTGGACGCACAAGGAACTCTGCAGCAGGTGCTTTTAAATCATGAGTTATTGCTAAACACAGCACCCACCTTGAGGTAACTGGCCCCATTCAGTTCAGCGCCCAGTGCGGCCGCACAAGTCGCACCGCCCTAAAGCCAGCCCCTGAGTCCAGCATCAATGCATTTCCATTAGCTTTAGCTTAAATATTTATTTTCTGAAATGATAACAGCAGTTCGTATTTCCCTTTCCCTCTTTACTGTAAGTGCCGTTTGCAAATATAAAACCAAGTTGAAAACTATCATCTCTGCTTCATTGCAACTATAATGGAGCTTTTGTTACCTTATGAAAAAAAGCTTTTCGATGCCAACTGCAGCCTCTGTATGTAATGATGGCACTAGAATCAGTCAGAGCTTGTAGAGCTGCAGAGGACCCCCTGACTGAATGACTCAAGGTGCTTGCAAGCAGTGACTCATACAGTGACGATTACTGTAATAAAAAACTGCAATCGGCAGCCTGTGTTCCTACACAAAAATTAATAATGAAGTCATCTAATGCATTTAATCCCTTTGTTATCTCAAAAAGTGTATCCACGAATGAAACATTAAAGAGATTTATCTTTGCCCTTTTTGGAAGACACGATCAAATATTCCATATGCAGCATTATGTGTCACAGACCTGATTCATCCCTGCCAGAGGCTTTTAACTCCCTCTAAACTACTGTATTGTATTTTCTTATTAGAAGCAGGTTCTGATGTCAGACCGCATATATAATAAATCATTAAGGCGACGGATTACTTAATAAAAGCAAATAGTGATGTCACAGCCCCATCTACTCTTTTCCTCGTTGTTTATGATTGCTCCCACCCTCCACCGTCCTGCGAAATCTCACCCACAGGAGGAAAGAGCCCTAACAGTAGTTTGTGATATCAGTCAGGGCAGGCAGTCCATTGAAGCAGGTGCCTGCATGCCTGCCTGCCCACCCACCTAACCCAAAAGCTTGCTGCCCCCCCCACCCCCACGGCCCCCTCCCGTCTGTCTACCACGCCTGGTGCAGTTCATCCATCTGGGCTGCTTAACACAGGCTCTGTGGGTAGACAAGTGAGAGAATGTGGCCTATCGGCCAGAACCGCTGACCTTGGAGCTGGGGAACTAGGTTCGAGTCTCGGCGTCAACTCAACATCCTGTGATTCTGGGCTAATCACATTTGCTCCCCGTGCCTACCAAAAATGAATGTGTCCTTGTGTAACATGTAAAGCGCTTCAATACCTTCGGTCGAGTTCGCGCTAGATAAAACTGCAACAACAACAAAAAAAGTGGAGAGGGGGAGGTGGTCCACTAACTTATCCTCCCCACTTGATAGCTCAGAAAACATCTGCAGTTAACGCGCAGGTAGGCTCAGGGGAACTGAGCCAATGCCAGACTGGAGACCAGGGACTAAAAGCAACAAGCACTGGCATAGCCAATAGGTCTCGCCTTTGGGACCTTATAAGTGTTTAGCCATGCAAGAGTTGATGTTGCTGCACCAAGGATATTGTGCTGCATAACTAAATACTTATTTAGTTATGTGGTGTTTGCAGTATGTAATGGTAAGGGGGTAAAATACTGACTTAGAAAGTCATTTCTATAATGTTTGTAATGGCTAGGCATTGGCCATACCAGTGAAAAACTAACAGGTGTCAACAATAATTAATGCAGCACTGAACTTTCCAGCGCACACAAGGATTCCTTCAAATCAGGTGTGGCAGGGCTTTGAGGGAGTTGAAATGTGTGCAATGTGCGAATGCTATAGTTATGTTTCAAGGAGTGGCTGCTACTTACTGTAAGGGAGGACCTTGCATTGCCGCCCGGTGAAAACGTTTGTAAAAATTATGGCGGCTACAGAGGATCTCAGAACACCACTGTATAAGATGAGTACAGCTTGAGCAGCTTAATATGTGCTGCAACGTAGGAAGCAGCTCTTGGCAAAAGTTAAAGAGTGCCGTAAGGAGGCGCCGAAGCGGAGGAGCATTAACCGGGTGAGCTGTCTTGGGGAAATCGAAGCAGTGCCGTGAGGAGGGGCCGCCGCCGAACCGGAGGAGCTGGAACATTGTTAAGCTCCATTCCTGCACTTGTGGAAGTTGAGGACGATATTGCGAGGCCGCGGTAAGTGAGACTGCGGGTTAGGGGTATTTTGGAGGTATAAGGGCTACATATGGAAATATTGCGGAGTAGGGAGTATTGTTGGTGCTGAGTGCTGGCCCCAGGAGGATCCCGCTGAACATGTTCCCTTCGGCAGTATGAAGTGCATGTGCGTATCTGCGTTTGGGGGCATTTTGTTGTTTGTAGCAATGTTTGAAAAGGGGCTGCAATTGGGTTTTTTAGTTGTTTGTATTGGGCACACGTAGTGCTTTTTCTGTCGGTTGTTAGTTGACCGGCCTGTGAAATATGGTTGGGGGATTGGGGTGGGGGGGCAGAGGTGGTGGAGGGGGGTGTTAACAAACTGGTGTTGGCGTGAATGCGTCCAGTGACGGAGTTGTTTTGAAGTAATTGTTCCCTGTTTTGACCCTTGCCCCTTATTTGGTTGTCTAATAAATGCCTGGTGCTGGTCTTGAAAGGCGTCTACGACTTAGCTGTGGTAACTTCCAATTATAATTGTACGCAGCTCATCTGTGCCCCTGGATGTGGGGCTGGGCAAGTAAGAATGCACCTATTGTTGCGGATTGGTTCGGTGCAAGAGAATGAGAGCTGGAGATCTTGGGAGGCAGTAGTGTGTTTAGAAGAAGAGTGCCTGTTATATTCACATGTTGTATGAGCTTACAGGATTTGTAAAAGTGTGCCTGCAGCCTGGGAGTCCGTAAAAGTGATGCGCTTGCCTCGAAGTAATACAAGCATTGGCCGCGCGCGAAAGTGAAAGCAGCGCGACGCGGCGGGGGAGGGGAGGGGCGGAGGAGCGCTTGTCCGAGCGAGAGGAAAGCCATATGGCACCTCTGAGAAGGGAGGGGGTAGTGTGCGCAGAGGAGCCATTAGAGAACACCCAGATGGCAGCTGCGCGCGTGCACGCCATCGTGAACGCAAGCTGGGAGCCTCTCTGGTAGCACTTCCAAAAGCCCCTTACTAAATGTCTCTCAGAGCAGCGCATGTGCGCTGGCTCAGCGAGACCTAAAAACTGGAAACATTGGTGTTACTTGTCTTCCATCAGGCCTGCCAAAATATTGTACCCAGAATATCGACCATCACAATACTGTGAAGGTAAGTAAATTTAGGTGAGTACAGACTTACAATTCCTAACTCCACATCTATTTACCTTGAATAGGAAACCTGTGCTTACTCTTGCACTGCTAGTTCGATTTTCACCACCATGAAAGCTGTTAGTTAAATATGTTCAAACATGCCTGCTGGGCAGAGCAGTATATACCCTGGTGTGTTGCATCCAGCCCACGTAATTAATATTTATGAGGTTTATTAGTGCCTAATTTACTGAGCTTGGAGGGAGAGAAGAATGAGGTGACCTGGCTGGGTTTCAATTCGTGATCTAGCTCTTAGGGCCTCTTCAAAAAGTAGGAAAGCGCTATAGAAATACTGCAATGCAATACAAAACCTGCAGATAACAGCAGACGCCATCAGTGAGCGATGAATTCTCTGAGCCTACTTGGCGCCTTTGTGCTTTGCAACAAACTGTACAAAGTTGTAGTGGTCAGAGTAGACCTATATCCTCTTCCACTCAGTAAGAGTTTGTTCCATAATCTTGCCATTCTCAAACTGACCTACAGGCTACCTTGTGAATTATAGTGTTCTTACTACAGTGCAAAAGACCTGTGTGCTCATGCGAGCCCACGTGCTTGAACAGTGAGGACCAGTGACTGCATGAAGGAGGTTTGTATCCTTGGCTTTTATGGGGAGAAGAAGGGAGGGCTGAAGTGACAAACAAACAAATAGCAGCTGCAGAGGAAGATTTGAAATGATAATGAATAAAGTAGTGCCATTATGAGGCCTGTAAGATGTTTTTAAACTCTAGACTGGTTCCAAGACAGTATATTTCTGTGTACACAGACCACGCTTTCACATTTTATATACAAAAATGAATATGATTGATTTAATAAAATGTAAGATGTACACAATAACTATAATAAAGACAATACTTGGCATACACTGGGTTCTAGCCATGAAAGTGGTCATCATGCAAGGATCTCTCTGAAGGATTTTGAATGCCTAGTCCGAGATGTTGTGTGTTGACTACACATGTGCACATCTTCCTAAAAAGAACTGCACTTAAGTGCCAGGGCGCCAGGGCTGATGGGCCTGTGCATTACTTTGCCACTGCAGTTTACTTTCCCTTCATGATCTTTTAAAGTTTTTGGGTCATTCTTGTGTGCTTAAACTATGTCTTCAGGTTACAGTACTTCAAAGCCAGTTGTATCTTTTCTTTGTTCGAATAAGAATGATATTTGTGGCCAATAAGATTAATTACAATATGTGCTGTATCAAAAAAGCGTATTTATTGTTACAATACAAAAGTATGAGAACTGGGCCATTAGAATAGAGATCAGTTTCAATATTTAAAACAAAGGATCACAGTGTTTGAGAAGGTTCTAAGAAGTCCTTTGGCGGATCTATGAGCTGCTGGCTGCAGACATGATGCATAGACTCTTTACGTGGACCACTTAGGACATTGGCATCTGGTCATCATGCCCTCGCATTACTGCACATCCAAGCGCAAACATGACCCATGAATGTTTTTGTAAAACATCAACTGGATCCTCTCCCCTCCATACAAATTTTCCAGACCAAACCAGCTACTTTATTGTTACTTGCCCTGAGGAAGTGGGAAGTCAACCTCGCTGACACGTGCTGACTGGCTGTATTGATAACTGTTTTGAAAACTCTATGTTTCCCCGTGTCTCTTCTAGCCAGCAGAACATCACCAATAGAGTCAAGAAAACTTGTTCCTCAGAACTACATTGTGTGAGCTCTGCCAGTGACATTCAAAAGGAATTCACAAATTATCTGTCCAATAAGAACTATAACTTCATGTTTTTGGTTGCTCACTGTATCCTTGTAGTCACTAGACAATTGAGATATTGTGGAAGGGTCATCAACTATGGATTCACAGAATGGACATTTTAGATCCTTCTGAAACAATGTGATCGTTTGTTTCAACAAGTGATACTGCTCACTATACTAATGGTTCATTTCTCTTCTTTGTGTATTGTAAATATGTTTATGTTTATGGATTTATAAAGCGCGTAGCTGCCCTTAGGCTTCCCAGCGCTAGGAGAAACATAACAACGATGGTCTAAGTCAGAGTGTCTGAGATCGGGAGGTTTTAAGGAAATAGCAGTGTTTTGAGTGTTTTTCTGAATGCTAATTCGTTGGTTATCATGCGCATGTCCCTGGGTAGTGTGTTCCACATTTTGGGAACCAAGTGCTTAAAGGACCTTCCTCCCCATCTTGCTCTTTTTATTCTGCCCTGTTGCATAAGAAGGTCCTGTGAAGACCTTAGGGTCCTACTCGGTGTGTAGTGTTTAACCAGTATTTTGATTAGTGCCGGGCCTCTGTCATTCATGGCTCTGTGGGCAATACACAGGGCCTTGAACTTAATCCTCGACTGGACTGGAAGCCAGTGAAGTTTACTCAGGGCTGTCCTGGCTGACTGCTGTTTCGGGATTTGTAGCCGGGTCCTTGCTGCGGCATTCTGCACTACCTGCAGCCGGTTAATGACGTATTTTGGGGCGCCCAGATACAGAGAGTTCCCCTAGTCCAGCTGTGACAAGATTAATGCTTGGACCACAATTCTACGAGATTGTTCAGGTAAGATAGGGAGGATTTTTCGAAGCATATGTAGTAGGCCGAAGCATTTGCCGGAAAGTTTCTTTGCTTGGATCTCCATATTAAGATTTTCGTCTAGCCAGATACCCAGGTTTTTGATGGCAGTCTTGGAAGTTGGTGCTTCTCCCAGCTGAGTGGGCCAGCTTATAAGATTCCTGGGGACTGTTTTGTTTCCCAGGAACATAAGTTCCGTTTTATCCCCGTTCAGTTTAAGGGAGCATTTACACATCCATTCAGCTATTCGAGTCATGCAAGGCCCTAAGTTGTTGTGTATGGAGTGGGGGTCGTTCGGCACTGATAATACAAGTTGTGTATCATCTGCGTAGGACACTATGGATAGACCAAATTCGTGTACTATCCTTGCTAGAGGTTGCATGTAAATATTAAAAAGTGTGGGGCTCAGTGTCGAGCCCTGTGGCACTCCGCACGGTAGTTGTAAGGTATCTGATAGATAGTTCCCTTCCAGCAATTGAAATGACCTGTCTTTCAGAAATGCAGTCAGCCACTTCATCGCTGTGCCTGTGATACCTTCTTCCTTTAGCCTATTGATCAATGTGCAATGGTCCACCATATCAAATGCAGCACTCAGATCCAGGAGTAGAATGGCCGCTGTACATCCTTGGTCTAACACTCTTTTTAGTTCCTCCGTTACCACCAGCAGAGCTGACTCTGTGCTATGTTGGGTCCGGAAACCCATTTGTGAGTCATGTAACCTTTGATTTTCTTCTAGATATTGGGACAAGGTGTGGTTTACAGTTTTTTTCGGCAATTTTGCCTAATAGTGGTAGGAGCGAAATGGGTCGGTAGTTTCCAGGTTCAGCTGGATCCAACTGGGGTTTTTTCAATAATGGCCTTATGATCGCATGTTTCCATGTTTTTGGGACTACACCTTGGGATAGGGAGAGTGATACGAAGGCTGCAGTGATTGATTTTGCTCTTGTGCCTGCTTGTAGCAGGATATCTGGTGTAATTGGATCTTGGGGCGAGCCAGATTTAATCCTTTGCAGGGTGGAGATCAAATCCTCTACTTGTATTTCTGTAAAATGATCTAGTCCCTTACCTGTTTTAATATTTGGGTCTTCGGACGTAGGTAGGGAGGTGTTAGCTGTTATGATATTTCTATTTTGTTGTAGATTCTCATATAGTAGTTCCACCTTGTTTTTAAAAACGTTCGCCTTCTGGTTACATCTTTCTATGGAAGAGGGTTGGTGGTTTACTTCTTGGTTGGATGTTAAGGAGCGTACTACTTTGAACAGTTCTTTTGAGCAATTGTGTGCCGAGTTAATTTTTTCTTCATAGAATTTGGTCTGCGCTTGGATCATCTCCCTATGATATTGTCTAATAGCTGCCTTATATTGACTTTTGATGGCGGGATCATAATGTTTTCTCCACAACCTTTCTATTCTTTTACATGATTTTTTTGTAAGAATTAATTGCTTATTGAACCATGGGGCTTTAATCCTAACCTCCAGTTTACTTTGTTTGGTTTTCTGTGGATGTTGGCCTGCGACTTTGTTGAGCCAGTCATACCAAGTCTTATTGGCCTCTTCTATGTCCTCTGTCAGACTTGGTGCTTGGTCCTCTAATTCAATCCTAATATTTTCAGGTAGGGATTTTGGCCATTTATTCTTGATCCTAGTTACTTTGTGACTGGTGTGTCGAGCCTGTGGGTTTTTAAGTATAAATGGGATAAAATAGTGATCTGACCATGCCATTGGTATTGGGATCCCTACTTTTAGCTTAGGGTCATTTGAAAAAATGGCATCCAGTATGTGCCCTTTTACATGGGTGCTTGTGTTTATCCGTTGTTTCAGTTGCATGGCCTCCATGTCATGAAGTAATTTAATCGCTGTGGTATCATCTGGTTCATCCAGATGGAAGTTAAAGTCCCCCAATAGTGTAATGGAACTCTTACTGGCCGTCATGTCTGCTATTAGGCTGGGAAATTCCTCTAGGAATGGTGTGGGAGGTCCTGGGGGTCTATAAAGCAGGGGTGGGCGGAATTTGCGAAGTTGCCTTCCGCAAAATTCCACAAAACGGCAAGAAATCTCCGCGAGCACGCGAAATTTCGCGTGCTCGCGGAGATTTTGCTGCTATCGCCTGTAAAGTGGCGCTTCTGTGTTTGCGTGAGAATAAAACCAACCTGGTCACCGTGTCTTGCTTTATTTATTTACGCACGTCTACCTGCCCGCCCCCTGACTGCCGCACCGCTGCCACCATCTACGTGACGACACCACTTCGGGGCCCCTGCCGCCCGTGACCCGTGTGACCTGATTGACCAGAGGGGGAAGAGCACCACTCCAGCCTTCAATCGCCGGTTTTGCCCCCCATCGCAAAAATCCAAGGCACGTCCATCGCCCCCCATCCGAGCTCCAGAAGACCAGGAAGCTCCACAGTGAAAGTTGGGATAACAGACCTCACCAACGCTGCTTGATTTTTCCTTTTTTCTCCCTGGCACACGAAGGGTGCCGCCAGCGAGACATCCATCCGTGTCCTCTACAGGGAAGGAGGCTTCCATTCCACTGAGCGAGAGCATAGGAGGCAAAACGAAGCCCACAATCCACGCTCAAATACAACGAGCGAAAGGCATTATTTATCACCAGCCACAAGGTCCTTCCTGCTCGCGCCCGCACCCAAGATTCTCGTGGGCAGAGCAGCAACGTGGCACACAACAAGAATCCTGCATCTCGCATCGGAGAGCACGCTCGCATCTCCACCACCCGGCGGCCACCACAAGTACTGCAGCAGGCGAGAAAAGAAAGGATTTAACACCCACGAAGCAGCATTAAACAAATAAGGTGAGTCTGCGCCTCCCTCCTTCACAGCGCGGACGTCCTCTCCTTCCCCACACCCCCTGGGTCTCCCTCACACCCAGAGCACTCGGAGCACTCGGGGAGCTGGGGCAGTACCAGTTTGCAGGCAGGCATAGCATTCATTAAAAATAACTTCCCCCAGCCCCTTTGAGCACACCAGCACAAGCGGTTTTCACGAGTGATGATTTCACCATCCTTAGCCGGTCAGCCACTCTCTCCCTCCCTCCCTCCAGCTGAGAAGTGGACACTCGGGCTCCTGCAAGTGCTTCCTGGTGAGTTTTAAAATACCTCATGCCCCCCGAATTCCGTTCCGCCGCGGATCGCGGAAGTTTTGACATTTTCGCGTTCCGCGCGGAACGCGGAAATGCCGAAATTTCGCAAGTTCCGCGAGCGGAACGGAATTTGCCGCCCACTCCTACTATAAAGCAGTGTGCCTGAAAATGAATTGTTAGCCGAAAATTTTAGGCTGAATTGTACCATTTCACTGTTGGTGGTGGTGACAGGCAATAACATGAATTCATAGGTGTTTCTGTAAATGATTGCTACCCCACCTCCTGTCTTTTCCTTCCTGTCTTGTCTTCGGATAAGGAAATCTGGGGATAGTGCTTGAATTATATCAGGGGAGGACCAGTCTTTCAACCACGTTTCAGTAACGAAGAGAATGTCAAGTTCTTCATTCTCTATTAACATTCTGATTTCTGTGGTGTGTGCTGGCAGGGACCTACTGTTGATAAGTCCCATTTTCCATTGCTCAGTTTTTGTCGGCCTGTCTAGTTGTAATGGCCCTTCATTCTTGTCTGAGTAAAGCTTAGTCCGGCAGAGCGGGCATGACATCTCCTTCCCTATCAAGCTTGTAGGCGCTAGAGTTATCTCACAATGGGCTTTACCAGAGTATCTCAATGAGAGTAAAACGTCTCTATCATATGTGATGGGCTTACCGTTTTCTGGGACAGATCCGGCATGGTTCCTGGCCCTTGGCCGTGTCCAGACGCGGACGGGCGCAGACGGGCTTGCCTTAGGCGCGCCTTTGGCGTGCCAGCGACGCGCCCGCTGCGCGTTCGTGCTGCGGGCGCCATAAGTAGATTTTTGCTTAATTACTAGAGCGCTGACCTATCCCTCGCTCCCCATGAGGGTGGTGCCTCTCAGCTGTGCTCACTGGTCCTGCCCCGCCCAGCTCCCGTTCCACTGTTCGGCGTGAGTCAAGATTCCCCACAGTGAGTAAGCATTCAGTTCAACCTTCAATTTTAAAAAAACATTTGATTCTAAAAGCGGAATATTACAGTGCAAATAATCTTAAAAAGCGTTCCGAGTGATTTTAAAAAGTGATAAGTACAATCTTCCAAAATACTCTGGCTTTAAAAAGACTGTGCAAATAAGCAAACAAGCAAGTCAGTACTCTCTGGTACCGTGTGTCTGACCTGTGTCAGTTTTTAATATAGCACATATTGGAATAATTTATGTTCGTCCCACAAAATGTATGAGTCATGCATTTTGTACTGCTCAAAGACTACTGACAATTTAGGATATAGTTAGTGGGGCAGCCATTACACAGGGGCACTCATATGCTTACCCACTGAGAGAAGAATTATATTTTCTTATGGTATGCATTACATTTACAAAGGATGTGTATACCTGCTGTTAACACCTTCCTTCTGTGAAGCACTTAAAAATAGGTCACCTCTCTTGGGTTAGGTTGCAGCCCATGCTATGGATGTAAGGATGTGCAAAGATGTGAAGTCTGTGAATGTGGAACTTAGAAATTATTTCGTGAAGACTGTGATTTTGCTAAATGAGAAGTTTGCAAAGCTAAAAATGTTTTTAAAAATGTACTAGCTGTATGTCCTTTGCAGCACTGGGAAACTGTTTCCACTATCAATCAGGTCAGTGGGAGAGCTGGTGCTGTTCGGCAGCAGTCCTCTGTCCGAGCCCCACCGTAAACACACCTATACAACACCAACCACAAAACACTTCTGGGAAGGTGCAAACTATGGAAGGGTATCTCCGCATCTCCAATCCAAGAGGTCGAATGGCACTAACCCTTGTCAGTTAGTGAGAATAAGCTCTATCAAACCTTCCAAACTTTCTGTAGATTGTGGCATGCCCCCAGGAAATCTTGTTTTCAATATCTTCATACACTGCCAAATGTACACCGGCGATACACAAATCCACTCTTGCTTCAAAATGGTGCATAGAACCAGACCAACATTACCCCGTGCTTAGATCATGTGCTCCACTGGATGTAGGAGAGTTTACAAAGCCGGAATAAGACTTAGGGCCACATGCATCAACCTTTTTTCCAGTCGTTTGCGAATGGAAAATGGACTTTTCTGATGCATTAACCCATTTCCATTTGCAAATTAGGTAATCACAAGTTTTTGTGATTAACTAAATTGCGAATGCCTTTAGGGAATCACAATTTGCGATTCCCTAAAGGCGATGCATGAAGCCTTTCCTAAATGCAAACTGCATTTAGGAAACGCTAATTACCATCAACTTCAAGTTGATGGTAATTTGCGCATTCTTTGAAAAATGCGCAAATGTGCATTTTTCAAAGTGACATGTGGCGACACACATGCCCTTATAGGGCATGTGTGTGCACCACATGTGCACACTTACCTTTTGGGGGGTGCATCAGGGGGGCCTTAGGCCCCCTGGCACCCTTGGATTACCAATTTGATAATCGCAATTTGCGGATGCATTCCCATTCATTCCTATGGGCCTGTAGGCCCATAGGAATGAATGGGGTCACATTAGCTCATAGCAATTCGCAATTACCGAACCGCTATTAGCTAATGTTTAGGAAAATTTATTGCGATTCCTACATGCATAAGGATTTGCAATTACCAAATAGCAATTTCTTAAAAATCGCTATTTGGTAATCGCAAATCCTACTTTTGATGCATGTGGTAGTTAGACTGTAGTGATTGGAGAAACAGTGTTTTACTTGCTGCCTTCTGATCAGCCAGCATGCCTGGGAGGCTGAGTTCCTTACTATGCCAACCTTAGCTTTTCTCCCTGAATTAATTCAGTACTCAGGGGTGAGAACATGCATCACCTAGAGAAGCTCTCCTTCCATTGTTCTGTCCTTCACTGCCAGATAAGGTCCCCACCCTCCCAGACGTGTGCACTGTCCTGGAGTTCCAGGCCCCTCTGCCATACCCCAGCCCCTGCCCCCTCTAAGTGCCTGGCCCTTACCCTCACCAAACCTTCTCTCCTTTGGCTGTTTCTAGCTGCTTCTTCAAGCTCGAAAATAGCCATCGGTTTTGGAAACTCTGGTTGTCATGTTTGAGGAAGGTATTTTCTTTCATGCAATAGTATGCATGCTACAGACAAAGTATGATGTTGACATGCTTTCTTGCTGTGCTTAATTTTGTAAATAAATAAGTGCCATAAATAAGTGCCTGGGCCCTCGCCAGGAGGCCACTGCAGCTTGCACCAATCATTGCCTCTGCGAGCGCTGCCAGTGACATAACCAACACAGCTACTAACCATCGCACTCCTAAAGGGTGACAATTAGGGCTAATCCACGTCCCCAAAGCTATAAGAATTATTTGGGCGACAGGTATTAGTCATTTTTAATGTGTAATGAATTAATAAATAACTGTTGTTGTGCTCATGTCTAAATTAGGCTAACAACGCCACCATGTTGAATACTGCCATTGCGCCGGTGTTGACAAATAGGTGCTGGTGCCGAGCACCGGAAACCACCGACTCAAATAAAGCACTGCTTTCTTGTTTCATTTTTCAGGTGAGATGAAGCTGGGTGTCTTCACTGTATATCTGGATTTGAAGGTGGAGCTGATTAATTCTGTGTGCCAGTGTTGGTGCATATATTTGCTAAACAGCAAGGATGACAGAGAGGACAGTGAGGTTCGTGCAATCCTTGCGCTGGAAGATTCAACTGGCCCAGTTCTGAATTATTGTTCGCATATTTCGGAAGAATGTTTTAATCTATTCTAGATTAGTCACATGATTCCCACTCACTTAACCATTAAAGCAACATGTTATTGTCTACAGCAGCATAGGTCCCTGAGTTGTCAAGAATATGTTGTGTGATTTTCTTCAACTAGAGCAATGCGTAGATGCTTTTGCAGTTTGTTGTTCCTTCTTTGAGTCTGAATCCTGACTAGAGATGGTGTAACACATACTCTGACATTTGTCTGTATACTTCCATTCCTAGGATTATCCTGCAGACATACTGTTTGAAATAGTCAAGTAGCTGATTAGCAGTTGTGGTCAGCAGTGATTGTTCAATGAGGATAAGTGAATTTCTAAGAGATTAGCAACTATACCACTGAGAAGGGGCGTACTCAGACACTTTGTGATGTGGAGAGTTTTATGAGAAAATCCTTAATTTATGACTAAAGGCAATGCTCTGCAGACTCGATATAGTTTTGAACCTGAGGTCTGGCAAATTCCGGGCCAGGACACAAAAAAAAGATCTCCGCCAAAGAGCCCCATTTACTTGGTAGCCCGCTGGGCACTGCAGCGCACCCCAGTGAGAAGCAAGCCCGATGATGAAGAATGCCACTTAGGTGGGTGAGGGCAATTATATCCTTGGAATAGGAACCCCGGCACCTATGAAGTTTTAGTGGACCATGGAACAACCTAATTCTGTGGTCACATAGCGGAACAGCACACTCAGAGGCATAGTTACAATGGAAGTGACGATGCGCGACGTTAGCCTTCTTGGCTTAACGCCGCACTCCGCCACTTCTGAAACACAGGGCTGCACCATAGTTACAACAATATGGTGCAGCCCTGCGTTTACCCCTGCGCTGACACTAAATTTAGCTGCCTAGCGCTAACACAGGCACCCTTGCACCATAGAGCAAGGGTGTCTGCGTTGCAGGGGAAGATTGTTTATGTGCAAGAAGGTGTCCCTTCCTGCACCTAAACAATCTTTAAATGGCGTTTTGTAACTTCTATGTGTGCTGCTTAATGCAGCACACATAGAAGTTGCCAAACGTCATTTTTTTAACGATTGTTTATGTGCAGGAAGGGAAACCTTCCTGCACATAAACAATCAATGGCGTTTTGCTGTTTCTATGTGTGCTGCACAACACAGCACACAAGGAAACAGCAAAAACAAGGAGAAATTAAACATTTCTCCTCGTTTTGCCAGGGTAAGACAATGTTTTTCCTGGTCTTAATTTTGGCACTGCCCCATATTTACGCCACCCTTGTAAATATGGGGCAGCGTCAAAATCAATGGGTGTTGCGGTGAAACGCCCACCCCAACACCTATTGCCCTCCCCTTTCACGCTAAGTATAGCGTGAAAGGGTGCATTATTTACGAGGCAGTGTTAAGCCACGGTAAGTGGCTTAATGGTGCCTTGTATATAAGGCGAAGCCCATATCGCCACCACAATGTCCAAAAAAGTGACGTTGTGGTGGCATTAGGGGCTTGTAAATATGCCCCTAAGTTTTTTGCATATACAGTTAAATTGGGGAGAGTGTATGCTGGACCGCGTAAAATATTTTCTCTCCATTCCCCTTGATTGTGATATATAGACCACTGCCTGTGCCCTACCCTCATCAGTGTGTTGCCAAACGGGAAACAGTTTTTGAAACGACAACTAATTCTTTAATGGACATGGGCTCCTTTAAAAAAAAAATTCCTGTGTGGTAATGCATGTGCAAGGATGGACCTTGCTGTCCCTTGCAGGCCTCCATCCCTGTATTTGCAGCGAGCCACAGGGTGTCACACATTGTAATCGGCCCATTTTACAGCTCCCTACAAATGTACTAATTGCGATGGGCCCTATTAGTACATGGTCTCATCCAAACAGCATTCCAATTAGAAACCAGTCAGTATGCCAATTGCGCATCCCTGGTTTGAGAATGGGAATAGTACAAGAACGTCAGGCCCTATAGTCTAAGGTCACAGGATGCAGGTGGCCAACACCAGGACATGTCTAGTGGAGTAGCAATAACGTCTCAAAAAGTAAAAGTGATAGGTAGGTATAGTGCCTTTTTTATTTATTATGTTATGTGTCTTCTATATAGCATTGTTTTGCCACATGGTATTGCAATGCTGTACGGAGAACTTCAATTAAGTATGTCAGTTATGCTTGCATATAAAAACTTAAACCAGAAAGCATTCAAGGAATCGTCAGGGCTAGGAGAAGAAGCAAAGGAGGAGAGGGAGAAACTGAGAGGTTAAAGCCGGGTGGGGTGGGGCACGACACAGTGTCGTTTTGTTATCAAGCAGAAAAAGAGTAAACGTGAGGTGGGGTGAGGATGGGAATGATACGGATGGGTAGAGTAAGAGCCAGGGTCTAAATTGATTTGGCTCCTAAGGAGCATTTGACCTGTATGGATGTCCCTTCATTAGGTATCTAGTGAAGAGGAGAATCTTGTGCCTTTTTCATATGGAGAGGATGTCCGGGGCAGCTATTAGTTGAGACGGAAGGGTAGTCCAAATGGCAAGGGCAAATTGAGATCAGGTATTTTTTTGATCTATAGTTGGTCTGAATTTAGGGGGTTTGAAGAGGAAAAGCTCCTTTATAGGATTTTCTAGATCTGTTGGAGATTTTCATTAGTTCAGCTAGGTGGCTATGTCTGCCTGGTTGGAGGGCTTTGAAAGTTAGGCAGCAGATTTTGAATTTTGGTCAGGCCTTATGAGGGAGCAATTGGAAATCTCCAAATATTGAGGGGATGTGGTTGGATTTTCTTTCGTCGGACGAGCTGTGGAATGAAGTACAGCTTTTAATGGAAGCATGGTAGCAACTGAAAGGCCAGCCAGGATAGAACTTCACCACTTTCAACAGTTTAATGCACAACGTCTTGGGCTTTGTCCATTTTTGAATGGCTTCAAGTTTTAAAAAATTGAATCCTACCAAGATGGAAGTGCTTGTTATACAAGACCTTATAGATTATTGGAATCCTAACTTTTGGGCCTCCATATTTTGCCCACCTCCGCTTCTAGTTGAAATCTCAAAAACCTTCTTGCAACTCTGGATTATAACAGTTTCCTTAAAATAATAGAATTAAAACACAACACAGTTGATGGTTGTCATCAAGAACATTTATTGTTGCAGTTTCTGTGTTACATTCAGCCCTAAATCCCGATTGGGTGAAAGTAGTAAGTTGTCTTTTATTTATTTATTTAATTGGGAAGCTAAGCTTTTTTCAATGAGTTTGCTAAACCAGGATAAGTTAGTTTGGGGTCTATAATTGTCAAGAATTTCTGGGTTAGCATTGGCCTTTTAGGATTAGTGAAATATCTCCTGTCTTTAGGCTGTTAGGATAGGAGCCATGCTGCAAAGAAGCAATGATTAGTGGGTGCTAGAGAGGACCTAGAAGATGTATGTTTTCTCTTATTAACTTTACAGGTAAGGGATCACTGAAGTAGTAAGTTGGCAGTGTTACTATAATTATTTTAACAAGATGATTTAGATGTAAAATACAGTTTTGGGGCAGTGTTCACGATTCAAAGTGCTGGAAGGAGTGACATTGCTTTTTATTGTAGTGAAAGATGTCAGGAAAACAAGCATTGGCATAGCCAATAGGTTTCACCTATGCAAAATCTATTGTTAATGTTTTTTTTTTACATGTTGCACAGCAGCACGAGCTGTTGTGCAACATGGCTTAAAGTAAAAAAAAAGCACTATGACGTGGCCAGCAATGACTGCACCATAGATCTTTTTTTTCTTTAAGCCATGTTGCACAGTAGCCTGCGCTTGCTTTCCTGTGGCCAATGGAATGGACACTGGCCACAGGAAGCTGTACTTGATCCACGCTCCACTGCACCGACCATGACTCATAGCCCAGGAGGAAGCCGGAGGCGAAATGGAGATGCTGACCAATGGTAAGTAAAGAAACAAGAGTGACGTGGGAGCCAACCAATGGTAAGTAAAGGTAAGTAATGGATCAGCTCTAAGTCCCTCATAAGATTTTTTTTTTAGCGAACAATAGCTTTTGCTGGCAGTGCATGGACATTGTAGGCAAAACCTGAAAATGTTAATGCCTTAGTCAAGGCGTCTTGGATTTCCTATCATACAGGAAAGAGACAATTCTAGGAATCAGAATCAGAATTTCTTTATTCGGTCAAACAAAAACGACCATATGATACAATTACATATAAAAAGGGTTTTAGCTGAACAGCGACCGTTTAAAAACACATTCTTTAAAAACAAACATAAGATAAGAAATTCATTCAAACACATAGATTGAACATTTACACTTTCCACGACAATAGAAATCACATTTCATATCAATTCAGCATTGCAAAGCTACCCTGTACCGAATGCCACTTTGTAAATAGCTTGCTACCGCAAAATACAAAGTAGATGAAGAGAGAGATTGCAAAAGAAAATCACAATCCTACATTGCATAAAATGTGCTTGTCTTAAAACCAGTAATAAATAACATTTCCTCAGTGCAGAATACAACTGACAGAAAAGCAAAAAGTGCATTGTGCTTTGAGCAGGAAGACGTCACAAGGACATACAGGCAAATTCTTAAAAAAGAGCCTCGTACTGGAAAGGCCACCAAAATATGTACAGTATTCAGCTTCAATCTAGACAGCAAAAATCTGTGATTCTTGTTCGTGACCCAGGTAAAATAAGGTTCAATGCCAGGAGAAGTCCATATCACATTATAGTTTGAGACTGTGTTTTTTCCAAACTCGCTGTGCAATCTCTCAGCATTACCATAGAACATGAAAGTTGTCTTCAAAGATTTTTATGGCTGATAGAAAGGGTCTCAGGTTTCTCAAAAAAGTAGGGCAGGTTCAAAGTAAGACTGGCTTTGTTGATGATTGACAGCCATGGAATCCTTAGGGCCTTATCCAATCTTAAACAGTCAGTTCAAAATAATTGATTAAAAGTAGTGTCCTCCTTGCTCCATATCTTTAACCATAATAAAAGTGTCTGAAGCTTGGTGAAGTAATTAATATAATCAAGTCCAACTTCTGCTTGGCACAAGTAGGTAGCAGTAGTCGTGGGAACTGCCAACAATCTTCTTATAAAACCATTGTCAACTCTCTGTATGGGTAAATGATCTCTCGTGCCCCAGAGACCAGCCCCATAAGTAGCGTCTGACTGGCATTTTACATTGCAAACCATTAAGAGCTCTTTAATTGGTTTACTGCCGAGTTTAGGAGCAAAGTCTCATTACTACTCACTAAGGCCACAGCTTTAGCCCTACTTAATGAACCCCAATTAAGGATTTCATCGAATAAAACACCCAAATACGGGAACGACAATGCAGCACTAATTTTCTTACTGTTAATAATGAATGAGATGGCTTTCTTCTTGTATGGGCCATAAATCATAATATGTGTTTTGCCCTGATTGACTGTCAGATCTAAATTAGCCATGAATATACAAAATTGCTCTAGCAGCCGCTGAAGGCCTATTGCGGTCCTGGCAAGAAGCACCGCGTCGTCGGCATATAGCAACGCTGGGACAAGACGCTCTCCCACCCGAGATAGGTCAATATCATAGATAAGCATGTGTTTTTCTAGACAATTTGTATATAAAAGTAAATAGGAAAGTCACCAGGACACACCCCTGTCTTACACCTCTATCTAATCTAAACGCCAATGTGGTTTGCCCTCCTGAACCAAATCTGACAGTGGCGGTCACCTCAGATTGGAGTTCCCTGAGAAAACTAACAGTGTTGGTCTCCACCCACCAGTGTGGTCGTGATGTTCCTTAATTTGAACAATGTATACAATCAAATGCTGAACTGAGGTCTATTTCTAGGTGTTAATACTAGGAATGGTCTAGTCCTGGTGTCACTTAAAAAGTGTGGCCCTGTCCTTTGAAGTGCTCTGCCACTAGGGAAGGAGCTCAATGAGAAGCAGCAACCTTTGGTAGAGGAGAGGTCTAGTCCTGATGTCACGTCAGTGCCTTATTTTAGAAATAAAAGAAAGGGAAGGATGATTAGAATGTTGCAGCAAGGCAACCAGTTGGATCCTCCTTTTGCTGTCACTCAAATGGTTCCAGATCACATAAAAAGTACCTTGCAACTGATAATTTTCCGAGTTGTGTCATTAACAGAGTATTGGGAACACAAGTAAAGTTTACAATGAATATTCACTTGTGGGACCCTTACTTCAGTCCACAAGACCCCACACAGGAAAGATAGAAAGGACTGGCTTCAGAAGAACTTCAGGATCACTTTGGCATCTCCAGACATTCTCCAAGTCTACATCAGAGTCAGTGCAGCATCAGCAAAACTCAGATATGATAGTTGTGGCAAAGCACAGTCCTGAAACGCTTTGGATGCAACTTGAAGCACAAAGGCAATTTTCGAAGTGAGGCAAGTGGCATAGGGTCGGTGCAACATGGATAATCAGATAGCCTTGCATCAAAGAACAGTGACTCATTAACAAGGAGTGGTTTGACAAAGAAGCAATGCGCGGTCACATCTTTGTCCCTGTCTTCATGCTGCTATAACACATATAAACACATTGTTCTCTGTTTTACTCAAGAAACCACAAAGCAGAGCAGTGGGACCTACCAGCAGGCTCCAGCAGCATATGGAATAAACAAATGGTTTCCATTCAGGTTTCCATATCTGCTCAGATATCAGGGTTGCTGCCCCTGAAGTCCATTGGCACAGTAGCTGAGAGTGAAGGCCAAGCAAATCACCAGCCGCAGTTTCATAGATGAACATTCTTGGATTTTCAAAGGAAATGCAGAGAGTTTTCACCTGTGTATATATGTGTTTGATGCAGAGACATTAGATGTCATGGCATTTGCTTTCTTTCTGCCATTAGGCTTTCAAATAGGAGCCCCACATCAGAATCAGTGAGAGCAGTTTCATTCTTTTTTTTGATAAACTGATTTTATTGATTTTTCATTAAGAGAAAAAGGAACAGTGTGACAAATAATTGTCACTTCAAGTAGGATTACATTTGGCGAATGCAAAGCAGTGGCAGAAAATAAGTACAACACATCATTACATTGCTGTAACGACCCTGGCACCCCAATCCCATAATCATACTTCAAATCTATAAGTCCAGCCATTTCCCCCATATGCAACCGTGTTTACGGGGGAGGCCCTAACCTCATAAAGAGGCCGCTCTTGCACTGCACACCAATCTACCCCTCGGCACCACTGGGAAAGAGTGGGAGGGGCAGGGGACTTTCACCGGGCTACAATATCCCTCTTTGCAGCCACAAGGGCCGTTCCCAGGAAAGTTTGGTCAGCCCTTGTGCCATCCAAGCCCTAGTGGACCCCCACCAAAACCGCGTGGGGGGAGGGGAACCTCCCATCCCAACACCCCAGATAATTCAGCAACCACAGCTGACCAGAACCCCTGAATGACCGGGCACAACCATACCATGTGGTAAAAATCATGGGGGAGCATCAGCATACTGGGGACAAGCAGGGTCTGGGATCAGCCTTGCTCGGTGGAGCCTGGCTGGGCCGAGGAAAGATAGGCACCATACAGGTAGTATGTTTGGATCAGGCCTAGCTTAGAGGTAGTGGTGATTGTTCTGGGTGCCATCAATGCGTCACACCAATCATCGTCCTCTAGGGGACCTAACCATGTTTCCCACTGAGTCCTAAGATGGTCCAGGTTACCAGGGGTGCTAATTATCATAGTGCAATACATTTTAGATATTCCTCCTTTGCCCAAGGTACCCATTAACAATTTAGTCTCCAGTGGATTAAATTCCGGAAGTGATGTATCAGGATCAAGATGAGATTGAAGTGCATGTCTCAACTGGAGGTACCTATAGAATTGTGTGTGGGACAGGGCATATGTAGTTTAAAGCTCCTGGTAGAAGCGCATATGGGACCACGACCATACGTCTCCCAGCTGCAAGACCCCAATGAGGTCCCATCTCCTGCATTGGGTGTTTTAAATAAATCGTGACTTGTGGAAACACTTGTACTCTCCTGTGCTTGCGTGGAAAATGTGAATTCAGAAAAGAATGAGTAAAATAAATCGAAGGAAACAAAGGATAAAAAGATGAAATTAACAGAGTAAACGTGGATTAATTGAAAAGTTTAAATATGAATTTGATTTATTGGATTCATTGGCTGGTAACGGCTGTGCAGCTTGAAATGGAGTCATTTTGGTTCCTTCCTGTTCGTTCTAATAATTGCAGCGCAATTGGGCGGAGCGCGGAGCAAGCTTGCACGCTGATAAAAGGTTGAATTGGTGAATACCTATGAAGTAAAAGTTGAAATGGAGTAAAAAGCGGTGCGCATCTCACCACCACTGTCCCTTATATGTCCCATCTCCTGAAACACTGCAGCGATGGCACCTCCCTCAACCATGTGTTGTGTCAAAGAGGTGTTTGCTGTGTGAGTTTGACATCCCAGTGAATGTGTCTTAGAACAGCCCTCCATTCTTGTAAGGCCAGCTTGTTCGACAAGGGTATGGAGTTACAAAATAGATAGGATGTGGGGGAACCCGAGCAGAGTGAGCTTCAGGGGATAGCCCAGGTCCGACCACCCCCCATTGAACCAGTCATGGATGACCAACAAGTGTGACGCTAAGTGATAAAGGTATAAATTCGACACACCTAGGCCACCATCATAGGGTCCCCACTCGCAGAGAGAAAAATGCTAGGCGCGCCCTTGGACTGTGCCATAGAAAGGACGTTGCACCACTATCCAGTGCTCTAAACCAGGTATGCGGGATAAGAAGTGGCAAATTATGAAAGACATAAAAAAAACGGGGCAGGACCATCATTTTATAAAGAGCGATAGGTCTCATTACATTTAGCAGAAGGGATCGCCATTTGTCCAAGTCAGCCCTGGCCCTCGGAGTGAGGGGCTCCAGATTAAGGGCCCAGGCCAGCTCGAGGGCAGTGAAACCCAAATGTCCAGGTATTTAAAACTCAGGTGATGGGTGGGTATGGTGTCTTGCCAATCCACGCAGGCCCGAGAGGGGCTCAAAGGTACCAGTACAGACTTAGCCGGGTTTATCTTTATTTCCGATGCATCCTCAAAACATTGTAAAAGATTAAGACGGCGAGGCCTGCTCTGTGCTGGATTTGCCAAGCAAAGCAGGACATCGTCCGCATACAAGACAATGCGGTCTTCGTGGCCTGCAGTCCATTTCCAGCCAGTAGTCAGCACGTCAACTCGAATGAGACGCGCTAGGGGTTCGATTGTCAATGCAAAAAAGAGCAGGGACAGCCCTGCCTCGTACCTCGACCTATGGAGAAGGTGTGGGAGAGGACCCCGTTAATCTGAACCCTTGCCCTTGGATTAGAGTATAGTGTACAGACCATGCCCCTGAATCAGGGCCCAATCCCACCCCGCGCCAACACCATTTGGAGATAGCCCCAATCCACCGTATTGAACGCCTTTTTAAAGTCTATTAGGAGTAAAGCTAGATTCTGGTGTAAGAGATGACGGTGGGACAGGGCCACGTGTAGGTGCCTGAGACAGTGTTGCGTGCCACGAGTCGGCATAAAACCACATTGATCGCGATGTACCAATGCAGGGAGAACTCTCTTGAGCCGGGATGCTAACAGTGCTGCAAAGATCTTGATTTCCCGTAAACCAAGAAAATCGGACAATAATCAGCACAGGAAGTAGAATGGGGGCTGTGTCTTGTGTGTGGGGAATGTACCCGGTGGTCCTGCCTCTTCATTGAGGGCAAAGAAGTATGGGCTCAGAACATCCCGAAACGCCCGGTAGTACTCGACAGGGAACCCATCAGGGCCTGGAGTTTCCCCAGGTTTGACCCTGGACAGGGCCTCCTCCAGTTCTTCCAACGAGAAAGGTTCATCTAGAGTCTCAACTTCAGCCTGTGGAAGACGAGGAAGGGGATCATCAGAGAGAAATTGAGCGGCTAGAGTCGGATTCCTATCAGGCGGAACCACATAGATGCGGTGATAATAGCGAGCAAAGGCCTGCGTTATCTCTGAAAGAGACTAAAGGGTAGCACCGTGCTCGTCGGTGATCTCGGTATGAATCTATTGACGTGATGGTGAAATGTGAGCCAAAGTAATTTCCCATTCTTGCCCCCCTCCATAAATCCTAGCCATTGTGGCCCACCACAGATGCTTGGCTGCTTCCAGAGAGAGGAGGCAAATGTCCTCGTAGATCAGGGCCAAATGTTGGGAGGAACCATTGTCAGGTTCTGACTCAACCTGGGATTCTAAACGGAGGGCACGTGGCTCCACTTGGGTAAAGCTCAAGGAACGTGCATGCTTCTACAAGCACATTCTTCCTTTCGCAAAGCTGTGCAGTGTAGCTTTGCTAGCAGCCCAGAGAGTACCCACTGCAGCAACTGATCCTTCATTGTTATGAAAGTAGGCTTGTAGTTCATCTTTTAGGGCCTGTACAAACTTCCTATCCTGTAGATACCAGGTGTTGAGATGCCACTTAGATCGTGCATCCTCGGGGGGAGCCCAGATGAAGAAATACCACCTGCCAGTATCTGAACATGACTAATACTACGACAGTCGGGTGCCGGTAAGAAAATAAGGTCTATGCGGGAGTGAGAGTGATGCGCGGCTGAGGCATGTGTGCATTGACGGGCTCGCTGATGCCATGTCCTCCATGCATCCCAGAGCCCCAGGGCCATGGCGCAATCAGAGAGTCTACAAGCACCAGTGCACCGTGAACTAGAGGGGAGTCCAGTTGCATCGGACGCAGGGACAGGGAACGCATTAAAGTCTCCCCCTATTACGGTGAAGTCCTGCAGTAGGTCTAGGAGGATCTTAGTAAAGTCCTGAAAAAATACAGCGTGAGCTGCAGGAGGGGCATAAACGCTCACTATATTGACTGTTTGGCCTTCAGGTGTCCCTGTGATAGCGAGAAAGCGGCCCTATGGGTCACAGGTTTCCTGGGTGACCACAAGAGGAAAGAAGCGCCGCAACAAAACTGCACATCCATAGAGCCCTGAAAGTATCCTGCATGGAAGACCCTATCATATCCTCTGCGTGCCAGGAAGGGGAAGTAATTCCCCATGAGATGAGTTTCCTGGAGCAGAAGGACCGCCAGGTGAAGGCGGTGAGCATAGGTCAGGAATTCAGTGCGCTTCACTCGGTCTAGGAGGCCATTAATATTCCAAGATAGTAATTGGAAGGACGCCATCAGGGGGAAAGGAAAACGTAAGCGCCATGAGACACAGTAGTCCTGTAGCCATGTGAGCAGGGAGGTGCCAACGGGCCGTGTACAAGTAAATGCCAGAGATCTGGGTGCATCATGTGTATAAGAAGTGTGTGTGTTTTTGTGTGTGTCTCTGAGTAGAACACAACTGAGGAAGCAACCTTAAGGCAGGTCATGAAAAACAGTGGAAACAATAACACAATTGGAGAACCCCACCCCCCAACTCCCGCCCCACCCCATACTTCTTCCTGTCGCCCTAACGAGAAAACTGAAGAGTGGAATGAAAGACATTCAAAAGGGGGTAATCGTTTTCATCTAGATCCCTTCATCAAGAACGGATATCTACTTGCCATCAAATGGAAAGGGTCACATACAATAAAGAGTATGGCCAAGTACATCAAATACAATTACACAAACAACACAGTGCAGGAGTCAACGAAAGAGCAATGTCTCAGCCGGCAACAGTGTACCAGTGACCAGGAGAGTCTCTATATCTGCTTCTTGTGCTCCTGCGCCAGAAGCCAGGTTGCAGCTCGACGGCGAGGGGGACACTCCCACACCGCAGGAGAGCCAGAGGGTGACCCGAATAGACTGGTGAGGCAGTTTCTTTTGCGGGAACGGGTACTCTATCTGCGCTGTTTGGGTGCCAGTATGTGTCCAGGCGGCCCCCCAGCTCTTGCACCCCGAGATGAGGTCTCCATGTTACTTTGAAGGGGTCGGTCCTCCGTGATCCACGTCCACGCTGACTCTGGAGTCTCAAAGAAATAGGATTTGTTGGCGTGGATCACTTGGGGCTTGGCCAGCAACAGGAGGCGATATTGGAGGCCCATCTCCCTGAGGTTTTGTTTGATCTTGGTGTAGGATCGGTGCCTCTGCAGCACCTCCGGGTGTAATTTGGAAAAACGGAAACCTTAGCATCTCCGCAGCAAAGTTCTGGCCTGGCTCGCGCTTCCTGTAGAACCGAGTCTCTGTCTCGGAAATTCAGGATCAGGGCAATCATAGGCCTCGGAGATGCACCTGGGGGAGGCTTTGGTGTCAAAGCATGATGTGCCCTCTCTATCGCGAACGAGGAAGAAAGACGTTCAGCTGGCATCCAGGTTTCAATCCACGTTTCCAGAAAATCCACGACTTGCTGGGGTTTGGTCCGCTCTGGGATTCCGATCATGTGCACATTATTGCGTCGAGAGTGGCTTTTGGCGTCTTCCGCACTTCTGTGCAGTTCTGAGGTGCATGCAAGAAGGCTGTTGACCTGGACCTTAAGGGATGTAACCTCATCTTCCACTGCAGAGATTCGCACTTCTGCCTCTGTGATCCGCGCCATAGCATTTCTGAGGTCCTGACCGAGCAATGCCACGTCCATGCACACTTCACCAATTTTGTTTTCAACAGTTGCTTGGGATGTTTGTATGGCTTGGAGAATTATGGCTAGGTCGGTGGTAGGGGGGCACCTCTCGACCCCTCCCCAGCGTTTCCTTGTTAAATGCTCGTAGACCCAGTAGTGAACTGTTCCATGCGGGTCTGCGAGGTTGCTGGCCTCACTGATTTGTCTTTGCCTATGATGATGATATGGTTGTGTTCTGGTCAGATTCTCCTTATGTGGGAGCAATGATCTGCCTGTTCCAGCTGCGCAGCAGCCCACGCAGCCACCCGAGCGATGGGCGTAGAGCTTCATTGCGAATGGGCTGGGCAGTCAACCCGGTGTCCCCTTCAGGCCATCAGGGGCAGTCCGGTTCTATCTGTACAGCCATTCCCCATGCAGAGCTAAGGCGAGTCAAGTAGGCAGAGAGCAGAGCTGGCCGGAACCACCACACCAGCCACCACACCAGCCACACCGCATCCGACGAAGTAGGAGCACTCCTCAGATGGTGCTACAGCAGGATTTTCCATGCCAGAGGGGGCAGTGACACCTGGACCCCTGGAGACAAAGGTGTGAAGGGGGAAATCACCGTAGGCTGAGGAACACAGATCGGCAGATGCCCCACGCCGCTGATCCAGCGCGATATTAGCAAACAGCATTCATACACCAGATACTCACTTGGGCACATACATTCATACTACGCTAATACTTACGCTGTGGTGTCAGTTATACTCTTTATCAAAAAATCCCTGCTACCAATTACCTTCTGATTGAAGAGTAATGACTTACCAATGAATCCTTTGCTAATTGGGAAGTTTAAAATGAGTGACATTCATTATAATACATAAATCCTGAAATAATCACTGAGTCAGGAAATTTTAAAATGTTTATCTAAAATTTAGCAGAGTAAATTACAGAAACCAAATGGTACTTAATCGCAATACCCAAGATGAAGCATAGAATAATTATTGCTAATCAATGACGGTCCCTCAGGAAAGGAGAGGATAGAGACAGCAGCGCAACTAAAGGTTGCATTATATTTACCTAAGTGCGAGAACCAAACCCCTTGGCCAAGGAGTTGGAAAGAATAGGACCCAGGAAGGATGAAGAGCAAAAGACCTCCTCCAGGATCAGGACAGGACCGGTGACCTCTCTACAACCACGCCTGCGTCGTTCCCCTCTCTGATACTCGGCTTCTCCTCGATTCTCCCGTGCCTTCCTTCTAATGGACTCCGCCGCCCCCTCCTCAGGACCTCTTCAGGACAGGGATTCAGTCAGCAACCGATCAGCTTGGCAGTCTGGAGCTAAGAGCTAACTAATTAGCTAATTCTAAATCTGTTATACCCTTCTACGCCCATGTACCTCCCCATAATGTTGCTAAAATATGGGACCACTACTTCTGATTGGACAGGGACAGGGGGTGGATTCTCTCACCATATTGATTTGGCCTAAATTGTAAAGCCTATTGTCTTTAAACACCCGCCCATTCAAATTAATACATTTGCTTTATTTCCCACCCGTCTCACGACAAATGTTATACATTCTTCATGTACAAAGTATCAAAATTTAACAGGAAAGGCAAGAGTACAGCATCTTCGGCCATTAGGTCGTGGCCTTGGACGACGTCCAGGTTGACTTCATTCGTGTTGCTTTGCCAGCCAAACAGGACACATGCGCAGAACCATTTGCCTCTCGAGTTTTCAGATCACCAACCCAGGCCCAAGTTTACGAACTGATAAAAAGTCAAAGAAGAAGATATTAAAATCACAAAATAAAATGTTTCACTGTATGCCCACTTTTTCTACTCTATTCCCATTTAATTATAATACTGTCCCGCATTAGTAGCGTTAAGAAAACGACAATTTAATAATAACATGAGAGCAAGCTGAAGCATGTGAAAACATCAAGCAGCCATTTTAATGCACACTGCGCAGAAGCAGAAGTTTCCCACCAAGCAAAGAGAGACGTCACAACACGTGATATGGTTGAGACATGCGCAGATAGTTTCCCACGCTTTAGCAGCCATTTTAGATTACGGACAAGCGTTATTCATTAGTAAAACACATAGGCAAGCATCCTTTCTATTCGTGTAGTGTATGCAATGATTAATAGAGACAATACAAGTTTAATAAATTAATACTATGAGGAGGATTGTATACAAGCAAGTTTCGTTTATGAAACCTTGCTCCATCAATCCCCTCTCTGATGGCGTTTCTGAGCCATCAAAATACTACCCACAATCAGATGCCAACTTCTAGCAAATTACTTCATTCTCATACTTTCCATTTTTGCCATCCCCTTTCAATTTCTTGTATAATTCACTTCTCCACTCTTCAAGTTCTATTTCATCAATTTTTCGCTTCTTTCCTCTACCTGTCACTTTATATGTTCCACTCTTTCTACAACATTTGCACCATATTGTTATTGCCAATATTATTATTGCTATCCCTGCTAAGGGTACTAATATTTGACCTATAAGTCCTTTTCCTACATTAGCAAACCAGGTACCAATTGACGCAATACTACTTGTCAATCTTTCTCATACACTATCAACTTCCAGTGGTTTAAGTTCCTTCTCAAGTTTAGTTATATTCTGTATATACGTTCCAATTTCTGCACTCTTATCAGGAATATAAGTGCAACAATGTTTCGTCTTCAATAATTTACAGACTCCGCCCTCCTTTGCCAATATAATATCAAGAGCAAGTCGATTTTGCATCACCATAGATCTAATCGCAACCATCTCCGCATTAATCATTAGAAAACCTCCAGCAGTATCCGTTGATAAACGATCAACCACTGTAGACAATTTACATATTTTCCTTGAGTTCAGAATTATTCCCACTGAAGGTATCAATGCACCAAATATATCACCTGCAATTTCTGAAAAACTAGCTCTTTTACTACGTATTAATTCACTATTGTTTTCATTGCTCCCAGTGTTTCTTTTACGTGGTATATCTTTGGAAATACTATTCCAAAATAACAACTTCCATACCACCGTGCAGGAAGCCTAAAGTAAGCCTTATTCCCACACACATAATAAATTCCAGGAAAAACTGAATCTGTTCCTCCTTTGATTCCCCAACCTCCAAGAATTAAGAAATTGTGTTCACACTCACTGGTACCGATGAAAACATTGTTATAATCAGTCTTTAACCTATGGAGACAAATTTTTCCTGTCTTTACGAAATCCAGAGCCATAGCAGCTTGAGCCTTGCCAGGTGTATAACTCCCTTCTTTTTCTGCCCAAGGTGGTAAATGATCCTTATGCTCAGAAGCTTTCTTTGAAAATCTTGTCTTCTATCTTCTACTAAATTCAAAAATATCTTTTCTTCTTCATGTAAAGAACATGTTAGATTGTGTCTATGTGCATGTGTTATGTCTATTGATTTCATTGTTAAGAAAAATTCTCCCATAAACTGTGCGTCTTGACTACTAAGCACTGGGTTCATACTCTTGCGAATCGGAACCTCAGAAAATATCACATCTAGGTTTGAATAATAATACTGAAGTCTCCCTGTTCTATAAAATAAACTAGACAAAACACTACATGATATGCCATATGTCAGTGGTAAGTGATGGTATGTTAATCCTTCTGCTACTGATTCAGGTAACTTCATACAGACATAACAGTTACTAACTTCCATTGTGTCTACATATTGAAACAATAACTTTGTGAAAACGTTTAAACTAGTGTCGTTGTCAGCTATTTCATGATGAATTTCTGGTTCATTCTCTGCCATTAGTTCTACTCTATTGCCCTTCATGTTTGCTGTCCTCTCCTTAGTTTCATTATTAATCTTTTTATCCATTATCATAAGGTAAGGAACTGCTACAATCAGGACTAACCATACTATAAGCACCATTACTAGACTACATATGCATATTGCACAGCATCTTCTACAACATCTCTGTTTTGGTCTCCCAGCAACTCTATCGTCAGGCATTTTCGACAAGGAAGATCGCTCTTCTTATCTATTTCCTTTTCTTTATATGACTCTTTTGCTTAGTCAAGGTGGTCTTGTTTCTTTTTCGTACGTCAGTTCTGCACTTGTTCCTTCGTCACCACTTTCACTTGACTCTGAGCTTTCGTAATCTTCAAGAATGATGTAAGTCCAATCAGGACCCTTGAATTTGTTATTCACAAGTTTCAGTCTTTTACTTCTTCTTTTCTCAGTTTTATTTTCTTGTTCAGTTTGACTTGTTACTTCATTCACTTGATCTGGATCTTCACTTCTGGTTGTTATGTGGTATTTTACTCTTTTAATGACACTCGGCCAATGATCTCCTTTTCTTGTTTTCTTTGTTTGCACTGTTTCTTTATCTTTGCCACAAATCGCTCCCAATCAGCCTGGTTCACCCCGGAGCTGCGCATAGAAAAACGAAAATGTAGAAACTTGGAGACACGTTGGCGCAGGTCACATAATTTAAAAGATAAAGAAATCTTTAAGGCTGCTATCTCCTCTTACCACAGCAGCATAAAAGGAGCATGGAAAAAGTTCATAGCCCAGCAACTCAACTCTGCCGAAAACAGGTCTAAAGCCTTATTTCAGATACTAAAATCTTTCACAAATCCGAGGGCTTGTGAGAAACCAGAGATTTCTTCGCAATCCCTATGTGACAACATTGCGCAGCATTTCACTAATAAAATCGATCTAATTTATGATAAAATTGCTTCTGCCGAGAAGCAATCCATAACTCCTCCTTCCCTCTTTACTGAGGTTCCCTCAGCTTCACAAATGTTAAGCAATTTCCCCTCATGACTAATGAGATGGCGGATGACTTACTCCGATCAGTCAAATCGGGCTCCCCACTAGATGTCATACCTGCAAAAGTAGCTTCCCTCCTTGCGAATGTACTCTCTTCTTCTGTTAGTACCATCCTTAATCTTTCCTTGATAGAGGGCTATCTCCCTCAAACTTGGAAGGCGGCGCAGGTCATCCCAATCCGGAAAAATCCCAAGGCCTCTATGACTGACCTGTCCAATCTACGGCCCATCTCCCTCTTACCTCATCTGAGCAAAGTCTTGGAAAAATATATTAATCTACATCTTTCTACCTATGTCGAAACCAACATCTGTCTAGATCCTTCACAATCTGGTTTTAGGCCCAATGATAGCACAGAACTGGCCCTATTGGAAGTCACGGATAACATCAGAATGACTCTTGATAGTGGCCAGTCTACCATACTTGTGCTATTGGATCTCTCTGCGGCATTCAACACGATATCTCACCAGATTATGCTCATGAGACTGAGGGAGATTGGACTCCACGGAGCGGCCTTACAGTGGATGACTAGCTTTCTGTCATCTCGTACTCAGACCGTCAACCTGGGCCTATTCCGTTCTAAGACCACGGAACTGACCAAGGGTGTTCCGCAGGGCTCGTGTTTAAGCCCCACGCTTTTTAACATCTATATTGCTCCCTTGGCCCACTTGCTTAGGTCTCATGGTTTTCTGCCCATTTCCTACGCTGATGACACTCAGCTTCTCTTCACCTTTGACAAAACCTCAACCTGTGCACTGACTTCCTTCGCTGAAGGTATGACTGCCATATCTGATTGGATGAGGAGAAATTTTCTCCAATTAAACGCAGGGAAAACCGAGATAATGCTCTTTGGAGATGCCCCTTTACTCTGGTCTCCGAATTGGTGGCCGGCCGCTCTCGGTCCACCCCCCATTCCTAAAACCTTAGTTAAGAATCTGGGCATCCATCTTGATCAGGCACTTACTCTGAAGGAGCATGTCGCCCGAACTGTTAGCAATTGCTTCCACGTGCTGGGCATGCTACGCCGAGTCTTTCCCTTTTTGCCAGATTGCACACGGAAAACTCTCATTCAGACTATGATTCTGGGCCGCCTTGATTACTGTAATGCTCTTCTGCTTTCTGCAAACGAGTCTTCCCTTAACAGGCGTCAGGTGGTCCAGAACACTGCGGCTCGGCTCATTACGAATTCCACTCCTGGAACCCCTTCTTTGCCGCTGTTACGTAGACTTCATTGGTTACCAGTCCGTAAGCGGATAAAGTTTAAGGCTGGCTGCATAGTCTACAGAGCTATCCATAATAAGGGTCCTTCTTACATCTCGTGCAAGCTTAAGCCTTACTCTCCGTATAGGACACTGAGATCTAGCTGTAAACTTCTTTACAGGTACCAAGGGTCAGGAAAGCCAGACTTGGTGGGAAATCTTTTCCCTCCTCGCCCTCTATACTGGAATGAGCTCCCCCTACAGCTCCGACAATGCCCGGACTATCTACGCTTCAGGAAACTGCTAAAAGCCTCCCTGTTTTAATCTGTCCTTGCCCGCCCGTAGGTTCGCCTCAGCGCAGAGATACCCCTTCGGGAGTGATTCAGGCGCTCTACAAAACCCTTAAATAAATAAATAAATAAATCTTTTTATTTTCACTTCTTAGTATTGTTTCGTGTTCTGCAATTACTGTGTTTCTTGTTTGCTCTTTTTCAGGTCTGATTGGTTTCTCTGCAACAGCTCCGCTGTGAGTTTCCAATAAGGGATCTTGTTCTTGATTTATTTCTTCAGGTTCTTGATCTTAATGATCTTTTTCTTCTGTGCTTTTTTCTTGACCTAACTTATTCTGATCAGGGCTTATTGCACTTTGTACTTCTGCAGCCTGACTGGATTCTTCTAAATCTGTCCGTCCCTGCTCAAAGTTTATCAGATCTTCGTTGCTTTGAGCCCAGTTTCCTTTCCCTATCTGATCTTGCTCAGGTTCTCTTATTGTCTCTTCTTCTTGTGCCTGAGCTGCTTCTTCTTCACCTATCTGATCTTCTTCAATTTCTTCCAAATTTGTTTGACTTCTTGTTCTGTGGTAAACTTCAGAAACTTCTACCACCGGTATCCAATACTGACTTGTGCTGGGTTGTTCTTCTTCAGCTTCTCTTGAATCTCGAGCCTGAGATTCCTCAGCTGGGCAACCTTCAGCTTCCTCAGTGATTGATGCTGTCTGAGGATTATCTTCTTCAGGATCTGGTACTCTTTTGGTGTGGCTTACGTGAATCCAATTAGGAAATCCTGCACACTTCACTGCTGTGTTTGTGGTTAGTATGACTTGACAAGGACTGCTCCATCTGGGTGATAGACACGTTTCTCTGGTGTGATTCTTCACTACCACCCAGTCACCAGGATTCAGATCATGTTCCTGTTCAGGCTGCCTGGAAACTGCGTCTTCTCCAACCTGGTGAGAGACAGAACGCACTAGGTCAGCCAGTCCTTTACAATAGTACTGTACCATATCATCAGATATATTCAGTAGTTTGTTTGTGGGAACATGTGTTTGTCTCATTGCTCTTCCCATCATTATTTCGTGTGGGCTCAATCCTGTGTTTCTGTCAGGTATGCTTCTGAGTCCCATTAAAACAAGTGGCAATGCATCTGGCCATTCTAATGATGTTGATGCACACATTTTTCCCAATCTTGACTTTATAGTGCCATTCAATTGTTCAACCACTCCAGAAGCTTCTGGACGATATGCACAGTGCAGTTTCTGTTGGATTTGGAATGCTTCACAGATTAGTTTGATCACTTCACTGTTAAAATGTTTTCCTCTATCTGATTCCAAAGTTACTGGGAAACCAAACCTAGGAATGAGCTCTCGTAGCAACAATTTTGCCACTGTAATGCTATCATTTCTCCTGGTAGGGTAAGCCTCCACCCACTTTGAAAACAGACATACTATGACCAGTACATATTTCAGCCCTCTGCATGGTGGTAACTGTATAAAGTCAAATTGAAGTCTTATAAATGGTCCTTCTGCTTTTCCAATCTTTCCAAACCCAATTATTGTCTTCCTCCCTGGATTGTGCATCTGGCAAGTTAAACACCTTTGGCAAAGACTCTCTGCAACAGCCCTGAATTTAGGATTATACCAGTTTTGTCTGAAGAGCCTAATCATTGCATCTCTCCCTATGTGTGTGTCTCCATGATACATTCTGGCCATTTGTGAGAGTAGACAATCTGGCATGACTGGTCTGCCATCAGCACTGATCCACACTTCATCATCTCGTCTCTGAGAACAACCTACTTTGATCCACAAATTCTTTTCACTTTCATCAACTTCATCTTGCAGTCTTTTAACATCATTCCATGTTTCAGGCGGCATATACAGCATAAGTTGGCAGCTGATTCCCATTCTTTCCACCCTCTTATTGACTGACAATCTATTTTTGGCACAATGTTGAGCCACCAGATCTGCGTATCTGTTGCCGACTACCACCCAGTCATCTCCTGACTGATGTGCGGCACATTTCACCACAGCCAATTCTTTTGGTGATTGTATTGCTTCCAGCAATTTCTTTACAAACTGTCCATTTTTAATGGGGGATCCTGAAGAAGTCATGAAATCCCTCTGCATCCATAATTGGCCAAAATCATGCACAACCCCGTAACCATATTGACTATTAGGTAAATATAGTTACTTTTTGACTCCTCCCAATTTTGCAGGCTTTTATCAATGCAATCAATTCAGCTACTTGTGCAGATTTGACTCCTGGTAAATAGGATGCTTCAACTATTCCAGTTAATTCACATACTGCATAGGCAGCAGTTAGTTTACCGTCTTCATGTCTTTGACATGAACCATCAACAAATAGCTCCCTGTCTGGCTTTTTAAGAGGCTGTTCCTCAATATCTGGGCGTGGTTTTGTGCATAATTCTGTAATCTGTAAACAATCATGTTCATCTTCTTCGTCATCTTTAATTCTCTCATGATATGGGTCTGGTAGTAAGGTTGCTGGATTTATTATAGTACACCTTACCATGGTCACATTTTCAGCACCCATTATTATTCTTTCGTATTTAGTCAGCTGACTAGGAGTAAGATACTGAGTTCGAGTTCTTGTCAACAAAATTACAACCGCATGTGGAACATACACTTTTACAGGATGTCCCATCACAATTGACTCACTTTGTTCAATGCTCAAACAAGTAGCCGCCACTGCTTTTAAGCATCCTGGCAACGCGGCTGCTACTGGGTCCAATGTAGCAGAAAATATGCTATAGGACGTCTGTCTAATCTGTGTCTTTGAGTTAGGACAGAAAGTGCACAATTTTCTCTTTCATGACAGAACAATGCAAATTCTCTTTTATAATCAGGCATGCCTAAGGCAGGTGCTGAACATAGGGCATTTCTCAATTTTACAAAAGCTCCTACACTTTCATCATCCCACTCAACAGGATCCTTTGCTTTCTTTTTCGTCATGTTAATTAAAGATTTAGCTAGTAGGGAAAATCCTGGTATCCATTGCCGACAGTAACCTACTATTCCTAGGAACATGCTTACTTGTCTTTGGGTTACAGGCATTTGCATTTTCTTTATTAATTTTACTCTTTCAGAGGTTACTCTTCTTTTTCCCCTCTCAATTTGGTGTCCCAGATACTTAACAGCTGTTGTACAAAACTGCAATTTTTCAGGTGAGACTTTATGCCCTTCTTCTGCCAAAAGATTTAATAATGCTATGGAATCAACAACACAATCCTCTCTGGTGTTTGATGCCACCAATAAGTCGTCGATATATTGCACTAGGACTGAGCTTCCTGGCATCACTAATTTCTCAAGGCACTTTTTCAATATCTGATTGAAAATGGAAGGACTTTCCGTGTACCCCTGAAGGACACGATTCCATACATAGACTTTGTTCTCAAATTTCAATGAGAAAAGATATTGGCTGTCTGGATGCAATGGTATTGAAAAGAACGCTTGACACAAATCGATTACTGTGAACCATCCTGCACTCCACGGAATCTGGTATAGGATTACTGCAGGATTTGGTACTATAGGACAACATGGTTCTACAATCTTATTTATTTTCCTCAGGTCCTGAACAATCCTATATTTTCCACTAGGTTTCTTCAATCCCATTATTGGTGAATTACATGGGCTACTCATTACTTCTTTTAGTATGTTTTGTTCAACCATTCGATCGATTTCTTCAATGGCTCCTGCTTTTACTTCTGCACTCATTCTGTACTGTCTGGTATTTGGGAAAATTGCACCTTCCTTTACAGTAATTTTAACTGGGTCTATTTTAGCCATAAGTCCTACTTCTTTTCCTGTGAAATTCCAAACTATGGGGTTTACTGTACCTTTTAATTCTTCTGGCAACTCGTCTTTTGTTATTAACGAAAACATCTCATCTACTTCTGTACCCTGTTTTGCAATCATAATTGTATATACATGGTCTTCATCTGGTGTTTGAACTGCCACACCATCCGGGGTGCAGAAAATTGTACAATTCATCTTGCACAACAAATCCCTACCTAATAAGTTTACTGGACTTGAATCACACACTACAAATTGATGCATTTCTCTGAAGTTTCCAATTTTAACTTCCATTGGTTCGGTAAGAGGTGTTCTAATCCTTTGATTAGCTACCCCCACTACTTGGATATTTTCACCAGAGAGAGGAAGGTCTGGAATGTCTGCTGTTCTTACAGTAGACCGGGTAGCACCAGTGTGCAAAAGAAAAGTAATATCATTAGCTTTCACATTTCCTTCAACATATGGACCTGACTGGTCTACCGGTAGGGATGCGCCAAGTACGCACTCCTTCTCCCCCTCTCCTAGGCACCGTCATGAACTGTATTGACAGAAATCGTCCTGCAAAAGAAACTGTGATGTTATATAATCATTCTTACCACTTCCTCCTTGATATCCGATGTCTGTACCATGCTTTGCTCTGCTTACATTACCCTGAATAGGTGCAGGTGGCAACTGACTCTGAGGGTTTACACCCTGCTGTGAGTCATTCTGCGTCTGTGGATTTAAATTTTGTTTTGGGCCATTATTATTCCGGGTCTTTTTACATTCATCCTTCCAATGCCCCAATTTTCCGCATCCATGACAAGGAAATTTCTTTTTAGCTTCTTCTCTACTCATTCGTCCTCTAAATTTTCCACCATTCCCAGTATCTCCATTCGTTCCAGAATCTTTTCCTTGATTTTCACTCGGATTTTCCAAATTAATTCCCTGTTTCTCAGCCATTTTCACCTGTGCCCACATCACTTTTTCCTGCAATTTCTTGTGTCTATCCTCAATATCGTCTCCACAATATTTTGCATACTTCAAGATTTCATCAATCGGCTTCCCTTGCCAACACAGCATATGCTGTTTAATCATCTGACAAATTTCTGGCTTCAAACCGTAAACAAATCGATACACAAACTGACTCATGTTCTTGTCTCCAATGTCCTCAAATCCACTATACTGTTTAAATACCTGCAATAGATGCTCATAGTATGAATGTACCGATTCATTAGCTTCTTGGGTAGTTCGATCTATTTTCACCCAATCTGTTTCTTTCGGTGGTATTTTCCCTTTCAGGTAAGTTATCACCTGCTGATACTTTTTCATCACATCATTTGACGGGGCACCTGTTTTCGGATCTCTAGGATATTCGTCACTTGGCCAATCCACTGTGATTTTGCAATCTGTCCATAAATCGGCAGCTACCACTATGTCAAACAAACCATCCAAATCCTTCAACAATACCTTTGACACCTTCACAAACCTGTCAACCTGCTTGTACCATTCAATTGGTTTTTCTCTCAACTTTGGAAAATCATTCGTAAATGACAAAATATCCTGTCTGCTCCATGGGACATGTACATATCCTCCTCCCGCAACTTCTCGCATTGGATACATTTGGTCTGCTTTCCCTGTCTCTTTCATCACATATTCAGATGCTGTTCTACTTGTTCGTGCTTCTTCCTTTTTCTTGGCCCACCTAGTTCTCCATTTATCCAAATCTCCCCATTTTTGCAAAACTATCATTAATTCTCTTATTTGTAATTTTCTTCCAGAGGCATTCATATTTTCTAAATCTTTGTCTGAAAATTCTGCTCTATAGGGCTTCTGTAGTACTTTTGATCTCCCTATTTCTATTCCCATCTGTAGAGCTAAATTGGACAATTTTTCATGGAATAACCTTACATTTCTTGTGATACTTCTGCACATGAACAATAATTCTTCATCATCATAGGTATTTAAGCGATCTAGTCCTACATTTCCTGCTATTATTTCTTCTAATTCGACTTTCAATTTATGAATGTCCATTATTTTTGGAGGTGTGCACTGTTTAACTGATTCTTGTGCCTACCTTTCTAAATCTTCAGGGGTGACTATTGTGGCACTTTTTGCTCCTGATGAAGTCACCAGACTTATATCTTTTGAACACCCAGGTGTAGTTCTCTTGGGAGTAATATTGACAGAATCTCGAATGGGTAAATCCATCAACGATATTGTGGATTCGCTGTCACTAAAGTGATCTTCAACCATTACTACTGCTTCAGGGTTTGTAGCGTTTACAGGAGTAGGTGCAAGTATCGGTGGAGGACAGTTTCCCTGAGTACCATATAATGGAACTACTGGACCAATTGTTACAGGTATGGTCAATGAATCAGGATGTACTTTTATCTGTGTTATTTTCTGTATTAATTCTGCTCTGGTATTCTCTAGGGCTTCTCTTTCTTTGTCATGAAGTATTCTACTAGGGGTGAATTCATGCATTACCTGTGGCACTAATGGAGTTTTTATCGGTGGTGCACTTGGGGTGTATCCACTTGTCCCTTCCTGATATGGTGGGGGGTTTCTTAACATTTCCTCCATAAATTCGTCTTCAGAGTCGTCACTTCTCATTAAATGTTTTGTCTTTTCTGTGCATTTACTTCCTAATTTCTCCTCTGCTGTTAACAATGGATATAATCCTTCTGTAATCATTGCCCTTCTCCATTGTTTCATCTGACCGTCCCTAGACTCATGTAGGTATCTGGGGAAAAATCCTCGATAACCCCTATTACTCCTAGATCGGTCACGCTCAAATGCCTCGGTTTCCCATTCCTCTAAGGCTTCGTATTGAGTTAATCTAGGTCTGGGTTCTAAGTCATTCATCCTCAATCTCAAGTTTTGCAGAATTCGCCCATTGAACGTGCCATTCTCGGGAAATGCTAGTATTCCATCATTTTTGGTATATTCTATCCAATTCTCCATCCATACACAAGTATGATAACCTCTCTCCATCATCATGAATGAAGCGGGCGTTTTAGCTGGTGGAATGATAATTCCTTCCCTAGTTTTGATCGGTTTGTCCTTTTTAAAATAATTCTTAATCTTTTGTAAAAATGACATTTTTCTCTTTTCTCCGTACATCTTGGGTAAGTACCGATGTATAAAATTATATTCTGCAAAGCCTAAATATCTCCTATCCGGACGAATTCCTGTTAAAGTCGGATCGCATTTTAACATGCAATCCTTATCCACTAAGAATTTCGCTTTTATATTTTCGTCCAATCAAATGTCTGCTATCTTTTATTTCCGAGCCAATCCTTGCGCTGCCTTTTGGTGACGTTTGTCTGTCAACCTGTCCTTTACAATCTGCTCTTTTCTGTCCCTCGCTGTTTCAACCAATCCCAGCGCGGTACCTGTGACGTCAGTACTGCTCCTAACTACTGACCCCTCCTTTACAAGAGTCTCTCCACACCCGCTGATTCAACCAATGTGACGTCAGCTCCCTCTCCGGCAACTGACCCTCCCTTTACAAAAATTTACGCAAACTTATTTTCTCTACAATTCTTAATTTCAGTAACAACATAAAACATTCGCTATCGTGCCAGTTTCTTCTAAATTCGAAAAAGATAGTTTCTCTCACACTTAGTAAAACCTTTCCGTTTACTTAAACATACACTACGAGTAAAACCCTTCCGTTTACTCTTCAAACAAGCTCCAGAAGTACATGTTACTTCTTCAATGTTACCCTTTCTAGGTGATATAACATCAAATTTTCACCAGCGTACTCTTTTGCTATTACTCACACGCATAGATTCCCTAACGAGTACTGATAGTCCTGCTTAACTTTTCAGCACTATTTCTGCCTGACAGAGAACCTCACTGCAGTATGGCTTCCACTTACCATCCGCTATTCTTTTTACCCCGGGGAATTCTAGACAACATAAAACAAACTTCGAATATACGGATGTTAGTTCATAAAAATAAAATTCTCATTACCCAATTAACAAAGAGTAACCATCCTCTGATTACCAGAAAACTGATCCAGCACGATATTAGCAAACAGCATTCATACACCAGATACGCACTTGGGTCCATACATTCATACTACGCTAATACTTACGCTGGGGTGTCAGTTATACTCTTTATCAAAAAATCCCTGCTACCAATTACCTTCTGATTGAAGAGTAATGGCTTACCAATGAATCCTTTGCTAATTGGGAAGTTTAAAATGAGTGACATTCTTTATAATACATAAATCCTGAAATAATCACTAAATCAGGAAGTTTTAAAATGTTTATCTAAAATTTAGCAGAGTAAATTACAGAAACCACATGGTACTTAATCGCAATACCCAAGATGAAGCATAGAATAATTATTGCTAATCAATGACGGTCCCTCAGGAAAGGAGAGGATAGAGACAGCAGCGCAACTAAAGGTTGCATTATATTTACCTAAGTGCGAGAACTAAACCCCTTGGCCAAGGAGTTGGAAAGAATAGGACCCAGGAAGGATGAAGAGCAAAAGACCTCCTCCGGGATCAGGACAGGACCGGTGACCTCTCTACAACGACGCCTGCATCGTTCCCCTCTCTGATACTCGGCTTCTCCTCGATTCTCCCGTGCCTTCCTTCTAATGGACTCCGCCGCCCCCTCCTCAGGACCTCTTCAGGACAGGGATTCAGTCAGCAACCGATCAGCTTGGCAGTCTGGAGCTAAGAGCTAACTAATTAGCTAATTCTATATCTGTTATACCCTTCTACGCCCATGTACCTCCCCATAATGTTGCTAAAATATGGGACCACTACTTTTGATTGGACAGGGACAGGGGGTGGATTCTCTCACCATATTGATTTGGCCTAAATTGTAAAGCCTATTGTCTTTAAACTCCCGCCCATTCAAATTAATACATTTGCTTTATTTCCCACCCGTCTCACGACAAATGTTATACATTCTTCATGTACAAAGTATCAAAATTTAACAGGAAAGGCAAGAGTACAGCATCTTCGGCCATTAGGTCGTGGCCTTGGACGACGTCCAGGTTGACTTCATTCGTGTTGCTTTTGCCAGCCAAACAGGACACATGCGCAGAACCATTTGCCTCTCGAGTTTTCAGATCACCAACCCAGGCCCAAGTTTACGAACTGATAAAAAGTCAAAGAAGAAGATATTAAAATCACAAAATAAAATGTTTCACTGTATGCCCACTTTTTCTACTCTATTCCCATTTAATTATAATACTGTCCCGCATTAGTAGCGTTAAGAAAACGACAATTTAATAATAACATGAGAGCAAGCTGAAGCATGTGAAAACATCAAGCAGCCATTTTAATGCACACTGCGCAGAAGCAGAAGTTTCCCACCAAGCAAAGAGAGACGTCACAATACGTGATATGGTTGAGACATGCGCAGATAGTTTCCCACGCTTTAGCGGCCATTTTAGATTACGGACAAGCGTTATTCATTAGTAAAATACATAGGCAAGCATCCTTTCTATTCGTGTAGTGTATGCAATGATTAATAGAGACAATACAAGTTTAATAAATTAATACTATGAGGAGGATTGTATACAAGCAAGTTTCGTTTATGAAACCTTGCTCCATCACCGCCCCCGACTAGGTACAGGAATGCGGCAGCAGGCGTTCGTGGTGCATCAGGGGGACTTGCAGCCTCCAGTCGGTCTTACCCACAAGACTCACTGGCGTATCAGACCTGGGGTTATGTTCTTAGGTCAACGAGCAGCGCCCTCTACCCTACCGGTCCCACGGAGGAGAGGTGGGGGAGGCAGAAGCCTAGGATGCAGAGTGGTCAGTCCTGGATCCAAGCACCAGGCCCACTCCTCTCCCAGTCGATGTGTGGCCACCAGGATTCAGGGCAGCCCCGCCTGGCAACTTCACGGGCAGCACGATAATGTGGGTACCCCCCTGGTCCACTTCACAAGTCCATCCAGGGCTCCGGGGGTCCCACCTCCACATGCAGCACGGTTCTCAGGGGAGAGAGGAAGGCAGGAGGGGAGGCCTCAGAAAGACCTCGACCACGCCGCCCACCAGCACAGGCTTTGGGGGTGGTGAGCAGACAGTCCCATGATCAAGCTCCTCCCTGGACCCTCATCTCTGTTCGTCGCTGCCTTCAGGAAGCTTCAGCAGGCTGCCACTGTGGTCCTCTCCACACACCGGAGCACGGGCGAACCTCCTCCCCTTTGCATGCCGCATGCCAGCCGCCTCGTTTCCGCGGCTCACACAGGCCCGTGGCATCACAACCGATGTGAGGGCTCCCACACGCAGCTCCCAGTCCTGGGACACCTCTGCAGCTGCGCCCCACTTCAAAGGCCATCAGGCCCCAGGGGACGACCTTGATGGCAAGTGTAGAGACGGGTGGCAGTCGGGAGGAAGGGGATCTATGCGGAGCTCCACTAACGAGCGGCTGCTATGTTGGCTTTCCAAGCCATGCCCCAGTAGTTTCATTCTTGAGCTCGAACTGCTTACCAGCAAGGATAAAGTGGGAGCTAGGACTATGCAGCACGGAAAAGGAGTGGACACTCCCCCTCTTAGGACAGTGACCACTTCCTGTCCTTGAGTGGGTCAGGAAGAGGTGAAGGGGATACAAATGCACAAATCTATTCTAGAAAAAAGGTATATGGGTGTAGATAAGGCCCCTCAGTCATAGAGGATGTGATAAAAGGGAACAAAACTATGTAATAAGGCACCAGTTTTAGTACAGTTAACTATCTCCTGTCGCCTCTTCTGCGCCTTCAATATTATGTACCAATGTCAATGTTAAAATCGAAAACAAGGGCTAACATTTTTCAAACGTTCTGCTTATTTCTAAAGTACCCTTTTCACCTCTTACAGTCAATATGGAAGCTCTGGGTCTCAGCCAAAATATAATATTTGATTTGCACCACCAGGCATGTACTGGATTAAAGGTTCGATTAAGAGCCATATTTGTGGCCTGTCAGCACACTTGTTGGTTAAGGCCCTTTCTCTGTCCACCTCCCTAGACCACCAGAAGACCGTACACCACATCTCCCGCTCTGAATTCTTTTATCCTTTTTAGAAACAAACTCCCAAAGCAGTGGCTGTTTCTGAAAGAAAGCAATAATGTCCCTGATGTGCTAGGAGTTTTCCCTGTGCATAAGGGACATTTCTAGATCTTTGGCCAAAGCAGATTAAACTCTCTCAAATGCCCAATGTAATAAAACAAATCTTAAATTAAAGAGCCATACATATATATTTGGAGGAGCTTTGGGTCAGTCCTCTTTAACCATTGGTCTGTTCAACTTTCATTAATTTCTCACTTCCCTAAGTCAGCTGACCCGCCACTGCTCGACACGTTGCGGCTCACCCAACTGTAAATAAATGATGCGAAGAAACTGCATGTTTGGCAAAGCGAAGCTCTGCTGATTTGTGCCGTACCTCCCACTCCTCCAAACCCCTAATGAGACCATAAGTCTTTGCACACAACTTTAAAGTAATAAAGATAACAGTGCATTCTCACTTTTAAGCAGACAATATGTGTATCTCCTTCCAACTCTCGAATGAGAATTGCTGCAGGCACTCAAATCTCAGCTCCCAACCAAGCATCAGGTACTCGCTGTATTTTTAAAATGCTATTTGCTGAAATTGTGATATGGGACCCATAGCATAAACTCTGACTTGGATAGATCTGGTGGAGTCTTCTAAGGGAACTCATCCAATCATGCACATGGTAAGGAAAGTATGCTCCAGGGGATGTACAAACAAACACAAGATGGTGAAGGAAAGCCATTGCATAAGAAGCAAGCAAGTAAAATTGACAAGGCAGTCAACCAGATCTATCGACAACAACAGCTAAAAGCTGTCTGTAGGCCTAAAAATGTTCGCCCTGAAAGAATGTTAATGCATTCATTGAGGTCTGCTTTCCCTTGCAGGCATCCATCCCTGTATTTGTAGGGGAGGAGAAAGGTCACAAAATGCCTCCTGTCTCATAAATATTAACAGGGAAGGAGTTGTTAGACCTGCTTCCAATGCCCCTTTCCCAATGTGACCGATTAGTACAATCACATCGCAAAATGAAGCCAAGATTGGAAACCAATTGGTGGTGAACAAACACTGACTGGTTTACGTCCTCGCCTTAGTACATCGGACCCTATTTCCTATAACACCATGGTCATACTTTATGGGAGGGTGGGGAGGAGAATGCCTTGCGTTTAGCCTGACTTCCTACAGTGGGAAGGGAAGAGCAATTATTAAAATTACAAACGGTAAAATACAAACATGACAGACCAGCAAATTCTCTTGAGAATAAGCCTGTGGATGTAATTCTTTTGGGGGAGATTATGTGGTTTGGAAAGCACTGTTTATACGTGTTTCTATTTGGTAATAACTATAGCAAATCATGTACCTCCTTCTAGTCAGTATGAAACAAGTATCAGTGTGGCACATAGGACACAAATAATGCACATTCATTAAATTCCACAACCAGGAATTCGTCGTCGGAGAGAACGAGGGGTACCCACGTCCTCCACTGACCCTCCCGTTGGCCCTGGATTACCTTTAACCCCTTCCTTCAGTGCCTCTCACAGCTTTGCAGCCAGTGACACGAACAGAACTCCTGGCGCGAGGGCCTCGTTTTCCCCCAGCCCCGTATCCGTTCGCCATGGATTATATTTAACCCCTTCTTGGCCGACACTGCTTCAGTGCCTCTCACAGCTTTGCAGTCAGGGACAGGAACAGAACTACAGGCGCGAGGGCCTCGCTTGCCCCCATCCCCGTATCCAGTGACACTTCCTGAATCCTTTCAAAGCCCCACTCTCACCCCCAGGGCAGCGCGCAGGCATTCCAGGCATTTCATAGGGTGCCATTTAATGCAGCTTTGACGTCTCATATCGCTCAGCTCGTACTCCAACAACAAAACCACCCATATTTTTAGCACTCGAGAGAAAGATGGCCTGGAATGTCTCTCATTCTCGCCTTTGTCTATTGTGTCTGTAGCTTTGTAACACGAGTGCGTCTGCATTTTTAGCCTCACTTATTTCGATCATTTGTTCCTTGAACACATTCTACTGGAAAATCAATTTGTCAGGGCTCTTTCTGTTACACATTCTTGCATTATTTAACGTTTTTCGTTGCATATTTTTACATCATTTCTCTCCAACTCGTGTTGCAAGTGTGTAATATTTCATACACCATTTATATACCATGTTGTTTCTTTTTGCATTTGTTCCATAGTAGCAAACATGCTACACATTACGCAAAGCACCCTTTAGACGAAAACTGTCGATGTCATGTCAAAATCTGCGTACAAAGCACCAATGAAAGGAAATATTGACATGATATCAACACCCACCATTTACGAACCACAAGTCACAAATGGAACTGCCTATTGGCGACTAAATTATGAGTGCACAAATTATTTATCACAATACTGTTCATTTTAGCTATCCCAAAAGGATGAAAGGCTGAGCTCGAACTGTCAGGCCCCTTGACCTGCAGGCTACCCATAGATTTGGGCCACTATAGCTCGACCCCCACCCCCCCTTTTTTTAGGTAGCCCTGCTTACTACGTGAGTGCGTAAATAGGTACGCCTTGAAGGTCACACAGAATGTTAAAAGGCCGGGACTCCAATGGTTAAAACCTTTTAGCGCATTTATGAAAATACATTTTAAGACAGCAACGCATATGTGATAGTGAGTGAAAGGCACTAAATGAGTGTGCAATATTTCAGTGTGTTTTGCTTTGCCTATTTCATGTTCTCTTACATGCCTTTGTCAATCAGCTCGAAAAATCCAACTCCTTGTAAGAAAAAGTGGAATGGGGGCACAGTCCTTTCTATTTGTGCTAATTGTATATGACTATTCCCCAAATATTGCGATTTTATCCCAGTTTTGGATGTTTTGTGGCCCATTCACAAAGGCCTGCAGGAGTACGGTAAAAACAACACAGGATGGCAGGATACAGTGGACAACGATAGGACGAGTCAGTTGTACAAACAGGCCTATGCGTTTTATGTTATGTTACACGCATTTGCAGCACATCTACCATTTGTATAGTCAAGTAACACTTTACAAGACATAGCTTTCATAATGGTTCTGGGACTTTAATTGATAGCAATTTAGGAAAAATGTAATGTCAGCTTAGATGTTTCCAATAACTGTTGCCCTGAGGGAAAGGTAGCGTTAGGGAGAAAGGAGGCGGTGTATTTTGGACCCAGGCCAACAAAGGGAACATTTAGCAGATGAGATACACCTGATACAAATCACAATTTCTTATCAAGGATAGCTCCAGACTTTAAGGGGCATATTTACAAGGGAAGTGGCGGAGTAAGGCGTTAGCATTCCTGGCTTAACGCCTCACCCCACCACTTCAGAAACCAGGGCTGCACCATATTTACAAGAGTATGGTGCAGCCCTGTGTTTCCCCCTGTGCTGGTGATACACTTAGCAGCCTAGCGCCAATGCAGGCACCCATGCACCATAGTGCAAGGGTGTCTGCGTGCAGAGGAAGATTGTTTATGTGCAGGAAGGTCCCCCTTCCTGCACATAAACAATCTTTAAATGCCATTTTGTAACTTCTGTGTGCTGCTTAATGCAGCACACATAGAAGTTGCAAAACGGCATTTGAAAAAAATTATTGTTTATGTGCAGGAAGAGGGACCTTCCTGTACATAAACAGTCATTGTCCTTTTGCTGTTTTCATGTGTGCAGCACAACGCAACACAAATGAAAACAGCAAAAACAAGGAGAATTGAAACATTTCTCCTCGTTGCGCCAGGGTAAGACCAGGTTTTCCCTGGTTTTAATTCTGGGCTGCCTCCTATTTACAGCTCACTTGTAAATAGGGGGCAGCGTCAGAATAAATGGGTGTTGCGGTAGAACGCCCACAGCAACACCCATTGCCCTCCCCTTTCATGCTAAGCATAGTGTGAAAGGGGGCCTTATTTACAAGGCAGCGTTAAGCCACGTTAAGTGGCTTAACGCTGCCGTGTAAATAAGGCAAAGCCACTATCGCCACAGGAACGTCATAAAAAGTGACGTTCCCGTGGCGATAAGGGCTTGTAAATATGCCCCTAAGTTCTCTCCTGAGTGCAGGAATCAACCCCCGTTGTCCCTACTACCGTCCTCAGCTCCTAGACCTCACAGCCTGCAGCACTCAGCACTGCTGACTATCTCTCCCTGCTTCACCTATCCCACCAACCACAAATCCAGAGTGCACATGAAAACCCACCCACAGCGCGAGAACACAGTGAAGCCCTTCTGATGGGGCCAACACCCCTCGCAGCACAGCAAGGTCACTGTAATAAAATCTTTCGGACTGAGGAATTCTCCTATGCAAACGTCCTTGCAAATCCTTTCATTTTCCTAATGCAGGAATTTAACATCCACCTTCCAGTCCTTGGAGTTTATCGTGTTACTGAGCGCCTCTCGCAGCCCTTTCATCTCATGGCGCTTCCAGCAGATGCAGGAAAGATTAAGAGCTTTGAAACATTCAACGCCAAATTGTTTCAGGTAATAAAACACGGCTTTGAAGTCTGACTGCAGCTGCTGTCTTACTGTTGTGATTTTTGCTTGCTCCAGCAATCATCTCTTTTTAACAGTTGTGGCTGTAGCGTTTATTTAATCTGAGGCAGTAATTGAGAACTGTGAACTGATGTGGGCTGTGCCAAGCCAGCATCAACACACAGCTCTGGAGCGAGGAGGGGAGGGAAGAAACGTCTCGGTTCGGCTCCCGGGTTCGCCAACCATCCGGGTCAGGGAGTGCGTTTCGCCGCCAGTCGGTGGCTGCTGTCAGGAGTTTGAAGTCTTTTGTTTAAGTGAATTACGAAAGAAAGCCTTCTTTGTTATACCGAGTAAAGGATCAGCTAGTTGCAGATTATTAGTGAGGTGCCACAAACCTCAACGCTGTCATTATATTCTGGAAAATCCACAATGAACTACTTATTTTTTAATGACATGTACTTTGATATTCACGACTCCAATATTAGACTGTCGCTCATTAGGCTACAAATGTAAAAAACATATCCATGAAGCAACAATGTAAAAAAAAAGCGCCTAAAACAATGTGCACGGGGCAAAGTATGCTCTGTTCTCTATTTATTTAAAATCACATTAAATTATCATGTGTATTGTATTACTATGAATACATAGTACTACAGAACAATCTCTCTCTCTCTCTCTCTCTCTCTCTCTCTCTCTCTCTCTATATATATATATATATATATACCGTCGAAAAACTCTCCGAACTTCCACAGCAGCGCTGGCAGCAACAGCAGCGGCGAACAGAGGGAAACAGACCCAAATAGCTATGGCAGGTAAGATTTATTTCCTCACTTAGTGACGCGTTTCGAGCACAGCCGTGCCCTTGTTCACACACCTATATATATATATATATATCTGTAACATATCGTAATATCTTACTTTGTATTAAAAAACCTTAGAAATTCAGTTTAAAAAAACAAAGGTTAAAGGGATGTTATAGTTAGGTGAAAATGTCAGTTAAAACATACCTTTTTAAATTACCAAAACTACTCAAATTCACCAGTTATAGTTATCTCAAGTAAATACAACTCATCATCTAAAGCAACTATATCCCACCCAGGCCCTGCGTCCAATCCCGGTGGGCAGTCAACCCTCCGCCGCATACTGCCTTCGGTCGTGCGCAATATGGGGGTTGGCTGCAGGGCCTGGCTTTTGGCTGTGTGGGGGTTGGCTGCAGGCAGCCAATGCTGCACCGCCCACAGCCAAAGGATGCATGTCCAACAGTCTGTTTGCGGTAACCCACCCCAAACACTCATGTCCACTCCCTTTTTTCTGTATTTTGTTAAAGTTTGTACAGTCGCATTGCCGTCCCGCGGGAGCCAGCGACGCCAACCCACACTCTCATGGGACTCCCGTGGGAGTCCAGGGAGCTCACTGTATACATATTACCTACTGGCGGTCACCAGTAGGTAGTTATAGGTAGGACCCAGTTTCCGTTTTGCCAAATAATTTGGAGCCGTTTGATGAATGTTCAAGAAATTATCAAAATTAGTATGACAGTCAGTTCAGCTGCAGTGTTGAAAGTTTCGGGGTGACCCGTTAAGCTGGGGCCGAGATAAAGGGGGAGGGGGTTTAATGATGCACTTTCCCCATGCAAATTCCCATAGGGATTTTAGACAAGACTACAGCCCGAACTGCTGACTAGAATTACACTAAATTTGGCACATGGGTAAGTCTTTGTCCAGAAAGCGACCTTTTTGTGAATTGGTGTATATCGGTTCAATAGTTTTTGAGATATTAAGAGAAATCCAAATTTGTATATCTAGGGACGCGAAGGCTCCACAAACCCTCTCGATCTCGTGCTGATATCTGGTTGGCTAGCAACACTTCAACCAGGAAGTCCCAGGAAAAAAATGTAAAAAAATAGAAAAGGGGCAGTGGAGGATCACCCTGACCCCCCCTAGCCCTGGTCCTGGAGTCCCGCCTGGACCCTACCAAGTCAAAAATGGCACTTTAAAAAAAAATGTTGCTGCAAAATCTCAACGGAGTCACGAATCCACACCAACATTTTTAATAAAAACAAGCAGGTCTCCCCTGCTTGTTTTTAATGAAGCACCTGTGTGGGCCAGGTCCCGGGGTCATGCCTAGTTTATAAACTTAATGGAGGGGGCGCACGTGGCCCCCATCCAAGAGCAATTTTATGTGTCATGGACCACCACCTCTACGGGGCTTTTATGAAAAAGAAGGGGGGACCCTCCTTCATAGGGCTTTTAGTAGCCCAGGGGACCACCACCTCCCTGGGACAAAAAAACAATATGGAGGAGACCCCCGGCCCCAAGGGACCGCCAACTCCCTGGGGCCAAATCCAACATTTAAACATGGAGGGGGGCCACATGGCCCCCCTCTCGGGCTATATACGGCCCCATGGAACACCACCTCCCCAGGGCTGGCCTGCTGAACAAAGGAGGGGCTCCCCTCTTAGGGCCAATTATGGCCCTGGGGACTGCCACCCTCCAGGGCCAGCTCCTGCTATCTCCTGAGTTGTCTACCCTTGGGAGATAACTGTTTGCTTTTGCTCAGTGGGAGCTGATAGCTCCCACCAAGCACAACAAAGACTCCGCTTCCAGCAAGTGGGAGCTGTCAAAGTGCTCCCGCTTGCTGGAAGTGGCGTTTCCTTCTCTTTCCCTGCCTGCAGAAATGCAGGCAGGGAAAGAGATGAAAGTATTGCTCTTGCACGCAGGGAGCTGCATTTTCTTTCAGCAGCTCCCTGTGTGCAAGAGCAATGCCGGCTCCCGCAGGAGGCAGGGAGCTGGAAGGGACCGCAGGGAAATTGAGGTTACCCCAGTGGTCCCCAACATGTACACTGGGTGCCCTGGGTGGGAACAGGGCACCCAGGGAGATGTGGTCAGGCCATGGAGGATGGGGTCCCCTGGGTTGAAGTTAGCCCAGGGAGGTGAGCTGTGAGCCCCCCCCACTCCCATTAAAATGTGGCCGGGCACCAGGAGATGGGGTCCTCAGGCCCAGTGGGATGCGGTCCCTGGGTCTGAAATCAGCCTGGGGAGGGAACCACGTGCCCCCCCCGTTTTCATAAGTGGTATGCAAAGGTCTTCCCGCCTTTTCCCACGTTGATGGACAGCTTAACAAAAGGCCCCCGATTTTGGTGACGCCTTATTGATGCAAAGGAATATGAGGACATCTCCACCAAACAAATATTAAGCATTTACTTCATTTAGTCAAGAGGAAGTACCCCTGTTTGGTGTAGATTCACCTATTTGTAGTCTTGTCGTCTTTTCTCAACGAGGATTCATGTTATCATAGATTTATGGATGAAGAAGCTTGAGGAACAATCACATTATTGCAATTACATGCACACAAGGTCACTGGAGACATTGCCCGTGGTCCTCTACACAGCTGTAGTGCAGACTATGCACAAGACATTCACTCAACAAGGTACCACTTACTAATTAACCAGATGAAAGTACTCCAATTGGGTAGATGTTTTCGGCAAAACTAGGGACTTTTCTTGGAAAAAATGAGGTTCCAGTCTGGCCCTGTAGCACATTTCACAGAAATTAAACCTCAGCGGGAAGCACTCACACACCCACTCACAGACCCATAGCATCACTCACAGACACACACAGGCACTCACACACCCAATCACAGACCCACACAGTCACTCACATACCCACTCACAGACCCATAGTGCCACTCACAGACCCAGTTACAGACCCACAAAGGCACTCACTCACCCACTCACAGACAAATACAGGCACTCACACACCCACTCACAGACCCATATAGCCACTCACACATCCACACACAGACCCATACAGCCACTCATACACCCACTTGCCGACCTATACAGCACTCACACACCCATTCTCAAAGTGTACAGGTTACAGTTAGGAAATAAAATTTAAAGAAACATAGAAATTCACTGAAAAAAACAAAACTTACAGGGATGTTATAGTTAGGAAATAGAATTTTAAAAAAACATAGAAATTCACAGAAAAAACCAAAGGTTATAGGGACATTATAGTTAGGCTCAGACTTCATTTGTACAAAACCATAGAAATTCAGCAGTTATAGTTACCTGAGCTAACTATAAATTATGCCCCTGCAATGCACTGGTTATGACCTCACATATTACATCACTCATGACATGGTCAGTGACATCACTTATGACATCACTGATGACATCTCAAATGACCCCCACACACCACAGCAGGTCCCTGATTAGCTGGATACAAGCTGAGGGAAACGTTGTGGGTGCCATTTTATATTGGGAAATGGTCCCCGGGGCTGAAAAGAAGCATGCAAAACAGATGAAGGGGTCAGGGTAGAGGTGCCCTGACCCTATTGGTGTCATATAAATGAGGTGAAAGCATGATTAATGGGCAGTAAAATGGCACTTTCAGGCACTCGCGAAATCCGCGGTGCCGTCATGGGGCTCGGCATAGCCTCCCGTGTAAATCCGCGAACCATGAAGCGAAGTTACACCAGTGGGCTGTGCTGAGCATCTTGGAGGATTTGCAAAAAAGTGCAGGAAAAATGGAAAGGGTTAAAGAAATACCGACTATTTAGAAGTGGTATAACATGAAAGTAACATGAAAGGAATGCTGTGATTTGTTAACTAAAGCACCATAAGTAAGAGCACATAATATGGGGTAGCCATTTACCTGCTTTACTACTCAGAGAGGAGGTGATTTGCAGGAGTTATGACTGGAGATTTGGAATGAAAACAGTTGTTACCAGACGTAGAAATACAACTGGGAAAACAGCAAAGAGCATTTACAGGTATGTTAATTAGGTTGTAGTATATAAAAGTATATTTAGATACAACATTGTGAGTGTATGTAAGCTGAAAGTATATGTGTACCTTCTAGACACTATACTAGAAGAGAAAATAGAAGAGAAAATAGAAGGGAGCTTAGATGAGCTCATTAACTAAATATACAGTGAGCAAGAATGGAGAAAGAGAAATTGGTATACTAAAAGTATAGTAATTTTATTGAGCCAGTATGAATGAATGTGTTTGAAATTAGATTTGGGTGTTTGCTTATAGTATGTATTTTAACAGTATTTAATTTGCACACGCTCACACACTGAGACAGGCACTTACATATCTTGTTACACTCCCACAAAAGCACTTATGTAGCACTCATATAGCCAGACAGTGACTGCAACACACAGTCACACACCCATAAAACCATTGACACACACATTTACTCACTTATATGTCCAAGTTCAAGTACTAGTTCGCCCTTAGAGCCTGGGAAGACATGCACAGAATGCAATCTGCACCACAAGAAGAGTTTGAAGACGACTACTTCAGCACTCTTGAAAAGGGATAACCCTGCTTGTAGTTGACCTCAGAATCAGAGCCCCAAAGGGTAGTGTATTTCAGAAGGAGGGAGAGGAGTGGAGAAATGAGTGGGTAAAGTCTCCAGGGGAGAGAGGGGATCCCCCAGAGAGAGACATCTCTATTGGATACGGTGCAGGAAGTACTGTCTGCTCCCAAACACAGTCCCCTGAGGACCTCAAGGACAGACAGGCTGAGTAGGACCTGAGGCCGCAGCTGGCCCAGCTGGGTGCAGAGGAGAGAAAAGGTGAGGTTAAGCGAACTTTGGAGGAGAAAAGGGTCTTGCTGGCTGGAGTGTTATGAGGTGTACTTCAAGGCTAAATAGCTGTTAGATTCGAGCAAAAACGGTGTGAGCACCACTACTGTGTTCAGTGCAGAAGAAAGATTTCGCATATTCAGAGACTTGGTGCCTGACTTTAAGGAGGGCTTTGATAGAGACAGGTTATTTCTGGCATAAGAAGTAGATATAGTGGTACAGAGGATATCGTAGGAGAATTATAGAGATGCCTTTGAAGTCATATTCGTGGTGATGGGATGGACAACATCCTGGCTCAGGAGAAGGGGAAGAGGTTGAGGTATCCCACTATAAAGGAGGTCCTTGTCATTAAGTATGAATTAACTCCAGAGGAGTGCAGGTGGAAATTCAGTGTTAGTCAGAAACTGTGTGACTACTACTGGGAGGAGTTGTGGGGTAGTTTTCAAATGTTTGTTAAAAGTACTGATGTTTTTTAAAAAGGTGTTTCTGACAGTTTTATTCTTTTTCTCTTTTTTTAAATAGGACTGAGAAGAAGCAACTTGAGGAACCTTTTCTTCATACACTAATTGGAGTTCTTTTAGCTTGTTTATCTGATACAGTTCAATGGCATCTTCATAATCTCTTTTGAATGTGGTAGATGGATACAGTAATGCTCATATATTTATTTTGATCTACTTCTATCCACTTTTTCAAACTGTCCATTTGTAGGCAACATTTCTTCCATCATGCAACTTCCATATTGGAGAACATCTACATCTTTATAATACACATTATTGTGTTTAAGATACAATGTAGATTTCTTTACCTTATTTACATCCACTAGATTCTGTTGTTTTTCGTGTGCACACTATTCACTAGAATAACAAGTGGTATTTCCAAATCTGTCTTTACAACCACAGTTTCATTATAGGGTTTCACATCTAAAGAAAAATACACAACTGTATCTTTAAGCCCTTTCAGAAGCTCAGTGGATGATACCTTTATTGTCAGAGTTTGCTCTGTGAGAAAGTAATGTAAGTTATCCCATGGGTATTCTTCACAACTCAGGGTTAGAAACCAAGATAGTGTTCCTACATTTCACAACATGTACTTAAGCTCAACATGACGACGATTTCAGTACTCATTTGTCCCAATATTTTCAGAGGCAAAGTAAATAGACAACAGCACTGGAAGTACAATGGTGGGGTCCTACTGTATCAATTTAATCCTGGTCCTACAAATAATACTACACTCTCATATACACAGGAGCATGTCTACACCTCCCTTGTACCTCTTCATCTATTTCTTCTTGTACATTTCTAGGAATGATGCCTTCTTTTTCTATGGTGCTACTTTATGCTGTAAAATGTCATGTTTTTTGTGTTTCTGTATTTTTAAACAGTTAAATACGTTATGTTTGTTAATTGTTTTGTTTAAATTGTAATATGTTAAAAAAATATACTTGTAAAGGTAGGAATATTCGTAATAATAAGTTGATGTAAGGGCCACAAACACACCCATACAGGTACTCATGCATGTACTCACACACCTACTACAGTCATTTTCACAGGTACAGAAGTAGGGAAAATGGAGCCACATAAGACATTTTTACAGGAGCAATCATGTGGCATTTCGCAAAGTGAGTATTTTATTTTATTTTATTAGGAAGTTTTATATAGCGCTAGCCAGACCCGAAGGTATCAGAGCGCTTTACAACACTTTGTAAACAGAAAAACAACATAATTATAACAGAAGTGAACACGAAGCCTCAGGATGCAGTGGAGGACTTTGCGCGTTGTATAGCGATAGAGGAAAAGTTACAATAGTCACGTAATAGTGAGCATCAAAGTTCAAGCCACGAATCCTTCCGATCTAGGAGGAAAGTGGGGATGAGTCGAGCTAGGTATGAGGTAGAAGACTTGGATTTGAAGTGTCGGAGTGACGTAGTGTGCACACTTGTGAGTTTTTATTGCAATCTATCCCTTTTGAGAGGTACGATTGAGGTATAGGTCTTTAAGTTGACTCTTGAATTTTAGGAAGGAGGGGATGGTCCTGATATGGACTGGGATGGAGTTCCATATTTTGGGCGCGTTTCCAGAGAAGGATCGGGCTGCAGTTTTTTGTTTGCGGGTTTTAGGGGGGATGAGGAGTAGAGTGTTGGAGCTTCTGAGGCTCCTTGTCTGACCGGCCTTAGTGAGTTTGGAGGCCAGGTAGGCGGGTTTCCCTGTGTGGAGGGCTTTGTGCGTGAGGCAGGCAGTTCTGAAACTAGCTCGCAGTTCAACTGGGAGCCATTTTAACTCTCTGAGTGCGGGCGAGATATGGTCATATTTTTTTACTCCAGTGACCATTCTTGCAGCTGCATTGAGAGTTGAACGGAGGGGAGCTAGGTGTGATTTAGCTGTGCCTGTGAGGGTAGCATTCCCGTAGTCTAATCTGGAAAGTACCAAGGATTGAGTCGCTTGTTTGAGGTCACTGGTCGGGATGAAGGGTTTTATCTTGTTAAGTAGTTTCAGGTTGAGGAAAGCGCTCTTTGCGGTGTTCTGGATGTGTTTGTCCATGCTTAGTTTGGGGTCCAGGGTGATTCCCAGTGATTTGACTGAGTCGGCCCGGGATAGATTGTTGTTGAGAGCGTCAATTGCTTTTAGCCATTCTGCGACTTGGGGGTTCTCCGTTTTGTTGGAGATGAGGAGGATTTCCGTTTTTCTTGATTCAATTTCAGGTGGTTTAGAGAGAGCCAGTGTTGGACTTCTCTAAGAGTGTCATTGAGTCTCTGGATGTCTTCGATGGAGGAGGTTTCGAGATAAATCTGGGTGTCGTCCGCATAAAGGTGGAAGGGAATGTTGGATCTCTTGAGTATAGTGGTGAGGGGTTCCATGTATATATTGAACAGTTGTGGGGAGAGGACTGATCCTTGGGGGACGCCTCTACTGACAGGGTGTAGGTCCGACGAGAAGTTTTTGATTTTGACTCTTTGAGAGCGATTTTGGAGAAAGGAGCCGAACCAGCGTAAGACCACCTCTTCAGCCCCTAGCCTTTCTTGGAGTACCTTAGTGAGTAGTTCATGGTCCACCGTATCGAAGGCTGCTGATAGGTCTAGAAGGATGAGTAGGGAGCATTGGTCAGAATCGAGGGATTTGTATAAATCGTCTATGATATTAAGGATCGCTGTCTCTGTGCTGCACCCTTTTCTGAAACCCGATTGGTGGGGGTCCAGGAGGTCGATGTTGTCCATGTGTTGAGTCAGTTGGAGGAGGACGCATTTTTCCAAAATTTTGGCCAGGAGAGGGAGATTGGAGACGGGTCTGTAGTTGTTCATATCCTTGGTGTCCAGGCCTGGTTTTTTTAGTAGCGGAGTGACCTGGCCGACTTTGAGGCAATCCGGAATGACTCCAGAGCTCAGGGAGCTGTTTATGATCCTGGTCCAGAGCGGTGCTAGGGAGAATTTTAGATTCTTGGCCAGTTGGGCAGGAATAGGGTCCAAGGCGTGTGTGGAGGGTTTCGAGGTGGAGATCAGTTTGACTATCTCTCTTTCCGATACGGGATTGAATGATTTCCACTGATTAGGGGAGATTGGCTGTGTTGCCCTCTGCACTTGAGGCCGGGCTCCTATGGACGAGGTTAAGGTTGGAGACCAAGGAGAGCTCAATCTTGGAGATTTTATCATTGAAGAAATTGGCAAAGTTCTCGCAGAGGGCATCAGAGGCCTCAGTTGCGGATACAGGGGGCTTGGAGGTTTGTTGCCTGATGAGGGTGAAAAGCTCTTTGGGTCTGTTTGTAGCGTTTTCAAGGGCGTTGCGAAAGAAGGAAGTTTTTTCGCGATTGATGTGGATTTTGTAATTCTTGCGTTTTGCTTTAAGTTGGTCCCGGAGGATTGGGGATGGATTGTTCTGCCAGAGTCTTTCAGCTGCTCTGAGTTGTCTCCTTTCGGCGTTTATGTCCGTGTTAAACCAGGATCTGGAGGGAATGGCCCTGGCTCTTTTTCGTTTTAAGGGGGCTAGTTGGTCCAGGATGTTGGTCATAGTGGAGTTGTAGTGGGAGGTGAGATCTGTGGTGGATAGGTCGCCGGAGGCAGTGGGGAGGAGAGAGCATATCTTTTCTTCCAGAACGTCCATGGGGATTTGTTTTAGATTTCTTGCCCAGTGGTGATGTTCCTGATTGGGGGTAGGCGTAGGATCGATTGATTGATGTGGAATAGGATGATGTGATGATCAGACCAATCTACGGGCATGGTGCGGTCGATCGCGACTGCGTCAGGGTGAGTAATCATCTCACTCAAATATTCACAGACTGCTGGTATTCTGATGACTGCAGCTGATGAGCATTCTCCCAATGGTGCTCTGGTGGTTAAATATTCTGCTGTACCTAGTTTCTTGTGCACCATTCAGTTGTCCACCCTTTCATGAATTGCTTTTAGGTACTTCCAATTGGAACTTGTCCCACGTCAATACTTCTTGACAGTGCTGCTGGGTAACTGTATGCCACAAATATTACACAGCACATATTTAGCTGTTACCTTCTTTTACCCTGAAGGTATAGTAAAGTGCTTCCAAACATCACTTTCTTTTGTGCTGTTGTAGAGATATACATGGAAGTGTTTGAAAAGATTGTGTTGAAAACTATATTTGTAAATAGTTAATAATGGTGAATTTTTACTAAGTAAGTTGTGCTATGTTTGTTTGTATTGAGTGCAATCTACAGTGTTCCTAAATTGCTATGAGATAGTGTGCAGCTTTGGATTTATTCTACAATCTTTATGATTGTTTTTCTCCCTACTGTTCTATGATGTCTCCTTAATAAGTACATAGTTTGTGGTGTATGTGTAAAGAAGCTAAGAACATTAAAAAAGGGAAAATGAAATGCTTATTTATATATACCTTTACGGTATGAGAAATGTCTATTTATTTCTTAGAAGTAGGTCTTTATGCATTGTTGAAATTGTAAGTTACTTTTCTAATTCTATTAATTGTAAAACTAATAAATATTAATAATAAAAATCAAGAATGTCAGCTGTGTAAATATAAGAAAGAGTCTTTAGCGCATATTTTCTGTGTGTGCCCAAAGTTTGGATTAGAAAGGAAAAACTGTGGAAAACAATTTTTACTATATTGAAAATCTGTACCTGCAGGCAAGTGGTAACAACTTGGCTGGGAGGAATCTCACTCCCACATGTCTGCAGAGGGGTAAGGGGTAAAACTTTAAAAAGTTAATTTAAAAGAAATAGCCCAAATAAAGGACTAATAACACAAAAAGTATATATGTAAAGTTCAGTTTGATTACAAATCGACCAAGAGTTTGGCAATCCTAAACTAAATGATTAAGGATGGTACCCTCTTGAGAAGAAAATTCTGGATTCAAGGACAATACTGAAATTAATCACGAACAATGATTTTGACGGGAAACATTAATCCCATCCTATACAAAAACTTTGAAAGAAAAAAAGGAGTATCTTACTCTGACTGTAAAGAAACATCTTTTGCCAATGTTCTGTCACATGAGAGATATGTGAAGTATATTATGAATTTTAATGAGATGACATTATGAATTTTCTCTTATATTTATACTTATTTTTAAAAAAATTGTAAAATAAGTGCACAAAAGGTTTATGAATGTTTTTTTAGTGTAATGGTTTTAAAAAGACTAAACACTAGAATAATAAACTTGAAACTTGAACTTCGAAACTTGAATAAATATTCCAGTTTTTTTCTTTTTATACAGATCAATGCACCACCTATTGGGGTAATGCTCTTTACTAATTAGTTCTTGCAGTGCTGTTCCATATCTTTATACTTTGAGGATGCACACCCAAGGACAGTTTGCTACAGTTACTAACACACCTAGGTACACATCAGGACAGTAACTCACATATCCAGCTACAGACAGAAAGTGGTACTAACCGACACAGGCTCACACTGATAGAGGCACTGACACACCTAGACACACATCGATACAGTCACTGACACACCGAACTACACACTGACACATCCAGCCAAATAGTAATGCATCCAATAACACACACAGGCATACACTGACACACCCAGGGACCTTTCAGTGCAGACACTAACACACACAGGCATACAGCAATGCAGACACTGACACCCACACAGCCACACAGTAATGTATCCAACAACACACCCAGGCACACTCTGATGCACACACAGACACACCCAGAGACTTACCAATGCAGACACTATCACACCCAGGTATTTAACAATGCAGACACCGACACACTCATCCAAACACTAATGCATCTAATAAGATACCCAGGCATACACTCATGCATACACTGAGACACCCAGAGATTTACTAATGCAGACACTGACACACCCAGGCTAACAGCAATGCAGACACTGACAGCACCAGCCAAACATTAATGCATCCAATAACACACTCAGGTACACACTGACGCATATGCTAACACACCGAGGCATATACTGATGCATACACTAACACACCCAGACACTCACTACTGCATCCAATAACACACCCAGGTGCACACTGATGCACACAGTGACACACCCAGGAACATTTCAATGCAGATACTAACACACACAGGCATCCAGCAAACAAATTAGACACTGACACACCCAGCTGAACAGGACTGTATCCAATAACACACCCAGGCACACTCTGATGCACACACATACACACCCAGAGACTTACCAATGCAGACACTGACATACCCAGGTATACAGCAATGAAGACACCAACACACCCATCCAAACACTAATGCATCTAATAAGACACCCAGGCATACACTGATGCATACACTGACACACCCGCAGACACTGACACACCCAGGCATACAGCAATGCAGACACTGACACACCCATCGAAACACTAATGCATCCAATAAGACACCCAGGCATACACTGATGCATACACTAACACACCCAGATACTTATCAATGCAGACACTGACACACCCAGGCATACAGCAATGCAGACACTGACACAGCCAGCAAACATTAATGTATCCAATAACACACCCAGGCATGCACTGACACATATACTGACACACCCAGGGACATAGCAATACAGATACTGACACACCCAGGCATACAGCAATGCAGACACTGACACAGCCAGTCAAACATTAATGCATCCAATAACACACCCAGGCATACACTGACGCACACACTAACACACCCAGATACTTACCAATGCAGACACTGACACACCCAAGCATATGGCAATGCAGACACTGACACAGCCAGCAAACATTAATGCATCCAATAACAGACCCAGGCACGCACTGACACATATATTGACACACCCAGGGACATAGCAATACAGATACTGACACACCCAGGCATACAGCAATGCAGACACTGACACAGCCAGCAAACATTAATGCATCCAATAACACACCCAGGCACGCACTGACACATATACTGACACACCCAGGGACATAGCAATGCAGACACTGACAAACCCAGGCATACAGCAATGCAGACACTGACACACCCAGCCAAAAAGTAATGCATCCAATACCACACTCAGGCAAAACTGATGCATATGCTAACACATCAATGCACATACTGATGCATACACTAACACACTGCGAGGGTCCCCCAAAGTCAGTTTCAGACAGCCAAACGATGTCGGAAAGGATGACATGGATTGGCTGTCGGAAACCGACATTGTAAACCCGATGGCGGAGCCAAGCCTGGCTCCGCCGTCCTTATAGGGATTACTATTCCGCTCCTGTTCCGACGGAGAAGCAGAATCTTCCCACTGTTTCATTCTGACTGCTGGCATCGAAATACGGCGGTTGGAGGGAAACCCAGGATCTCCTAAACGGGCCCTTAGTATTTAAAATAAACCCTACAAATTAACTAAAAAAGTAAACATTAAAAGACATAATATTTTAGAAATGCAATGTGAAAAACCTTAGAAATTCACAGAAAAAACAAATGTTACAGGGACGTTATAGTTAGGAAATAGAATAAAAAAACCTTAGAAATTCATACAGCCCCTCATACACATACTTACTCTCCCATGCTGCTTCTCACACTGCCCCTCACTCACTCATACAGCTACTCACACACCCATGTTGATACTCATACAGCCACTCACTCAACCATACAGCCACTCATCCACCTACTCACTCACTCATACAGCCATTCACATACCTACACACACACACCAAACAGCCACTGACACAGCCACTCACTCTCCCTTACAGCTACTCACCCAACTACTCACTCACCCATATACTCACTCACTCACACAGCCACTTACACACCTACTCACTCACTCATACAGCCACTCACACACATACTCACTCTCCTATACAGCTACTCACACAGTCACTCACCCACCATACAGCCAGGCACACAGCCAATCATTCACCCATAGAGCCATTCAAGCACCCACTGACTCATCAATACGTCAACGTACTTACCCACTCACTCACCAATACAGCTAATCACATAGCAACTCACTTACCCATATAGCCACTCACACACCCACTCACTCACTCATACAGCCACTCACACACCCACTCACTCACATACCAAACAGCCACTGACATAGCCACTAACTTTCCCATACAGCTACTTACACAGTCACTCACCCACCATACAGCCACGCACACAGCCAATCACTCACCCATAGAGCCATTCACGCACCCACTGACTCATCAATACAGCTACTTACCTACTCACTCACTCACCAATACAGCTAATCACATAACAACTCACTCACCCATATAGCTACTCACACACCCACTCACTCACCCATACACACTCACTCACTCACTCACACAGCCACTTACACACACACTCACTCACTAATACAGCCACTCACACACCTACTCACTCTCCCATATAGCTACTCACACAGCCACTCACCTACCATACAGCCATGCACACAGCCACTCACTCACCCATAAAGCCATTCACACACCCACTGACTCATCAGTACAGCCACCTACACACCCACTCACTCACAAATACAGCTAATCACAGAACTCACTCACCCATACAGCCACTCACACACCCACTCAATCACCCATACAGGTACTCAAACAACCATTCACTTGCTCATACAGCCACTCACACACCCACTCACTCACTCATAAGAGCTATGCACACACTCACTCACTCATACAGTCACTCTCACACCAACTCACTCACTCATACAGCCACTCACACACCCATACAACCACTCACATATTGATACAGACAGTCACACAACCAATCAGATGACATATATTGCAAATAGTATCACTTAATAGTAGTACAGAAATAATAGTAATTTAACTTGTGCAGTAGGTCAGTATGTAGCTTTAAGTCTCAGAAACATTTACGAAACACTTATACTCAAAGGATGATGTCATCAGTGATGTCAATTGAGATGTCATGAATGATGTCATCAATGATGTCACTGACCATATCATGATTGATGTCATATGCGAGGTCATAGGCAGTGCACTGCGGGGAGGTAAATTATAGTTTGCTCAGGTAAATATAACTGGTGAATTTTGATGGTTTTGGACAAATAAAATCTGAGCCTGACTATAACGTACCTGTAACCTTTGCTTTTTTCAGTAAAAAATATGTATATATCTATACATATATATGTATGTTCACTGGAAAAAACATAGGTTTCAGGGACGTTATAGTTAGAAATTAGCATCTAAAAAACCTTAGATATTCACTGAAAAAAACACAGGTTTCAGGGACGTTATAGTTAGTTGGACATTTCACTCATACAAAACCAGAGAAATTTGGCCGTTATAGTTAGATGAGCAAACTATAACTCGCGCCCCCGCAATGCACTGCTGATGACATCACATTTTACATCACTCATGACATGGTCAGTGACATCACTGATGACATCACTGATGACATCATCCAGAGACTGGATGATTTTTAAAAGTTTAAGAATGTTAGTTATAGATACGCAAAGGTGTGTTGAAGAATGCGTAGGTGTATGAGTGTCTGAATGGATGATTTAGTGGGTGCGTGACTGACTGTTCAAGTGAGAGATTAAACGTGTCTTAGTGAATGCATGGGTGAATGACTAATCTGTGTGAATATCTGTATCAGTCTATCAGTTGGTGTGTAAGTGGCTGCATGGGTTGGTGAGTAGCTACATGAGTGTCTATATGGGTTAATGATTGGTTGTCTGATTACCTGTATGGGTGCCTGAGTGTCTGTGTGGGTGGGTGGGGGGTGTGTGACTCCCTCCATGGATGTGTGAGTGGGTGATTCAGTGGGTGTATGGCTTCATGAGTGCATCTGTGAGGGGCTGTATGGGTGAATGAATGTGCGAATGGCTGTGTTGGTGAGTGAATGGATATCTCAGTGGTATATCTGTGAGTAACTACATATGTGAAAGGCAGTATATGTGAATGTTGGAGTATATAAGTGACTATATGTTAGAGTGAGTGATTGTGAGAGTGGCTGTATGGATGAGTGTGTGCTTGTGTCAGTGATTGTATAAGAGAATAAGTATGTGTTAGTATCTGTATGAATAAGTAAGGTGGTGTGTGTATAACTGTATTGGTGAGTAAATGGCAGTGTGATTGAGTCTTTGGGTGACTGACTAGGTGTGTGAGTATCTCTGTGGATGAGTGGCAGTATATGAGTGTCTGTATGGGTGTATGAGAGCATATATCAGAGGCTGTATTGATGAGTGATCGGTGAGTGAGTGGATGTGTGTAGACCTATGAATCAGTGAGTGGGTATGTACTAACTGGTATTGGTGTGTCTATGGTTTTGAGAATGATAGTCTGTATTTTAGAGTGGGTGTGTTATATTAGGGTGTGGGGAGGTGCATCAGATATTAAGTAGATGATGTCATCAGTGATGTCATCAGTGATGTCATTTGAGATGTCATCAGTGATGTCATCAGTGATGTCATTGACCATGTCATGAGTGATATAATATGTGACGTCATCAGCAGTGCATTGCGGGGGCACGAGTTATAGTTAGCTCAACTAACTCTAACGGCCGAATTTCTCTGGTTTTGTACGAGTGAAATGTCCAACTAACTATAACGTCCCTGAAACCTGTGGTTTTTTCAGTAAATATCTAAGGTTTTTTAAATGCTAATTTCTAACTATAACGTCCCTGAAACATACGTTTTTTTCAGTGAATTTCAAAGGTTTTTTAAATGCTAATTCCTAACTATATCGTCCCTGAAACCTCTGGTTTTTTCAGTGAATTTCTAAGGTTTTTTAAATGCTAATTTCTAAATATGCCTACATAGGTAGGACATGTGCAGAAAGATGAAGAAAGGCGCAGAAAGAACCAACAGAGGTGCAGAAAGAGGCCTACTATGACTGTACCTTACAACAGACTCATACAAAGTAGCCTAATCACTAATCCTTCTCCCAAGATGTCTTAAACCTCACTTTTCTCTTGACGGTTCACTATTAAATGACTGCTCAGAATGTTAGGCCTACCTACCAAATATAAAACAGCAATCCTAAGCATATCACTGTTGTAAGTCTGACCAAATTTGTGAAGGTATGCATGCGTGTCTCTGCTTTTACCGAATGGCATGTTACATACAAATAAACATAGAAATACTTGAATACCTGTGTTTCAAACAGCATACTCTGTAAATATGTGTACAAAAAGATGTATGTATTTCTTTCTGCTCATAATACATGGCACATGGGTATTCAATAGTATATTTGAAGGGGCTCTATAACACCTATATACATAAGACATGTCTGCCTGTGCAACTGATTGACAGAGCAGAACTGAGAACATCTAACCACCTATAGAAGAAGCTACCCACTTTTTAAGCTACCATCTTCAGATGCATAAAACATGTGAGAATACATATACAAGTAGACATATACCTCAGTCACAAGAGTACGCAGACCTTTAAACTTGAAAGCTTGCACTTCCCATTTGAGTACAGAAAGAGGCGAGAGAAGTACAGAAATAAGCAAGAGATGTGCAGTAAGAAGCAAAAGAAGTGCAGAAAGAAGTAACAGAGGTGCAGAAAGAGGCAATAGGGGTGCAGAAAGAGGGAAGAGAGGTGGAGAAAGAGGCAAGGGGCTACAGAAAAAAGCAAGAAAGCTGCAGAAAGAAACAAAAGAAGTGCAGAAAAAAGGAACAGAAGTGCAGAAAGAGGCAAGAGGGGTGCAGAAAGAGGGAAGAGGGGTGCAGAAAGAGGTAAAAGGGATGCAGAAAGAAGCAAGAGAGTTGCCGAAAGAAACAAAAGAAGTCCAGAAAGAAGGAACAGAGGTGCAGAAAGAGGCAAGAGGGGTGCACAAAGAGGGAAGAGGGATGCAGAAAGAGGCACGAGGGGTGCAGAAAGAAGCAAGAGAGGTGCATAAATAAGCAAGAGAAGTGGAGAAAGAAGCAACAGAGATGAAAAAAGTGGGAAGAGGGGTGGAGAAAGAGGCAAGAGGGGTGCATAAATAAGCAAGAGAAGTGGAGAAAGAAGCAACAGAGATGAAAAAAGGGGGAAGAGGGGTGGAGAAAGTGGCAAGAGGGGTGCAGAAAGAAGAGAGGTGCAGAAAGAAACAAAAGAAGTGCAGAAAGAACCAACAGAGGTGCAGGAAGAGGCAAGAAGAGTGCAGAAAGAGGGAAGAGGGGTGCAGAAAGAGGCACGAGGGGTGCATAAAGAAGCAAGAGAGGTGCAGAAAGAAGCAAGAGAAGTGCATAAAGAAGCAACAAAGATGCAGAAAGGGGGAAGTGGGGTGGAGAAAGAGGCAAGAGGGATACAGAAAGAAGCAAGAGAGTTGCAGAAAGAAACAAAAGAAGTACAGAAAAAAGGAACAGAGGTGCAGAAATAGGCAAGAGGGGAGCAGAAAGAGGGAAAAGGGCTGCAGAAAGAGGCACAAGGGTTGCAGAAAGAATGGACAGAGGTGCAGAAAGAAGCAAGAGAAGTGCAGAAAGAAGCAACAGAGATACATAAAAGGGATGAGGGGTGGAGAAAGAGGCAAGAGAAGTGCAGGAAGAAGCAACAGAGATGTGAAAATGGGGAACAGGGGTGAAGAAAGTGGCAAGAGGGGTGCAGAAAGAAGCAAGAGAGGTGCAGAAATAAACAAAAGAAGAGCAGACAGAAGGAACAGAGGAGCAGAAAGATGCAAGAGGGGTGCAGGAAGAGGAAAGAAGGGTGCAGAAAGAAGCAGGAGTGGTGCAGAAAGAAGCAAGAGAGGTGCAGAAAGAAGCAAGAGTAGTGCAGAAAGAAGCAACAGAAGAGCAGAAAGAGGCCAGAGGGGTGCTAAAAGAGGGAAGAGGGGTACAGAAAGAAGCAAGAGATGTACAGCAAAAAACAAAAGAAGTGCAGAAAGAAGGAACAGAGGTGCAGAAAGAGGCAACAGGGGTGAAGAAAGAGGGAAGAGGGGTGGAGAAAGAGGCAAGGGGGTGCAGAAAGAAACAAGAGAGGTACAGCAAGAAACAAAAGAAGTGCAGAAAGAAGGAACAGAGGTGCAGAAAGAGGCAAGAGGGGTGCAGACAGAGGGAAGGGGGTGTGAAAGAGGCACGAGGGGTGCAGAAAGAAGCAAGAGGGATACAGAAAGAAGCAAGAGAGTTGCAGAAAGAGACAAAAGAAGTGCAGAAAGAAGGAACAGAGATGGAGAAAGAGGCAAGAGGGGTGCAGAAAGTGGGAAGAGGGATACAGAAAGAGGCACAAGGGTTGCAGAAAGAAGGGACAGAGGTGCAGAAAGAAGCAAGAGAAGTGCAAAAAGAAGCAACAGAGGTGCAAAAAGGGGGAACAGGGGTGAAGAAAGTGGCAAGAGGGGTGCAGAAAGAAGCAAGAGAGGTACAGAAAGAAAGAAAAGAAGAGCAGAAAGAAGGAACAGAGGTGCAGAAAGAGGCAAGAGGGGTGCAGAAAGAGGGAAGGGGGTGCAGAAAGTAGCATGAGTGGTGCAGAAAGAAGCAAAGAGGTGCAGAAAGAAGCAAGAGTAGTGCAGAACGAAACAACAGAAGTGCATAAAGAGGCAAGAGGGGTACAAAAAGAGGGAAGAGGGGTGCAGAAAGAGGCATGAGGGGGTACAGAAAGAAGCAAGAAATATGCAGCAAGAAACAAAAGAAGTGCATAAAGAAGGAATAGGGGTGCAGAGGCAACAGGGGTGAAGAAAAAGGGATGAGGGGTGGAGAAAGAGGCCAGAGGGGTGCAGAAAGAAGCAAGAGAGTTGCAGAAAGAAACAAAAGAAGTGCAGAAAGAATGAACAGAGGTGCAGAAAGAGGGAAGAGGGGCGCAGAAAGAGGCACAAGGGTTGCAGAAAGAAGTGACAGAGGTGCAGAAAGAAGCAAGAGAAGTGCAGAAAGAAGCAAGAGAGCTGCAGAAAGAGGGATGAGGGGTAGAGTAAGAGGCAAGAGAAGTGCAGAAAGAAGCAACAGAGATGCAAAAAGGGGGAATAGGGGTGGAGAAAGTGGCAAGAGGGGTGCAGAAAGAAGTAAGAGAGGTGCAGAAAGAAACAAACGAAGTGCAGAAGGAAGCAACAGAGGTGCAGAAAGAGGCAGGACAAGTGCAGAAAGAAGCAAGAGAGTTGCAGAAACAGGCAAAAGAGGTGCAGAAAGAGGGAACAGGGGTGCAGACAGAGGCAAGAGAGGTACAGCCAGAGGAAGAAGGGTGCAGAAAGAGGCAAGAGGGGTGCAGAAATTTGCAAGAGTGGTGCAGACAGAAGCAAGAGCAGTGCAGAAAGAAACAACAGAGGTGCAAAAAGAGGCAAGAGGGGTGCAGAAATAGGCAAGAGAATTGCAGAAATAAGCAACAGAGGTACAGAAAAAAGCAAAAGAAGTACAGAAAGAAGTAAGAGTTGTACAGAAAGAGGCAAGATTAGTGCAGAAAGAAGCAAAAGATGTGCAGAAAGAGACAACAGGGGTGTAGACAGAGTAAAGAGGGGTGCAGAAAGAGGCAAAAGGGGTGCAAAAATGTGCAAGAGGGGTGCAGAAAGAACCAACAGAGGTGCAGAAAGAGGCAAGAGGGGTGCAGAAAGAGGGAAGAGGGGTACAGAAATAGGCACAAGGGTTGCAGAAAGATGGGACAGAGGTGGAGAAAGAGGCAAGAATGGTGCAGAAAGAAGCAAGAGAGGTGCAGAAAGAAACAAAAGCAGTGCAGAAAGAAGGAACAGAGGTGCAGAAAGAGGCAAGAGGGGTGCGGAAAGAGGGAAAAAGGGTGCAGAAAGAAGCACAAGTGGTGCAGAAAAAAGCAAAGAGGTGCAGAAAGAAGCAAGAGTAGTGCAGAAAGAAGCAACAGAGGTGCAGAAAGAGGTAAGATGGGTGCAAAAAGAGGTAATTGGGGTGCATAAAGAGGCAAGAGATGTGCAGAAAGAAACAAAAGAAGTGCAGAAAGAAGGAACAGAGGTGCAGAAAGAGGCAACAGGGTTCAAGAAAGAGGGGTGGCGAAAGAGGCAAGGGGGTGCAGTAAGAGCAAGGGAGCTGAAGAAAGAAACAAAAGAAGTGCAGAGAGAAGGAACATAGGTACAGAAAGAGGCAAGTGGGGTGCAGAAAGAGGCAAAAGGGTTTAGAAAGAAACAAAAGAAGTGCAGAAAGAAGCAACTGAGGTGCGGAAAGAGGGAAGAGGGGTGCAGAAAGAAACAAAAGAAGTGCAGAAAGAAGAAACAGAGGTGCAGAAAGAGGCAAGAGGGGTGCAGCAAGAAACAAGAGAGGTGCAGAAAGAAACAAAAGAAGGGCAGAACGAAGGAACAGAGGTGCAGAAAGTGGCACAAGGGGTGCAGAAAGAAGCAAGAGGTGTGCAGAAAGAAGCAAGAAAGTTGCAGAAAGAAACAAAAGCAGTGCAGAAGGTAGGAACAGAGGTGCAGAAAGAGGCAAGAGGAGTACAGAAAAAGGGAAGAGGGGCGCAGAAAGAGGCACAAGGGTTGCAGAAAAAAGTGACAGAGGTGCAGAAAGAAGCAAGAGAAGTGCAGAAAGAAGCAAGAGAGCTGCAGAAAGAGGGATGAGGGGTGGAGTAAGAAGTAAGAGAAGTGCAGAAAGAAACAAACGAAGTGCAGAAAGAAGGAACAGAAGTGTAGAAAGAGGCAAGAGGGGTGCAGAAAGAGGAAAGAGGGGTGTGAAAGAGGCACAAGGGTTGCAGAAAGAAGCAAGAGAGTTGCAGAAACAGGCAAAAGAGGTGCAGAATGAGGGAACAGGGGTGCAGACAGAGGCAAGAGAGGTACAGCCAGAGGAAGAGGGGTGCAGAAAGAGGCAAGAGGGGTGCAGAAATTTGCAAGAGTGGTGCAGACAGAAGCAAGAGCAGTGCAGAAAGAAGTAACAGAGGTGCAGAAAGAGTCAAGAGGGGTGCAGAAATAGGCAAGAGAATTGCAGAAATAAGCAACAGAGGTACAGAAAAAAGCAGAAGAAGTACAGAAAGAAGTAAGTGTTGTACAGAAAGAGGCAAGATTAGTGCAGAAAGAAGCAAAAGATGTGCAGAAAGAGACAACAGCGGTGCAGACAGAGTAAAGAGGGGTGCAGAAAGAGGCAAAAGGGGTGCAAAAATATGCAAGAGGGGTGCAGAAAGAACCAACAGAGGTGCAGAAAGAGGCAAGAGGGGTGCAGAAACAGGCAACAGAAGTGCAGAAAGCTGCAACAGAGGTGCAGAAGGAGGCAAGAGAACTGCAGAAAGAGGCAAGAGAGGTGCAGACACAGGCAAGAGAGGTGCAGAAAAAGGTAACGGGGTGCAGAAAGAGGCAAGAGAGGTACAGAAAGAGGTAATAGGGATGCAGTAAGAGGCAAGAGGGTTTCAGAAAGAAGCAACAGGGGTGCAGAAAGAGGCAAGAGGGGTGCAGAAAGAGGCAAGAGAAGTACAGAAAGAAGCAACAGAGGTGCAGAAAGAGGCAAGAGACCTGCAGAAACAGGCAACAGAGGTGCAGAAAGAGGCAACAGAGTCGCAGAAACAAGGAGGAGGGGTGGAGAAAGAGGCAAGAGAAGTTTAGAAAGAAGCAACAGAGATTCAGAAAGGGGGAACAGGGGTGGAGAAAGTGACAAGAGGGGTGCAGAAAGAAGCAAGAGAGGTGCAGAAAGAAACAAAAGAAGTGCAGAAAGAAGGAACAGAGGTGCAGAAAGAGGCAAGAGGGGTGCGGAAAGAGGGAAAAAGGGTGCAGAAAGAATCACGAGTGGTGCAGAAAGAAGCAAAGAGGTGCAGGAAGAAGCAAGAGTATTGCAGAAAGAAGCAACAGAGGTGCAGAAAGAGGCAAGAGGGGTACAAAAAGAGGGAAGAGGGGTGCAGAAAGAGGCAAAAGATGTGCAGAAAGAAACAAAAGAAGTGTAGAAAGAAAGAACAGAGGTGCAGAAAGAGGCAACAGGGGTCAAGAAAGAGGGAAGAGGGGTGGAGAAAGAGGCAAGGGGGTACAGAAAGAAGCAAGAGAGCTGCAGAAAGAAACAAAAGAAGTGCATAAGCAAGGAACAAAGGTACAGAAAGATGCAAGAGGGGTGCGGAAAGAGGCAAAAGGGGTGCAGAAAAAGGCAAAAGGGGTGCAGAAAGAAACAAAAGAAGTGCAGAGAGAAGCAACAGAGGTGCAGAAAGAAGCAAGAGGGGTGCAGAAAGAATCAAAAGAAGTACAGAAAGAAGGAACAGAGTTGCAGAAAGAGGCAAGAGGGGTGCAGAAAGAAACAAAAGAAGTGCAGGAAGAAGCAACAGAGGTGCAGAAAGGGGGAAGTGGGGTAGAGAAAGAGGCAAAAGGGATACAGAAAGAAACAAGAGAGGTGCAGAAAGAAACAAAAGAAGTGAAGAAAGAAGGAACAAAGGTGCAGAAAGAGGCAAGAGGGGTGCAGAAAGAGGGAAGAGGGGTGTGAAAGAGGCACGAGGGATGCAGAAAGAAGCAAGAGGCATGCAGAAAGAAGCAAGAGAGTTGCAGAAAGAAACAACAGAGATGCAGAAAGGGGGAAGTGGGGTAGAGAAAGAAGTAAGAGGGATAGAGAAAGAAACAAGAGAGGTGCAGAAAGAAACAAAAGTAGTGCAGAAAGAAGGAACAGAGGTGCAGAAAGAGGCAAGAGGGGTGCAGAAAGAGGAAAGAGGGGTGTGAAAGAGGCACGAGGGATGCAGAAAGAAGCAAGAGGCATGCAGAAAGAGGCAAGAGAGTTGCAGAAAGAAACAAAAGAAGTGCAGAAAGAAGGAACATAGGTGCAGAAAGAGGCAAGAGGGGTGCAGAAAGGGGGAAGAGGGGTGCAGAAAGAGGCACAATGGTTGGAGAAAGAAGGGACAGAGGTGCAGAAAGAAGCAAGAGAAGTGCAGAAAGAAGCAACAGAGGTGCAGAAGGAGGGATGAGGGGTGGAGAAAGAGGCAAGAGATGTGCAGAAAGAAGCAACAGAGATGCAAAAAGGGGGAACAGAGGTGGAGAAAGTGGCAAGAGGGGTGCAGAAAGAAGCAAGAGAGGTGCAGAAAGAAACAAAAGAAGTGCAGAAAGAAGGAACAGAGGTGCAGAAAGAGGCAAGAGGGGTGCAGAAAGGGGGAAGAGGGGTGCAGAAAGAGGCACAATGGTTGGAGAAAGAAGGGACAAAGGTGCAGAAAGAAGCAAGCGAAATGCAGAAAGAAGCAACAGAGATGCAGAAAGAGGCAAGAGGAGTGCAGAAAGCAGGATGAGGGGTGCAGAAAGAGGCACGAGGGGTGCAGAAAGAAGCAAGAGAGATGCAGAAAGATGCAAGAGAAATGCAGAAAGAAGCAACAGAGATGCAGAAAGGGGGAAGTGGGGTGTAGAAAGAGGCAAGAGGGATATAGAAAGAAACAAGTGAAGTACAGAAAGAAACAAAAGAAGTGCAGAAAGAAGGAACAGAGGTGCTGAAAGAGGCAAGAGGGGTGCAGAAAAAAGGAAGAGGGGTGCAGAAAGAAGCAAGAGAGATGCAGAAAGAAGCAAGAGAAATGCAGAAAGAACCAACAGAGATGCAGAAAGGGGGAAGTGGGGTGGAGAAAGAGGCAAGAGGGATACAGAAAGAAACAAAGGAGGTGCAGAAACAAACAAAAGAAGTGCAGAAAGAAGGAACAGAGGTGCTGAAAGTGGAACAAAGTGTGCCGAAAGAAGCAAGAGACGTGCAGAAAGAAGCAAGAGAGTTGCAGAAAGAAACAAAAGCACTGCAAAAGAAGGAACAGAGGTGCAGAAAGAGGCAAGAGGGGTGCAGGAAGAGGGGTGCAGAAAGAGGCACAAGGGTTGCAGAAAGAAGGGACAGAGGTGCAGAAAGAAGCAAGAGAAGTGCAGAAAGAAGTAAGAGAGCTGCAAAATGAGGGCTGAGGGGTGGAGTAAGAGGCAAGAGAAGTGCAGAAAGAAGCAACAGAGATGCAAAACGGGGGAACAGGGGTTGAGAAAGTAGCAAGAGGAGTGCAGAAAGAAGCAAGAGAGGTGCAGAAAGAAACAAAAGAAGTGCAGAAAGAAGGAACAGAAGTGCAGAAAGAGGCAAGAGGGGTGCAGAAAGCGGGAAGTGGGGTGCAGAAAGAAGCACAAGGTTTGCAGAAAGAAGCAAGAGAGGTGTAGAAAGAAGCAAGAGGAGTGCAGAAAGAAGCAACAGAGGTGCAGAAAGAGGCAAGGGGGTGCAAAAAGAGGGAAGAGTGGTGCAGAAAGATGCACAAGGGGGCAGAAAGAAGGAACAGATGTGCAGAAAGAAGCACGAGTCGTGCAGAAAGAAGCAAGAGGGGTGCAGAAAGAGGGAAGAGAGGTGCAGAAAGACGGAAGAGTGGTGCAGAAAGAGGAAAGAAGGGTGCAGAAACAGGCAAGAGGTGTGCAGAAAGAAGCAAAAGCGGTGAGAGGCAAGAGGGGTGCAGAAAGAGGCAAGAGAAGTGCAAAAAGAAGCAAAAGAGGTGCAGAAAGAGGCAAGAGGGGTGCAGAAAGAGGCAAGAGAGGTGCAGAAAGAGGGAAGAGAAGTTCACAAAGAGGAAAGAAAGGTGCAGAAAGAGGCAAGAGGGGTGCAGAAAGAAGCAAGAGAGGTGCAGAGAGAAGGAAGAGAAGTGCAGAAAGAAGCAACAGAGGGGCAGAAAGAGGCAAGAGGGGTGCAGAAAGAGGAAAGAGAAGTGTAGAAGGAAGCAACAGAGGTGCAGAAAAAGGAAGGACAAGTGCAGAAAGAGGCAAGAGAGTTGCAGAAACAGGCAAAAGAGGTGCAGAAAGAGGGAACAGGGGTGCAGACAGATGCAAGAGAGGTACAGATAGAGGTAAGAGGGGTGCAGAAAGAGGCAAGAGGGGTGCAGAAATATGCAAGAGTGGTGCAGACAGAAGCAAGAGCAGTGCAGAAAGAAGCAACAGAAGTGTGGCAAGAGGGGTGCAGAAAGAGGCAAGAGAATTGCAGAAATAAGCAACAGAGGTACAGAAAAAGGCAATAGAAGTACAGAAAGAAGCAAGAGGGGTGCTGAAAGAGGAAAGAGTAGTGCAGAAAGAAGCAAAAGATATGCAGAAAGAGACAACAGGGGTGCAGACAGAGGGAAGAGGGGTGCAGAAAGAGGCAAAAGGGGTTCAAAAATGTGCAAGAGGGGTGCAGAAAGAGGCAAGAGGGGTGCAGAAAGAGGCAAGAGAATTGCAGAAAGAAACAACAGAGGTGCAGAAGGAGGCAAGAGAACTGCAGAAAGAGGCAAGAGGGGTGCAGAAAGAGGCATGAGAAGTGCAAAAAGAAGCAAAAGAGGTGCAGAAAGAGGCAAGAGGGGTGCAGAAAGAGGCAAGAGAAGTGCAGAAGGAAGCAACAGAGGTGCAGAAAGAGGCAGGACAAGTGCAGAAAGAGGCAACAGAGTTGCAGAAACAGGCAAAAGAGGTACAGAAAGAGGGAACAGGGGTGTGGACAGAGGCAAGAGAGGTACAACCAGAGGAAGAAGGGTGCAGAAAGAGGCAAGAGGGGTGCAGAAATTTGCAAGAGTGGTACAGACAGAAGCAAAAGCAGTGCAGAAAGAAGCAACAGAGGTGCAGAAAGAGGCAAGAGGGGTGCAGAAATAGGCAAGAGAATTGCAGAAATAAGCAACAGAGGTACAGAAAAAGGCAAAAGAAGTACAGAAAGAAGCAAGAGTTGTACAGAAAGAGGCAAGATTAGTGCAGAAAGAAGCAAAAGATGTGCAGAAAGAGACAACAGGGGTGCAGACAGAGTAAAGAGGGGTGCAGAAAGAGGCAAAAGGGGTGCAAAAATGTGCAAGAGGGGTGCCGAAAGAACCAACAGAGGTGCAGAAAGAGGCAAGAGGGGTGCAGAAAGAGGCAAGAGAAGAGCAGAAAGAAGCAACAGAGGTGCAGAAGGAGGCAAGAGAACTGCAGAAAGAGGCAAGAAATCTGTAGCAGACAAAGGCAAGAGAGGTGCAGAAAAAAGTAACGGGGTGCAGAAAGAGGCAAGAGAGGTACAGAAAGAGGTAATAGGGGTGCAGTAAGAGGCAAGAGGGTTGCAGAAAGAAGCAACAGGGGTGCAGAAAGAGGCAAGAGGGGTGCAGAAAGAGGCAAGAGAAGTACAGAAAGAAGCAGCAGAGGTGCAGAAAGAGGCAAGAGAACTGCAGAAACAGGCAACAGAGGTGCAGAAAAAGCAAAAGAAGTACAGAAAGAGGCAAGAGAACTTCAGAAAGAGGCAACAGAGGTGCAGAAAGAGGGAGGAGGGGTGGAGAAAGAGGCAAGAGAAGTACAGAAAGAAGCTACAGAGATTCAGAAAGGGGGAACAGGGGTGGAGAAAGTGGCAAGAGGGGTGCAGAAAGAAGCAAGAGAGGTGCAGAAAGAAACAAAAGAAGTGCGAAAGAAGGAACAGAGGTGCAGAAAGAGTCAAGAGGGGTGCGGAAAGAGGGAAAAAGGGTGCAGAAAGAAGCACGAGTGGGGCAGAAAGAAGCAAAGAGGTGCAGGAAGAAGCAAGAGTAGTGCAGAAAGAAGCAGCAGAGGTGCAGAAAGAGGCAAGAGGGGTACAAAAAGAGGGAAGAGGGGTGCAGAAAGAGGCAAAAGATGTGCAGAAAGAAACAAAAGAAGTGTAGAAAGAAAGAACAGACGTGCAGAAAGAGGCAACAGGGGTCAAGAAAGAGGGAAGAGGGGTGGAGAAAGAGGCAAGGGGGTACAGAAAGAAGCAAGAGAGCTGCAGAAAGAAACAAAAGAAGTGCATAAAGAAGGTACACAGGTACAGAAAGAGGCAAGAGGGGTGCAGAAAGAGGCAAAAGGGGTGAAGAAAGAAACAAAAGAAGTGCAGAAAGAAGCAACAGAGGTGCAGAAAGAGGCAAGAGGGGTGCAGAAAGAAACAAAAGAAGTACATAAAGAAGGAACAGAGGTGCAGAAAGAGGCAAGAGGGGTGCATAAATAGGGAAGAGGGGTGTGAAAGAGGCACGAGGGGTGCAGAAAGAAGCTAAGGTGTGCGGAAAGAAGCAAGAGAGTTGCAGAAAGAAACAACAGAGATGCAGATAGGGGGAAGGGGGGTGGAGAAAGAGGTAAGAGGGATACAGAAAGAAACAAGAGAGGTGCAGAAAGAAACAAAAGAAGTGCAGAAAGAAGGAACAGAGGTGGAGAAAGAGGCAAGAGGGGTGCAGAAAGAGGAAAGAGGGGTGTGAAAGAGGCACGAGGGATGCAGAAAGAAGCAAGAGGCATGCAGAAAGAAGCAAGAGAGTTGCTGAAAGAAACAAAAGCACTGCAAAAAGAAGGAACAGAGGTGCAGAAAGAGGCAAGAGGGGTGCAGAAAGAGGGAAGAGGGGTGCAGAAAGAGGCACAAGGGTTGCAGAAAGAAGGGACAGAGGTGCAGAAAGAAGCAAGAGAAGTGTAGAAAGAAGCAAGAGAGCTGCAAAATGAGGGCTGAGGGGTGGAGTAAGAGGCAAGAGAAGTGCAGAAAGAAGCAACTTAGATGCAAAACGGGGGAACAGGGGTTGAGAAAGTGGCAAGAGGGGTGCAGAAAGAAGCAAGAGAGGTGCAGAAATAAACAAAAGAAGTGCAGAAAAAAGGAACAGAGGTGCAGAGGTGCAGAAAGAGGCAAGAGGGGTGCAGAAAGCAGGAAGAGGGGTGCAGAAAGAAGCACAAGGGTTGCAGAAAGAAGCAAGAGAGGTGTAGAAAGAAGCAAGAGGAGTGCAGAAAGAAGCAACAGAGGTTCAGAAAGAGGCAAGGGGGTGCAAAAAGAGTGAAGAGGGGTGCAGAAAGATGCACGAGGGGGCAGAAAGAAGGAACAGAGGTGCAGAAAGAAGCACGAGTGGTGCAGAAAGAAGCAAGAGGGGTGCAGAAAGAGAGAAGAGAGGTGCAGAAAGAGGAAAGAAGGGTGCAGAAACAGGCAAGAAGTGTGCAGAAAGAAGCAAAAGCGGTGCAGAAAGAACCAACAGAGGTGCAGAAAGAGGCAAGAGGGGTGCAGAAAGAGGCACGAGAAGTGCAAAAAGAAGCAAAAGAGGTGCAGAAAGAGGCAAGAGGGGTGCAGAAAGAGGCAAGAGAGGTGCAGAAAGAGGGAAGAGAAGTTCACAAAGAGGAAAGAAAGCAACAGAGGTGCAGAAAGAGGCAGGACAAGTGCAGAAAGAGGCATTAGAGTTGCAGAAACAGGCAAAAGAGGTGCAGAAAGAGGGAACAGGGGTGCAGACAGAGGCAAGAGAGGTACAGATAGAGGTAAGAGGGGTGCAGAAAGAGGCAAGAGGGATGCAGAAATTTGCAAGAGTGGTGCAGACAGAAGCAAGAGCAGTGCGGAAAGAAGCAACAAAGGTGTGGCAAGAGGGGTGCAGAAAGATGCAAGAGAATTGCAGAAATAAGCAACAGAGGTACAGAAAAAGGCAATAGAAGTACAGAAAGAAGCAAGAGGGGTGCTGAAAGAGGCAAGAGTAGTGCAGAAAGAAGCAAAAGATGTGCAGAAAGAGACAACAGGGGTGCAGACAGAGGGAAGAGGGGTGCAGAAAGAGGCAAAAGGGGTGCAAAAATGTGCAAGAGGGGTGCAGAAAGAGGCAAGAGGGGTGCAGAAATAGACAAGAGAATTGCAGAAAGAAGCAACAGAGGTGCAGAAGGAGGCAAGAGAACTGCAGAAAGAGGCAAGAGGGGTGCAGAAAGAGGCAAGAGAAGTGCAAAAAGAAGCAAAAGAGGTGCAGAAAGAGGCAAGAGGGGTGCAGAAAGAGGCAAGAGAGGTGCAGAAAGAGGGAAGAGAAGTGCACAAAGAGGAAAAAAAGGTGCAGAAAGAGGCAAGAGGGGTGCAGAAAGAAGCAAGAGAGGTGCAGAGAAAGGAATAGAAGTGCAGAAAGAAGCAACAGAGGTGCAGAAAGAGGCAAGGGGGTGCAGAAAGAGGAAAGAGAAGTGCAGAAGGAAGCAAAAGAGGTTCAGAAAGAGGCAAGAGAACTGTAGAAAGAGGCAACAGAGGTACAGAAAGAGGCAAGACAGGTGCAGGAAAAGGGAAGAAGGGTGTAGAATAAAGCAAGAGAGGTGCAGAAAGAGGCAAGAGGGGTGCAGAAAGAGGCAAGAGAGATGCAAAAATGTGCAAGAGGGGTGCAGAAAGAACCAACAGAGGTGCAGAAAGAGGCAAGAGGGGTGCAGAAAGAGGCAAGAGAAGAGCAGAAAGAAGCTACAGAGATTCAGAAAGGGGGAACAGGTGTGGAGAAAGTGGCAAGAGGGGTGCAGAAAGAAGCAAGAGAGGTGCAGAAAGAAACAAAAGAAGTGCAGAAAGAAGGAACAGAGGTGCAGAAAGAGTCAAGAGGGGTGCGGAAAGAGGGAAAAAGGGTGCAGAAAGAAGCACGAGTGGTGCAGAAAGAAGCAAAGAGGTGCAGGAAGAAGCAAGAGTAGTGCAGAAAGAAGCAGCAGAGGTGCAGAAAGAGGCAAGAGGGGTACAAAAAGAGGGAAGAGGGGTGCAGAAAGAGGCAAAAGATGTGCAGAAAGAAACAAAACAAGTGTAGAAAGAAAGAACAGACGTGCAGAAAGAGGCAACAGGGGTCAAGAAAGAGGGAAGAGGGGTGGAGAAAGAGGCAAGGGGGTACAGAAAGAAGCAAGAGAGCTGCAGAACGAAACAAAAGAAGTGCATAAAGAAGGAACACAGGTACAGAAAGAGGCAAGAGGGGTGCAGTAAGAGGCAAAAGGGGTGCAGAAAGAAACAAAAGAAGTGCAGAAAGAAGCAACAGAGGTGCAGAAAGAGGCAAGAGGGGTGCAGAAAGAAACAAAAGAAGTACATAAAGAAGAAACAGAGGTGCAGAAAGAGGCAAGAGGGGTGCAGAAAGAAACAAAAGAAGTGCAGGAAGAAGCAACAGAGGTGCAGAAAGGGGAAAGTGGGGTAGAGAAAGAGGCAAAAGGGATACAGAAAGAAACAAGAGAGGTGCAGAAAGAAACAGAAGAAGTGCAGAAAGAAGGAACAGAGGTGCAGAAAGAGGCAAGAGGGGTGCATAAATAGGGAAGAGGGGTGTGAAAGAGGCACGAGGGGTGCAGAAAGAAGCTAAGGTGTGCGGAAAGAAGCAAGAGAGTTGCAGAAAGAAACAACAGAGATGCAGATAGGGGGAAGGGGGTGGAGAAAGAGGTAAGAGGGATACAGAAAGAAACAAGAGAGGTGCAGAAAGAAACAAAAGAAGTGCAGAAAGAAGGAACAGAGGTGGAGAAAGAGGCAAGAGGGGGCAGAAAGAGGAAAGAGGGGTGAGAAAGAGGCACGCAGGATGCAGAAAGAAGCAAGAGGCATGCAGAAAGAAGCAAGAGAGTTGCTGAAAGAAACAAAAGCACTGCAAAAAGAAGGAACAGAGGTGAAGAAAGAGGCAAGAGGGGTGCAGAAAGAGGCACAAGGGTTGCAGAAAGAAGGGACAGAGGTGCAGAAAGAAGCAAGAGAAGTGTAGAAAGAAGCAAGAGAGCTGCAAAATGAGGGCTGAGGGGTGGAGTAAGAGGCAAGAGAAGTGCAGAAAGAAGCAACTTAGATGCAAAACGGGGGAACAGGGGTTGAGAAAGTGGCAAGAGGGGTGCAGAAAGAAGCAAGAGAGGTGCAGAAAGAAACAAAAGAAGTGCAGAAAAAAGGAACAGAGGTGCAGAAAGAGGCAAGAGGGGTGCAGAAAGCAGGAAGAGGGGTGCAGAAAGAAGCACGAGGGTTGCAGAAAGAAGCAAGAGAGGTGTAGAAAGAAGCAAGAGGAGTGCAGAAAGAAGCAACAGAGATTCAGAAAGAGGCAAGGGGGTGCAAAAAGAATGAAGAGGGGTGCAGAAAGATGCACGAGGGGGCAGAAAGAAGGAACAGAGGTGCAGAAAGAAGCACGAGTGGTGCAGAAAGAAGCAAGAGGGGTGCAGAAAGAGGGAAGAGAGGTGCAGAAAGAGGAAAGAAGAGTGCAGAAACAGGCAAGAGGTGTGCAGAAAGAAGCAAAAGCGGTGCAGAAAGAACCAACAGAGGTGCAGAAAGAGGCAAGAGGGGTGCAGAAAGAGGCACGAGAAGTGCAAAAAGAAGCAAAAGAGGTGCAGAAAGAGGCAAGAGGGGTGCAGAAAGAGGCAAGAGAGGTGCAGAAAGAGGGAAGAGAAGTTCACAAAGAGGAAAGAAAGCAACAGAGGTGCAGAAAGAGGCAGGACAAGTGCAGAAAGAGGCATTAGAGTTGCAGAAACAGGCAAAAAGAGGTGCAGAAAGAGGGAACAGGGGTGCAGACAGAGGCAAGAGAGGTACAGATAGAGGTAAGAGGGGTGCAGAAAGAGGCAAGAGGGATGCAGAAAGAGGCAAGAGTGGTGCAGACAGAAGCAAGAGCAGTGCAGAAAGAAGCAACAGAGGTGCGGCAAGAGGGGTGCAGAAAGATGCAAGAGAATTGCAGAAATAAGCAACAGAGGTACAGAAAAAGGCAATAGAAGTACAGAAAGAAGCAAGAGGGGTGCTGAAAGAGGCAAGAGTAGTGCAGAAAGAAGCAAAAGATGTGCAGAAAGAGACAACAGGGGTGCAGACAGAGGGAAAAGGGGTGCAGAAAGAGGCAAAAGGGGTGCAAAAATGTGCAAGAGGGGTGCAGAAAGAGGCAAGAGGGGTGCAGAAAGAGGCAAGAGAATTGCAGAAAGAAGCAACAGAGGTGCAGAAGGAGGCAAGAGAACTGCAGAAAGAGGCAAGAGGGGTGCAGAAAGAGGCAAGAGAAGTGAAAAAAGAAGCAAAAGAGGTGCAGAAAGAGGCAAGAGGGGTGCAGAAAGAGGCAAGAGAGGTGCAGAAAGAGGGGAGAGAAGTGCACAAAGAGGAAAAAAAGGTGCAGAAAGAGGCAAGAGGGGTGCAGAAAGAAGCAAGAGAGGTGCAGAGAAAGGAATAGAAGTGCAGAAAGAAGCAACAGAGGTGCAGAAAGAGGCAAGGGGGTGCAGAAAGAGGAAAGAGAAGTGCAGAAGGAAGCAAAAGAGGTTCAGAAAGAGGCAAGAGAACTGTAGAAAGAGGCAACAGAGGTACAGAAAGAGGCAAGACAGGTGCAGGAAAAGGGAAGAAGGGTGTAGAAAGAAGCAAGAGAGGTGCAGAAAGAGGCAAGAGGGGTGCAGAAAGAGACAAGAGGGATGCAGAAAGAGGCAAGAGAGATGCACAAAGAGAGAAGAAGGGTGCAGAAAGAGGCAAGAGGGGTACAGAAAGAAGCAAGAGAGGTGCAGAGAGAAGCAAGAGAAGTGCAGAATGAAGCAACAGGGGTGCAGAAAGTGGCAAGAGAGTTGCAGAAAGAGGCAAGAGGGGAGAAGAAAGAAGCAACAGAGAAGCAGAAGGAGGCAAGAGAACTGCAGAAAGAGGCAAGAGAGTTGCAGAAACAGGCAAAAGAGGTGCAGAAAGAGGGAACAAGTGTGCTGACAGACGCAAGAGAACTGCAGAAAGAGGCAAGGGAGGTGCAGAAAGAGGCAAGAGAGGTGCAGGAAAATGGAAGACAGGTACAGAAAGCAGCAAGAGAGGTGCAGAAAGAGGCAAGAGGGTGCAGAAAGAGGCAAGTGGGGTCTAGAAATAGGCAAGAGAGGTGCACAAAGAGGGAACAAGGGCGCAGAAAGAGGCAAGAGGGGTACAGAAAGAAGCAAGACAGGTGCAGAAAGTAGCAAGAGAAGTGCAGAATGAAGCAACAGGTGTGCAGAAAGAGGCAAGACGGGTGCAGAAAGAGTCAACTAAGGTACAGCAGGAGACAAGAGAACTGCAGAAAGAGGCAAGAGAGGTGCAGAAACAGGCAAAAGAGGTGCAGAAAGAGGGAACAGGGGTGCAGGCAGACGCAAGAGAAGTGCAGAAAGAGGGAAGAGGAGTGCAGAAAGAGGCAAGAGTGGTGCACAAATTTGCAAGAGAGGTGCAGAAACAGGCAACAGAAGTGCAGAAAGGGAGAACAGGGGTGCAGAAAGAGGTAAGAGGGGTGCAAAAAGAACCAAGAGAAGTGCACAAAGAAGCAAGAGACGTGCAGAAAGAAGCAAGCACGCTGCAGAAAGAGGCAAGAGAGGTGCAGAAAGAGGGAAGAGAGTGCAGAAAGAGGCAAGAGAAGTGCAGAAACAAGCAACAGAGGTGCAGAAAGAGGCAAGAGAGGTGCAGAAGAAAAAAGCAAGAGAGATACAGAAAGAAGCAAGAGAGGTGCAGAAAGAACGGAGGTGCAGAAAGCAGAATAGATGTGCAAAAAGAGGCAAGAGACGTGCAGAAAAAGGAAGAAAGGTGCAGAAAGAAGCATGAGAAATGCAGAAAGAGGCAAGAGAGGCACAGAAAGAAGCAAGAGTGGTTTGCACACCATTAGTACCAATTTAACACCCACATTTAGCAATAAGTAACAGGTGACCATTCTATGTTTGCAATGGGCCTTCCAGCATGCTGTAACACTTATCGATGCATTTTTGGTAATGTTTGAGCCAGAAACAAGTTTTTTTTGTTCAAATCTGCATATTATGCAGCAGATAATGGATTATATGGCAAATGTAGAAAATGTATAATTGTGGGAAAGTCGGTGCAGCCAAACAGTTGCATAATTCCAGTGGCCCTGCTCATACCTTTGACTAGGTCCAGAAGTGCTCCTCAGTGGGTCCTTCTTTTTTTGCCTCATTGAGTTTATACTTTAACTTCTATAGAAACGAGGAAGACTAAACCTGAGGTTACCACTCCACAACACAGACTACCATACCACATAATTAGTCTCCATAACACATAGTCCCACTCTACATAATTCCTATACACTAAATACCACATACTTTCCATCCAGATAATTTCACTGAACATCATACCACATAATATCACAACAAACAACGTACATCCACTCCACTCCACTCCCCCAAAAATTAGTAAAAAACTATTACATTTACAACACCAATAGCTCTAACTCTCACAAATCTGAGACCTATTACAACTAGTAGTTGCATTTGCAGAGTGGTGGAGAAAGGGGGCTGGGCCTCCTACCAGCGCTCAGGAATCCTGCTGCGTAGGACTTACAGGAGGGCTACTTGGCCGCCAAAGTCCCTCAGGAGAAAAGTGGACTTTATCCCCCAACCAGTACTGTGCCAGGAGGTGCGTTTGCAGAGTGGTGGAGAAAGGGGGGCGTGGCCCCTGAATACCTCTTAGCAATCCCACTGTGTGGGACTTACTAGAGGTAACAGGAGGGGTAGTTGGCCCCCAAGGGGAACCTTGAAGGCCAGCTACCACTCCTATTACCTCCAGTAAGTCCCACACAGCAGGATTGCTAAGTTATCATAGCAGGCCACGCCCCCTTTGCCCACCACTGTGCAAGCGCGCCTCCTGGCGTGCTCTTGGATGGGGATTGAAGTCCCCTTTGCTTGTGGGGGTTCTTAGGGGCCAACTAGCCTACCTGATACCTCCAGTAAGCCCCAGATAGTGGGATTGCTGAGAGGTGGACACAGGCCACGACTCCATTCTCCACCACTCTGCAAACGCATCTCCTGGTGTGCTCTTGGTTGGGGGATGAAGTCCCCTTGCCTCCTGTGGGTCCCTGGGGGCCAACTAGCCCTCCTATTATCTCTAGTAAGCCCCATACAGCTGGATTGCTGAGAGTCATCCAAGGCCATGCCCCCTTTTTACACCACTCTGCAAAGGTGCCAACTGGCGCTCTGCTGCTTGGGAGATGAAGTCCGCTTTAGTCCTGAGGTCCTCAGGACACAAGAGGACCTCATCGCCCCACCAGCAATGCGTCAAGAGGCGCGTTTGCAGAGTGGTGTAAAATGGGGCATGGCCTTGGACTACCTCTCAGCAATCCCACTGTGTGGGGCTTACTGGAGGTACCTGGTGGGCTAGTTGGCCCCTAAGGACCCTTAGGATTGAAGGGAACTTAATCCCCCAAACCAAAACACGCCAGGAGGTGCGTTTGCATAGTGGTGCAGGGAGGGGGCAGGGCCTCCGGTGAGATACAGACTTCTCTATTTTCTCTTCTTTCTGGAAGGGGGGCTGTGTGGCCCCCCTTCCCTTAACACTTTTTGGGCCCTTGGGACCCCATCTCCCAGGGCCTATGCCATTTTAAATTTTATTTTAATTTTAAACGGGAAGGGGGCTGACCTGCCCCCCTTCTGAGGCCGATTTCGGCCCCAGGGACCCATCCCCCGGGGCATGGCCACATATTTTTTTTTTAAACTATTTTTAATAGAGGGGGTCCACGCGGTCCCCCTCCTGAGGCCTGTATCAGCCCAGGGGACCCAATCCCCCAGGGCTTTGCCTCTTTGCCTTTTTTAAATTTTTTATATTTCTATGGGTGGGGGCCACATGGCCCCCTTCCCTGGGCCACTTTTGGCCCCGGGGACCACATCCCCGGGCCGGCCCTCATGTTGGGGATGGCGGGGAGCCCCAATGCCCCCGCGGTCCCTGCCAGCTCCCCACCTCTTGCGGGAGCCGGCATTGCTTTTGGGCCAAGGGAGCAGCAAACATGCAGCTCCCTTTGCCCAAAAGCAATTCTGCTTTGCTTCGTGGAAGCAAGAGCAGGTTTCCTGCTCTTGCTTCCACGAATCAAAGCAGAAGTTTGCTGTGGCAGGGCGGGAGCACTGCTCCCACCCTGTCATAGCAAAGAGCAATGTCCCAGGGGTGGGCACCCCGGGACATTGCTGGAGCTGGCCCTGGGGGGTGGCGGTCCCCAGGGCCATCTAGGGCTCCAGGAGGGGGCCCCCCTCCCATCAGTATTAACGGGAGGTGGTGGTCCCTGGGGCCGGGGGTCTGCAACAGACCCCCGCATTAACATAATTAGTGCCCCGGGGAAGTGGCAGTCCCTGTGGCAGTGTGGGGGGGCTTGAGCTCCCCCACACACAGTTTTTTGAAGTAGCCCCGGGGAGGTGGCGGTCCCCGAGGCTTGTGTGGCCCGCGAGGCCCCCGCTCATAACTACCAATGCCCCAGGGAGGTGGCGGTCCCCGGGGCTGTGGGGGCCCCTGCCGGCCCCCGCATTATAATAAAACATTGCCTGGCCCACGCTTTGTTTTTTTTTTGTTTTTTGGCCGGATTCGCACACCCAGCGTGAATCCCACCAAACTTTTTTTTTAAAAAAATGCTTTTTTGGGCCCTAGGGGTCCCTGTGGGACCCCCTGAGCACACCTAGGGGGTCAGGGTGTTTCTACCCTGTCCCCTTTTCTTTTTTTTAAATCTTTTTGTTCCCTTTTTGCTTGTGACTCGGTTCTACCGAGTTGCAAGATGGCTGCCAACACTTTCTGGTTTGAAGTGTTGGCAGCCTATCAGAATGAAGCTCATGATCGGGAGGGTTCGCGGATCCACCGCGGTCACCAGATATCGATATTTTGTTATTTTTACATTTCTCAGGAACTACTGAACGGATTTACACCATTTAAAGCAAAGAGTGCACTCTGGACCAAGAGCTATCTCTCTGCCAAATTTGGTGAAATTACATTCAGCAGTTCGGGCTATAGCCGTGACAAAAGTTCCTATGGAAATTAACATGGAGAAAACGCGTTTTGGGACCCCCCCTTTTTCTCGGCCCCCGCTTGACGAAACAACCCAAAACTTTCAAGACAGGAGCTGACCGGGGCAGGCCATTAGTTTTGAATATTTTGCGAAGATTCTTCAAACGACGCCAAAGATATTGGCAAATCAAAAAACGCTTTTCCTATGGAAACTAGGTCCTAACTATAACTACCTACTGGCAACCGCCAGTAGGTAATATATATATATATATATATATATATATATATATATATATATATCCTACACACTCCACCTCTGGATTAAAAAAGATCTCACCACTTTGTTATTGGCTGATATTTTGAGTGGTCAGCGAGAAAGGACTAGATGTTATCTCCACACTGAAAATACATTACTAGCGCCATGCGCATAGCTGCTATAAATATTTCTTCGGCCAAATGATGTTCGTTGGCCCCATAATAGATTTATGTCCCTTATCTTTTCAAAAAGTGCTTTTAATTGCCACAATGGGCACGGGCTACATCACACCTGTACAATCATGGCACTGCCTTTCACATCGCTGTGGACAAACACTTTCTCCGTTCGATGGTTGTGTCCCGTAGTTTTTAAATCAATTAGTCCTCGAAGCCCCTACATCCAACCGCATACTTGCCCTTCCAATGACATTACCCAATATATATATATCACATGAACCTTTATGCATGAGCAAGGCCGTGGGGCCGAAATGCGTCACAGGGGCTGGATGACCATTTAACAAAAATAATTCTGTATTCTCATCCTGAGTGCGTCTGTCTGGTATATGTCTATATACGAAGTGAAGCTAGATATATGTATATATATGTCCGTTCCTGGATGTATCCGATGTGTGGCGGATAGACTAATATATATATATATATACACACACACACACACACATACATATATATATTCACAGAAAAAACCAAAGGTTACTGGGACCTCATAGTTATGCTCAGATTTCACTCGTACATTGGTACATAACTAGTGAAATTCTACAGTTATAGTTACCTGAGCTAACTATAATTTATACCCCCATAATGCACTGCTTATGACCTCACATATTACATCACTGATGACATGGTTTATATGTTTAACACTCAGAAACGTTTAGAAAACACTCACAATCACTGTATGATGTCATCAGTGATGTCACTTGAGAAGTCATCAGTGATGTCATCAGTGATGTCACTGACCATGTCATGAGTGATGTTATGTGTGAGATCATAAGCAGTGCATTGTGGGGGTGTAAGTTATAGGTAGCTCGGGAACTATAGCTGTTGAATTTCACTAGTTTTGTATGAGTGAAATCTGAGCCTAACTATAACGTCCCTGTAACCTTTGTTTTTTTCAATGAATATATATATAGATAGACTGATAGATATAGATACAGATTTATATATATATATATATATATACATATATATATTCACTGGAAAAAACATAGGTTTCAGGCACGTTATAGTTAGAAATTAGCATTTAAAAAACCTTACAAATTCACTGAAAAAAACCATAGGTTTTAGGGACAGTTATAGTTAGTTGGACATTGCACTCGTACAAAACCCGTGAAATTCCCCCGTTATAGTTAGTTCAGCTAACTATAACTCGCGCCCCCGCAATGCACTGCTGATGACGTCACATATTACATCACTCATGACATGGTCAGTGACACCACTGATGACATCACTCATGACATCTCAAATGACATCACTGATGACATCATCCAGTGACTGTGTGTTTCTGTAAAGTTTAAATATTTTTAATATATATAGGGAAAGGCGTATTGAAGAATGAGTGGGTGTATAAGTGTCTGTATGGATGATTTAGTAGGTGCGTGACTAACTCTATAAGTGAGTGATTAAACGTATTTTACTGAATGCATGGGTTAGTGACTAAACTGGGTGAATGTCTGTATCCGTCTGTCTATTGCTGTGTAAGTGGCTGCATGGGTTTGTGAATAGCTACATGAGTGTCTATATGAGTTATTGATTGGTTGTCTGAGTATCTGTATGGGTGCCTGAGTGTTTGTGTGGGTGGGGTGTGTGTGACTCTGTGCATAGATGTGTGAGTGGGTGATTCACTGGGTGGATGGTTTCAAGAGTGCATCTGTGATAGACTGTATGAATGAAATGAAATGAAAATGGCTTTTGTATAGCGCATGGCTACCCGGAGGCATCCCAGCGCTGCGGAGGTGACTAGAGAAGAGGAGAGATTAAGGGAATAGCCAAGTATGGGTGGGTAAGTGTGTGTAAGAGTGTGTTAGTGAGTGAATGTATGTCCCAGTGGTACATGTGTGAGTAACTACATATGTGAAAGGCAGTATATATGTGTGTTGGAGTATATAAATAGCTATAAGCGAGAGTGTGTGATTGTGAGAGTGACTGTATGGATGAGTGTGTGCTTGTATCAGTGATAGTATAAGAGCGTAAGAAAGTGCTAGTATTTGTATGAGTAAGTGAGCTGGTGTGTGTATAACTGTATAGGTGAGTAAATGGCAGTGTGTTTAATTATTTGCATGACTGACTAGGTGTGTGAGTACCTCTATGGATGAGTGGCGGTGTTTGAGTGTCTATGTAGGAGTATGAGTGCATATGATAGTCCTGTACTGAGTGACCGTAAGTATGAGTGACTGTACGGGTGAGTGAGTGGATGTGTGTGTAGACCTAAGAATCAGTGAGTGGGTATGTAGTTATTGGTGTTGGAGTGTCTATGGTTTTGCGAATGGCAATCTGTAATTTAGAGTGAGTGTATCAAAGGTTATATTAGGGTGTGAGGAGGTGCATCAGATGATCACGTGGATGATGTCATCAGTGATGTAATCAGTGATGTCATTTGAGATGTCATCAGTGATGTCACTGACCATGTCATGAGTGATGTAATATGTGACGTCATCAGCAGTGCATTGCGGGGGCGCGAGTTATAGTTAGCTGAACTAACTATAACGGGGGAATTTCACGGGTTTTGTACGAGTGCAATGTCCAACTGCCTATAACTGTCCCTAAAACCTATGGTTTTTTCAGTGAATTTGTAAGGTTTTTTAAATGCAAATTTCTAACTATAACGTGCCTGAAACCTATGGTTTTTTCAGTGAATTTCAAAGGTTTTTTAATGCTAATTCCTAACTATAACATGTCTGAAACCTATGGTTTTTTTCAGTGAATTTCAAAGGTTTTGTAAATGACAATTTTTAAATGTATTAATTGTTATATTTATTTTTTTGATACTGATTTACTACATTTTTTAAACTATTTATTTTTACATATTTTATTTTTTAAATTACATTGTAATTACATTATACATTACATTACAAAATATACTTTCTCAGAATGAATTACTTTAGTTTAAATACTTTGCAAATAGGCAATAGACTTTTAAGTACAGTAGTTACAGTTGTTGCAATGGGCAACACAATTTCAAACACAATGCAACATTGAGCTCAATGTGAATTTCTAGTTAAATGCAATTAGTTACTTTATGGATTACTTTTCTAACCACAGGACTGGATCCTAGATTCAGTCCTGGGACATCTCCTGTAAACAGTTGAGTAAAAGCGTTTTGGTTACAGTAGTGATTTTTAAGGAATATTATTGATTTTTAAAAGTTGACACAAACTTTTTCACATAGAATCACCAATGTTATCCTATGGAGGAAATTCACTTAGCAGGTAAGTAGTGTTATCGTTACTTTTTCTTACTCAGTGGTGGATCCTGGATCCAGCACTGGTGCATCTCCTGTAAACAGTTGAAAGAATGCGTTTAAGTCATACAGGCGATTTTTAAGGAATATTTGTAGTTTGTGAAAATCGACACTTTGAAACTTTTCTGCTGAAAACCAGACAATGGATTCCAATGGAAGGAAATACAAGTTACTGGTAAGTACGGTTAGAATTACTTTTCAGGGTCAGTGCTGGGCTAAAAGATGCAGCACTGGGTTCTCTCCTGATAACAGGTGAGTAAATCGGAATTCGTAGTTCGGCTGATTTTAGAGGAATATTATAAAGTTCCAAAACTCCACACACAGAAGAATTTCCAAGTGAAACCAGTCAATATTAGCCTATGGAAGGAAATTCAAGTTACTGGTAAGTACGGTTAAAATTACTTTTCAGGATCAGTACTGGGCTCAAAGATGCAGCACTGAGGTCTCTCCTGATAACCGGTGAGTAAATCGTAATTCGTAGTTCGGCTGATTTTAGAGGAATATTTGTATGTTTCAAAAATCGACACGTAGAAACTTTTTCAGCAAAAAGCAGGCAATGATATCCTATGGAAGGAAATTCAAGTTACTGGTAAGTACGGTTAAAATTACTTTTCATGATCAGTACTGGGCTCAAAGATGCAGCACTGAGGTCTCTCCTGATAACAGGTGAGTAAATCGGAATTCGTAGTTCGGCTGATTTTAGAGGAATATTATAAAGTTCCAAAACTCCACACTTAGAAGAATTTCCAAGTGAAACCAGTCAATGTTAGCCTATGGAAGGAAATTCAAGTTACTGGTAAGTATGGTTAAAATTACTTTTCAGGATCAGTACTGGGCTCAAAGATGCAGCACTGAGGTCTCTCCTGATAACAGGTGAGTAAATCGGAATTCGTAGTTCGGCTGATTTTAGAGGAATATTTGCACAATGGTGAAGGAAGGGGGTGGGGCCTGAAGTGACATGTCTGCAAACAGGCCCTGTGGCGCGTTTTAAGTTGGAGAATTAATTCCTCCTCAATCCCGAGGGTCCCTAGGGGCCAACTGGCCCAACAAATACCTCCAGTATGCGCCAGAGAGCTGCGTTGCAGAGAGGTGTTCAGAGGCCACGCCCCTTTTTACAACACTCTGCAACGCAGCTCTGTGGCGCTTACTGGAGGTACCTGGTGGGCTAGTTGGCCCCCAGGGACCCTCAGGATTGAAGAGGATTTAATTCCCCATCTTAAAACGCGCCACGGGGCCTGTTTGCACACATGTCACCTGAAGCCACGCCCCCTCCCTTCACCACTGTACAAACGCAACCCGTGGTGCGTTTTAAGTTGAGGGATTAAGTCCCCTTGAATACTGAGGGTCCCTGGAGTCCAACTAGCCCACCATGTACCTCCAAAAAGCGCCACAGAGCTGCGTTGCAGAGAGGTGTAAAAGGGGCGTGGCCTATGTACACCTCTCTGCAACGCAGCCCCTGGCGCATACCGGAGGTTCCTGGTGGGCTAGTTGGCCCCAGGGAACCCCAGTATTCAAGGGGAATTACTTCCCTTCTTAAAACGCGCCAGGGGGCGCGTTTGCAGACTGCTGCAGGGAGGGGCGGGCCTCCGGCACATGCCGGTCTTTTTTTGTTGCTTTTTCTGCCCAGGGGTCCTTGTGGGACCCCCTGAGCAGACCTAGGGGTCAGGGTGTTTCTACCCTGCCCCTTTGTGCGTTTTGCGCACTTGTTTCTTGTGTTTTTTTGTTTTAATCGGCGGGATCCGTGCATCCCGACGATTTAAAAAAAAAAAAAAATGCTTTTTTCTGCCCAGGGGGTCCTTGTGGGACCCCCTGAGCAGACCTAGGGGGTCAGGGTGTTTCTACCATGCCCCTTTTTGCGTTTTGCGCACTTGTTTTACTGCTTTCTTGTTCCTCGGTTCTACCGAGGAACAAGATGGCTGCCAACACTTCCTGGTTTGGAGTGTTGACAGCCAATTAGCATGCAGCTCGTGGTCGGGAGGGTGCGCGGATCCACCGCGGCAATAGATATCGAAACTTTTATTTTGGATTTTCTCAGCAACTACTGAACGGATTTACACCATTTTTAAAAAGGGTGCTTTCTGAACCAAGCACTACCTTTTTGCCAAATTTGGTGTAATTCCGTTCAGCAGTTTTTGCTGTAGCCTTGCATAAAGTTTCCTATGGGAAATTGATTTTTTCACTCTTATTTTTTGAATTTCTCCGCAACTACTGAACGGATTTACACCATTTAAAAAAAAGGTCGCTTTCTGAACCAAGCGCTACCTTTTTGCCAAATTTGGTGTAATTCCGTTCAGCAGTTCGGGCTGTAGCCGTGGCTAAAATTTCCTATGAGAATTAACATGGAGAAAACATGTTTTGGGACCCCCCTTTTTTCTCGGCCCCCGCTTGATGAATCACCCCGAAACTTTCAAGACAGGAGCGGACCGGAGCGCCCCACTAGTTTTGAAAATTTCGCGATGATTCGTCAAACGGCGCAAAGTTATTGGGAATAGAATGTTACGGATTTCCTATGGATAATAGGTCCTAACTATAACTATCTACTGGCGACCGCAAGTAGATAATATATAAAGATATAGATATATAGATATATACACACACATATATATATATATATATATAAATATAGCCTCAGTGAAACGACGCGGCTGCGTTCGTTCAACGATAATGTTCACATCACGGAGGCGAGTGAAAAACTTTGAAAGACTTTGAGAAACTTCGAATCTGGTAAGGAGAACAAAACTGTATTCACATGTTATCAATGTTGAATTGAATTATTCGGCAGGGCGAGGGGGACTTAACACGAACAATCACACCGAATACTATTTAGTGAATGATGTACAGTGACGCGGCACGTCGCGAGGCCGCCATCGATATTTTCAAAAGAAAGGGTGACCAGCAAGGAAGGGGAAACGTTGGCCTTAGCGAAACACCAAGGGAAGATGACTTGAGAGCAAAATTTCTCAAATTGGAACGATTATATGAGCGAGAAACCCGCAAATGGTGGGAGGCCACATCCCTCCAAAATTACATTGATGTGCAAAGGGTACCACGTGGGCTGAGGATTTATACCGTTCCTGCCTACGAAAATCCAGATCCTGCACTCCTCGAAGAATGGGCAGAGCATACCGCTGGATCCTCCAAAGGCATGCTCGCAATTTTAGTAAAGTTTGCATGGAGTGACCGGGCTCGAGCCCTAGATGAAATCAATATCTTGGAGAGCGAATTAGCAACCCACGATGATAAGAACAGAGTGGAGGAGTTAAAGACTAATATGACAAAACGACTGAAGAGTTATGAACAGAAAATCAAACAGAGAAAGCATGAAAAATTCGAAAGAGATGCACGTGACTACAAACTGGGGCGGGTACTGACATTTGCGAAAAAATTTGATGCACCACGCCGCCAGCTATTGAGCAACAGAAATCAGAGAGTGGTGGAGCAGCAGGACACCTCTGAGTCTGATGTCACTGATTCAGAGCAATTGAGCGAACCAAGGATATCACAATCAATGACTAAAGAGACACCAACTCCTTTTCACGACGAATTTCGTCTCATCAGACAGACCTTGGGCAGAGGACGAGGCAAGCCGCCCGAAGCAAGAAGAAACGTCCAACGAGACGAGGAGGCTGGAACAAGCGCAAGCAGCGCATCGCCGCGTGTCACCAGGAGCAAACGGGGATCCAAACGCTAATGAGTGACAATCTGACCATTGTCAATCTGACTCCTAGAATCCTCACAGAAGTTGAAGAAACAGTCTTGCAACTTGGGTTGACCTTTTGTCCATCAAAGGATTTCGAGTATGTTCAAACAAGGATTGACCTTTTTAAGTACACGAGAAAATTGAAACTTTACAAGTTTTTCAAAGCTCAAGGTCCAAGGAATCAAGCCAATCAAGCTCAAATAGGGGATGTGGGCTTGGACCTGCTAACTGGCCATGATTTGAGCACCTTAGCGATCTTGGAAGATTTACAAGATGAAGGTACTTCCAATGACGGCGATGACATAAGGGGAGTGTTCCGTGTGCCACAAGAAAGTATGAGGAGTCCTTTCAGACCAATTTCCAAATTTATCCCCCAATTACCAAATGATGCTGTGGATATATTCACTGATCTGATGATAAAAGATCTCAAGGATTTGAGAATCAAAAGAAATGAAAGACAAATGAGAAGCAATTTAACAAAACCACAAAGGATAGCATTGCAAAATTTACAGAGAGATAAAACAATAGTATGTAAACCTTCGGACAAGGGTGGGAATATCGTGCTGTTGACAGTTGAGTATTACTGTGGGGAAGCCTTAAAACAGCTACAGGATATATCAAATTACGCACCCATTGTCATGAAAGAATACACCAAGAGTGTGTGTGAATATCAAGAATTGATCAATAAATGGAAAGAGAGAGGAATGTTAAGTGATGAGGAACACACATTTTTGAACTGTAAATATCCACGCATTCCTACGTTCTATCACCTCCCGAAAATACATAAGGACACCATGAATCCACCAGGTCGCCCAATTGTTTCCTCGAAGGGGAGTTTGACTGAAAATATGTCCATTTTTATTGATCACTTTTGTTTGACTTTGTGGTGGAGCTGTCCTCTTATACTCAAGATACAAGACACTTTTTGAAGCAAATTGAGGGGATAGCCTGGGAGGATAATTTTGTAATGATTACCTTGGATATTTCGAGTTTGTACACGAGTATAAATCATGCACAAGGCCTAGAAGCCATAAGATATTTCTTGAATGGTCGTTCTCTTAAGTACACAGAGCATAACTTGATGCTGTTGGAATTTGTCAACTACTGTCTTAATAACAATATATTTCTCTTTCAGGAACAATTGTATAGACAGATTTGTGGTACGGCCATGGGCACCTGCTTCGCCCCAGCTATGTGAATCTTTTCGTAGGCTGGTGGGAGAAGCGGGTGGCCTGGTCTGATACCAATGTTCAGTGGACCAACAACTTAATCAGTTGGAACCGCTATATTGATGATCTGTTTATTATCTACAGTGGCACAGAGAGATCAGCTCAGGATTTTATCAATCAATTGAACATCAATGACCTGAATTTGAAATTCTCAGGGGAGATTAGTAGAACATCTGTTAATTTCTTAGATCTACATGTCTTTGTATCCAATGGGAAACTCTGTACCAGTTTACATCGTAAGCCCACGGCCGGTAATTCAATCTTGCATGCCGGCAGCTGCCACCTGGGAAAATTAAAAAACAGTATCCCCTATGGGGAACTACTGAGAATAAAAAGAAACTGTTCACGAGACTGTGATTTCCAGGTGATGGCTGCCGAAAGCATGGCAAGATTCCGTGTCAGAGGGTATTCAGAAGAAATCCTAGTGAATGCGAAGAAGAAGGTAGACACTAAATTGAGAGCAAATCTCATTAGTGGAGCATCCAATATGAGGATGAAAAGGCTTGTAAAAAACAACATTTCATTGAGTCAATGTAGAATGATTACTGATTCCTCCAACAATGCTAACAACATCAGAGACATAATGAGGAAGAACTGGCACATTCTCAAAGCTGATCCGATCCTAGGGGAAGAACTCTCTAAAGTTCCCCTACTTACTTTCAGGAGAAATAAGTCAGTTAAGGACCATCTGGTACAGAGTCACTTTGTACGGGACAAGAAACAATCATGCTTCCATTCTGCTAAAGGCTTTTTCCCATGTGGGAAATGTAAGGCCTGCAAATTTAGTCGCAAAGTATCAACTTACTCTGTACCAGGGCTCAAGAATCCGAAAGTGATAGAGAAATTCATGAACTGCAACACCAGTCACACTGTATATTGCCTTGTATGTCAGTGTGGACTTCGGTACGTCGGTAGTACTATTCATCCGACCAAAATACGGATTCTTGAGCATCTCCGAGCCATTGCCTCTAAGGATAAAAATTATCCAGTGGCCAGACATTTTGAAATTCACCATGCTAGTGACAGTGATCTGTTACGTTATGTCTGTCTGGACCACGTTCCTAACGATGTAAGTCAAGGCTCCGATGCTAGAGTCGAGATATATCTTAGACCTACAATCGAAAATGCCCCATGGGCTGAACAGCGGCGAGGAGTTGTCAGTACATCTCTAACTCATACTTGAGGAGGGGAACCGTAGATGTCAGCAATTTAAATTTAAATTTGAATTTAAATTAGATGGTACCTTTGTACATATGTATATAGAAAGTTAGATAATGAAATATTGGTCACCTTGATTTCCTTTTTTCTTTTGTTTATGTGTATATTAACTATCATATGAGTGTGAGGTAGGAATTGAATCGAGCACCATTATCGACCTTGAATAAGTGAGGATAAGTTGATCAGTGGCAGAATAACTAAATTGTCCTCGAGCCGCAAACCAATTACAAATTGTGTTGATGTGTACATAGTTATATGCCCATTCAGGGCGTGATTGCATTTTGTGATCATGATCGATTTGATCACAACAATTTAAAATCACAATTTTGAGGTGTAATCGTGACAAAATGGAAATACACTTGTACAAAGACACAAGCCCATTCAGGGCATGATGAAATTTTCTAAATCTCACGTTTGAATTTTTATTTTTAAATCTTACGTTTGAATTTTGATTTTACAACAATGTAATATCTGGATTTGCGTTATGGGACTGCAACAATGAGTTCGGTATTGCATGTTCCAAGATGGCCGAAATGGTTTTTCAAAAGGACGATTAGTCCCTTTTTGATGTTGTTACCTCGCAACCACTAATGAATTACTAATTGTATTTAATGGCGTGGTCTCTGGCTGCCGCTCTATATTGAGAAAGGCAGTCGCCGAAACGCGTCTTGTGTTTGTGTTTTATGTGCCAATAAACTTGGTCACACAGTCCCCCGTGAGTGCTGTACTTTCTGTACAATGGAGCCGTGATATATAAATATATGTCTATATATATATATTCACTGAAAAAACCACAGGTTTCAGGGACGTTATAGGTAATTCGACATTTCACTCGTACAAAACCAGAGACATTCAGCCGTTATAGTTAGTTGACTAACTATAACTCGCGCCCCCGCAATGCACTGCAAATGACGTCACATATTACATCACTCATGACATGGTCAGTGACATCACTGATGACATCACTGATGACATCTCAAATTACATCACTGATGACATCATCCAGTGATTTTGTGTTTCTGTAAAGTTTAGATATGTTTTATATAAATATATGCGAAGGTGTATTGAAGAATGAGTGGGTGTATAAGTGTCTGAATGGATGATTTAGTAGGTGCGTGACTGACTGTATAAGTGAGTGATTAAGCGTGTCTTACAGAATGCATGGGTTAGTGACTAAAGTATGTGAATATATGTATCAGTCTGTCAGTTGGTGTGTAAGTGGCTGCATGGGTTGGTGAGTAGCTACATGAGTATCTATATGGGTTATTGATTGGTTATCTGAGTATCTGTATGGGTGCCTGAGTGTCTGTGTGGATGGGTGGGGGGTATGTGACTCTGTGCATAGATGTGTGAGTGGTTGATTCACTGGGTGTATGGGTTCAAGAGTACATCTGGAAAGGGCTGTATGGGTGGGTGAGTGTGTTTGTTGGGTGTGGTGGTGAGTGAATGGATGTCTCAGTGGTACATGTCCGAGTAACTACATATGTAAAAGGTAGTGTATGTGAGAGTTGGAGTATATACATGACTATATGTGAGAGTGAGTGATTGTAAGAGTGGCTGTATGGATGAGTGTGTGCTTGTATGAGTGATTGTATAAGAGAGTAAGTATGTGTTAGTATCTGTATGAATAAGTGAGGTGGTGTGTGTATAACTGTATGGGTGAGTAAAAGGGTGAGTCATTGATTATTTACATGACTGACTAGGTGTGTAAGTAACTCTATGGATGAGTGGCAGTGTGTGATTGTCTGTATAGGTGTATGAGTGCAAATGATAGTGCTGTATTGATGAGTGACTGCATGTATGAGTGAGTGTATGGGTGAATGAGTGGATGTGTGTGTAGACCTAGGAATCAGTGGGCGGGTATGTAGTAACTGGTATTGGTGTGTGTATGGTTTTGAAAATGGTAGTCTGTATTTTAGAGTGGGTGTATCAAAGGTTATTTTAAGGTGTGAGGAGGTGAATCAGTTTATCACGTGGATGATGTCATCAGTGATGTCATTTGAGATGTCATCAGTGATGTCATGAGTGATGTCACTGACCATGTCATGAGTGATGTAATATGTGACGTCATTAGCAGTGCATTGCGGGGGCGCGAGTTATAGTTAGTCAACTAAGTATAACGGCCGAATTTCTCTGGTTTTGTACGAGTGAAATGTCCAACTAACTATATCGTCCCTGAAACCTGTGGTTTTTTCAGTGAATTTCTAAGGTTTTTTAAATACTCATTTCTAACTATAACATCCCTGAAACCTGTGGTTTTTTCAGTGAATTTCTAAGGTTTTTTAAATGCTAATTTCTAACTATAACGGCCTTGAAACCTATGGTTTTTTCATTGAATATATATATATACATATATATATATATACATATATATATAAAACAAAGGTTAAGAATAATTTATACTTAGGAAAACTATATTCATTGTTTCTTTTTAAATTATTACAAAGGAGTCGCACACCCTAAGCGACCCTACTCGATGGGTGCGCGCACCCTGCTAGCGCGCATTTCAGAAGTCGCGCTGGGGTCGCGACTTCGGCGTGATTTCAAAAGTATGAAATATTATTAAAGAAATTATCAATAAAAGTTTTGGTTAAAGTGTTTGCCTAATTTAATTTAGAAAACTATTTATAAACTATTTTTTTGAGTGTACTATTAACGATACGAAATTTCATGACTGCGCGACGTATGCGCGTACGGTGCACGGCCCCTCCCTGCATGTATTTCCGGGGCCATGCCGGGATCGTGCCGGGGTTGCGACTTCGGCGTATTTTAAAAGCTTGAAATATCACTATTGAAAGTTAGAATATCATATTGGAATAAATACTTTCACTAATATCCTTTTTAAAATATTGTATAAACATTTATTTATAGTTTATAATTATGTATACAATATTTTACGGGTGTGCGACGCGTAAGCGACGGGTGCACGCACCCTACGCGGACTTCATATCAGCAGAAAAAGAAAGAATCTGATTGGTTTAAATTATTTTCATTCTGTAAGAGGGAGGATCCATCCTTGTGATATTCCTCTTATTATTTGGCTATCTTGGTGACAAGACCTGCTGCTTGTTGCTCTATACTTTTTTTTCCAATTTTGTGTGTTTTTTGATTTTCTATCTACACTATGGCATCCAGTCATGCAGACATTGATCCCTTGGATGTGGAGGAGGACGAGATTGTGGAACCTGTGAAAAAGAGGAAGGAGAGTGTTGTGTGGGCCTTTTTTACGGTGCCAGAGGGCGAGAAGAAAGTCAATGCCCGCAAGGTAACCAGCACGATCTGTAAACAGATTTTATCAAGGGGCTCAGACAAAAAATACTCATGCGGGACCAGCAGCATGAAGAAGCACCTTGAGACTCTCCACCCTGTTCACTTGGCTAGAGAAGAGAGGAGGAGACAACTCAACGAAGCGGCAGAGCAAGACCTGAATGCCCCTTCTACCTCTTCTCAGCAAGTTCCTCCAGCACCAAGGCCCCATATCGTCCCTGAACTCCTTGAAGTGGCCATAGTCTGCAAAAAGTGCGACACCAAACTGTGGATTGCGGAGCAGTGCATGGACGTTGTGACGAGTGCCATCAAAGCACATAAATGTTAACTTTTTTATAATGTGCTTTTCTTTTTGTTAAACAGCTCGTTTGCTGTTTTCAATTTTCTTTTGTTAAAAAAAAGATCAAAAACACACAAAAAAAGAAAAAAAGGTTAAAAAATACAATTTTTTAAAAAAATTGTTAAAAAAAAAAAACCTGTTCTTGCGGAACCACATCTATTGGTTAAAAAAGACAAATTACCTGAGGGATTGCATGAGAGCAAGGATACTGTGTGGGTGATTGGAGAAGTGCAAGGGTACTGCGTGGTGAGTTTATGAATGTTTGGGTAGTGGCGCAGTGATTGAATGAGTGCATGGGTACTAACTGGGTGATTGGAGGAGTGCATGAGTAGTGCATGGGTGATTGAAGATGTATGAGTAGTGTCTGTGTTTTTGCATAAGTGCATGAGTAGTTCCTGGGCGATAGCAGGAGTACATGGGTTGTGCCTGGCTAATTTTTTAAGTGCACTGATATTCATTGGGTGATTTTGTAAGTGCATGGGTAATGCCTAGGTAATTACATGAGTTTATATGTAATGCATGGATGATTGCAAGAGTGCATGGCTAGTGTCTAGGTGATTGGAGGAGTGCAGAGATGCCGCATGGTGATTTCATAAGTGCTTAGGTATTGGCAGAATGATTGGGTAAGTACATGGTACTGGCTGGGTGATTGGAGGAGTGCATGGGTAGTGACAGGGTGATTGCTGGAGTGCATGGGTAGTGCCTGGGTAATTGAAGGGGTGAATGTGTAGTGTCTAGGTGATTAGAGGTCTGCATGGGTAGTGCACAGGTGATTGTAGCAGTGCATGGGTAGTGCCTGGGTTATTGCATAAGTGCATAACAAGTGCCTGGGTGATAGCAGGAGTACATGTGTAGTGCCTGGATGATTTTATAAGTGCATGGGTATTGCTTGGTTGATTTTACAAGTGCATGCTTAATGCCTGGGTAATTACATGGGTTTATAGGTAATGTCTGGATGATTGCTTGAATACATGCTTAGTGCCTGGGTCATTCCATGAGTACATGGGTACTGCCTGGATGACTATAGGACTGCAAGTATAGTGCATGGTGATTTTATAAGTGCATGGGTATTGGCAGAGTGATTGAATAAGTGCATGACTAGTGGTTGGGGGATTAGAGGAGTGCATGGGTAGTGCCTGGGTAATCGAAGGAGTAAATGAGTAGTGTCCAGATGATTAGAGAACTGCATGTGTAGTTGAAAGATGATTGGAGCAGTGCATGGGTAATGTCTGAGTTATTGCATGAGTGGATGACTAGTGCCTGGGTGATTGCAGGAGTACATGGGTTGTGCCTGGCTAATTTTGTAAGTGCACAGGTATTCCTTGGGTGATTTTGTAAGTGTATGGGTAATGCCTGGGTAATTACATGAGTTTATTGTTAATGCATGAATCATTGGAAGAGTGCATGGTTAGTGTCTAGGTGATTGGAGGAGTGCAGAGATACCGCATGGTGATTTCATAAGTGCTTAGGTATTGGCGGAGTGATTGGGTAAGTACATGGTACTGGCTGGGTGATTGGAGGAGTGCATGGGTAGTGACAGGGTGATGGCTGGAGTGCATGGATACTACCTGGGTAATTGAAGGAGTGAATGAGTAGTGTCTAGGTGATTAGAGGACTGCATGGGTAGTGCACAGGTGATTGGTTAGTGCATGGTTAGTGCCTGAGTCATTGGATGAGTACATGGGTACTGACTGGATGATTAGTGTACTGCAAGGAGAGTGCATGGTGAATTTATAAGTGCTTGGGTATTGGCGGAGTGATTAGATAAGTACATAGTACTGGCTGCGTGATTGGAGGAGTGCATGGGTAGTGACAGGGTGATTGCTGGAGTGCATGGGTAGTGCCTGGGTAATTGAAGGAGTGAATGTGTAGTGTCTAGGTGATTAGAGGACTGCATGGGTAGTGCACAGGTGATTGTAGCAGTGTATGGGTAGTGCCTGGGTTATTGCATAAGAGCATAACTAGTGCCTGGGTGATAGCAGGAGTACATGTGTAGTGCCTGGCTAATTTTGTAAGTGCATGGGTATTGCTTGGTTGATTTTACAAGTGCATGCTTAATGCCTGGGTAATTACATGAGTTTATAGGTAATGTCTGGATGATTGCTTGAATACATGGTTAGTGCCTGGGTCATTGCATGAGTACATGGGTACTGCCTGGATGATTAGAGGACTGCAAGGATAGTGCATGGTGATTTTGTAAGTGCATGGGTATTGGCAGAGTGACTGGATAAGTGCATGGCTAGTGGTTGGGGGATTAGAGGAGTGCATGGGTTGTGCCTGGCTAATTTTGTAAGTGCACGGGTATTCATTGGGTGATTTTGTAAGTGCATGGGTAATGCCTGGGTAATTACATGAGTTTATAGTTAATGCATGGATCATTACAAGAGTGCATGGTTAGTGTCTGGGTGATTGGAAGAGTGCAGGGATACCGCATGGGGATTTCATAAGTGCTTGGGTATTGGCGGAGTGATTGGGTAAGTACATGGTACTGGCTGGGTGATTGTAGGAGTGCATGGAGTAGTGCACGGGTGATTGGAACAGTACATGGGTAGTGCCTGAGTTATTGCATAAGTGGATGAGTAGTGCCTGGATGATTGGAGGAGTACATGGGTAGTGCTAGGGTGATTTTGTAAGTGCATGAGTATTGCTTGGATGATTGCATGAATACATGGTTACTGCTCAGGTGATTGTATAAGTGGAGGAGAAATGTCTGGATGATTGAAGGACTGCATAGGTAATACTTGGGTTATTGCAACATTCTAGAAGTAATGTGTGGGTGATTACAGAGCTGTATGGGTACTGCCACAGTGAATAAAGCTGTATATTGGTAATGCATAGGTGATTTTGTAAGTACATAGGTTATATTTCAGTGATTGAAGAAGTGCATGTGTTCTCGTAAAGTGATTTGATGAGTGACATAATTCAGTTTTAAAAAATGAATGACTGCAATAAAAGTGACTGTAAATATTAATTCATAACATTATGCTTATTACATTACTTTATCTTACCTTCTTTATTGAAATAGATATGAAACTCATTGAAACAATTTTGCAGTTGTTTTACTATAATCTAAATTTAAAATATTTTCAACCTTTAGAATTACTTTCTGTAAAAGAGAAGAAAAAATACTGTTATTGCAAATAATATTATAGTTTTAAGAACGCAACATAATTTCACATATTTAGATTCTCTTTTTTGCTGTTTTCAGATACTATTGAATTTCACCATACACAGTGATTTCAATGTTGATCATCATGTAACAGCGGGCAAAAAAATACAATCAATAAGATTGTGAAAAAAAAACAAATCTGTGTTCAAAATATTTACAACAAACTCAACTATCTGTTTACATTTTCAAAAATAAACATTCTCATTTACATTGCATATAATACAAAGATCAAATATATAAACTGCTTCTTTCAAACACAATTTTCTAAATACAATATCAAAGAACAGAAACGATAATTGAAAAAGTAATTGTTGACATCTTCCCAATAGACCGAATGATGTTTCCGAAATCATTTGCATTGAAAATATCCAAAATAAACTAGTTAATTCATGTTTACATCTTTCCAATAGGCCGAATGATGTTTTCAAAACTGTTGCACCAAAAATATCAGATACGAATTCGGTAATTCATTAGGCAACCGACATTTGAATTCCAAATGGGCATCATTACAATGTGTCCATCCTTTATTGCACTTTAAATACACAGTATAGTGTCCAGATGTTGTAGTAGGTCCATCATGGAAAATAATAGCCACTGCTTTAAAAGTTCTTCCTGAAATTGACAGTTGACTTGCCACAAAATTTTTAATTTTGGTTTCCAATTTTCTTCTGTCTGCTCTACAACGTTGTAGCATTAAAATGACATATTGTCCAAATCTATCAATAAATAATGTTGACAGCATTTCAGATTTGCAGTGAGTACATTTCATATCTTGATTAGCTAATTTTACTAATTTGTTAAAAGACACTGTTTTGCAATCTGATATTGTCAAATATATGAATCGTTCAGTGTCTATTTCAGTGGTAGAAGAAAATGAACAGTCTTCACATTTATGATCCCATCTGTAACGAAGTCCAAACAGATTTTCAATTTGTATTCCTTCACCTTCCAATACTGCAAGCATAAACATAAGAAATTCTTGAGCATCTTGTTGTACATTAAGTGTAAATTGTGAAGAACCAGAACATATATCTAAAAGATGCCGAATCCCAGAAGCAGTTTGGATTTTAGTTTTATCAGTTGTCAACTTTAAAAAAAATATAATGCAACAAAGAACAAAATCTTTTTTCTCGATTCTCCATAATTTGATGATGAATATTTTCTAGAAAAAACACGACGTTCACAATTACATTAGCATAGCAGTTGATACCTGAACTATTTTCTAACTGGTATCCTACAATATCATCAACAGTGTCCATTTTCATTTTCTTTTCAGCCTCAACATTCTCTTGAATTTTTTTCTTCTTTCCAACCTCACTAGAGTATTTCTCATATGTTCGTTTTGGACATACTACACGCTTTTCATATATGGGATTCACCTAAGTTGGGAGCATACAGTCTTCTTAACCGATTATACTCTCTTACACAATTTGCATCTGCACTAATCTTTTTCTCATCAAAATCAATCAAATACAATCCAGATAATGTTCTTACTCGAGACAATGCAACATATGCCATGCCCTCTTTAAACACTGTACTTCCAATGTTTACCAAAGCACTGTCTACACTTAAACCTTGAGATTTATGAATGGGCACCGCATATGCTAAAGAAAGAGGAAACTGTTTTCTATGAACATACAAGTCTTTAACAAGCCAAAAACGAACAGTACAACGTCCAATCTGTTTTACCTCTTCAATCTGATCAAATTTAATCTTCAAGAATTCAATTCTATCTCTATTTTGATAATTAACAAAATCAACAACTTTTCCCATTGCTCCATTTACTAAACCTTTTTCTACATCCAAATTACGCCGTAAAATTACCCGACAGTTTTCACATACTTATAAATTCTTTTCTAAACCAGCAGTCTTAGCTATAGACTTTTCCAAACAATCCAATCTTGATTTGAATTTTTCTGACAGAATAATAGTAATTCTTTCGTGTTCTATTTTATCAATGGCTTCCATTTTCATTATTTGTTGTTTTTCCAGCTTCAAAAGTTCTTGATTGAATGTAGAACACTCTTGCAGTGTTGGCATTAGGCAAATTATAGATTTCTTTTGTCCAATTTTTTTGTATATTATTTCAGGACCAACATTTTCATTTGGAAACAAGTTTGTAAGTAGCCGACTTTGTAAAGCTTCTTTACCATGTTTTGTCCAAACACCAATTCTTACATATTGAAGAATGCTTCCATAATGTTCAACCCTTGCTTGTCGCATATTCTTATTAAGTTCTTTATATTCAAAATAAGACCAAATGTTGACATTTCCAATACTTCCCAAAGATTTCCTGGTGCCTTCATGCACAAGTGTTTTAAAAACTGGTTGCCCTTTTACAGGAGTAAGTTGTAGTAGGTCGCCAAATACAATTATATGTTTTCCTCCAAATAAAACATCATAATCTTTTTTTTAAATCTGCTGCATTCTTAAATGTACAAAGGCAAGCATTAAGTTTGAGACCATGCTAACCTCATCAATGATCAGAAGTTTCATTTTCTTTAGTACTCTTGAAACTTCATAGCAAGCTTCTCCAGATAGCTTGTGATATTCCAACTTATTTTCATGTACAACTGGTAGCATCAGTAAACGATGTAATGTAATCCCTTTACTGTTGTGTGCTGCTAACCCAGTTGGAGCGGTTACAACACAAGATAAATGTGATTTAGTGGTTTTCTGTAGATAACTGGTCAAAACTTTAATTAAGAAACTTTTTCCTGTACCAGCTTGACCACTGATATACATTCGAATAGGTTTAAATGATGAGCAGTTGCATTCTTTTTTTTTATGAAGTAAACCATGGTCTATCTGTTGTGTAACTTGCTGATATATTTCTTTCTGTTCAATATTTAGTTGTTCTTCCAAGTTTCCCAACTCCATAATATCCTGTTGTGCGTGTTGCATTGCCGTTTCTACTTCACTCATGGCTATTGCTGCTTCATATTCAAGAATTGGTTCTCCTAGTGAATCTTGACTCAGTGGAGCATAACTTTGACTATCTTGAGAACTGTCTCTAGCAATTTCAGCTGCAATAGTAGTTTCTTGTTCAATCTCTTCATTCAACATTTGTAGATAATTTGGAAAAACTGTGCATTCAATGCTATCTTTACATGCATTAAAAGAATCTTCATAGCACTCAAAATCTCCAAGTAATTCCATTTCAGTACGCCAAGGCTTGAAGAGTTGCAGAAGTGCTAAATAGAAAAATTCCCTTTTATCTGCAGTATTACAACTGAGTTTCCTGTTATTAATAAGATTTCCTTTGGTATGTTTTACCAAACATCCATCACATCCAATCACTGCTTATTTTTCTTCATTTATATTTTCTGTAACATTTCTCTTAAAGCTGTAATATTGCAGTACTCCATAGAGACATATGTTTTCCAGATGTGGACTTCTTTTAGGATAGTAGGTATCCAACATGTTTGTTTTAACAATATCTGTACTTTCCGGTTCATTTAATGCTAAGTATTCAATTTCTTGTACAGATTTCAATACTCGATTTTGTGTTGCAGCAAGACCTAGACTTACCCAAATGATTCCTCTTGACTTTGAATATAAACTTGCAGATGTCAACCGATCCGAACATTCGTAAGATCCAATCTCTCGATGGGGAAGCATCTTCAAACTAAAACTGTACAATTTGTTACTAAGAGTCTTCTCTTGTGAAATTTCTTCCCACATTTCTTTCAACTCCTTCTTTTCAGATTTTGTTATGTATGACGTAACATAGCGAGCAACAGCAATCAAATTATCTGCAACATACTGGATATCCATATTTGCATTCCACATCGTCAAAATCACTGGATTGTAATCATTAATATACTTTAATGTTCACTTCTTTTTATATTGTAAGTATTCTTTGGAGATTTTCGAGTTATACTATGCCTCACTGCTGACATGAAACTGTTGACTCTTCCTTTGGAAATTACTGGACGTGGGAATCCAAAACGACATTTTGTATAAAAGTTTTCCTTTGATTTGTATTTCCGTCGACAATATTTCCCACATCGATGAGTTTGAAACCGTAAAACTTGTTGTCTTAAAGTATTTTTTTCTCCTGTTTTTGGAATACCACATGTAACATAGTCTTCAATGAAAGATAAAACAGTCTCATCAGAATCAGTTCCAAATTTAGGTGCATCCTTGATCCATAATAGCATATGTATATGAGGAGCACCTCTGGCTTGGTACTCCTTTCTCCAAAAGAAATCAATAACTTCTCCAAGAGGTGGGTTATTTTTATTGCAGATAAAAGACATCATAGCTTGAAACCTATGATTAAAATATCTGCACACATTTACAGGATCCAAGGAACACAGTTCTCCAGCTGTCTTGAATTCAATGTTTTTAATATTTGAATTTGCCTCTCGTAGAAATTCAAGTAAATCGCCCCATGCGTATTCAGCACAGCTTAGCATAACAAACCATGTAGGGGTTCCTACGTTCCTTAACATACATTTAAGTCCTCCGTGACGACGATACCAATACTCATTAGTACCATGTTGACACGCCATCAAATTAATCAATTGAGATTCTAAATGATCGTCTCTTTGTTGTACTTTGTCCATGAATTCCTTTGCAGAAACATGTTGAAGATGAACTCCTGTTTTTAATATGCGGTTCAGTGCATATGAAAGTCCAGACAAGTCACTTTCAAACAAAAGATGAAATATATATAGGATACATTGTCGAAATCTTGGATCTTCTGTGTACAATGTTGTTGTACGATATTCTGAATCTGGAATCTGCACGGGTCGTTCATCATATCGTCCACCTTTTCCAGTGGGGAAGAGCTGTGGAAAACAACGGGCTTCTAAACTTGTTTCCCAAACACTCTTAGGAGTTCCCTTCGCTTTCTTCATTTGGAGTAATTCAATAGTATTTCCAATCACTTCCTTTGAATGTAAAGGATGTACACTATAATGTTCATAAATTTCTTCACTCCTGGAGATGTCCACTTTTTCGATTTGGCCAGTTGAAATTTCGCTATCATCTCCTAAAACTATTTCTTCTTCTTCCAGATATACATTTTTGTAATAAAGATTGTTTTTTATGAGATATAACGTAGCCCTTTGAACTTTGGTGACATCTACTAACTCTATTTTCCGACTCTTTGTTGCAACACCATTAACTAGAATAACTACAGGTTCAGTTTCCTCTCTCTCTACACTAATAGTTTCAATATTTTTCTTTAAATCTAAAGGTAAATACACAACTCTTCCTTTTAATCCTCTTTGTAAATCTGATGGAGGCAGCTTACCTGTTTTAGGCTCCATACGAACAATAGCCTGAAACGGGTGCACAGATTGAATCAGAATGGACTCATATGTATTTAAATCTACCAGTTCTGGAGGAATAGCTACCAACTCTAGGTTATTATGTACAGTTCTAGCTGGCATTTTGTTCTCTTCTAATTTGCTGTGACAATATATACAAATACGTTGATCACTACCCAACTCAAAAAGACCTTCCACCAACAAATAAGCACCAAATTCCTTCCACTTATCATTGTTTTCCTTTTCACTTTTTAAATACAGATGAACATTCCTAGTTTGTTTTCTATAGTGAGTACGTCGACAACAAATACAAATATAGTTTGGTTTTTCAGAACAAATTATCTTAAACTTTGTAATTTCTTCTGTAAACTTCTTAGTAGTACTATCATCCACCTCGTCTTCAACACCTACACTTATCAAACTCTCACTTTCTCTACACTCTTCTTCAGTACTAACCTCTTCGACGCTAATGGCACAGTGGAGCTGTGCTCATGATGAGCTGAGCTCGTCATAACTGCCGCGGAACGCCCACGCGGGACTAATTCCCCTGCTGTGCTGGGGGTTCCACTGAGTGGGCGGAGCTGTGACGAGCCCAGCTCGTCATGAGCACAGCTCCACTGTGCAGCATGACGAGCTGGGCTCGTCACGAGCACCGCGGCGCCGCGGGGGAATTAGCCCCACGTGGAAGGGGTTAAAGTAACGAAACTCTATATCATCACAAACTTTTTTTACATCCGATACTGACCCATGCAAAAGAGCAGTGTTTATTTCACTTGAAAATAAAGCAGGACATTTTACATAGTACAATCTTCTTACTAACTTCCGCATTGCAGAGTGATGTACTGCTAACATTCTCAAATGATTAAAAACACTTTGACACACTTTTCTAGAAAGACAAGCCAGAGAATGACCTTGCAAGCCAGTATTGTTTCTCACTTTACAAGGATCTAGTCCTTGCAATATCTTAATCTTTTGTTTAATACTTTTTTTAGTATACTCTCGTAAGAAATTTCGTAAAATATCAATAGACTCCTGTCGTATACTACAAATACTACTACAATCCCACGTATACACTGGAGCTTGTGTACGTCTCCCTTGAACTTTTTCAGCTATCACTTCTTCCACATTTTAGGAACCATCTTTTCTTTTTCAATTGCACAACCATTCTTAACTTCATAAGCACGACCACTGGTATCAACTGCGTGAACTAATGTATTGTTTTGAAAAAAGCTCTCTTCATTAAAAAAAGGTTCTGAACTAAAACTGTGCTTCCATTCACCCCAAAAAAATTTACAAAAGTTAGTTCTGTTAATTAATCTTTTACTTTTACTTTTGTCCTTCATAGAATGCATTGGTTTATCCAATGTTCGCATTCTTTTTAGAACTAATATAAATAATCTTCTTTTCAATTCAAAAGCCTTTTCGACTATACTTTCAATCTCTTGTTTCTTTTTATAAAATGCAGATCTTTTTTATATTTCTTGCAATCTTTCAAAACATTTTGTACTACTCTACTTTTATACATACGTTTTCTAATATCGTGATATTGTTTCATCCTTCTTTCAACATAGATTGTTTTCTCATTTCCTGAATTTTAATTAATTTGTCCTTTTCCATTTCATTCTTTTTGTTCTACAAGTATTATTTCTATTTTCAGCAATTTCAAAATCCTTTCCAGTCCTTAAAAGTCTTTTAATAAATTCTTTTGTTCTTTTACCACAAGACTTTTTCTTTTTTGCCAGATGTTGTAGTTCATTTAATTCCTGCTTTTGTCTCTTCTTTAAATAGTACTGTTTTCTTTGTTCTCTTTTCTTTTGCACTTTTTTGTCATGGTGAATCTTTCTTAATAATAATGGAGAATATCTAAAAAAAAGAATTTTAAAAATAATGTAATATTATTAAAATATTTATATACAAATATTCTTATCTATTACTAAAGAAACACCTTCTATTTAAAAGCTACAAACAAATGCATATATGGTTTTCGGATTATGGTAAAAATTACACCTGAGCTGCAAAATAAGTGAAGAGGGGTGCAGAAACAGAAAAAAGAAATGCAGCAGTAATGTCTGAATAATTACAGCACTACATATCTAGTGTCTGCATCATTGTAAAACTGCATGGTGATTACTCGGGTGTTTTTATAACTGCATGAGAGTTGGACTCAACTATAAGTCTCTCCATAGTGTTACAAGCACACATACATATCTCTATGTTTTCAAAACATCATAATATCTAAAACAGCTGCTTCAGTAAGTGCATAATTCTATGGGTAGTGCTTGGGTGATTCAATGAGTGCAAAGGCAGTCACTGGGTAATTGCAATAGAAGATGAAAGAAGGAAGACAAGTGCAAAAAGAGACAACAGGGGTGCAAAAAAAAGCAAGAGAGGTGCAGAAAGATGCATGGAAATTGCACAACAGGGGTACAGAAAGAGACAAGAAGTTCTGAAAGAAGCAACAGACGTGCAGAAGGAGGCAAGAGAACTGCAGAAAGAGGCAAGAGAGTTGCAGAAACAGGCAAAAGAGGTACAGAAAGACGGCTAATTGCATGAGTGCAGACATAGACATTGAGTGCACAGATAAGTGTATAAATACCACCTGAACGCATACATGAGTGTATAGATACAGACTGCATAATTAAATAACTGCAGGGATAGTACATAACTAGTGCTTGGGTGATTGCATGACTACAGGGGCAATATGTGGTGGATTACTGGAGTACATACAATGCAAGTTGGGCCTAGCCAAATATAAAGTAGCACACTATTACAGGGAACAGAGGTGCAGACACAGGCAAGAGAGGTGCAGAAACAGGTAAAAGGGGTGCAGAAAGAGGCAAGAGGGGTGCAGAAATTTGCAAGAGAGGTGCAGAAAGACGAAGAGCAGTGCAAAAGAACCAACAGAGGTGCAAAAGAGGCAAGTGAGGTACAGAAGGAGGCAACAGAACTGTAGAAAGAGGCAAGAGAGTTGCAGAAACAGGCAAAAGAGGTAAAGAAAGAGGGAACAGGTGGGCAGAGTTAGGCAAGAGAGGTGCAGAAAGAGGGAAGAGGGGTGCAGAAAAAGGGAAGAGGGATGCAGAAATTAGGAACAGAGGTGCAGGAAGAAGCCAGAGCAGTGCAGAAAGAACCAACATAGGTGCACAAAGAGGCAAGAGGGGTACAGAAAAAGGCAAGTAATGTGCAGAACAAAGCAAAACAGGTGCAGAAAGAACCAACAGAGGTGGAAAAAGAGGCAACAGGAGTGAAGAAAGGGGTAGGAGAGGTGCAGAATGAGGCAAGAGGGTTACAGAAAGAGGCAGGAGGGGTGCAGAAAGAGGAACAGAACTGCAGAAAGAAGCAACAGAGGTGGTGAAAGAGACAAGACAGGTGAAGAAAGAAGGAACAGAGGTACAGAAAGAGGCAAGAGTGGTGCAGGAAGAGGGAAGTGAGGTGTAGAAAGAGGCAAGAGAGTTCCACAAAGAGAAAACAGGGGTGCAGAAAAAGGCAAAATGGGTGCAGAAAGAAGAAAGTGAGGTGCAGAAAGAGGCAAGAGAGGTGCAGAAAGAGGCAAGAGAGTTACAGAAAGAGGAAAGTGAAGTGCAGAAGGAGACAAAAGACATGCATAAAGAGGCAATAGAGGTGCAGAAACAGGCAAGTGAGGTGCAGAAAGTAGAAGAGATTTGCAGAATGAGACAAGAGAAGTGCAGAAAATGAAACAAACGTGCACAAAGAAGCAACAGAAATACAGAAAGAGGCAACAGAGGCGCAGAGGAAATCACGAGTGGCTTGCACACCATTAGTACCAATTTAACACCCACATTTAGCAATAAGTAACAGGTGACCATTCTAGGTTTGCAAAGGGCCTTCCACCATGCTGTAACACTTGTTGCTGCATTTTTGGTAATGTTTGAAACGTTTGAGCTAGAAACAAGGCTTTTTTTGTTCAAATCTGCAGATTAGAATGCAGATGATGAATTATGTGGCTAATGCAGAAAATGTATAATTGTGCAAAAGTCAATACACCCAAACAGTCGCAGAATTCCAGTGGCCCTGCTCATACCTCTGACTAGGTTCACAAGTGCTCCTCAGTGATTCTCCCCATATTGTTAAAAGCACGCATACATATAGCTCTAGGTTTTCAAATCATCATGATATCTAAAACAAATATATGACTGCATAGGTACAGCCTGCATGATCACATGACTGAAGGGGTAGTACATAACTAGACCCTGAGTGATTCCTTGCCTGCAAGGGTAATATCTGGTGGATTACTGAAGTACATAGCAAGTGAGTGGGTGATTTTTTAAGTTCATGAGTACCGCCTGGGTGATTACTGAACCACTAAGATACTGCCTGACTGATTACAGGAGTGCAAAGGTAGTAACTGGGTGATTTTAAAAGTACATGAGTAATGGCTGAATGATTACATAAGTACAAGAAAAGTGTGTATGTGATTGAAAGAGTACAAGGGGATTAAAGGACTACATGGGTAACACCTCGGCGATTGCATGATTGCAGGGATAATGTCTGGGGATTTACATGACTACATAGCAACTGACTGGGTGATTTTAAAAGTGCATGTGTACTTCGTGGGTGATTGCAGGAGTACTGAGGTAGAGCCTGAGTAAATAAAAGACTGCAAAAGTAGTGCCTGGGTGATTTCATAACAGCATGACTACTGGCTGAGTGATTACATGAGTAGAAAGGTACTGCCTCTGTGATTGAAGGAGTGCAACAGTAGTGCCTGGGTGATTATATAACTACATGAGTTATACCTTAGTGATTGCATAACTCCATAGATAGTGCCTAAATGATTGCATCAGTGCAGCAGTAATGCATGAGTGATTACAGCAGTGCATATGTAGTGCCTGCATCATTTTAAGAGTGCATGACTAGTACTTGGGTGTTTTTATAAGTGCATGAGAGTTGGGCCTAGCCAAATATAAAGCAGCAGACTATTACATGACTCAATTATAAGATTGTTCATATTCTTAAATGTATGCATACTTATGTCTCTACCTCTCCAAATCATCATGGTATCTAAAAGAAATATGTATACAACATTTCTGAAATATAGTAAAACATAGAAACTGAGACATGTACTAGATCTACCTGAGTGATTCCAAAACTCCGTGGGTAGTGCTTGGGTGATTGTATGAGTGTAAGGGTAGTCACTGGATAATTGCAGGACAAGATGGATACTGACTAGCTCATTGCATGAATGCAAACATACACATTGACTGCATGGATAAGTGTATACATAGCACCTGAAGGGATCAATGAGTCATTGAAACCTGCCTAGGTGAATAGACGAATGCAACAGAAGGGCATGGGTGATTCTACAACTGCAAGGGTAGTGTGTAGGTTATTACATGACTGCATAGATATAACCTGCATGATCGCATGACTGTAGGGAAAGTACATATCTTCGACCCTGAGTGACTACATGCCTGCAAGGGTAATATCTGGTGGATTACTGAAGTACATAGCAAGTGAGTGGGTAATTTTATTAGTTCATGAGTACCACCTGGGTGATCAAAGAACAAACTTACAATTTCAACTAAACATCTAAAATTATGTGCCATCTTTCAACTATACCTTTCAACAAACTAGAAAAAAGAAGTCTAATTAATAACACCTTATGTGAGCATCTTTCAAACAACACTTTTGTGCTGCATCTTCACCACTCTATCTAAAATTATGCGGCATCATTCAACTACACCTTTCAACAAACTAGAAAAAAGAAGTCTAACTAATAACACCTTATGTGATCATCTTTCAAACAACACTTTAATTCTGCATCTTCACCATTCTATCTAAAATTATGCGGCATCATTCAACTATACCTTTCTACAGACTAGAAAAAAAGCCTAATTAATAAGACCTTACATGAGCATCTTTCAAACCACACTTTTGTGCTGCATCTTCACCTTTCTATCTAAAATTATACGGCATCATTCAACTATACCTTTGTAAAGACTAGAAAAAAGAAGCCTAATTAATAACACCTTATATGTGCATCTTTGAAAGCACACTTCTGTGCTGCATCTTCACCTTTCTTTCTAAAATTATGCGGCATCATTCAATTACCCCTTTCTACAGACTAGAAACAAGAAACCTAATTAATAACACCTTATATGAGCATCTTTGAAACCACACTTTTGTGCTGCATGTTCACCATTCTACTACTACTCACACTCTTGACCCTACCACATACTTTACCATTCTTTCTAAAATTATGTGGCATCATTCAACAATACCTTTCTACAGATTAGAAAAAAGAAGCCTAATTAATAACACCTTATATGAGCATCTTTGAAACCACACTTTTCTGCTGCATCTTCACCATTCTATCTAAAATTATGCGGCATCATTCAACTATACCTTTTTACAGAGTAGAAAAAGAAAGAAGCCTAATTAATAATACCTTATGTGAGCATCTTTGAATCCACACTTTTGTGCTGCATGTTCACCATTCTACTACTACTCACACTCTTGACCCTACCACATAAAAAGCAACAACAGCTCTTTGTTATACATCATGCACCTTAAAATGTATAAGACATATGAAAATACATATACTAGAAGAAACATACTAGAGACAGAAGTCCATGCACACCTTAAAACTTGACAGACTCCACCTCCAAATTTAAACCAACAACTAAAATTATACGGTATACTACAAATATACATATCCAGACAGCAAAACAAACTACCATAATCAGTAATCCATCTTCCAAAATACACATATTACTATACAGAATCTTTTTAAACAACATTTAACTACAACAAAACAAACTACAATATACATCTCTACATTTAATAATATATTTCAAACAACACAGTTTTTGAATAGTTTTGAAAGTTTAAAAATAAACATCTCAAATGTATAACTCACCTTCCAAATAGATTTGTTGAATTTAAAATATCACAAACTCTTAAAGGATTTTCTTTTGCACACAATCAATATAATGCAATAGTCTCAGCAAGGTAAAAACAGTAATGGCAAAGTGTCCCTCTCTTTCTCCATACAAATACATGTAAGTAACAAATCACATTGCTTCCTAGATTATTTCAAATTGTAAAACACATTTCTATTGGTTATACATATTTACCCTTAGCAACTGACTTCTAAAAGTGCCCAAACTGTTTCTACATTTTTTTTGGAAGTCGCGACTCCATCGTGCACCACCGCGATGGAGCCGCAAATTCATACGGGAGTTGAAAAAGATATTACAAATAAATTTACCACTATATTTTAATAACACACCACTTCTAAAGATAGTATTGACTTGGGAAATGTCACTGTAATAACATATTACTTATATATAAATTACAAATTCACATTTCAAGTCCACAGTTAAGTTTCAACCCTACCCCCATTCTGCTTAATGCCAGTTGCCATAGTAACAGTTCATGAAACACTCAACTTAACTGACAGGTCACAAGTTCACCATATTTTCAAGTTTACCACACAATGTTGCAAATGCAAACAGCAGGTGTGGTTGACTTTGCAAAATATGACCTTATCCTTTCTATTGTACCTTTCAAATATTTTTACTAACCAATAAGAAACATGCTTTTTAAAAAAGTAAAATGCACCCTATTTTTGAATGTACAATGTTCTTAAACAGCCAATGAATTCTCTACTTTTTTAAAAACAACATCTTGTCCACCATTTTACATACCTCGCATTCTACCAACTGACTACCTCAGCTACAGACATCTTTTCATTACTTCCAGACATCCCTTCAAGATGCTTACAGTGTGGATTGTTGGACACAGCTATGTTTTCTGGTGCAAAAGGTATGCTGAACGCAGAGGTATTGACAAAGACCTAGCTTTGCAAAATGTGGACATTAAATGGATTGCACAGAGAGGTTTAGAGTGGCACCAATTGATGCCTTTGGTTAAAACCTCTTTGCATCTCTAACCCCCTGATCTCATGACTGTGCACTGTGGTGGCAATGACCTAGGCACATTGACTGGGGTAGGTCTGGAAATGCTAATGAAGGACACCTTTGCACAATTGATGTTGCTTTTACCTCAAACTGTCTTTGTATACTCTAACATATGCCAAAGACAGAAATAGAAGTGGTCAAATCAATTCTGTCCACAGATTGAGAAAGCTAGAAAAAATGTCAATAACGCTGTTTCTGCTTACCTCAGAGCCCATAGGATGGGCTCCATATATAACAACAATCTATGTTTTGATATGGATGGCATCTACAGGAGTGATGGAGTACACTTCACAGATCAGGGAAACAGAGTCTTTTTCAACAACCTAAAGCTCTGCATCGGCACTTACATGTAGCTACAACAAACTCAGAATGAAAACAAGGGCTCTTTTTAGAGCCACCCTATAAATTAATACTGATTATAATTTTTTTTACACATACAATTTTTTTCAAATTTGTTTTGGGATTGGCGCACCCAGCGCAAAGTCACAAAACAAAAGCACAAACACAATGCACTACAACACAACACACTTTTCAACTTTAACTATTATTTTTCAATTTTATATATTTTTAACAACTCTATCAATTGTAATCATGTCATTAACTTCAATAACAGTACCTTTTTAAAACAACTTCACAAATACAACACTACCTTCTACATTACATACTACTCAATTATTTATTTAAGGTAGATTCGCTAATCAACCGCGATTACACGGGGGGGCCGCGCTGAGAGCCGCGCTGGAGTCACGACTCCAACTTGAAACAAAAAAAAACGATCCCCTTTAACTATTTCGTATTCGCCCCGGGGATCCCATCCCCCGGAGCTAGCCACCATTTTATCTGGTATAAAAAAAAGAAGGAGGACCGTGTGGCCCCCCTCCTCAGGCCAATACTGGCCCTTGGGACCCCATCCCCCGGGGCCTAGCCTCTTCTTTTTAAAAAATTAATTAGAGGATGGGGGCCACATGCCCCCCTCCCGGGCCACTTCTGGCCCCGGGAACCCCATCCCCTGGGGCCGGCCCTTACCATTGGGGACCGTGGGGGGAGTCCCAATGCCCCCACGGTCCTGCCGGCTCCCCACCTCCTGCGGGAGCCGGCATTGCTTTTGAGCAAGGGGAGCTTCTGACATGCAGCTCCCCTTGCTCAAAAGCAATCCTGCTTTGCTTCGTTGAAGCGAGAGCAGGTTTTCCTGCTCTCGCTTCAACGAAGCAAAGCAAGTTTGCTATGACAGGGCGGGAGCCGTGCTCCCACCCTGTCATAGCAAACAGCAATGTCCCGGGGATGGGCACCCCGGGACATTGCAGGAGCTGGCCCTGGGGGGTGGTGGTCCCCAGGGCCATCAAGGGCTCCAGGACGGGGGCCGCGCGGCCACCCACCATAAATTTACTTAGCCCCGGGGAGGTGGTGGTCCCCGGGGCTCCAGGGGGGCCGCGTGCCCCCCGCATTCAAATAACTAAGCCCCAGGGAGGTGGCAGTCCCCGGGGCTGCGGGGGCCCCCGCAAATTAATTTGGCATTGCCCCCAGGACCTGGCCCATCTGGGGGCTTATAAAAAACGAAGCACATTTTTTTTAATTTTCTCGTTTGGATTCGCGCACCCAGCGCGACTTCGGACGTTTAAAAAAAAAAAAAATGCTTTTTTTGGGCTTGGGGGTCCTTCTAGGACCCCCTGAGCAGGCCTAGGTGGTCAGGGTGTTTCTACCCGGCCCCCTTTTCTTATTATTCAACCTTTTTTGCACTCTTTTCTTGTCACTCGGTTACCCAGTCACAAGATGGCTGCCAACACTTCCTGGTTTGGAGTGTTGGCAGCCAATCAGAAGTCAGCTCGTGCTCGGGAGGAGTCGCGACTCCTCCTCGGTGCTCAGATATCGAAAGTTTTCTTTTTTTAATTTCTCAGGAACTACTGAACCATTTAAAAGAAAGGTCGCTTTCTGGACCAAGACCTACCTTTTTGCCAAATTTGGTGTAATTCCGTTCAGCAGTTCGGGCTGTAACATGTTTCAAAATTCCTATGGCAATTAACATGGAGAAAACGCGTTTTGGGACCCCTTTTTCTCGGCCCCTGCTTGACGAATCAACCCGTAACTTTCTAGACAGGAGCTGACTGGAGCGCCCCATTAGTTTTGAAAATTTAGCGAAGATTCGTTAAACGGCCCTAAAGATATTGGCAAATCAAAAAACGCTGTTCCTATGGAAAATACATTCTAACTATAACTACCTACTGGCGACCGCCAGTAGGTAATATATATATACATATATATATAGTCCAGAGGTCTTCATCAAACTGCGGAACACACCCCCTGGCAGTCTGTGGCTGTGCTCCCTCGGGGGCGCAAATGTCTTTGTAATTATTTGTAAATGAAGATGGCCTGGAAGCGCGACTTTCTTTGTTTAGCGTTTCCAGGCTGTATTCATCAAGCAGTTAAAGTGCATAGAAATGTATGGCAACTATAATTCTTGGCACCTAGTGGTGGGGTCAAAGACATGGCTAGGTGGCTAAAAAGAACAAAATGTTCTGTAAATATTTGTATTCACCTTTAGCCATCTGCATATAAAATATTGCACATACCTTAAATGAAAAATAAATGTAAATTAAACTATGTTAAATTGGGAACACATTCTTTTAGGTTGTGAAACCTCAGTTGGTTAATGTGATTACTGCAAATGCCCAACTGAGTGACCAGAAAGTCACACAATTCAATCCTGGTTGGCATATTGCGTAATAGTGGCTTGTGCATTTATAACGCTGTAAATTAAAGCACTGTGAATATGCAAGTCATTATTTAAAAATTGTACTGCACGGAATATCAGCATGGCCACTGGAGTCATGCATCATGGTATGACTAAATTATGCAGCATGGATTTCTAAATTATTTGGTAAAATATACAGCTTACTGTGGCTCTTTTTGGAATAGTATTATTTCATTATTTTTTCAGTTTTACACATGCTAACACTGTCTGGGCAAAGGTTTCTCCTCATTAGTACCAGTTTAGCACCAAGATACAGCCATAAGCAACAAAAAGGTGACCAGTCAAACTCTGCAATGGGCTTTCCACTGCACCGCAACATGTATTGTTACATTTTTAGTAATTTTTTATCAGTTTGAGCTAGAAACACATTTTTTGGGTTAAAGTCTGCAGATAATACAGCAGATGGTGGATTATGCGGCAAATCCATAATTATGTGGAAAATTGTGCAGCCGCAAAATTGCATATTTCTAGTGGTCCTGAGTATAAGGTAGGCTGCCCAAAATTATTAAGTATTCAAGATAAAACAAGTGCTTTCAAAGAATGCCTTTTAGTAATTGCTGTACCTTGTGCAAACATTTTAAAAAATCCATTAAAAGGACGCTTTCCAAAACTTAACAGCTCTAGATCACCTCTCAAAAATGATACATCTTTGTCACTATGAAGCTTCAAGTGACTCAATAAATTGAGGCCTGTACTCGGTTCCAAGCAGCCTTTACATTTGGGGATTAACCAATTGCACGCATTCACTTTTCTTTCAGATAGCTGGTGAAAAGGGCTGTTTCTTCTTCAGTTCTCTGCCCATGGAGAGTGTCAAAGAGATGGCCTGGAGGAGAGGGTGTTTCCTTAAAGGAAAACAGGATGCATTTAAAAAAAAAAAAGAAATGAAACGTTTTTGTTTTGTGAGGGGCTAATTTTTTCATTTACAAATGGACAGACACTGCTTTTTCAGGAAGATCCCCCGAAGAAGGTGAAGATTTTTTTTTTAAAATGGCCATCACTGCAGCAGGTGCAGTGACACTGGGGCAATGCTATGAGGGACCACTGCACCCAAATTATATCTGTGTTACTAGCAAAAGATGGATGTGAACCCTCCTTCCATGATAGCATTATGGCCCATGTGACCCCTGCTGCGCAGGGAAGAGGTCCAAAGCAGATGGGGGCGAGATGTGGGTTTCCTCCCCCTTTTTTATGCAAGGAGGCAGACAGCCTTCTTTGGCACTCAGTCCTAGGAGTGATGGCCAGTGGAATGGGCAGAGGAGTAGGGATCATTTGTGCAGCAGATGCAGTGTCACAGGGGCCCAGGGGTATGAGGGGCCTCCTGAACCACAGTTAGTATGATTTTAATGTCCTTCCTTGCTTCAGTTAGGACCCAGTGCACCACTGCTGTGCCAGTGTTGCTTTGGGCCTTGGACAAACGGCCCAAGAGAGGGGAAAATTAAAAGCAGTGGAGACAACTTAGCTTAGGTCTCAGAGAGATGGCAGAGTGGAGAATGGGGCAAGATGGAGGCCAATATCTTCAACAAGGGGCAGAGGAGACTGCTCTCTTCGCCAGGCAGTTGCTGTCATTACCAAAGCAGATGCAATAGCACTGGGACCAAGAGTTTGAGAGGCCCACCACATAACAATTATGACTACCTTAATTTATGAAAGAGGATTGGAGGCTCATTTTCCTTTCTAGAATTAGGGCTGAGGGCACCCTTGCTGCCCTCAGCCCAAGTGGTGGGCAACATGTGGAAGATCATTTTATTCTGAAAGAAACAGAGAATCTGTTTTAAGATTGGAGTGACGGCAAGGCATGGTAGCGAAGGGGTGAAAGAGGCAGAAGACACACTCTGCTACTAAGTACAACAGGTGCAGTTGCATTGGGTCCCATGAATGTGAGGGGCTCACAACACCCAAATAATAGGTAGTAGTTTTTATGCTTGATGTATTTGCTCTTTTATAAGACTTAAATTTAGTGTGGATTATAAGCTAAAGAAAACATACCCCAGAAATTATAAGACCACTCCCAGCATTCAGCCCTGACCCTTCCACTCTCCTAAGTACTGTCATAAAGTTTTGAAGGGGGGCCAGACTTAAAAACATTTTGCTTAAGGGGCCCACAGCAAACAAGTTTGAAGACCTCTGATATATATATATATAAGCGAAAGTCCTGTCCGCCCCTCACTCTGGCGGAACTCCAGGCACGGACCTCAATACTCCTCAAGAAAATCACGAACTCCCACACAACATAGGTCGGTGAAGCAGTGTCGGTTTTATTTGTTATTTCAAAACCTCAATAACCACAGGAACAATGCCTGCCATGACGCGTTTCGCTCCTCACTGGGAGCTTGATCACATATATATATGGTGTGAACAAGGGCAAGTGGTGCCCGAAACGCGTAATCAGGATTAGGAAACAGGAATAAAGCTTTGACTTGCCTGCAGTTTTTGTGGTTCGTGAATCCTTTGTGGCTGAAGTGGTGTGGATTGGTGCTGCGAGCAGACGAAGGATTTTGGTGATTTTATTTTTAATATATATATATGTATATGTATTTATATTTATATATATATATATTTTAAAAATATTTTTTCACTTAAAAAACAAAGGTTACAGGGTCGTTATAGTTAGGAAATAGAATTTAAAAAAACATTAGAAAATCACTGGAAAAAAATAAGGTTACAGGGACGTTATAGTTAGGCTCAGATTTCACTCGTACAAAACCAGTGAAATTCAGCAGCTATAGTTACCCGAGCTACCTATAACTTATACCCTCACAATGGACTGCTTATGGTCTCACAATTCACATCACTCATGACATGGTCAGTGACATCACTGATGACATCTCAATGTTTTAATTTTTTTTTTATTTTATTAGGGGAGGGGGCCAAATAGTCCCCTTCCCTGGGCCATTTTTGGCCCCTGGGACACCATCATCTGGGGCAAGGTGTTTTCTCAATGGGAGAGGGGGGCCTTGCAGCCCCCTCCCAGTCCGATTTTGGCCCCAGGGACTTGGGGCCAGATGTACGACCATTGATGTTTGTGACTCGCAAATTGCATTAAATTGTGAGTCGCAATTTGCGATTCCCAATGGAGTCGCAAATTGCATGCCTCATGCATATTAATGAGGCTGCCGCAATTTGCGAACCCATTGGGAATGGCTGGCACTCCTAGGGATGGTGATCCGCTGGGGCCAGCAGGCCACCATGTCTGGGACTGCTTTGTCAATAAAGCAGTTTTTTTTAAAAATGCAGCCCGTTTTCCTTAAAGGAAAACAGGATGCATTTGAGAAAAAAGAAATTAAACGTTTTTGTTTCATTTTTTAAGGGCAGGTAGTGGTCCCTGGGACCACTGTCTGCTCCTAAAAAATGTTTTCCCAACCATTCACATAGGAGAAGGGGTTCCCTGGGAACCCATTCCTGTTTGCGAATGGTTTACCACCCTCTTGAAGAGGGTGGTAAACTGCGAGTGTTTTGCAACCGCAAATGCGGTCGCAAAACATTCTTACATAGGGTTCAGAGTCGCTATTAAGAAGGGACGCCCTTGGAACGCCCCTTCCTAATAGTGAGTCGCTAACCCTATTTTGCGAGTCGCTATTACATTAGCGACTCGCAAAATAGGGTTGGTACATTGTGCTACCATTTTTTGCGGTCGTAAAAGGGCAAAATGCCCCTCTGCGACTGCAAAAAATGGTCGTACATCTGGCCCTATATCACCCCGGGGCCTGGCCTCTTTTTCATATGATTTTTTTTTAATTTAAATGGGGAGGTGGGCCTTACGGCCCCCCTCCCAGGCCAATTTTGGCCACTGGGACACAATCCCCTGGGGCCTGGCCTCTAATATGGTTGCCCTGGTCCCACCCAGGGCACCCACTCACCACAGATGGGGACCGAAGGGGGAGCCTCAAGGCCTCTGCGGTCCCTGCCAGCTCCCCACCACCTGTGGGAGCCTTCATTGCTTTTACAGAGAGGGAGCTGCTAACACGCAGCTCCCCCTCTGTAAAAGCCACTGTGGTCCGGTTTCAGCAAGCAAGAGCATTTTTTATGCTCTCGCTAGCTGAAAGTGAGCAAAGTTTGCTATGGCTTGGCATGAGCAGTAAAGCTACGTGAAGCCATAGCAAACAGCTATGTCCCAGGGGTGGGCACCCCAGGACATAGCAGGAGCCGGCCCTGGAGGGTGGCGGTCCTCAGGGCCATCTATGGCTCCAGGAAGTCATTATTTTCATTTTTCCCCGGGAGGTAGTGGTCTCCGGGCTGTGGGGGGGCACACGGCCCCCCAAACTCAATTTAAGAGAAGGTGGCGGTCACCGGGGCTGCGGGGTGGTTCATGCGGCCCCCCACATTATTTAAAATAAAAGCCCCAGAGAGGTGGCGGATCCCTGGGCTGCGGGAGGGGGTCTGTGTGGCCCTTTGCACTGAATAAAGATTAAGCCCCGGGGAGGTGGTGGTCTGTGGCGGGGCTAGGGGGTTCGAAGAGGCACCCCAAATTTTTTTTTAATTACATTTGCCCCAGGGAGGTGGGGGTCCCTGGGGAAGCAAGGGAGGCCATACAGACCTCCATCGCAATGCTTATTAACCAAGCCCGGGGGAGGTGGTGGACCCCGGGGCACCAATGAACCCCAGGAGGGGGGCCATGTGCCCCCCTGCTTTTTTAAAATGCCCCCAGGACCTGGACCACCCATTGGCTGATTAGAAACGAAGCAGGGGAGTTGGCGCATTTTTTTCTTTTACATTTTTGGCGCAATTCACGGATCTAGCGCGACTTCTGCTAAATTTCCTTTTAATAAATGCTTTTTTGGGCCCTGTGGGAGGGGGTCAGGGTGTTTCTACCCTGCCCCCTTTTCTTTTCTATAGTGTTTTCTCAGTGACTCAGTTAAACCTAATCACAAGATGGCTGCCAACACTTCCTTGGTTTGAAGTGTGCAGCCAATCAGATCAAAGCACGAGATCGGGAGGGGTTGCAGATCCTCCCCATTCCCTAGATATCCAAATTTGGATTTTCCTTAATATTTCAGAAACTACTGAACAGATTTACACCAATTAACAAAAAGATCACTTTGAAAATGTTGTGAGGATTCATCAAAAGACGCCAAAAGTTATTGGCAGATGAAAAAATGCTCTACCTATGGAAACTAGGTCCTAACTATAACTACCTAATGGCGACCGCCAGTAGGATATATATATATCTGTTTAGGAAAGTGAGACTTCCCAATCCTCCAGCCACTTACGGCAACATTCTGGAACAGGCTCGGGAGACCCCATACAGAATATCAAAGTTTTTCAGATAAAAGAGCAGTTGCAGAACCACTTTGAGTGCTACCATGTGGTTTATTAAAGCAGTTTCCACCCTATGCATTTCGGCCATAGCTGTTCTCATGGGTCTAAAGTGGTATAGTTCAAAGAACAAATATGTATAGTGTAATGACCACAAACAAAGGACAACAATCACTGTGAAAATGAACAACACAAAGTCGTCCATCTTAGAAATAAGTGTTTTTGCAATTGAAACAACTTATATCAGCATTAGCAGCAAAGCAAACTGTGATTGGGATTCATACTCACTGATACCAATTTTGCGATCAATTGCTAGTTATTCAATGAAGTTAAAGCATAATCATCATAAATTTCATATATTTTGTAAAATCGTGGCAGCCAAGATGAAATAAAATATACATTCCATCTTACATGAAGTGTTTTTCCAATTGAATTATATCCACATTAGCAGAAAAAAACAAACTGTGATATGAAATATATGCTACCTATTAACAATTATGTAATCAATTGCTAATTTTGCATCAAGTTAGAACATAACTAACACCAATTATATTCCATTTACATATAGTACACTCATGGCGGCCATGTTGGAATAGAATGTATTTTCCAACTAACATGAAGACCTATTGCTCTGTATATGGCATGATCACAATTTAAGAAATATGTAATTGTAGTAACATCAGAATTCATGAATTGATAATTGTTGCATGGTCACAGTTAGTAAATTATCTGGTGGCTACATCTGATAATACGAATGCAACAAGATATGTCATCATCACAGTATGAGAACTGAATAAATAACTGATTAACATCTAGGATTTGCATCTATAAAATGTTCACGTATAATGGACATAGTACTAGTCATAGTAAAGGCATGGGGATCCACAAACTGAATCATAATGATACCAAAACCTTGGTCAAAATTATGAAATCAAAGATGCCAATTATACTGGAAAATAATATCCAAACATGTCCAAGTGGGTCGAAATATGAATTAAAAAAAAAGAGCCAAAGTGGGCCTATAAAAGTGTGATGTGGAACCCAGCTGCAATTACAAGAAAATTATAATTCAAATCAAAACTAGATGACATCTACTGAAAGTCTTAACTCAAACAGCTCTGAGGTCTGATGTGCAGTGATCACCATGTGTACCTGAATAAAAACAAAACAATAAAAAGTGTCCATGAAACCATATAATAGAACCTCAACATTTCAGAATTAGCTAAGAGACTGTTACATACACAAAGTAATCACTCCCCTTTCCTCATCCGAGTTGAAATCTACAATTAATATGGATTCAAGTCTGCGTAAAACTCCAGCCCTCTCTCCACCTCTGATGTTGTCACCAGTTCTATCAATTACAAAAAATTGTAACAGGTCACTGTTTTGATGAGGCATGTCATGAAACTGTCTGGCAACTTGATATTGTTGATCATTGTAGTGAATGGCTCTTATGAGCTCCAGTATGCACTTTGTTTGCCATATGGATGCTACTGCCAATTTAGAGCTTGTTGCAGGGACATCTAATGCAATAGATGCAATAATCTGAGGTACATGTGAGATACTTTCTAATTTCAAAGTCTTGATTAGTATTTGGCATTCCAAATTTAGACATATTTGTGCTATTTTTACACGCCTTATATTTGGTGCTCCGATTAAAACCTGTTACTTTCTTAATACCAGCACGCTTGTTTTCATCAATGAGATTGTAACTTAAAATATCCCTCAATGATTTGTTTTTATAATATGTGATTTTAGGGTGTTCCCACATACTTGGACAATATATTGCCAGTATTCAATAGATGCCAATGTTTAGTTAAACTACACATAACTTGTTTTGCTCTGTTTGAGAAGGTTTTGATAAACCTTACACCATCCATGCCTGTTTGAGTCACTGTCTGTTTGTCAGTTTGGAGCAAATCCTGTCTATGAATAGAATGTACCTTTTCAGGTGCTTTTTTAATAGTTTTCTGACCATAGCCTCTCGCCCTGAAACGTGTGACAATGTTGCTACATACATCTCGAAAGGTGTCCTCTTCAGTGGTGACTGGTGACAATTGAAAGCAATGGGGCGTAAAAGTTGGATACGACTTTTATGTGGCGAGTCCACGGTGGGTCCTCTTCCTGAGAAAAAATTGAAAAAAGATTGACAAATGGTGCTTTTGAAAGCAAAATATTTCAGTGAGAAAGCAAGGTTTATAAAGCAGTAGGAATGTATAGTCTTGAAATATTAAACACATTAAAAACTGCCACATATCTTACTGCGTTAATATGTTCAACAGTTATTTTAATGTGTAAATTGTACAGCACAACAACTACAGGGCCTTTAAAGTGTGTGCTTACCCAGTGTCTTTCAATGCATGAGGCATCAGCTTTGGATGAAAATGCTCTAACCAGGCATCGGGAAGCACCCACAGCTGCTCACTGCAATCAGTCATATAGAAATATGTGCAAACAGGTCTTTATGTGGGATGAAAAAGGTGGGGCTCTCTAAAAGGGATTCAATAACAACAAAAGAGTGAGTGGGAAGGGACGATGGGGAACACAGCACGAGGAAAACCTCTTATTTAAAAGAACCCTCACTCACCAACCTAGTTGGTGACATGCTTCATCATTGGGTTCCCACCAGAGAGGCCGAGTGCCTCCCTGGTGTGCTACGACGCCTGAATTACAGCGGAGCGGGTATTTTTGGGATAGTGCCAGTGCAACAGTGAAGGTAGTGCAAGTTAAAAGATGTCTGGTTTAATCCCAAATCAATTTTATTGGTGGAAAACCAGATATCATTAAAAACAGGTGAAATGGACGCTGGCTGCTTGGCTAAATTGACCAGGTGCATCCAAATTGGTCTAAAAGTGATTAGTGGTCGACATGTTTCTGCTTATAATGTGCAATTTGCTAAGCTTTCATCAGGACCAAGCCTCCACGGCGGTGTACGCTCTCTAAGGCGTACCCTAACCAGTGGAGGTATATGAATGGTAAAACTCACGGTTTTACCACAGGGCCTTCTGGAGTTCCAAAAAGCCAAAGAACTGTGAAGTAACAACTGACTTCACGTCATGGGTCCGGGTGGGGGTTAGAGCCGCTGGTGAAATTTCCAACACAGCGCTCTCCCGCATACAACCTATCGGTACCAGTCCTCGGACCCGAAAAGGGAACATGTAAAATACATTTCTGTGATTCCCATAGTGTGCCACCCGACTGGTATTTTGATTTCTCTCTAAGATGTTATTGCATACATATATATAACACGACAACTGACATACACCTAAAACCTGTCAGTACAATTGGCTTTGTGAATAAATGAGTAACACCAATGATTTGTTATAAATATTTAACATTGAAAATGTTTCAATTTTGAAATTTTGAGACTGTAAATTCAATATTACTGAGGCCTGTGGAAGGAGTATTGGCCTTCAGTAAAGTGTGCCATATATTAGATATGTATGCTCTTTTTCTCTGTACAGTCAGTCAAAATATCTTTATTCGGCTGATTTACAGCCATAAAAGAATCGATCATAAAAACATTTAAAACATAAGTTAAAAAAAAGTAATACAGATAGTAGATGATATGTTTCACAACGGTGATAATTCATAATCAGGATGTAGTAGAAGTAATCAATAAATTAGCATTTCTACAAAATAGCAGCATGAACTGGGGACAGAATATAATAAGTTCATAACAAAACCCCTGTCCCATAGGTGATAAGATCCAGAGATAAGTAGTTAAAACAACTAAAATCATTTCCCAACAATATCATGCAAACGAACAGCTGCAGAGATGTATCTATACATCATTAAACAAGTGAATTCATCATTTAAAAGCTGGAGATGATATAAAGCTGGCCGACACTTCCTAATGTTTAAAAACTTTAGGAGAGTAATGATAAAATCACGCCTTGGCTTAATGTAAAGTTGACAAAAGAAAAGGAAATGGAGAGTGCTCTGCGTGGACTTAGAATCGCAAGGGCACAGTTCCAGTTTAGCACCACAATAAGCTTTGCGGGGATGGGAGAGCAGGAGGTGCGAAATACCAAACCTAAATCTAATGAGATAAAACAATTTGGTATGACTAAAATAAAAGGAGAGGTAAGGCTCAACACCAGGAGAGCGTACTAAAAGCGAGTGTTCTGAGACTCTCTTTTTGCCGTCTCTAAGTTTTCTCTAGTTGATTTTAGACAGGTTAGAAGATCCTTTTTCAATTTTACTTTTGGGATCTTGGCAATATTAGCTGGGTTATAAAAACAATCCGCCAGCCCCAGTGACTCTAGTTGTTTTTTTATGTAGCTGAGCCAAGGTATCTTCGACATATGATCCAGTTTAAAACAGTCTAAGATAATTGCGCGATTAAGGGCTGGCTCTTCCTTCACCCAAATGGAGTGCCACAATAAAGTTGGTGCGATTTGTATGCGGAAGGACAAGGGGACAAACCGAGTTTGCTGTGACAGACAGTAGCAGGAAGACTATTAGGGACTGTCAGCAAACGTCTCATAAAGGCGTTCTCAGCTCTTTGTAGACCCACCGGGTTACAAGAACCCCATACTCCAGCCCCATACAAAATGACAGAACACGAACGAGCCTTATAGACGTTAATTATTGTGTTAATCAGTCTTGAGCCTAGCTTTTTCGTAAATCTGAATACCGCCTCCAGGTTTTGATTAAAACTACTGGTCCTTGTTTCGACTAGGTGGTGCCAGGTGCTTTTCTGATCGAACGGTATTCCCAAGTAAGAAAAAGTAGGGACATAGGACAGCTTTTCATTTTTGATAAAACATGATTTTAAAATGGTGGGGGATTTGCACACCACCTTGGTGTAAGATTTCGCTATATTGGTCTTTAGACCCAGTCTGTTCATAAAATCATTAAACCTGGTCACAAGCTCCTGCAAACCCACACTAGTTCTAGACATTAAAACACAATCATCTGCATAAAATAATGCCATGAGATTTCTGGTACCTATCTTGGGGGCATCCACATTCCCATGATTAATGTAGCTTTCTAGATCATTAATGTATAAACAGAATAAAAAGGGGGCAAGGACACAGCCTTGACGAACCCCACGATTAATTTTTATGGGAGCGGAAAGTTCCCCACCCACTCCATATCTGACCCTCCCAGTCACATCTTGATGCATATTGGCTACAAAATGGACTATGGATGGGTCAATGCCCAGGTTCAACATCTTTTCCCATAATCTCCCTCTCTGCACCCAGTCAAAAGCTGACGTAAAGTCCATAAACCGGAGGTAGAGAGATCCGGGCTTGGCTATTGTGTACTTGCTTATGACCAGGTGCAGATTAAGACATCGTTTGATGGTTCCCAGACCCCTCCTGAAGCCATTTTGTACATCTGAAAATTTCCCACTTTCGGTTACCCAGGCCTCCAGGCTTTCTAATATGACCCTGCCCATCAGTTTACAGGTACAGTCGATTAATGAGATGGGCCGATAACATTTTGGGTCCGACCTATCCCCTTTTTAAAAAATGGAGACTAATATCACGGATCCCCATGATTTAGGAGGGCCCTAGGTAGCTATGCAACTTAAAATGTTGGTCAGCAGAGGGAGCCATAGAGCAGAGTTGGCCAAAAATAGGTCGGCTGGGATGCCGTCAGGGCCAGGTGCCTTATTCTTCACTGTTTGGTTTAGTGCCCTTTCGACTTCGTCAAGCGTTGGCAGAACCAACTCTGACGCCCCGTGGTTTAAATTGGGATAGTGCTCACCTCTGTACATCTCATCCATTTGCACATTTTCAACTTCCTTTCTTTCCTCTACAGCACCCTCTTTTCACTCTCCCCCGAATGCACTTCCTCGCATCTCCCTCATTTCACCACAACCAGACATAAACTACGCTCACACAAATGTAAGCACTTTATTTCCTATTTCTTTTGCCTTGAAAATATTTCGACATTGGTGTACCCCCTTCAAACCTATTTACATGGAATATCAATTGCAGCTGGAATACATGACCATTGTTCTGTGTGCTCTGCAGAGACGACAACCCACTGACAAGCCCTTTGCTTTGCCTTCAGGCTCAGCGCCAGCACTCTCAATCAAAGCACCTTATAAACATCTGCCACAACTGAAGAGTAATAAGATGCATTGAAAAAAATACAGGAATACAAAATGATGAAATAGTTAACTATTGGGGAATGCAAGATTAAGTAAAACATGGGAAATAGGAGAGGAACTATATCACTGACATGCATTACCCCATTTAACATTCATTGTTCGAAAATCAATCCATGTTTTTGACATTAATGTTAAGGGCATGAAGACAGGGACATTTTTAACACCATGTAGCAGATAACTGCCTTTACTGTAAGCACATATTTTTCGCTTTGCGCGTGACTCGGATCTTTGGATCAGTTTCGCAAGGGAACATGAACCCTGCTCGTCTTTTGGATCAATTTCAATGAGGAACAAATACAGCAGCTCCACTTCTAATGAGGCCAGCGACCAGCAGCCAGGGCCTGGGGTGTCAAAGTGGGTGAGGTTAGCGTGACCAGGGGTCTCAGCACAATATACATAAAAAAGATTAGCATCATAACACTTACCGTTACTGAGGACCAGGCACCAAATTACACTTGCTTGCATCCACTCCTACGTTTGACGAATGAGAAAAGGTGGGATCTATGCCTGGGAAAATGAAAGCTGTCTGGCATCACAAAGGGATCAAGACTCCGATCCCCGAAACCGTGACGCTGATAGCGGCACTGGCCTGCAGCGGATACCACCATACACCACAATGGCAATGAAGGGCTTTAGAAAGTTAAGCTTGAGTCACAGTGCAGAAAGTTGATTTAGTGCCTGGCTTCTGTCTCCTGCTTCAGAGCGAGGCAGGGCAGCAGCCTAAATACATCATTTTGTTTAGAGATATGATCATATTTCTAAATAAATCGACCTATTTAATATTTTGTTACATAAATGTGTAGGAGTTTCAGAGGGGCTCAGCCCCTGACCCCTAATGGAAGAAACCGCCCCAGGTCCTCTGTACTGCAATTCCTCCTGGCTCTTAAAAGTTCCCCATAAGGGATACTGTAGATGAGACTGGTAGGGTGGGCACTTCAAGCATGTAGTAAGCTGCTGTAGTTTTATGAAATAATCTAGTCACTGACTTGTCATCAGATGCTGATCTGAAAGTCTAGGAATTCAATAGTAGGTCTACTGATCTTGGATGTAAAACTCAAATTAAAGACATTGTTGTTCAAACATTAATAAATGTCTGAGCAGATTGTGCACATCCCCTTCAGATAATAAACACTTCATCTGTATCTCTTACCCAGAGCACTGGGTGATCTTCATATTCATCTATGTTGCTGGCCACCTGCCCCTCCCACCAGCCAAGGAATAAATTTGCATCGCTGTGCCCTCTGTTGGTCTATGGAATTATTTGTTGAAGATGAAGAAATTGTTGTTAAGGCTGTAAATGATCATGTCCAATATAATCTCAGTGTGTAACAGGAGAGATAATGGTCTAGCTTGCATGAAATAACTCCAAGCATTAACCTCAAGATCATGTCTGATTCAGGTGTAGAGGCTGTTAATATCCAAGGAAACTAAAGTAAAGTCATGCTCCCAGTATTTTTATTTATTTATTTAATGTGATTTTATATAGCGCGAACATTACCCGAAGGTGTCAGAGCGCTTTACAAAAGTACCAGTTGCGTTACATAAGGACTTTGGATTACATGAGTTACAAAAGAGATACAAACAGAAAAAATTGCAAATGTACAAGTTGTAAACTTACTCAGGGAAGAGATACAAACAGGAAAAAAATAATTGCAAATGTACAAGTTGTAAAGTCACTCAAGGAAGAGATACAAACAGAAGAGGAAAAAAAATTGCAAATGTACAAGTTGTAAAGTCACACAAGGAAGAGAAACAAACGGATAAACTCTAAAATCACATAGGAATGGTAGTAAGTACAAAGGTCTACTACATACACATTAGAGTGATTAGAGTTCTAAGAATGCCTTCAAACATGCCAAAACATGATGTGTATCCTTCATGTATACTGGTAAAGAGGTAACAAAAGGTCTAAGATGGTTGTCTATGTATTTCAACATATTTTCTAGGAGAGATCCCACAATATTTTCAATTTATGATGATTCCTTTAACTTTACGAATAACTAGTAATTGATCATAAAATTGCTAGCAGTGAGTACAAATCCCAATCACAGTTTGCTTGCTGCTAATGCTGATATAAGTTGTTTTAATTGCAAAAACACTCCATTCTAAAATGGATGACTATGTTTTGTTAATTTTCACAGTGATTGCTGTCCTTTGTTTATCGTGATTACACTATATATGTTTGTTCTTTGACCTATGGTACTTTAGACTTGTGAGAACTGCTATGGCCAAAACGGGTCGGTAGGAAACCGCTTATATAAACCACACATTGGCACTCAAAGTGGTTCTTCATCTGTACTTTTATCTTAAGAACTTTGGTATTATGCATGGGGCTGCCTGAGCCTGTTGCAGAATGCTGCCGTAAGTGGCCGTAGGATTGTGTTGTCTTGTTTTGCTCTACATATATATATATGTATATCTGGGGGGTTAACCATATCTTTGTGCAATTTGGGCAACCGATGTAACACAGGAATCTGAGGATGACTGCACTTTAAAAATAGGTATTCTTCCCATTGCAGGAGCCCCTGATCTTTCCAATATAATAACATTTCATAGTAAACCTTATTAGAGTGCATAATTTCCTGAAGGCTCACTTTTTGGTAACAAGTATGTTCACCTAGCTGTCTCCTCCCTTCATCTAAATATTTCCTAGTACAGTACGGCCACAGTGCCACCCTTATCAGACTGACATATCATTATATCCTTATCTGATTTCAACTGATTTAAGGCCAAGACTTGACCTGGTGAGAGATTGTTTCTGTACTGAAATTGTTTATAACGGATCTTTTTCAGAGCCTGTATAACCCCTTTCTCAAATACATCATTGGCATTGTGTGGCAGAATAGGTGTGAAAATAGATTTGGGCTTAATCCACTTGGACAGCTCATACCAACATTGATGCCAAGTTTCTCTAGATTCAAAAAAGGATCATCATGATAGTCTATATTCAAATCTAATTATGAAAGGGTGTGTAAAGTTGCAATGTCACTAATAAGTAAGTTAATGTATGTCTTATGGGTAGAGTCAGGTATATCATTAACAGTTTTGCTGCTCAAATCATTATCAGACACATTACTAACTTTTTCGATGTCTTTACATTGACAGTATTGTGGATGTATTGCATGACAATTATGACCCACTTGGGAATTATTTGTGTATTTTATACATCATTCATCCAGTGGTGTTCGATGTTCTGTTGATGTTTATAGGATGTACATAATTGTGTCAAAACATACTTCAAGATGGCCGAAGCAGAACCAGCTCTTAAAGTCCATTTTTAGGTCGAGCCTCGAGTAGCGCGCAAGCGCTGCTAGGCGAAGACTTTAAGTAAGGGGGTTTCAGAAGCAGTCCAAACGCTCGTGCGTCGTGGCTGGCCTTTTTCGGATGGTTACGCGCGGCAGACATGTGTTTCCAATTATCGTGCCCAGACGCGGGCGCGATAATTGTAAACACATGCCGGCAAAAGGCCATGACGCACGAGCGTCTGGTCAGCTGAGCAGGCTGCCGCGCTCGCTCGCCTCGCCCCCGCTCCTCTCTTGTTAGAACTGCCGGTGCTGAGTACAGAGTGCAGGCAAGCGTGGTAAAACTAGCGAACACCGCTAACTTTAAACCAAGAGGCTTTCCTCGTTTCACTTGTTTCATTCGGCCGCGAAGCGCGATGATATTTCTTACTTTCCCTTAAGCAGATGTCATTTCGCACCCTCTTCCCCCCGCCCGCACTCTGTTGTCCGTGGATTTTCGCACCCCCCACCCGCACTCAGTTCTCCGTGTATTATCGCACCCCCCCTACTCCCGGGCGGATGTCCGGGGGCTGGCGCCGTCCCGGTGATGGTGAGTACTGGTCTGTACTGGCCTCGTTCTTTTATTTCCCCATACTGACGTGTACTCCGTTGTGAGACCTGCGCTGGTTCGTGTTGTTGGACACGGTGGGTAGATGGTAGTAAACGGGATATTGAGAGGTTAACGTCTGAGGTGTGCTGATTCGGGTACTCTGGCTCGGTGGCATAAGTGCTCCAGGGTGGCTTTGTGTCAGTGGTGAGTACTGGTGATGGGGTACTGGCTGAACGTGAACTGTGCGAGTGGTCCATGGTTGCTACAGCTATACGTGACGTGTGCGCCAACAACACTTTTCACGCTGGTGTTTGAGTCTGTACTTTCAGTGGTAAAGGCAAAACTACAGGTCCCCGAATGCAACTATTTTGACTACAAAGCGTGACTCTAGCCCCCCATTTCCTTGACGGAGTGAATCTTAATATCGGATGAATCCATACAACAGTGGGAGAACAGATACAAAGCATTTCCCAGTGGGTGACTGTGTGCGATGAGTAACTACCACAGCTCGCGTGCCACCTGTTTCCGGCACATGAAGGTGACTTTCAAACAGTTCTGGATTTCCCTCGCAGGTTTGTATTTATTTATAGCGCCTAAACTGAAAGTAAAAGTATAAAATACTTCTCCAGGCTTAAAAACAACGCCGACTGAAAGCCAGGCGCATGCCATGGGACATTTAAGATATGCTATGCGGTGAAGTTTGTGCAGAGAGGTGGTACCGTCGCCAGGGTACTTGGTAACCACCCTTCTGTTAGTGTGTGTTTGTCCCGGGGTGCACTGCGCGCGGGTATCTGTGCTTGACTGTGTCTAATAACAGGGCATACTTGTGTCTATAACGCTGTGTCCAGCTGCTGGTGACGCTGTAGTTCTCTGACCGTACAATGCTGATTGATACCTAAAAACTCCTCGCAGCAGGGTTTGACAGCAAAAGATATAAGTGCAGGTGCTCACCATAGCACAGTACCTGTGCGCCATTTAAATGGACGAAGTGCAGCTTCTAGCACCTGCCCATTGAACGCCCTGCAATGCAGGCTGTGCTGACGTCATCCGTTCCGTGAGTGTCATTTATAGGTGGACATAATATTATCCGTGGTTCTCTTGTTGCCTGTAACTGCAGGGCCAACTTGTGCTGTGAATCTGACTGAACGACACGCTCATATACATTGAGGGGCTAAACGGTGACCCCAGAAAATGGGTGGAGCAGGGTCGGACTGGCATATTGGGCAATCAGTCAGGCAGTGCCCCAGATGCTGATCTCACACGTCATTGAGTGGGCTGGTGGGGCTGGTCTGACAAGTCAGTGAGGGGGCTAGTGCTCTGGCTGTTACTGGGCCTGTTTTGTGGCCGGGTGGGCCTGTTTGTACTGTTGATTTCCCAGAGATTATTACCACAAACATTGCCTGCAGCAAGCTTAAATCCGCCCTGCCTTTTATATATATTGAAAAGCACCTGTAAGCGTGTCTTCACAAGTAAACAAGCATTTGCAATGCAATAGGTCTCGCATTTATGCAAGTTTGACCTATTGACATTGTAAATGACAATGTCTTTTATTTAAGTTTTGGTTTTTAAAACATAAATAAAGGCATTGTCATTTACAATGTCAATAGCTGAAACTCGAGTAAATGCGAGACCTATTGCATTGCAAATGCTTGTTTATGTTGTCAGTATTATGCTTATATTGTACTTAATTGGTGTTTACTTCACATGTGATCAAGGCTGCAGGGCAGGCGAAACGTGATATGTGAAAATAAACGGATTCCTGATAGCACCCATACCTGGTCCAGAGAGTGCGTTTTTTATGAGAAATGTTTGCGAAAAACGTTGGTTGTTGGCGTGCTCTGCCGACATACGCACAACTTCCCGAGGGTCCACGGTCCCGGAAGGAGCGATTTATGTTTTGACATAAATGTATATATATATACATATATATATATATATATATATATATATATATATTATCTACTGGCGGTCGCCAGTAGATAGTTATAGTTAGGACCTATTTTCCATAGGAAATCCGCGACATTCTATTTGAAATAACTCTCTTGCCGGTTGACGTATCTTGCGAAATTTTTAAACTTTGTGGGCGCTCCGGTCCGCTCCTACCCTGAAAGTCTCGGGGTGATTCGTTAAGCGGTGGCCGAGAAAAAGGGGGTCCCAAAACACGTTTTCCCCATTCATTTTTCTATAGGAAACTTTAGACACGGCTACAGCCGAACTGCTGAACAGAATTACACCAAATTTGGCAAAGAGGTAGTTCTTGGTTCAGAAAGAACCCTTTTGTTAAATGGTGTAAATCCGTTCAGTAGTTGCTGAGAAAATCAAAAGTAAAAGTACATATATATCTATGGGCACGGAGGATCCGCGCACCCTGAGCGCACCCTGCGCGCACCGTCCCGATCACGAGCTGCATGCTAATTGGCTGTCAGCTGGCTGTCAACATTCCAATTCAGGAAGTGTTGGCAGCCATTTTGTCCCTCGGTAGAACCGAGGGACAGAAACAAGTGCGCAAAGCGCACAAAGGGGGCAGGGTAGAAACACCCTAACCCCTAGGCCTGCTCAGGGGTCCCACAAGGACCCCCTGGGCCAAAAAATCATTTTTTAAAAAAAATCGGCAGGATGCGCTCAGGGTGCGCGGATCCTGCCGAAAAAATCAAAGCGCGGTCTCCCGCGCTTTGATGTAAATTGCCCCGGGTGGGCCAAGTCCCGGGGGCATGCTGGGGGGGTTTATTTTATGTATGGGGGCCTCTAAGGGCCCCCAAGCCCGGGGACCGCCACCCCGGTGGGCTAGTTGGCCCCTAGGGACCCTCATGATTCAAGGGGACTTAATCCCCCAACTTAAAACGCGCCACGGGGCGCGTTTGCACAGATGTCACCTCAGGCCCCGCCCCCTCCCTTCACCATTGTGCAAATACTCCTCTAAAATCTGCCGAACTACGAATTCCGATTTACTCACCTGTTATCAGGAGAGACCTCAGTGCTGCATCTTTCAGCCCAGTACTAATCCTGAAAAGTAATTTTAACCGTACTTACCAGTAACTTGAATTTCCTTCCATAGGATATCATTGCCTGCTTTTTGCTGAAAAAGTTTCTAAGTGTTGATTTTTGAAACATACAAATATTCCTCTAAAATCAGCCGAAATACGAATTCCGATTTACTCACCTGTTATAAGGAGAGACCTCAGTGCTGCATCTTTCAGCCCAGTACTGATCCTCAAAAGTAATTTTAACCATACTTACCAGTAACTTGAATTTCCTCCCATAGGATATCATTGCCTGCTTTTTGCTGAAAAAGTTACTAAGTGTTGATTTTTGAAACATACAAATATTCCTCTAAAATCAGCCGAATTCCGAATTCTGATTTACTCACCTGTTATCAGGAGAGACCTCAGTGCTGCATCTTTCAGCCCAGTACTGGTCCTGAAAAGTAATTTTAACCGTACTTACCGGTAACTTGAATTTCCTTCATAGGCTAACATTGACTGGTTTCACTTGGAAATTCTTCTAAGTGTGGAGTTTTGGAACTTTATAATATTCCTCTAAAATCAACCAAAGTACGAATTCCAATTTACTCACCTGTTATCAGGAGAGAACCCAGTGCTGCATCTTTTAGCCCAGCACTGACCCTGAAAAGTAATTTTAACCGTACTTACCAGTAACTTATATTTTCTTCCATAGGAATCCATTGTCTGGTTTTCAGCAGAAAAGTTTCAAAGTGTCGATTTTCACAAACTACAAATATTCCTTAAAAATCGCCTGTATGACTTAAACGCATTCTTTCAACTGTTTACAGGAGATGCACCAGTGCTGGATCCAGGATCCAACACTGAGTAAGAAAAAGTAACGATAACAGTTTTTACCTGCTAAGTGAATTTCCTTCCATAGGATAACATTGGTGATTCTATGAGAAAAAGTTTCTAAGTGTCAACTTTTAAAATACAATAATATTCCTTAAAAATCACGACTGTAACCAAAACGCTTTTACTCAACTGTTTACAGGAGAGGTCCCAGGACTGAATCTAGGATCCAGTTCTGTGGTTAGAAAAGTAATCCATAAAGTAACTAATTGCATTTAACTAGAAATTCACATTGAGCTGAATGTTGCATTGTGTTTGAAAATGTGTTGCCCATTGCAACAACTGTAACTACTGTACTTAAAAGTCTATTGCCTATGTGCAAAGTATTTAAACTAAAGTAATTCATTCTCAGAAAGTATTTTTTGTAATGTAATGTATAATGTAATTACAATGTAATTTAAAAAATAAAATATGTAAAAGAAAATTGTTTCTAAAAATGTAGTAAATCAGTATGAAAAAAATTAATATAACAATTAATACATTTAAAAATTGTCATTTACAAAACCTTTGAAATTCACTGAAAAAACCGTAGGTTTCAGACATGTTATAGTTAGGAATTAGCATTTAAAAAACCTTTGAAATTCACTGAAAAAACCATAGGTTTCAGATATGTTATAGTTAGAAATTAGCATTTAAAAAACCTTTGAAATTCACTGAAAAAACCATAGGTTTTAGGGACAGTTATAGTTACTTGGACATTGCACTCGTACAAAACCCGTGAAATTCCCCCGTTATAGTTAGTTCAGCTAACTATAACTCGCGCCCCGCAATGCACTGCTGATGACGTCACATATTACATCACTCATGACATGGTCAGTGACATCACTGATGACATCTCAAATGACATCACTGATGACATCATCCACGTGATAATCTGATGCACCTCCTCACACCCTAATATAACCTTTGATACACCCACTCTAAATTACAGACTGCCATTCGCAAAACCATAGACACTCCAACACCAATAACTACATACCCACTCACTGATTCATAGGTCTACGCACACATCCACTCACTCACCCGTACAGTCACTCATACTTACGGTCACTCAGTACAGGACTATCATATGCACTCATACTCCTATATAGACACTCAAACACCGCCACTCATCCATAGAGGTACTCACACACCTAGTCAGTCATGCAAATAATTAAACACACTGCCATTTACTCACCTATACAGTTATACATACACCAGCTCACTTACTCATACAAATACTAGCACATTCTTACGCTCTTATACAATCACTGATACAAGCACACACTCATCCATACAGCCACTATCACAATCACTCACTCTCGCTTTTAGCTATTTATATACTCCAACACACATATATACTGCCTTTCACATATGTAGTTACTCACACATGTACCACTGGGACATACATTCACTCACTAACACACTCTTACACACACTTACCCACCCATACAGTCTATCACAGATGCACTCTTGAAACCATCCACCCAGTGAATCACCCACTCACACATCTATGCACAGAGTCGCACACACCCCTCCCACACAAACACTCAGGCACCCATACAGATACTCAGACAACCATTCAATAACTCATATAGACACTCATGTAGCTATTCACAAACACATGCAGCCACTTACACAGCAACAGACAGACGGATACAGACATTCACCCAGTTTAGTCACTAACCCATGCATTCAGTAAGATACGTTAAATCACTCACTTATAGAGTCAGTCACGCACCTACTAAATCATCCATACAGACACTTACACACCCACTCATTCTTCAATACGTCTTTTCCTATATATATTAAAAATATTTAAACTTTACAGAAACACACAGTCACTGGATGATGTCATCAGTGATGTCATTTGAGATGTCATCAGTGATGTCATCAGTGATGTCACTGACCATGTCATGAGTGATGTAATATGTGACGTCATCAGCAGTGCATTGCGGGGCGCGAGTTATAGTTAGCTGAACTAACTATAACGGGGGAATTTCACGGGTTTTGTACGAGTGCAATGTCCAAGTAACTATAACTGTCCCTAAAACCTATGGTTTTTTCAGTGAATTTCAAAGGTTTTTTAAATGCTAATTTCTAACTATAACATATCTGAAACCTATGGTTTTTTCAGTGAATATATATATATATACATATATATATATATATATATATATATATATGTATATATACATATGTATACATTATATATATATATATATATACATATATATACACATTCAACATATACATGCATATATATGTTTAAAAAATAAAAACAATAAAATATATAATTAACAAAGAAAGAAAGGGAAAAATCTAATTACATATTATAAGTTCAACTTCCCTAACTACCAAAAAGAAGATAAAATCATTAGCAATACATTTAATTTCAATTAATACATAAAAAAATTAAAATAACAAATATCATAGCACAAACAAACTATTACAAACACCATAAAATAACTTTAAAATGGTAGAAAAAATATATAAATTGCTAAAAAAATATACAAAATTCATTTCCAATTATTAAATTACATATAAATATCAATTATTAAAAAAAAGTATACATATATTTTCTTCTCACCAAACTCATCAAAAATAAGTAAAACACAACATTTAAAACTACATGTGTGTTGGGCTTGGCCCATTCTGCAGGGCCATTCCCAAACATTTTCCCTTTTTTCCTCCACTTTTTGCTGAATTCGTTTTGTAGACCTTAGGACTCTGTGCAATTTACCACTGCTAACCAATGCTAAAGTGCTTGTGTTTTCCCTATAAAATATGGTAACATTGGCTTATACCCAATTGGCATATTTAATTTAATAGTAAGTCCCTAGTAAAGTGGCACTACAGGTGCCCAGGGCCTGTAAATTATTTAATGCTACTAGTGGGTCTGCATCACAGATTGTGCCACCCACTTAAGTAGCCTGGGAAACATACCTCAGGTCTGTCATTGCAGAACCTGTGTGTGCAGTTTTAAATGGCCATTTCGACCTGGCAAAGTAAACCTTTTGCCAGGCCCAAATCTTCCCTTTTAATATATATATCACCCGAGGGAGGCCCTGGACAGCTCAGAGGGTAGGGTGCAATGTATTTAAAAAGTAGGACATGTAATTTTAAGTTCACAGTGGAATCACCTTATTATATTTTATAAGTGCAATTTCCAAATGGGAAGCGATAATCAGTTCATGTTTGGTGCCTCTGGAATCCCAATTTAAAATCTTAATTCATGGTGAAGTTGGATTTTAAATTGCAATTCTGAAAATGCCACTTTTAGAGAGTTCCCATTTTCTTGCCTTAGCCATTTGGCACCTGACTCACATAACTGGGTGTAGTTGGTAATTAGGCTTTGTGTATTCCTCCTAGACAGCCACACACAATGGGGGGCTCATTTGTGACTGGATGCACCATCACTGGTAGGATGGGTAGGAGGAGCTGTTCCCAGCCCCACTTACACTTCAATAGGCTGTGTCCTGTCTCCACACAAAGGGCTGTATATCCCCTGTAGTCAGTCTGGAGACAACGCCAGGAAGGCAGGGCACCTGTGCACTTCAAAGGCATGCATCTAGAAGCATCTCCCCACTTCAAAGGCACAACTGTGTATAAATACTGGACCTCAGACACCACCACTTCAGTACACTTCTGAACCTGTGGATACTCTGCCAGGAAGAAGGACTGCTGTGCTGCTACAAGGATTGCCACTCTGCTGGACTGCTGCTCTAAAGGTACTGCTGCCCTGTTGTGCTGACCTGCTGCCTTCTTCCCTAGGCAACTTCATCCTGAACCCTGGACTCCAGAGTGACTCCAAGGTCTAGTCTGCTGGTCTCCTGATCTGAGCATCAGGAACATAAAAGGCTCCCCAACCAGATCCTGGACCCAGCTGCAGCAATTTCCCGACCCTCAAGTGGTGTCTCTCAGATCCTGAACCCTTAGTGTGGCTCATGGGTTCTTAAATCAAGCTTTTGGGCTCTTGGCAACCATGAACAATCCCGTTTGCATGTGACAACGCCGCTCACTCAGAAAATCAGCGTAAGCCAGCCCATCTCTTCACATCCCAGCATCTACTGCTCATGGGGGACTGCCAACATGAAGCACCAGCCTGCCTGCCCCCGACGCCCAGCCTGCTCTTTGTACCACACCGGAAACCGCCTGCGACGCTCTCCTTGCTCCCTGTGACCCTCTCCCATGTGAATGGCACAAAACTTGAGAAGGTAAAACTTCAGCGGGACTAATCTGGTACTGTATCTGACCTGTGCTCCTTTGTGGTTGGCCTGAACTTTGACCTGTTCAGCGCGACCAGATAACCGTGGTTCGTGCTTTGTGCTTATAGGGGCAATTTCCTCTTTATTCTTTAAAAATTCATAGCTCTGGTTCTACTGATTGTATTTTGTCATTTTTGGTCATTTTATTTATAAAATTGTGCTCTATTTTTCTAACCTGGTGTGGGATCCTTTTCTGTGGTGTTTTCATTGTTTTACTGTTTGGACAGTTGCACAAATACTTTTCACATTGCCTCTAAGATAATTTTGGCTGCTCTGTGCCAAGCTACCAGAGGGTTGAGCACACAAACACTCTGTAGCAATTGGGCTCTCACCCGTCCTTCTCTGAGGTCAGAGATATCGCCCCGGTGCTGTTGGGTGTCCTTGCAACGTATTGTTACATTGTAGCACACCACTCACTGTGAAGCTGAGCTATTGCAGCTGAGCCAGAGAGCCCCCATGCCTGCCAGGAGCAGTGCGCACCGCACGCTGCCACTGCAGCTAGTATGGTGCTTTATTATAGCAGCGCTCCCAGCTTGACAGCTGAGGCACTATAATGTATGACTTTGCATTTCAGTGCGGTGATGCGGATCACTGCACTGCGATGCGTTAGTCTGATTCCTGATGCGTGGTACTTGGCAGGGCTGCACCTACACTCTGCCTCACTCTCACTCACACACATTCCCTGCATCCACAAAAGCAAAACTGGAAGTCGCTCACCAACATCGCACTGAAGAAATGGAACGACCTCCCTCAACATATCAGAGCCTCCTCCTTCTCACTTTTTGAGTTCCACAAGAAGCTGAAGACCTGGCTTTTTGTAGAAGCAGCTTGGGAACCAAACACCTACACACTTGCCCAAGTGCCTGGATACCCTCTCGGATGATTAGTGCACTACACAAATTAACATAATATACCATAACATGCAGTGTCTGGGGTGCTTGTGTTCAGAAGACCAGGGTCTGGTCAAGGTATGCCGGGAACTCTAGTTTGAGAAGGTAAGCCATGTCCAAGCCATGATCCCCCCACTTTACCCAAGTTGAGCCTTGGTATTCACAGAAGGCTTTCAAACACCCAGACTAGCCATTTTTCCCTCTCATTGGTTGTGTTTTGTTCATCAAAGCCAACTGGAGAGTAGCCCTTCATGCACCAGTTAGGATAAACACGCATTAGCAAAGCCAATAGGTCTTGCTTTTGGGGTGTGCTCCCGAGGCAACATGGAGGGAGGTTGGGCTGGAAAGAAGACCTGAGTGGGAGAGAGGACAGGTGAGAGGGAATGAGGGAGCACATGAACAATGGAGGGTGGGATGGAGGGATTGGGGAAAACCCATGGACAAGCACATGGACAACGGATGGTGGGCAAGAGGGGCTGGGACAAGCACATGGACAACAGGGTGTTAGGGGGCTGGTAAAAGCACAGGGACAATGGAGGGTTGGTGGGTGCAAGGGGTTAGGGGATAGGAACTTGGAGGAGGGAAACATACATGAGGTACACAGCTGAAAAACAAACAGACAAAAGTAGAACCTGAAAAAAAGCAAGGAATGGAAGGGCAGAGTAATGCATCCAGGCTCCAGGGGACAGACAAACACACAGAGGAAAGAAGTCTATTGTAGCTGATGAATAAGAAGCAAGCAAATGAGAGTGACAATGAAATCAACCAATGGTAAGCAATTGGCGGCCTCTAAACCCCTGTAAGGTAACAAATGTTCTTGCTGTCTAAGGTGAGACCTAAAAATAACTGGGCAGTCTTGTCCATGCTGGAAACAACTCTTGGATTACTTTTTCATGAGAAAAAGAGAAGAAGAGTTTACTGATGAGTGGGCATGTGGCAATCTTTAAAGGTGCACGGGACAGCACAGTGATTTGGAGATCCCTTGATCTACAGTAATGCCTTTCCTTTAGTTAAATGGAGAAGCCCTTTATACTGAGAATGTTGTTGAAATTGTCTTGCCATTTTTAGTGGGGTACTCTACTGTCCGATATGGTACCAAGAGAATTGTGTTAGAATGCCAGTAAAAAACAGCAGCTCAGCCAGCAAAAAACCCATCATAGATGCAGTATCTACACAAACATCTTCCTGGGACAAAAAAACTATTTCTAAATTGTCTCCTTGCTTGTCATTGGTTGATACTCAGACTACAGCCATATGCTGTTGGGGATGAGGTCCCCTTATTTTGTGCTTGCTGTAAAGCAAGAATATTCAGAGACAGATAAGGGCTAGCAGCTTTTTAACTTGAGGTCCAGATGCCACTTTCTGGTTGTTCTACCCTGCCCCTATTTGTTTCAGGTTTCCAAGATGATTCACCGAACTGCTGTACACAATGATTTCAGTCCTTTTTTAGAGAAACCATTTCTCTCACAAAGCAGTAATGCTACTTGTGATTATCCAGGTGAAATCAGTGTAGCCAAGCATAAAGTAATCCTGTGAGAGAACTTTCTGCACTTTGACTTCTTAATGGGGTCCATTCGCTGCCCGATCTGCCTACCGGCCCTAGTACACTGAGCTGAATGCCATTATGGAGACCATCTGAGTATGTTAAGGATTACGTATCCACACACTGAGGAGGGAGGGGGTGGGAATGAAAGGTAAGGATATAGGATATGACCTCCCTACATAAAATCTATATAACAAAAGGTATCCTATATAATTAATCATTAACCCAGTAATCACTCTGGGATGGAGACAACAACCAAAGTTAAGCTAGACCCACGTTCAGATGAACAATACTTAATGTTGTTAGGTAGACCCTCATACACCCTATTGGTGTCATGCTACATCATCGGGTCTTATCCTAGACCCTGAACACCAGGATGGGATTGACCATGTTCCAGGGAGCACTTAGGAGATTATTCTACCGGGGTCTAAAGATAAAAAATCCTTGAATCACCAAGGTATCCCTTTATTAGCGGTGTTAGAGGGAGGATTAAAATACTATTACACAGGGGGTGTCTATGAAGGTTAAGGTCCTACAACCTATGTATTAGTGGACATATTGCGGCCCTAAAATTGGATGGCCATAGGGTCCAGGGCTCTTGTCAGGACTAGGTTGTTTTGTCTCATTTATATTGTCAAAGAAAGCCTAACTAAGAATGTTCAGGCCAACACATAACATGCAATAAGTATAAGGCATGCAAAAAGGACAAAAGTGCTGTTGTTGAGAACAGGCTCCCATCTTGGGTCCTGTAAGAGAACATAAAAACAACATCCAATTCACACCTGCTTGTAAGGTTTTCTGCTTCACATGCACTGCTTTGGTGCACACTCGATAACACCCCATCAATTCAGTGAGCCCCTTTGAAACAGAATTCCATGTGGTCAATTTGTATACTCATACAGATTAAACACACATATAGTCGCATACCGACTGGAACACATATGAAACACCTTTAAAGTCTTTATAGTCAAACATCATGCAGTTACAGGTACTGACCAGGAGAGGTTCACCTACCCTCTAATGTTAAACACCCGGGCTATATGGGAGGAGTGTAGGATATGTTCCTGTATTCACACACACTGTTGAGGTTAAGGGATGAGGACCCAGAGGTAATGAGACGAAAAAGAGAGAAAAAATAAAATAAATGAATAATGTAGTGGTTAGTAAATATACCGTTAATGTCGCCATAAACCTATATGGCACCCCTAACTCACTTACTTAAGAGTAACATGTCGCTGATCTCACCTACTTGGTCTGTTCTTCACCTCCTGGATCCTAATTCGCAATGTTAAGAGTGAGAGTATATATATATATATATATATATATATATATATATATATATATATATATATATATATATATATATATATACATATATATATATAGATATTTATATATGTGTATATATATATATATATATATCACAAAGAAGGTTGCCCCACGAGAAGACGCCCACACAAGAGAGCTTTACTTCAATATTTAATTGCAGGCTGCAGTAGCGTGAGTTCATTGCTTCCATCCATTTTTCATAGCCATACGCGTTTCAGAAAACTCCGTGTCCTTGTTCACTGGCACAATCCACAGTCACAGCTGCCATTGATGTAATCATTTTTAAACCCCCAAGTCCTGCCCCAGTGGGCGTGTGCTCAAGGCCTCATGGAACTTGAAGTTCTGCTCTGCACAGTAAATCCCCAGTGGGTGGTGCCGTGCTTGGAAAATAAAAAGAAAGAAGATTAAATCCCAAGTGGGTCGATGAAAAAGTAAAAAACTGCAGCTCACTGCCTTTATCAAGTCGCGCAATAATGAACTCTCCCTTCATGCGGCGCTGCAATTTCAGACGCCGCTGAGCCGCATATAAGCAACGGGGCGTCTTCGCGGCCGGACCAGCCGCTAATAATACCACAAAAGAAGGTTGCCCCACGAGAAGACGCCCACACAAGAGAGTTTTTCTTCAATATTTAATTGCAGGCTGCAGTAGCGTGAGTTCATTGCTTCCATCCATTTTTCATAGCCATACGCGTTTCAGACAACTCCGTGTCCTTGTTCACTGGCACAATCCACAGTCACAGCTGCCATTGATGTAATCCTTTTTAAACCCCCAAGTCCCGCCCCAATGAACTCACGCTACTGCAGCCTGCAATTAAATATTGAAGTTAAGCTCTCTTGTGTGGGCGTCTTCTCGTGGGGCAACCTTCTTTTGTGGTATTTTAGCGGCTGGTCCGGCCGAGAAGACGCCCCACTGCTCACAAGCAGCTCAGCGGTGTCTGAAACTCAGCGCCGCATGAAGGGAGAGTTCATTATTGCGGGACTTGATAATGGCAGTGAGCTGCAGTTTTTTACTTTTCCATCGACCCACTTGGGATTCAATTTCCTTTCTTTTTATTTTTCCTAGCATGGCAGCACCCACTGGGGATTTACTGTGTAGAAACTTCAAGTACCATGAGGCCTTGAGCACACGCCCACTGGGGCGGGACTTGGGGGTTTTAAAACGATTACATCAATGCAGCTGTGACTGTGGATTGTACGAGTGAACAAGGACACGGAGTTGTCTGAAACGCGTATGGCTACGAAAAATGGATGGAAGCAATGAACTCACGCTACTGCAGCCTGCAATTAAATATTGAAATTAAGCTCTCTTGTGTGGGCGTCTTCTCGTGGGGCAACCTTCTTTTGTGGTATTTTAGCGGCTGGTCCGGCCGCGAAGATGCCCCGCTGCTCACAAGCGGCTCAGCGGTGTCTGAAACTCAGCGCCGCTTGAAGGGAGAGTTCATTATTGCGGGACTTGATAATGGCAGTGAGCTGCAGTTTTTTACTTTTCCATCTACCCACTTGGGATTCAATTTCCTTTCTTTTTATTTTTCCTAGCATGGCAGCACCCACTGGGGATTTACTGTGTAGAAAGTACCATGAGGCCTTGAGCACACGCCCACTGGGGCGGGACTTGGGGGTTTTAAAACGATGACATCAATGCAGCTGTGACTGTGGATTGTGCCAGTGAACAAGGACACGGAGTTGTCTGAAACGCGTATGGCTACGAAAAATGGATGGAAGCAATGAACTCACGCTACTGCAGCCTGCAATTAAATATTGAAGTTAAGCTCTCTTGTGTGGGCGTCTTCTCGTGGGGCAACCTTCTTTTGTGGTATATATATATATATATACATATATATATATGTCGTCCGATGAACACTTAGGACGTAAACGTACACTCGCGTAGTCGTGTCTGTGCGTTGTGAATGCCGACCCTCATGGGAAACGTGGTCCCAGAGGCTGGCATGTTGCACCCAATGAGCAATAGGGGCGTAATCGCGCATAAGTGTAATGTATGTCAAGCCTCATGGCAAACGAAGTCCCAGAGGCTGGAGCTTGTTCCTGGGTGAGGTAAAATGCAAAGGAGAGGTATAGATGTAGAATCATGCTGGCCCTCTTTTAATAGACAAAGTGCCTATCTCTGCCCTGAAGGGTAAAACCAAATTAGTAGAAATTGTCATCTTTTTCATCTGTCCTGTGGAATATTGGCGTGCATATAGTTCTTTGTGGTTCTTACGGCTTCTACATGACCACACCCAATTACTTATCATGTATATGCTATAGTCGGGGCATTGTGCCTACTTTATTATGTCTTGTCTGTATATGTTGAAAAAAAGGGAGGGGGATTATATATTATTATTTATTAGTGACCATGTCATTATAGAGTGTTTAGTTAGGACCATGCTATTTCATCATTCAGTCCTGTAAGGTGAGTGCGTAGTCTGTACACCCACCGCTGTTCTCTCTCTAGGAACACCTTTGTCATGTTCGGTTTTAATCTTTTCAATGACCGTCCTGTGGAGATCATTTTTTGAATGATTTTGATCAAGGAAATATGTTGTAAGGTGGGTGTGGTGCGATGATACAGAATGTTACTGTGATGTTCTCCTATACAGATCTGGACTTTCCTGGGAGTCATGCCTATATACATTTTGTTGCAGGGGCACTTAATAAGGTACATCACATTGGTTGAATTGCAGTTGGTGTAGCTCCTGTGTTCACACAGAGTATTAAGGCCTAGAACAATTGTACTTGTGGCTGTTGGAAAGCGGCATACTGAGCAGGGAAAATGCTCCATCACTTTTGGAAGACTCCCCGGGGTGTGTTGTATCAGATTGTCCTGTTTAGGTATAGTGTGGACTAGTATGTCCCTCAGACTAGCATGCCTTTTGAAGGAAAACAAAGGTTTTTCATAGTGTATTTTACCGCTGTTCAAGATCCTCCAATGTTTTGTAATGATCCTTTTGACTGAGTTGGATATATTACTGTAAGTGCTTACACAGGTCAGTTGTGTTTTAGCTCATGTTTTGCATATCTTGAAGGAGGGCTTCTCTCTGACTATTACGTGCTCGTTTATTCGCTCTCTCAATGATCTTCCCAGGATAATGACGTATCACAAGTTTTTCAGTCAATGCTTTAGCCTCTTCTTTGTAGTCATTACGTTCTGAACGATTCAGACTGAACTGGAAGAACTGTCCTACGGGTAGGTTTTCCATTAGGGATCGTAGATGTGCACTTTCAAAATCCAGGAGGATGTCAGTGGGTTTCATGTACATGCATGTTTTTAATTTTCATTTTAGAGCCACAATTGTAACATCTAGGAAGAGCATCTGATAGTGATCAATGCTCATTGTAAATTTCAAGAATAAGTCATAGGAATTAGTTAAGCAAGAAACCCATGTGCTTCCTCCCTGTTCCAGTGCCAAATCACAAGGACATCATCTATGAAATGACACCAAATGGCCAAATGCTGATTGTATGGATTATTATTCCATATGATCTCTTTCTCAGATTGATGGACTTAAAAGCATGCAAGGTTAGGAGCAAAAGAACTCCCCATAGATGTCCCATGCTGTTGCAAGTAGATGGTACCTTCATATTCAAAAAGTTTTTTGTCAATGCCAGTGTTGCTAAACTCATGATCCAGTGGATCGGGTCTTTAAAAGGCCAATCCCCCTCTGAAAGTAAGGTTGAAATGACGCAGAGGCTCTCTTCTTGGGGTATACTTGAGCAGAGTGCTTCTACGTCTAGAGTGACAAGCAAATATTTCTCAGGGTCAAAGTCAATGCTTGGGAGAATGATAAGTAAATGCGTGGTTTCTTTTATGTACGATTGCATATTTGTTACCAATGGTCGCAGGTCCTAGTCTACAAACTCCAACAGTGGATTCAATGTAGAATCTATCCCAGAGACGATAGGTCTGCCAAGAACCGGCACGTGCTGTTTATGAATTCTGGGTAAAGTGTAAAACTATGGGGTTCTTGATTTAGGGGTGATGAATAATTCACCTTCTTTGTACAATAATATTGTTTGTGTGTTATTACGGATCCAGCGCTACACTTTATCAGGGATCGATACTCATCAATATTTCATACAAATGGCCCATACACATTCACCCAACTCATAAATCCCTGTTGCGCTGGGGGTCAAGTTTCAATGACGTGAAAAATAATTTCCTTCACAGATTCACGTTTAACATTTCTAAATACATAACTAGACCTGTATATCAACTCTCTTTCCTCTCAGTCGACGGACCAATTAGTTGAGTAGTTGAAGGTAATAATAGAACTAACTAACTATCTAACCAGCTAAATAATCACAGACTCTCGGTAAGATTAATAAAGTTTATCTCAAATAAATGTAAATGATAAATGCTCATCGAATACAGGTTGCAATGCAAACAATGATTCCCATAAAGGAGAGAAAATCAATTAACAAATTGCAAACAGTGTCATACTCATCATCCATGTACGATATGCATATGAAGGAGTGGATAGATGAAGAGACATAAGTTTCAGAGACAAAAATACATTTGCAAGTAATTATGCAAAGTACGAGTCAGAAGATAATACAAACCCAAAGATCAATGAAATACTACCCCCCTGGCCAAGGGAGTAGTGGGGGTCTCCAGAAATAGAGTCAGGAAGCAAAGATTTTAGGAACGGGATAGGACAAGGACAGGAACAGCTAGGCCTCTCTGCAAACCGACGGACTGCGACGCATCACCCCTCTCTCTCTGATCTCTCGAACCTTCTCAATCTACAGGACCCTTCCCAATCTTCTCCCTAACCACACCCCAAAAGGCACCCCAGTTATACCCTAAAACCTACATGTCCAACCCACATTAATTGAAACATTACACATGGATGCTTGGGGAGGTGGTGTATCACACCACCGTGATTTCATTCAAAGTTTTACATGCTCATTGTTCTACATCCTTTCTCATGACATAATATTGACAAATTCGTTCAATTTAGTTCTTGCTACATTTCATTATTTTCACACAAATTTCTCAGCCACGTCCGCGGAAGAAGTCTTGAGTCCCACGGCCAGTCACATCTTTTGGCAGGCAAACAATGTTCTCTGAGCTGAACAACCTTGAACTTTTGTTCATCATCCGCTGCGCTCAGCGCTTCTGTCTGTTTTGTCAGGTCATTCTTGCTCATTTTCCAGCCCCTCATCTATCCGGTCAATTTAAGAAAATACAGGCCCATTCGGCTCACTATGACGAAATAAACACATACATTCATTAATTACATGGAAATGCACCTTTCACTGTTTACCATCCACCTTTACACTATTCCCTGTTAATATTTTCTTAGCATAAGCTTTACGCAAAGCGGCATTATTTATTATCGTTTTAAAGCAAAATGCAAGATGCGAAATGCGGCCTAGACGTGCATTAATTTTGTTTCTTTTGAAACGCAATGTAAAATGCGGCCTAGTTCTTTCATGCATTAGTTCACATTAGTGCACGCATGCGAAAAGCGGTTTCCCATGTAGTTCATGTGATTTGCGTATTAGTTTTCATTGCACACTGTTAGTAAGTATTATGGGGGAGTTAATTCGAGCAGGTTTCTTTTTGCAAAACCCTGCTCCATCAATCCCCCTCTGATGGCTTCCTGGAGCCATCATAAAATACCCACCATACCAAGTGCCATCTTTATTTATCTAAAGATCAGTATTCTTTTCTCTTTTCATCAACTTCTCATCTAACTCTTTCATTTTGTCATAGTAGTCTCCTTCCATATCTTCTAGTTCTATCTCATCTTTTTCTCTTCCTTGCTTTTCGTTTGTTATTTGTTTCTGTCATCTCTTTTCTTACACACTTACACTTGTAACATTTATATATTGTTATTATTACTAATGTTACTCCAGCTACTGAAATGATTGCCATTATTATTTTTCCTAATAATCTACTTCCAAAGGTAGAAAACCATTTACTTACAGAAGAGAAACTCTTACCAAGTTTTTCCCAGACACCGTCAACCTCCAGTTGGGTCAAGTCTTCATGTAATTTCGTAATATTTTTAAATTATCCCTCAATACCTTTACTTTTGTCAGGGATATAAGTACAGCAGTGCTGAATTTTCAACATGCCACAGACTCCACCCTCTTTTGCCAATAAGATATCAAGGGCAAGTCGATTTTGCAAAACCATTGATCTGATTGCAACCATTTTGGTGTCAATCATCAAGAACCCACCAGCAGTATCTGTCGATAAACGATCAACCACTGTGGACAATTTTCGAATTTTATGCGAATTCAGAACGACTCCAACTGATGGTATCAGTGCACCAAAAATATCACCTATTATTTCTGAGAAACTAGCTCTCTTCTTACGTGTTAGTCCTTGTTTTATTTCATTGATTCTGTTATTACTTTTGTCTACATGGTAAACCTTTGGGAAAACAATTGCAAAATAACAACTACCATACCAATGTGCAGGTAACCTGTAATAGGCTTTCTTACCACACACATAATAGACTCCTGGGAAAACAGGATCAGTTCCACCCTTCAATCCCCAACCTCCAGTAATTTGGTAAGTATGCTCACATTCACTAGAACCAATGAAATAATTATTATAGTTAGTTTTCAGTCTAAGCAAACAGATTTCCTCCTTTTGATACCAGTCCAGGGACATTGCAGCATATGTCTCACCTTTCTCATAATTTTCTTCTCTAAATGCCCATGGTGGTACCTGTGACTTCTGTTCAGCAGCTTTTCTTTGGAAACTTTCTCTTCTATATTCTACCATATCTATGAACACTTTTTCTTCAACCCGCAAACTACATGTTAGATTATTTTTGTAAGCATATCCAATATCTAGTGTCTTAGTAATATGGAAGAATTCTCCCATATAACGTGCATTTTTACTACTTAAAACCTTGTTCAGTTCCTTTATTATAGGTATCTCTGAAAATACTAAATCTATATTGGAATAATGATACTCCAGTTTTCCCGTCACGTAAAAAAGGCTGGTTAAAACACGGCAAGACACACCATATGTTAAAGGTAGGTGATGATAGGTCACCCCCTCTGAGACAGACGAAGGTAATTGCATGCACACCTAACAATCACTCACATTCATTGTATTAACATACTGGTACAACAGTTTAGTAAAAACATTCAACGAAAAATCACTAATTGATTCATCATGATGGAAAATACTTCCATCTATCTGTTCTATGTTAGTATTAGGGGTTTCTTTAGTAACTTCACTCACTCTTTCACTTATTACATCATTAGTATTGTTTCCATTATTAGTTACCATTAGAATAGATACAATGACTGTTAATAATATCCACATAAATGTCAATAAAAAGACACTACATAAGCAAGCTTTAATACATCTACGTTTTAGGCTAGATTTCTGGATGTTCAGTCACTTTTGCTTCAGCCATTTTTGTATTCTACTAAAAATATAAAAATATAAATCTATAAAAACTCTAAACTTTACTCAAAAATTTCTGAAAAATAGTGTAATCCTACACTTCAAGGCTTTCTTCTTTTACCCCCTTTCCTTTTTAAGTCTTCTGAGTCATTCAATTAATTTCATCTGGCAAGGTTTCACCTTAATTTTTCACAGTTCTTTTAAGGTGGTTTCAATTTGCTTTCATCTACTTGCTCACTGTCAGTACCGTCTTTTTCTTCACTTGGATCCGAGCTTTCAATTTCTTCCAAGATCAGTACGTCCATTCCGGTGCTGTGTATTTCTTGCTTGGAATTCATACTCTCCTTGTTTTTTGTACTGAATCTTCTCCTGACTCTTCTTGTTCTGTTTGACTTGAGACCTCATTAAGTTGCTCTGTTCTTCTTTTTAACTTTCTCTTCGCAAAAGTGTATTTCAGTCTTTTCACTCCACTTAGCCAATTGTCACCTTTTCTCGGTCTTTTAGTTTGAACTATTTTTTCACCTTCTTTATCTGGTTCACAGGTTCTTTTATTTGGCCTTTCTTCTATTTGTTTTCCTTCTTGACTTTCAGTAGCTTCCCTTTCTTCTGGTTCTACAGCAGTCTCATGAGACCCAGTAACTGGTGCCCACTCTACTTGACTTGTGCTTGGCTGTTCGCCATCTGTTTGTTCTTCAGAATCTGTTACTCTAGATTCTTCAGCTTCACACAATTCAGCCTCTTGTCTTTGGCTTTGGTTTAACAGTTGCTGCTCTTCTTGTCTTTCAAGTGGACTTGGGACTCATCTGGTATGGCTCACATGGATCCAATTTGGCAAACCACCATACTTCACTGCTGTCGTCGTCACCAGAATCACCTGATAAGGTCCGTTCCACCTGGGTTCTAAACACGATTTCCTCATGTGTTTCTTCACGCGAACCCACTCTCCAGGACTCAGATCATGAGCTTTATTCGGGTTTTTCGTAGTAGCATTTTCTCCAACCTGGTGAGACACAGAATGCACCAGATCAGCCAATCCTCTGCTATAGTCAAGCACTAGATCATCAGATATATCCATCAGTTTGTTCGCTGGTATAAATGCTTGTCTCATCGCTCTTCCCATTAGGACCTCATGAGGACTTAATCCCATCTTTTTGTAAGGAATGCTTCTAAGACTCATCAATACAAGGGGTAAAGCATCAGGCCATCTCAGTGTTGTGGATGCACACACCTTTCCTAACCTAGATTTTATTGCGCCATTTATCTGCTCAACCACTCCAGATGCTTCGCGTCGAAAGGCACACTGCAGCTTTTGCTCAATCTGTAATGCTGAACAAATCATCCGAATTATCTCATTGTTAAAATGGGTGCCTCTATCTGTTTCCAAAGTGACTGGAAATCCAAATCTAGGTATCAGCTCTCTTAGAAGTAGCTTTGCGACTGTGAGACTATTGTTCTTTCTCGTTGGATAGACTTCCACCCAACGAGAGAACAAGCAGATAACAACCAACACATATTTCAGCCCATTGCATGGGGGTCTCAATAAAATCCAACTGGAGTCGGGTGAATGGTCCTGCTGCTTTTCCAATTTGTCCCCAACTAACAACTGTCTTTCTGCCTGGATTTTGTTGCTCACAAGTGATGCACCTCTGGCAGAGACTCTCTGCAAAGGCCCTGAACTTTGGGTTATACCATGATTGCTTGAAGAGCCTAATCATAGCATCTCTTCCAACATGTGCAATTCCATGGTATACCCTTGCCATTTGGGATAGTAAACTATCTGGCATGACTGGTCTTTCGTCTATGTAGACCCACACTTCGTCCTCTGCTCTCTTTCTGCAGCTTGAATTTATCCAAATTCCCTTTTCCTCATCACTTGCTTCTTCCTGTAGCTGTCTAATTTCATCCCAAGTTTCAAATGGAGAAGAGAACATAAGATGGCAATTGGTATTTTCTTTTTCCATCCCCCTGTTTAGAGCAATTAAATTTCGTGCACAGAAACGCGCTACTTGATCCGCGTATCTGTTGCCCTTCGTCACATAATCATCTCCTGATTTATGTGCGGAACATTTGGCACTGCAATTCTTTTTGGCAATTGTAAAGCATCCAATAAATCTTTACAATTTTGCTGTTTCTTATAGGGGAACCTGAAGAAGTCAGGAATCCCCTTTTCATCCATAGCTGTCGGAAATCGTGGACAACCCCGAACCCATATTGGCTATCAGTAAATATGGTTACCCTCAGGCTTTTGGAAATTTTGCACGCTCTAATCAGAGCTATCAATTCAGCAATTTGGGCAGAGTTTACTCCTTTTAGTCAGGATGCTTCTAAAACTCCCGCTATGGGGCAAACAGTATAGGCATAGCATAATTCACCTTTCCCATTTCTCAAACATGACCCATCAACAAACATCACACAGTCTGGTTCATCTAATGAAACGTCCTCAATATCGGGCCTGGGTTTTGTGCACAACTCTGTCACATCCAAACAATCATGATCCGCCTCCTCTCTTACTTCCTCACAATATGAATTCGGCAACAGGGTTGCCGGATTTACTGTTGTGCACCTTACCACAGTCACATTTTCAGAACCCAAGATCACTCTTTCGTACCTAGTCAGCCGACTAGAAGTCATATACTGCGTCCTTGTGCGTGTCAAAAGGATCTCAACTGAATGTGGCACATACACCTTGACTGGATGTCCCATCACAATTGCTTCACTCTGTTCCAGGCTCACACAAGTGGCAGCTACTGCTTTCAAACAGCCTGGTAACGCTGCAGCCACTGAATCCAAAGTAGCAGAAAAATATGCTACTGGACGTCATGCCATTCCATGTTTTTGAGTTAAAACTGAAGTGCGCACCCATCTCTTTCACAACAGTACAATGCAAAATCCTTTGCATAATCTGGCATTCCCAATGCAGGTGCTCGACAAAGACTGTTTCGCAATTTAGTAAAAGCTTCCATACTTTCATCATCCAACACAATCGGATCTTTCACATCTTTTCGTGTCAACCTCTGTAGAGGTTTTGCAATCAGTGAGAAACCACTGATCCATTGTCTGCAGTATCCAACCATTCCCAAAAACATTCGAACTTCTCTCTGAGTTTTTGGTGGACTCATTTGTTTAATTACACTAATTCTTTCTGGTGTCACCTTTCTGACTCCCTTTTCTATTTTGTGTCCTAGGTACTGGACTTCCTGTTTACAAAATTGCAACTTTGCTGGTGACACTTTGTGTCCTCCTTCTGACAAATGAAGGACTCTCTGTGTATCCTTGAGGAACTCTACACCATGCCAAAACATGGTCTCCAAACTGGAATGCAAACAAATACTGGCTTTCCGGATGTGAAGGAATCGAGAAAAATGCTTGGCACAGATCAATTACTGTGTACCATTCAGTATCGCAGGGAATTTGGTAAAGGATCACTGCTGGATTTGGTACTACTGGACAACAGGGTACTACAATTTTATTGATTTTTCTCAAATCCTGCACTATCCTATATTTTCCACTGGGCTTTTTAATTCCTATAATAGGCGAATTTCAAGGACTACTCATTATTTCTTTCAGAATTCCCTGTCTAATCATTTGGTCAATCACAGGAGTGACTCCTGCAATTACTTCCGAACTCATTTTGTACTGAGGAGTGTTTGGATATATGGCACCCTCTTTCACCGTAATCTGAATCGGATCTACATTTGTCATTAGGCCAATCTCCTTTCCTGTAAAATCCCATACATCCAACTTCACTGTTCTTTTTAATTCTTCGGGCAAATTCTCTTCTGTGAGAAGTGAAAGCAACTCATCCACTTCTGTCCCTTGCTTCGCTAACATCATTTTGAATTCGACATCCTCATCAGGTGTCTGAAACGCAATACCATCTGGTGTACAATAGATGGTACAATTCATTTTGCACAATAAATCTCTTCCCAAGAGATTTACTGGACTCGAGTCACATACCACTAAACGATGCATGTCTCTGAAACTCCCAATATGAACTTCTATTGGATTTGTGACTGGCGTTCTAATATGCTTATTTGAGATTCCTACAACCTGGATAGTTTCTCCAGAGAGGGGTAGGTTCGGAATTTCAGCTGCTCTCACAGTAGAACGGGTAGCACCAGTGTCCACTAGGAATGCAATATCATTACCTTCCACCTTTCCATCAACAAATGGACCTGACTGATCTACCGCTAAGGATGCGCCAAGTTCGCACTCTTCCTCCCCCCTCAGGCACCGTCATTGAGATGAGTATGAATCACTCTCATTGCACTGCAACCAGTATTGCGGAACCATTTGCACACTTTGATTCTTACCAAGTTGATCACCTCCGTGAAATCCAGTGTTCGCACTTCACCTCTGCACTTGAGCATTCACATTATTGGGCATAGGAGCTTGTGGCACCTGTAACTGTGGAGCAACTACGTGCTGCTGCTGCTGTTGATTCACACCCACCTCATTCTGCATCTGTGGATTTAAGTTTTGATTTACCCCATTATTCTTTTGAACAGATCTACACTCGTTCTTCCAATGTCCATACTTTCCGCACGCATGACAAGGACATTTCTTCTTAGCTTCTTCTTTGCTCAATTTACCTCTACCTCTACCTCCATTGAATACCTGACCAATTTGATTCTGACCAGTCATTTGATTACCTGTTTGAGAACCATTGCTTACTTCTTGCTGCTCTGCTACCTTCACTTGTGCCAACATCATTTTCTCCTTTCATTTTCTATGTCTTCATTCAATGTCATCACTACAATACTTCGCATACCTCAAAATTTTGTCAATTGTTTTGCTCTGCCAACAAACCAAATGCTGCTGAATCATATTACTAATCTCCGGTTTCAAACCAAACACAAAACGATACACAAAATGTCCCATATCTTTGTCTCCAATATTCTGACAACCCGCAGTACTGTTTAAATACCTGCAACAACCTTTCATAATAGGCATGTACTGACTCTTTTGGTTCTTGGGTCGTCCTGTCTATCTTAACCCAATCTGTTTCCTTTGGAGAAATTTTTCCTTTCTTAAAGGTGATTACCTGATTGTACTTTCTCATCACCTCATCAGATGGTGCACCTGTTTTAGGATCTTTAGGATATTCTTCTTTTGGCCAATCAACAGTAATTTTACATTCTGTCCACAAATCAGCTGGTACGACAATCTTGAACAAACCATCTAAATCTTTTAACAAAACCTTTGAAACTTTCACAAACCTCTCTACCTGTTTATACCACTCCACAGATTTTTCCCTTAACCTGCGAAAGTCATTTGTAAAAGATAATATATCCTGTCTCATCTAAGGAACGTGAACATATCCACCACCTGGGACTTCTCTCATCGGACACACCCTTTCAACTTGTTCCGTCTCTCCTAGCGGAAACATTGATGTTCCTTTGCCAGCTGCCTCTTCTTTCTTTTTCGTCCATCTACCTTTCCACCGTTCTACATCTCCCCATTTTTTCAGAATATTCATCAACTCTTTTATCTGTAATCTTTTTCCAGATGCATTCAAACTCTCCAAATCCTTTTCGGTAAAGGCCAATCTCTACGATTTCTGCAGCACCTTTGACTTCTCTATATCTATTCCATATTCACTAGCAGCCTCTGCTATTTTCGCATGAAGATTCCTCGCTCTCCAAGTAATACTTTTACACAAAAACAACAGCTCTTCATCTCGGTAAGGTCCCTAGTCTGTCTGGACTTATTGTACCAATAATCATCTCTTCCAAATCTACTTTCAATTGGCTCACATTTATACTCTGTGGTTGAGGTTTTTGCTTTTCCATTCCCTTTATCCAATCATTTAATTCCTCTGGTGAAGGACCTGCTGAACTCCCTGTCGTTGGAATGACGTTTGTCCCTATTCTCCGTGGATCTATTTGTATACTCCTTCTAGGGGTTTCTGTTATCATCTCACAAACCGGAAGATCTTACAATGTAGTATTCGTGTCAGCCTGTCCATACTCATCTGCTACCATCACCATTCCACTCCTGACACTACTCCTTGGAACTGCCAACGTATGTACTTTTGATATATTCTGTTTTTCTCCATACAATGGAACTACGGGACCAATTGTTACCGGTACCGTCAATGCTTCTGCATTTAGACTTAACTGATTTATTATCTGGATCTGCTCTACTCTTGCCTTATTTATTACGTCCATTTCTTTTTCTCGTACTACTCTAACTATTTCCGTAACCTGTGGAGCTAATGGAGTTCCCATTAATGGTGCACTCGGTGTCCCCTCACTTGAATTTTCTTGATATGGCGGAGGTCTTTTGGTCATAATGTCCTCTAACAACTCATCATCAGATTCGTTCGGGTCATATCTTAAACTTGAAGTTTCTATATTTTTCTTTTTCTCTTTACACTTGCCTCCTGTTTCAACTTCAGCAACTAAAACTGGGTACAAACCCTCTATTACCACAGCTCTCCTCCATCTTTTCATTGTATCTTCTCATCTCTCAAAAGGATATCTAGTCATTAAATTTCTGTATCTCCTACCACCTCGATATTTCTCCCTTTCAAATGCTTCTACTTCCCATTCCTCTAGCGCTTCATACTGGGTAGGTCTGGGATTTGGCTCTAACGAATTAATTTGATTTCTCAAATTCTGCAAAATCCTTACATTAAACTAACCATGCTGTGGGAAAGCTATAACACCATCATCCTTTGTGTATTCCACTCAATTCTCTAACCAAGTACACGTATGGTATCCTCGCTCCAACATCATATAGGAAGCAGGCGTTCTCGGTGGTGGAATAGGAATTCCCTCTCTAGTCACTATTGATTTGTCCTTTTTAAAGAAATTCTTTATTTTCTTAAGCAACTTCATTTTTCCGACTTTTTACGCTAATGTATCTCAGCAAAACAAACAAGGAAACCTTTCCGTAATTCTACTATTTTATTTGTCAGTTCTCGTCCAATACCAGCGCGACTCATACCAACTGTCCAATCACGGCTCTCTATGTATCTGCTATCTCAACCAATACCAGCGCGGCTCACACCAACCAGCCAATCAGAGCTTACTTCACGTTCGCTGCCTGACCAATGCCAGCGCAGCCTTTTTGTGACATCAGTATTACTCCTGCTACTGACCCTCCCTTTACAAAATAGTACGGCGACGTTTTTCTAAGTTCTCCTTATCAAAATTCTTGTTAGTAACAACACAAAACAATGCTACCTTGTCTGTTCCTCTAAATAAAGAGATAGTTCTTCACTTCAAAAAGAGAAATTCTTTTACTTCAAGTAAAACAACGACCAGCGTTATTTTACACCCAAACAAGCTACAGGTGGACTTGGTACTCCTCTGGGGATAAGGCCAAAGTTTCGCAAGAGGACTTTTTGGTGTAAAAGAAGTCTTGGCACTCCTCTGGGGATAAGGCCAGAGTTTCGGAAGTGGACCCTTCGCTATTTCAGACACTCTACTCATATACAAAATTATCCCTAAATATAACACCTACAGCCTTCCGCCGTACAGTATCATAACAACAGACAAAGTACTTCTGCAGTGTGATATCTTATCCACACTCTTCTTCTGCCTACTTCAGGCTAAATTTCCATCCCCGGATTTCTCAGGTACCTCCGTACCTGTACTTCTAGACAACATAGAACAGGACACTAACTTTTCTTGTTAAGAATATATAATCAATAATCAATAATTATTAGCAAACTAATCAATAATTAAATCGTCCTCTGCTACCAGAAAACCTGATCCAGCGCTACACTTTATCAGGGATCGATACTCATCAATATTTCATACAAATGGCCCATACACATTCGCCCAACTCATAAATCCCTGTTGCGCTGGGGGTCAAGTTTCAATGACGTAAAAAATTATTTCCTTCACAGATTCACGTTTAACATTTCTAAATACATAACTAGACCTGTATATCAACCCTCTTTCCTCTCGGTCGACGGACCAATTAGTTGAGTAGTTGATGGTAATAATAGAACTAACTAACTATCTAACCAGCTAAATAATCAAAGACTCTTGGTAAGATTAATAAAGTTTATCTCAAATAAATGTAAATTATAAATGCTCATCGCATACAGGTTGCAATGCAAACAATGCATCCCACAAAGGAGAGAAAATCAATTAACAAATTGCAAACAGTGTCATACTCATCATCCATGTACGATATGCATATGAATGAGTGGATAGATGAAGAGACATAAGTTTCAGCAAAGTAATGCGAAACAATATACATATGACGGAGTGGATAGATGAAGAGACATAAGTTTCAGCAAAATAATGCGAAACAATATACATATGACGGAGTGGATAGATGAAGAGACATAAGTTTCAGAGACAAAAATACCTTTGCAAATAATTATGCAAAGTACGAGTCAGAAGATAATACAAACCCAAAGATCAATGAAATACCACCCCCCTGGCCAAGGGAGTAGTGGGAGTCTCCTGAAATAGAGTCAGGAAACAAAGATTTCAGGAACGGAACAGGACAAGGACAGGAACAGCTAGGCCTCTCTGCAAACCGACGGACTGCAACGCATCACCCCTCTCTCTCTGATTTCTCGAACCTTCTCAATCTACTGGACCCTTCCCAATCTTCTCTCTAACCACACCCCCAAAGGCACCCCAGTTATACCCTAAAACCTACATGTCAAACCCACATTAATTGAAACATTACACAGAATTCGATTGCTCATTGGATGCTTGGGGAGGAGGTGTATCACACCACCGTGATTTCATTCAAAGTTTTACATGCTCATTGTTCTACATCCTTTCTCATTACATAATATTGACAAGTTCGTTCAATTTAGTTCTTGCTACATTTCATTATTTTCACACAAATTTCTCAGCCACGTCTGCGGAAGAAGTCTTGAGTCCCACGGCCAGTCTCATCTTTTGGCAGGCAAACAATGTTCTCTGAGCTGAACATCCTTGAACTTTTGTTCATCATCCGCTGCGCTCAGCGCTCCTGTCGGTTTTGCCAGGTCATTCTTGCTCATTTTCCAGCCCCTCATCTATTCGGTCAATTTAAGAAAATACAGGCCCATTCGGCTCACTATGACAAAATAAACAAATACATTCATTAATTACATGGAAATGCACCTTTCACTGTTTACCACCCACCTTTACACTATTCCCTGTTGATATTTTCTTAGCATAAGCGTCATGCAAAGCGGCATTATTTATTATCGTTTTAACGCAAAATGCAAGATGCGAAATGCGGCCTAGACGTGCATTAATTTTGTTTCTTTTGAAACGCAATGTAAAATGCGGCCTAGTTCTTTCATGCATTAGTTCACATTAGTGCACGCACGGGCAAAGCGGTTTCCCATGTAGTTCATGTGATTTGCGTATTAGTTTTCACTGCACACTGTTAGTAAGTATTATGGGGGAGTTAATTCAAGCAGGTTTCTTTTTGCAAAACCCTGCTCCATCATTACCACTCAGAAAAAAATGGATCTACACTCAAATTCACATGTGTACATTTTTATAATGTTATTGCTTTTGAAATGATTTTGATACAATCTGTTAAAGTTCCCTTTTCGGCTTATTTTAACTAGGAGTTCATTAGGCCATCTCGTTCAAAATGGATGACTTACTTTGCACATTCACTGTTTATTATTTCTATTGCACGCAAACAAGCAAAGTCATATTTGTTTAAACACGGAATTACTTTGTTCTCAAAGAAGACTTTCAATCATGGGTTTAGTAATGTTTTAAATTTCAAGGTTTCTTCCGCCTGCTCTTTGTATTACATTCATAGTTCACTGTTCTTTTGTAAATAGTTTGTTCTACCATCTCCAGATGACAATAACAGAGAGGGGCCTGAATTAACATTCATGTCGTTGGATAGTGCTTAGGTGGTAATAAATTATGATGCCTATTATTTTTAAGGTTTGATTAGCTGAAATTGTAATTATTTTGCTCACACCATGATGAATGTGCACTTTCTATATTAGTCTATGAGACAACTTCCTGTATAAACCCTCAAATTTGAGCGTGAGCTATAACTCTGATGATGACTTCCCATGCTATTAGAGATGCTGTCCAATTTATTTCTGATTTTGCTGCATATTTGAGCCGTCAAATATTTTTGATTTTGGCTTTTATTCTGCACTTCTCAAATGCTGAGAGCCATCATAGCAATGACTTTATGCATCTACTCTTTACAATCTCTGGGGGATATTCTCAAGAACGTGCGATAATCATCGCCAAAATAGGTTAACGCAATTTTTCTTATCGCCGTCTATCGCGTGAAAATAACGCTGTGTTAACGTCTTATTCTCAACACGGCGGTAACATGCGATAGTTTCCCGAATAACGCGTCAAATGTCTGCGATAAAATTACCGGGACGGCGATAGAAATCTAAAGCCGAACGTGAAAAAAGTGGTGATGGGCCCAACCGCGATAAAAAAATCAGCGATATGCTGCACCAGGCCTGCAATTCACACACGTCAGGTGGGAAAAATCACTATAAAAGCTGAAAAATAAAACTACAAACAAAACCAAAACAACTGTGAAGCACAATGGAGGTAGCTGGAGCAAGTACAGAGGACAACCAGAACCCCACAAGCCCCACGGAGCACCAGCCTGGGACCTCCGGGTCAGGGAAGGGCAGGGAGAAGAAGAAGAGGAAGACGCGGTTCAGTCCGCAGGAAAACAGGATCCTGATAACGGAGGTGATAAAACACCATCAACAACTGTTCATCACCTCCACTGTGTCATTGGCAACAAAAAATGGAATATGGCAGTCCATCGTGGACAAGGTGAATGCAGTCGGAGTGCTGAGGAGGACAATGGAAGAACTCAAGAGGCGCTGGAATGACGTGAAGCGCAAAACAAGCAGAAACTCGGCAACAACCAGAAGGCAGCAATGCAGACTGGAGGTGGGAGTCCAGCGCCACAGGAGGAGCTGGATGAGATGGAGGAAATGGTGTCCACAGTCATCAGTGTGGAGACGGTGGCAGGAGTTGGGGGACCGGACACTGCTCAACATAACCTGACACAACAGCAACAGGGTGAGTAACGACCAGGGACTGGGGGAACGGGGGGAGATGGGCACAATGGCACACATGCACAATTAAGTATAGCACAGTGCACACCCACAATGACTCTGGATCATGTCCCTGATCCCGTTGGTACACTGCAGCACACCTAGAAACAGCAAGTAGGCCCCCGTCGACTATGTGCCCAGAGGGGGCTCTTCCCACACATCACCAATCTCACAACCAACCCATGCACATGTGCCAAACCTAGCAAAGCGGCGTGTCTGTGAGCCACACTGACAATGCAAGTGACACTGCATGACGAATAGCATGGCTGCAGTCAATATATCATGACATGTTGCACGCCACAACACTGAGGTGGCTGAGTGTGGACCACATCCGTAAAGGAGCAGGTCACACTCTGACACATCCACGTGCACAAACAACCCCTGACGTCAACAACACATCTGCTGACAAACCATGCCCCAGAGTCCCAACTCCCACCAAGAGCCCAATTTACCCAAGTATGCAACATCTCAGCACTGTATAAGCACAGAAGTCAAAGGCACACCGCCTGAAAGGGATAAGGGGCAGCAAAATCAGAGCTGCAGGGGCGACTCTCCCAAAATGCTGCACACACACATAACATTCAGAGCACATCAACATTGACAACAATGTGGTACAAACTGCAACACGTTCACAACAGAACAGAGGACACAACTGGTGCCGCTTGTGTGTAGAAACTGGCCAATCACATTTGGCATAGCAGGAAAATGTGAGATGATAATGTACAAGTACAAATACACATCCGTGATGTTGTCGAAATGTCCACTGTCCTGCATCAAATAGGCAGCTCCTCCCAAACAGTCACAATGTACATTGCCATGCAGTCTGTATGTAAACTTGTACAATGCGTCAAAATACATGTGAACACAATGTTAAACTGCATCTCCCCTTCACATTGCAGAGGGAGAATCAACACCTCCTGCAGAGCAGACCGAACATCTCTTCACTGATGACGAAGAGGACCTCCACACCTTCGACACCGACGCCCTCCAAGAGCTCATGGACAGCTTCGGCACCTCACCTCCAGGAGCAGGGCAGCCCAGCTGCATCGAGGAGACCTCACCCCCTGCACAGACCACACAGTAGGAAGCACCCACCACCACGGCTGACTCCCAGGACCCCCACGAACAACACATGGCCTTCCAACGCCGTGTGTTAGGGTGCCAGGAGAAGATGGCTGATCAGGTGCGGGTGGGGTTCGACCTCATGGCAGCCAAACTAGATGCCATACGTGGGTGTCTAAGTCCCATCAGGGACCACTTACAGTTTCTAACGGACACCCACAGTCCGCTCCATGCTCTCCAACGATCCATGGCTGACATCGCTGGAGTCCTGACTCTGAGACAAGGACAACTGTCTAGTAAGAGTGGCTCCAGCGATGTCAGCCGGGAGTTGGGACACATGCGGAGGCTCCTGGAGAACATGGAGCGGATGCAGGCAGAAGGAATGGCTGCCACGGCTGCACACCAGCGAGATGTAGCTGGGATCTTCCATGTCCTGCAGACCCACATCATGGCATTGCCGCCACAAGGCCTGGCGCCAATGAATGCTGCTGCTGCTTCTACATCCACATCTCTGCCCCCTGATGTGTCAGTGACACACAGTGCTGCAGACAATCCACCTCCGACCACTGATGTGTCACTGCCACACAGTGATGCAGACAAAACAACACCACCCACATGTGAGGCACATGAAACATCAGAGGACGAAGATGCGGATGAGTCTGCCTTAGTGGTAAGAAGGAAGCGGTAGCATTCATCTCCGCCATATGGCCTGTTTCTGCTTGGTTCTGCCCTCTGCATCATCACCTTCCACTGTCCCCCGATACACTCTGCGACACTCACCTTGGACCTCGACATGGGCTGCCATATTCTGTTTGGTTACCAATGACACAGCAATCAGACTGCGGACTGAACTCTTCCTCTTCCAATGAACTTGTCATTCCCTAAAGGACTCTGGCTGGCCCTCCATGGAGCAGCAATGTAAAGTGGGGTTTGCATGGCCCTGTACTGCTCCAGCTTCAACACTCCACCGAATGTGAATAAAACATTCAAATTCACACAGATGTGTCATGTCTATGATCATTCAAGTATGAAAGTATGGATGAATGTAGGGCCAGTGATTCCCCCTTACGTCCATGTTGCTCATGTTGTGGGACATGAGTCACAGGGTGCAACATTGCCGATTGCGGTTCGGGTGGCGCCGACACTACAACAGAGACACACGCATTAGTTACTTTCTTGTCCAGCCCAGAACTGAACCACGCTCATTGTTCACACCCCTACGCTGGACTGGCATGCGCCAGCCCAGCCCACTCCGCTTATGCTTACAGGGGGGGACGAAAAAGCTACATGTCCCAGGTCTTCCCTGTAGTGATCTGCTGATCACTGGTCTAGTTGTCAGCATGCCACAGCCACTCCCTGAGGGCTGGTTTACACCCACACCACACCCATCCAGCACAATCGTCACAGGACATGTGACCCTGCCAATAAAAGAGGTCTACCACATCACAATCCCCACTGCCGGAGGTGACAGGATGCCGTCCGCACCATGAGACTCAATCATAAAGGGGCCATGACTTGTGGTGCACTGGGTTAGTGGCACCCGATGCACTGCTGCCGGCACTGGCCTACCGCCACGGGACAATGACTTGCGGTGCACAGAGTTGGTGGCACCCGATGCACTGCGGCCGGCACAGGCCTACCGCCACGGGACGATGACTTGCGGTGCACAGAGTTGGTGGCACCCGATGCACTGCGGCTGGCACGGGCCTACCGCCACGGGACGGTGACTTGCGGTGCACTGAGGTAGGGGCACCTGAAGAGCTGAGAGGGTGTGCAGCCTGCGATGATGCGTAGACCTCGATATGCCGTCCTGCCAATCAAGATTTGATTTGAATTGAGGTCCCTGCTGGACCGCAGTGTACACCAAAGGCAGTAGTCAGCACACACATGACTCCGCGGTGCAGTGTCGCAGGGTGCGCTGGGGGCCTGTGGCGCGGAATCCAGCGATCGGCTGAGGAGGTTGCACCGGCACGTGGTGGGCCCTCTTGGAGACACGCCGGTGGTGGCAGGTGAGCATTGAGGCCTGGGTGTGCAGGGGCGGCCAGTCATCGCTGGGCGGCGGACCGGTCTGGGGACCAGGGCTGGGGTGCAGCAGGCGCACAGGATCACACAGTCACCACCGGTCACGGCGGCGGCCTCGAGGCTGGGTGGGGGGCGCCGCCCTGGCAGACACAACCCTGCATGCAATGACGAGATGTGCGCGGGTTGGCTTGGGACGTAGCCACCTCGTCTCCAGTGTAAATCTGGCCGTTGAAGGTGGTCGTCCACGTGTGTGTAGGCCTATGGACAGGATATGGCGGACACAGAGACACACGCAGTAGTTACTTTGGTGGCCATCCTGGAACTGAACCACGCCCAGAGCCCCGGGCTATTTATTCACGACATACGCAGGCCAAGGCCACTCCGCTCACGCTTACAGGGGGGGACGACAAAGCTACATGTCCAAGGTCTTCCACACGGCCTGAGGTAACCTGTTTGCGTCCTCTGTCCACAACACTACAAACACCAGCAGTAAATGTCCACATGGACATGTCTGTGCTCTGCATACTGAAGTCTGTCCAGCACATCACCGCCAACTTGGCATTGTGTACATTCTTGTTGATGGGTCACTTGCCTCCTTCGCACATACTTGGTTCCCACCTCTCCCCACATTCTGCAATTGTGTGGCAGAGGTGCCATGCCGTGGATGGTTTGTCTACATGGCTGGCCACGGTTACCACAGTTACTTGTGTTGTCGTGTCTGGTAGTTGGACATGTTGATTGGCATGTTGTATGTGATTTTGTAACGTGTGCATTCCCACAGTTGTGAGTTGTATGATTGTGGAGTTGAGGTGTGTGGTGTGTTCAGTTGGTACTTACTGACGAGCAGTGCATTTCCATAGGTGCCATCCTCAAAGCGCTGGTTGGTGATGGACTTGCGGAAGATATAGGAATCATGCACACTGCCTTGGAAATTTGCGACGACATTCGTGAACAGGCCCGGTGGTCTACTTTTGCCTGCACATTGATGGAATGCGTGTGGTTTCTGTTGCGGTTATTGTGGCAGTGTCGGCAGGGGGCACAAGTAGTACATGTGTGCAGTCAATTGCCCCCAACACGTGCGGGAAGCCAGCTATGGCGTAGTTCCCTTGCTTGGTCTCCAGCTGTTCCTGCGCTGTGTGGGGGAAGTGAAGGTGCAGGGGTATCAAGCTGATACAAACCGTGATGCTTACAGGTATGATAAATCCTGCATTATAAGACCGTAACAGAAGTTCGTGTGGTCGTAAGCTTCCTTTTCTTTCCTACGAAGGTTACGCCCACACGAACTTCTGTTACGGTCTTTTTATGCAGGATTGATCATACCTGTTAGCATTCCGGTTTGTCCAAGTGCAATACACTGTACCAGATTACGTTTGTGACTACATGGACGCTTGAACATTGTCACCATTTATCCAACAGGTTTCTGAATACTGACTTTCGGAATATGGAATTGTATTGGGGAGTTCACGCAGCATATGCAGTTAATTGAATCCACACGTTGCCCTGATGAAGTTCCCCGTTGGGAATGGAACGCGTTGGCTGAGCTTTTCGTATTGTTGATTTATGTATTTGTAATAAAGAACTGTTTTTACACTACTGTTGACTACTAGTCTTCATGACCTGGCGCACCCCCATTTCAGTAACTACAATCTTGGATCTGGAGCACAGAGTTGCCAAGCAACGGCTGGCTTTGAGGTTGGTTGCGCAGGAACACTACGAATTGGAACTAGCGTGTGGTGCTGATACAGGGGCCCACCGATGCTTTTGTGGACATGCATCCAAGACATGTGTGTGGAAGTTTGGTAGGGCTGGCTGTGAGACTCCTCCGACTCTGGCAGTTGTTTGTTGGAAGGTACCAGAGGCCAACAGGTGCAGCACAGCCAGCAGCTTTGTCTGCGGAGGGATGTTGGTTCTCCGCTGTGTTGGTACCGTCAGCCTGTGGGCAATGTGGGTCAGGATGCGGAGGATGGTTGTCCTTTTGAGCCTGTAGTGGACAATGGCATCCTCTGGCGTTGAGTGTCTGAGGCTGGTGCGTTTTAGGAACGTCCGTTGTCTTCTTCTGCGCTGCCTAGGTGGTAGTCCAGGGGGTGGTGGTCCGGGGGGGGGGTCCTGGGGGGTGGTGGTGGTGGGTGTTGTGGCCCTCTTGGGTCTCCAAGCTGCATGATCATTGGCTCCATGGCATCTGTTGATCTTCAGATGTGGCTCTGGGCTGGGCTCGGCTCCCTTTCTACTGCAGGTTGTCGTCCTGCTTTATACCAGTAAAAGGCAGGTGTTAAATCCCTGCTGCTAACGCGCCTTATCGCCTGTTTTTGGATCGCATCGCAGATTTGGCTGGTCGTTGAGAATATTGCGAAGTGGTGTTTTGGTGTGTTTTTGTATGGGAACGCCTACTCTGCATATCATTAGCGTTAGTTGCCGCTCTCATCCGTGGCGATGTTTTTTGCGGAAGCTATCGCAGGACAACTGCCGATATTGGCAGTTTGCACCAGCTTGAGAATAGGGCGATAAATCTATCGCCACTTTTGCGGTGCTAAAGTGCCGATAAATCGGTGATAAGTCCTTGAGAATATGCCCCTCTGTACTGTAGCTTTGAATTTCTGTGATAAATCTTTCTAATTGTTCTAATTCCGCCCTAGAACTCACCCATTAAGTATGTGCCTCCATATATGATGGTATTTTTTGGTATGCTGATTTGCATATTATCTTAGGTGAGGGCTCTACACACGCACAGGAAACACTCTTTGCGAGAGGAGTAAGATTCTTTGTGTTGAGTACACGGGGTCAATGCTCAACTCGTTCGGCCCCTTCTCCAGCAGCAGCATACGCAAAGTCTCCAGGCTCGAGTTTATCCGTTCTCGTCGCCTCTTCTCCACCACGGGCTTCAGGAGCTGCGGGGAAAACGCAGAGAAGAGGAAAGTTAGGACCAAGCTGTGCATCCAGGGAGCGCGAGGGGGCGGAGCCTCTGCAGCCCCAGAGTGAGAGACACCAGGACCGCTGGGCCCTGGGGCAGGATGACACCTAGCAGCGCAAAATACTAGAAGAACGGGACTCAGTGAACCAACAGACCGCACTACGCAAAGGAAGCAGTGGCGGGGGGTGATGGGGACGTGACCCAAAGAGCTCGCCTTCCACGAAAGCAAATTATGTCAACCTAAAAAGCACAAGACACTAGGAGAGCCGAGGTCTATGAACCCAAAGGTCTCGAGATCAAGGGGAGCTGTGAACCAAGGCCTCCGGAGCACAGGCGCCAGCAGTTGGAACTTTCCTGATGACCTGGGAGGCTCAATGACTGCCTGCCTGCTTGCCTGCCTGAGGAGCTCAACGGCGGGTCCCCGGCTGCCATCCTCCCTCGTCCCGGAGGACCTGGACGGAGCCCTGCAACCAGCACCTGATCTGTGACTCTATCTCCTCGAGTCTCCGGAGCTTTGCCGTCCCCCGCCTCTTTCCTACTGAAGGGCTGCGATTCACCGTCCGGTCTCCGGCACCGTTGGGCAGCCTGCTCGCTGCTCTTCGGTCTGGCCCGGAACTCAGCTGCCCTGCAGTGATTGCCGGCTCTGATTGACCCGGGTATCCCTGATTCTCCATTCAGCCAGCGCCTGCCCCCGGAACCACCATTGCAACATCGGTTGCAGTTTTATTGACGGTACCACTCTGGGTCACGATGCTATAACACGGCCTTTCCGGTCCGGAGCTCAGCGGCCCGGCACGGTCTCACCTCGCAACGTGAGTCAGGATGCCCTTGTCGCTCAGCCGGAGCCTTCCCCTGGAACCAACATAGTGGCAACGGTTGGAATTTGAACTGCAGCTCCATTTTGTATTGCGATGCCATTTTGCAGCCTTGCTTTGCTGCCCTGCTATCCGGCCCGAAGCTCGACCACCGGCACTAACTATCTATCAGCATTTTTGCAGCCTTACTTTGCCGCCTTCCAAACTAATGATTTGCTCCACACTACAACCTTGCTTTGCTACTTTTCAGGCGGGAGCTGCCCCGGGATTGGCTGCCTGACAGGGACCAGTCCCTCGATCCCGGGGGGCGCAAAATGGCGGATCGCGAACGGAGCCACCCTTTTGTTGTTTCTTGTCCTCTCCGTCGGTCCGTGGGACTTCATCCTGCCGACCCTCAGACATTGCTCCTCGGCTGGAGAGCCTTATCTCTTTCTCCCCCCCTAGGCCCCTGTCTCTCCTATCACCTATCTCATCTCCCTCCCCTCCCTCTCTCTACCCCCTTGGATGTCTAATTTCCCCCGTTCACTCTGTTGAAAAGTAATATACAATCGTTTTTAGCCTAATCGTTGTGAAAATGGAACCCTGAGTGAATTTACTATTTGCATAGTTACAACTCTAACCACTAGTATATGTAGTAGTTCTTTGTACTTAATATCACTATTTTGTGATTCTGAGCCTTCCCGTTTGCATCTCTCTCCTGAGTGACTCTACAACGTATACATTTCCTTTTCTGCTATTTGTATCTCTTCCTTGTGGGACTTTTCAACTCGCTGACTCCCTCCCTTTGTCCTCCCTGACCCTTGCCTTTCGTGGATCCTGTCTTTTTCTGGATCGCTAATTTACCCTGGTATTGAATGTGCTATCTTTTTGTAATTAATGTGATTTTTTTCTTTTGTCGTTTGTTCCCCCTCTGTTGACCTGCCAGTTCCGACCCGCCTCCTAGCCCCCTGTCCCTTGTTGCCCTTTGACTAAGCACTCCTTCTCCCCTTGTTGGGGAAAGATCCAATATTCATACTCTGGAGTCTCAGTGACTCCTCTGAGAGAGTCCACAGCGTCAAGGGAGCCACGCTCAGTTGAGGTATGGTATGGCGCCCCTTACCAAAGCACTCCCTCTCCCCTTGTTGGGGAAGGATCCAGTAGATAGGCCTTGGAGTCTCTGAGACCCCTCTGAGAGAGTCAACTGCGTAAAGGGAGCCTCACGCAGCGGAGATGTGGGAATGATACCACTTCCCCTGGGATCACAGCTTACCGGACCTTGGACGTGGCTTTTACCCGTTTACCGGTTTGTGCCCCCTTCACCCTCCCCCCCCTCTTTCATGCTATGTCTCTCACCCTCCCCCACCGCTTTCCCTCTTTCATTCTTTGTCTACTTCCTCTGCTCCTATCCCCTCTCCCCTGAATCTCTCCCCTTGCCTTCTACGCCGCCTAGCCCCCTGTCCCTTGTGCCCTTTAACTAAGCACTCCTTCTCCCCTTGTTGGGGAAAGATCCAATTATTTATACTCTGGAGTCTCAGTGATCCCTCTGAGAGAGTCCACAGTGCCAAGGGAGCCACTCTCAGTTGAGGTATGGTATGGCACCCCTTGCCAAAGCACTCCCTCTCCCCTTTTTGGGGAAGGATCCAGTAGGTAGGCCGTGGAGTCTCAGAGACCCCTCTGAGAGAGTCCACTGCGTAAAGGGAGCCTCTCGCAACGGAGTTGGGGGAATGATACCACTTCACCTGGGATCACAGCTTACTGGACTTTGGACGCAGCTATTACTCGTCTACCGGTTTGTGCCCCCGTCACCCTCCTCCTCTTCTTTCATGCTGTGTCTCTCACGCTCCCCCTCCTCTTTCCCTCTTTCCCTCCTTCATTCTCTGTCTACTTCCCCTGCTCCTACCCCCTCTCCCCTGAATCTCTCCCCTTGCCTGCTTTTCCCCTTACGTATATTGTGCTTATTGTTTGGCTCGACCTAACATGTAATTATGTAGTTATGCTCTAATAACTGTGCAACCTTTGTAACGATGTAACCTGCAACTATGGTCTGATACTCATGTAAAGCGCTCTGATACCTCCGGGTCTAGCCAGCGCTATATAAAACCTTTCAAATAAATAAAAAAAAAAAAATCTTAGGACACATTGCCTCGTGAAATTGAGGTTTCATACTGTGCTCGAGACACCCACCCATGGGAGTCTTGCTGAGGGGTCTTTTGGGGTGTAAGATTTTACGGGTTCCCCACGCCCACAAAGTCACTGCCACTTTCACCACTTGGCTGTTCAGCCCATGACGCACATAGTAAAAAGACACAACACTTGTTGAGACACACCCCATTGCCACTGGAAGGAACGCATAGCAGTGAATCTTAGTCACTGGAGCCACCTAGATACACGTTTGTCACAAAACAATCCAGATGAGAGACTACCTGTACCTTTGCATCGGTGAAAAGCCCTTACCAGCACCCAAAGTGGACATTCAACGGAGCAATCAGGATGTCTAGCAACTGCTGCATTGTGCGCGCTGAATGCATAACAAGGAGCAAATAATCACACGCAACAAACCACGAGAGAAACAACAAGCATTTGCAATGCAATAGGTCTCGCATTTACGCAAGTTTAAGCTATTGGCATTGTAAATGGCAATGCCTTTTATTTATGTTTTAAAAACCAAATCATAAAAAAAAGGCATTGACATTTACAATGCCAATAGCTCAAACTTACGTAAATGCGAGACCTATTGCATTGCAAATGCTTGTTTTCAATGGGTGTCTGGCATAGCTCCTTGTTGGGGTGATTGGGGGGTGGTGAAGGGGGATATTGTGCAAATTAAACACTCGAGCAGCCCCCAAGTTAGTCAGGACACAACCTGCTAAGGGAATGGCTAAAACACGTTTTCGACCCCCACACTCGGACTCGCATTTAATCGCTCCGACAATAAAATAAACGTTCCTCTTAAAATAAACTGCCACGAAGGCATATAACCATTGAATTGAGCTCCCCCAGAGCCGGATAGCATCAATAGATGAAATTACCACCAAGCGCTGCAATAGACTAAACATAAATGTGCATTACCGTGCGAGGCGGCCGCAATTATCGTCGCATGTACACTTGCCTAAAATTGTGGGCGAGTCAATCCAGGGCAGGAAAGCATTGCCATGACGATACAGAATATGTAACCAAATCTCGGTACAATAACTGACCCGTGTGGGGATCAAACCTGCAACCTTGTTGTTAATAGCACCACACTGTAACCAACTGAGCTAACAGGCCCCGAACTAGTAATGAAACAAAACATTCGAATTCGGTTCAAATCTCCGTTAACATGTGAAAACAAGCATTATTACATTCTTCATTGTAAACGCTGCCGTATTATATCAAGATTGTCACCTCGGTCAGCGTTGTGGCGGCTGGTACGGGCCTACCGACGCCGTGAACATGCACCTTCTCCATCGTAACAGGCGGCCTGGACATTGCTGCTTGACTCACCTCGTACGAAAACGGCCCCCGCTGCGCAACCGGAGGCCTGCATCAGCCATCCCGTGCACCGCGACCAGCCATGCGAGCCCCATTGTTACAATTCTTTTGCGCTGGCCCACAATGCTGATCGGAGCAACATCAAAGCGCCAGCCCCCACGGCGAGCCCAGAGGCCTGAATCTGCCATCCATTGCAACGCGGCGCGAGAAGGCAGCCCCTTCCCCCCATTGCACAGCACGTCTGGAGAGCATACAGAGCATGTTAGCGCTGCTTGTATCTGGAGAGCACAGGGCACGATTGTGCTTCGTGTATCTAGCGGGCACACTGAGGGGTATTAGCAATGCGTGTTTTTAGACAACACAGAGAGGCGTCCGCGCTACATGTATCTGGAGAGCACAGATTAGTGCTGAGTGTATCGGGTGACCACACAGAGAGGCATTAGCTCTGCGTGCATCTGAGAGAACAGATCAAGTAGCACTGTGTGTGTCGGGAGAGCACAGGCAGGTATTACGCTGCGTGTATTGGGAAAGCACCCAGAGAGGCATTAGCACTGCGTGTATCGGGAGAGCACGCTGAGAGGCATCGGCGCTGCCTAACGGTATTAGCGGTATTAGACGAGCAGCAGGCCATCCCTATGAGGACGGGTGGCAATTTGTAAATCCATCGGGGTGTGTGGGGGAGTGCGCGTTGTGCTGAAACGCCCGTGCACATCTCATTTGTAAATCCACCGGGGCGTGTGGGCCCGTACGCGTGCACATCTCCTGTCTGTAGGCGTGCACATCTCTTGTCCCCCTTCGGAAGAAAAATCGACGACAATAGATCTCGCCAAGCAAATTGAGCGCTGATGTAAAGTCACAGAAAGCTGCAGAACAGAATGGACACTGAGTGAACGTGCGTTGATGCTCACTATTAAGTGCTCAAATGAATTATTTCAGGGTGGAAATTAGACATGACCAAAGAATGCACGGTCATTATTACTCATGGTTACACAGAGACCAACAGCATTCTACATTTTCCTGTCTGAAATCAAACATTTAATCACAATAAACATACGGAAACTGTGGGACAGGTTGACACAAACGGATTTGGGGCCTTCGGTGCAACTATGTGAGACCATCCACCCTGTACTGATTTTTTTCTCTTCAGAACCACCAGGGAAAGCCTGGCGGGTCAGTAGAGCTATAAAGGAAAAGGACCTGCACACCCTGGGGGAAAACCTGTAGAGCGTCAGGGTCATTCGTTTTTTGTTTTTCAAAATCAAACGTTTTGCTTCTTTATTTCTGTAAAATGTATTAATTTAATTGATTAATTTAAACATAATTTTAGTTGTAGCCATCCTGTTTTGCAGCTTGGCAAATATTTTTTAATGATGCAATAACCAGGTGTTTATCATTGCACAAGAATTAATATTTGAGTATTTTAATGAATTCTGATGACAAAAGTATATATTTCACAATAAATCCATGTTTAATAAATTTTCCATAGCAGTAATTTATTATGATGTTTTAATGGTGTTGTGTTAGGTGTTTATAAACTGAAGATAATTTTAATATAATTCTTTTAATATAATTTAATTTTGTCAAACAGTTGTGGACCCCCTGAGTAGGACTCCCATGGGTCCTTAGACCACAAGTTAAGAACCACTGCACTAGAGAGTTATCAGGATAGAGGGAATGCCATAAAATGTCTTGTGACTGGTCGCAAAGCAGGTTAAAGCATGTCGAACTGCTCTATCCAGACCAGGGTGAACTTTGGGATGCCTGAGAGGAGTGCGATCCTGTAGTCCAGTCTGGAGAGAACTAATCGCAAAGCAGGTTAAAGCATGTCTTAAGTGGCTTAATGCTGCCTTGTAAATAAGGTGAAGCCCCTATCGTCATCCCAACATAACTGAAAGTGACTTTGTGGTGGCGATAGGGCCTTGTAAATATGCCTACAGGTTTGAGTCTGGCAGGAGGCTCAAACATCCTGTGATTCTGGGCAAGTCACTTAATCTCCCCGTGCCTAAAAAATGAATGTGTCTGTCTGTAAGGCAACTAGTGTACATGTAAATCTCTCTGATCCCGTCGGGTAGAGTTTGTGCTATAAAAAAATATATATATGAGCTATGCAGCATCTGCTGTCATCAAGAGGCCTGAGCAAGGCCTTGTTTATGATAATGGGAACAGCAGTGAAGTAGCTCTTCGTAGGGCCAGCCATGTTGGAGGTGGTTCTTTGGTCCCTCGCTTCTTCAGGTGTATTTTTTAATGTTCCAATACTCCCTGAGACTTCTTTTTTTCAGCTGCTTACGAGTGCTCAATACAGAGCATTGGATCAGCATGTACCCAGTCTCCAGAGTTCAGACTCTGTTGCCAAAAGTGGAGATACCTTCAAGCAAAAAGGTGTGGCATAAGGGAGTCCTTTTTACCTTTTGTCCAATGCTTAAAGATGCTTTGTTAATGACTTTAAGACTATAAGCCTGCGTTAGAGTTTGACAGGGTACGCCACCGCAAATATGTCAGAGTGCCCAGTCCACCAACCTGACACTCCGTTCGCTCTATTTAGAGTCAGGTGGACCATCATGTTCCGACGGTGGTACCTCTGCAGGCTCTGCTGGTAAAAACCCTACAGCACTGGCAAGACGGATTTGGGGCCTTCGGTGCAACTATGTGAGACCATCCACCCTGTACTGATTTTTTTCTGTTCAGAACCACCAGGGAAAGCCTGGCGGGTTAGTAGAGATATAAAGGAAAATTATTAATTTTAACATAATTTTAGTTGTAGCCATCCTGTTTTGCAGCTTGGCAAATATTTTTTTAATGATGCAATAACCAGGTGTTTATCATTGCACAAGAATGAGTATTTGAGTATTTTAATGAATTCTGCTGACAAAAGAATATATTTCACAATAAATACATGTTTAATAAATTTTCCATGTACAGTAATGTATTATGATGTTTTAATGGTGCTGTGTTAGGTGTTTATAAACTGAAGATAATTTTAATATAATTCTTTTAATATAATTTAATTTTGTCAAACAGTTGTGGACCCCCTGAGTAGGACCCCCATGGGTCCTTAGACCACAGGTTAAGAACCACTGCACTAGAGAGTTAGCAGGATAGAGGGAATGCCATAAAATGTCTTGTGACTGGTCGCAAAGCAGGTTAAAGCATGTCGAACTGCTCTATCCAGACCAGGGTGAACTTTGGGATGCCTGAGAGGAGTGCGATCCTGTAGTCCAGTCTGGAGAGAACTAATGACTGAACAACTGATTTTATGTCCCGTTCTAGCATGATTCCTCATTATATATAGCATTAGCTGGAAGCCAGCACTCATGGCCATGGCTGCAACTTTACTCTGAAGGTTGGGATGGCTGTCAAGCGTGAATCCCAGTGAGTTGGCATTCTGAACAATGGAGGGATGGCCCTCCAAGGCAGGGAAGAGATCCATTCAATCTTGGGCTGAAATTTTGGCTTTATTTAGAGATATAAGGAAGAATTCTGTCTCCGCAGGTTTTAGTTTGAGGTGGTGATTTGACATCCATGATTGAATTCTGGTCAAGATATTGAATAGAATGGTGCTGTCATCAGGGAATGCGGCCTTGAGGTAAATTTGGGTATCATTAGCGTATGGGCGAAGAGGATCCAAGAGTTCCAATGGAACATACAGAGGGGTTCAAGATATAGATTGAAAAAAGTTGGAGAGAGGATCGAGCCTTGTGGTACCCCTTGCTGCAGGCTAACAGGCTACAAAACAGAGAACCCGGTTTTCATCATTTGAGAGTGGTTTGTTAAGTAGGAAGTGAACCAGTTAAAGAATACACCTTCAAATCCTATTCAATGCTTTAGGGTGAATATCAGAGCCTGGTAATTGACTGGGTCAAATGCAGAGGAGAGGTTGAGGAGAACAAGAAGACAGGAATCTCCAGAGTCAAGGATGTGAAGGGTGTCGTCCACAATCGGCAGAGTTTGTGGGCCTGATTCACAGAACTAACTTACGACAAAATCCTAAACTTACTACCATTTTGGTATTCACAGAATGAACTTACTCATTTTGGAATTCACAGAATAAACTTACTCATTTTGGTATTCACAGAAGACACTTACACATTTTGTGTAACTTACACATTTTGTGTAACTTACTCATTTTGTGTAACTTACACATTTTGTGTAACTTACACATTTTGTGTAACTTACACATTTTGGTATTCACAGAAGGCACTTACTCATTGATGAGTAAGTGCCTTCTGTGAATACCAAAATGAGTAAGTTAATTCTGTGAATACCAAAATTGTTGTAAGTTCATTCTGTGAATACCCAAATATGTAAATTCATTCTGTGAATACCCAAATGTGTAAGTTCATTCTGTGAATACCAAAATTGTTGTAAGTTTAGGATTTTGACGTAAGTTAGTTCTGTGAATCAGGCCCGTAGTCTCTGTGCTGTGGTCCCGATGTAAACAAGATCAGAGAGCGTCAGGAGGTTGTTTGCATGGATGACAATGGAGAGGCTACACAGCTTTCGATCACCTTACTACAGAATGGAAGGGTGTAGACAGGACAGAAGTTCTGCAGGTAGCAGGGATCCAAAGATTGTTTCATAAGAAGAGTAGATATTTTAGCAACTTTTAGATGATCTGGGAACAAACCTTGTTCGATGGAGTCATTGATCCTGGTGGTCCACACAGGGAGAAGTTGTTTAGCGAGGAGTTTACTAATGAAACCTGGAATGGTGTCGCATAGATGGTTTGAGGGTTTTACCTTGAATATCATTAACAGTAGTATTGGAGAAACACTTTCACTAAGAGGAAGAGTGCAACACACTATCAACGTTTTTTGCTTTGTGAAGAGGTGGCACATTAGTCTGCACCAACTTGACTTTATACCATTTTTAGTAGCAGAGTGATGAATTGATAATACTTCTTTAGAGGGGGAATAAGTCCTATTAACAAAGATGATATGTACTAGATTGATAGGCATCAGCTACACAGAGAGGACATTCACTACATTGAGTGGATAGGTGACGGCTAACTGTACAACAGTGACTGACAAATAATTTCCTTCTCTACCCACATCTGACGAAAAATATTGCCAAAGAAATGCTGATGTGTTTTCACCTCACTGAAGAAGGATGATGAGTAACCCCAGAAAAACCCTCTCAAAATGTCAGAAACATGATTGGGATTGGGAGGATGGCTCTCATCACACTCATTCGGTTGTGACTACATAGATTTGAGGGTTTTCTAATATATTGTCTCCCTTTAAAAAACTCTGATCTCATCATAGGTTGAGTGTTTTGTGTGCTTAAGATTTCTTAAGAAATGAAGTGAAATGATGGAATTTACAGGATCAACCCTCAGCTCTGGGGGACTCCATGAAGGCAATTGAGAGGAATAACTCTCATCTTCTGCAATGTTCAAAATCGAGGTAGATGAGACTATATTTTCTGTTCCTTATTGAGCCTTCCCTCTTAAAATCATCTGCTTGTGTTCCTTCTGTGTGAACCTGGATTTTTCTGGCCCTTGCAGGGACTGCTGGTAATCACTTGCTGCAGATTTGACACAAGACTCAGCAATTTGTGTTTTTTGACACTCATAGGCTAGTGCACTTACATAGGAAATTCATAATTAATGGTAAAGGTTGTGTGGCTCTAAGAGGATCTTTCAGTAATCTTCTTAACCTGCACCATTCTATCTTGGTACGAGGAATAAGAAACACCTTTTGCAAACATCGCCCATCGACTGATGCCTTCACATGTTACTTTAGTGTAGGTGGGATCAGTTGCCTTTGCACTAATCTTTAAATTCTCAATAGAGAGCAAAATAATTCTATCTTTGTAAGCAGATGATTAGTCGTGGATTCAGACTGTGTGCCTAGTCAGTTTTGGGCAAAACATATTGAGGCTGATTCACAAAAGCATTTATGAGTACAGAAAGCAGTACTACTGGAGGACTCTTTTATATACTCCTACATGCCTTTCTGAATCACCTCAATACGTCCACCTCTCTGTTCGTAAAAGTTCTAATAGGACACAGTCCTGTCTAGTTGCATTAAATGTATATTCCCATTTGATTACTATTTTAGATGTTTTGGGGCCAATTTTCAATGGCAAGTCGGAATATATAAAAGAGAACTAAAAGAGAGCTATTTTACATACTCCAAAAATCATTAGTGAATTCACCCCTTTTTTGTCCACTGGCATGGGAATGGGATTACTTTCCAGTTGTCATTACAGGAGTTTAATGTCTCAGAGGCTGCTCAAAGATCAATTTGCTTTTGTTGGAACAGCACTGTGTATTCCTATTGAACCAGGGCCCGCACTTACATTCCAAATGTGTAAGGGCCTGAGAGCAAATAAAGGTTTGCTGATTGGGTAAAAAATGAAGAAATAACACAGTGCTTGGGATTATATGAATCAGATGTGCATTTTATTAAGGGTTTTTATGTCTAGGAGCTCCATTGCACCAATGTGATATTGCTTTATTAAATGCAGCAGAAAAGAAACACATCCTTTAATTTTGATTATGTTAAATATGTACTACATTGATTGCAGAGAAAACAGAGGTCTCGGTAAAACTGCACACTCAATGCTTCAGCACAAACTGGATGTCACATGGTGAAAACACTTGCTTTTCTATGTAAAGTCTTCTAACCTGCATAGTGCATGTCATACTTATTGTGAATATTTCCTCTTTTGCATTTCTTCTACTATTATGCGACATAATAAACATCAACTCTTTGCTCTAGACGTTTCTAAAGTATGCAGTAAACATATGGGTTTTTCCATTCCCTCTTCAATTCCAGTAATTGTACTGTTTGTATAATGTGTTATGCCAGAAGTTACTAATTTATGGGCATAGACCATGTCTTGGTTTACACCTAATCTTTTGTTCAATCTGTTCTTCCCTTATACATGTTTGTCTCTTCTGTGAATAAATGTAATTATCCAAAAATATAAGTGGTAAAGCTGAATGTTTCGTCATGATAGTCTGAAAGGATGTATCAACCAGTTCTGAAAAGTAATCTCAGATAGTTCCACATCCTAAACATATCTCTCAGTTTCTAAGATATGATTTTAAGAGTTTACAAAAACAAATACACTTTTATTTACAAAAATATATATTTATTTGTAAGCTAAAGTAAGAAGGTGGTAAATTAGATCATTGACAGTGGAATGATTACACATATAGACACTTTATTTCTATTACACAAACTTAAAAATCCAAGTGCAGGAAAATGAAGTGCTTTACCAGAATTGCACAATCGGGGCCAAAGCAAAAAGGCATTGGAACCAATTTTCGTTGACATTTTACTGGTCAAATCTAATTGCCTTCTTGAACTGATAGTTACACACATGAAGTATTTTCCATGCTAATCACTCTCTATTTGACCATTTCGCATGCTCATATATCCCATTTACAGGCTAATGAATAGCTCTTCTTCACCATAGATGTTTCAAACGAAGGGAGGGGACCTATCAAAATTCAGTGATGCAATACCCCATGTCTGCTAAAAAAAAGTACTTTATCCATATTTGGTATTTGAATCACCACTCCCTGGCCTAGAAGATGATATGTTAATAAGCACATGGTTTATTTATTTATTCGCTTATTTATTTATTTATCTATTTATTTATTTATTGAGCTATTTCTATAGTGCTAAGCTAGCCACAAGGGCAGCAGGGCACTTTACACAGATCACGTTTGTGTTACAAATGACAAGTTACACTCAACAAGGGATTCACGGAGAGAAGGAGAACCCTCGGTTAATTCCAACCATATGTTTTTTAGGGAGTAATTACTTTCAAAACCAGGTATAAGTGAATGCCTGAGGTCTGGAAATCTGCTGATTTCCTTACCCTGCTACGCTACCCACTAGATTGTTAATGTATTTTTCCTGTTTATGTTTGTTGAATAAACACAATCTTTTCCATTTGGATAAACCAACACAGCGCTGATTCGTGGTTCTGTGCTTATGCCTTTAATACTCCTTGGTAGGGACCTATAGCTATTTTTCTAAGGCAAATCATTGGTTTTGGGACTTCCCCGAAACCCGCTCTAACAACAGCGCTGGCCGAGGCCCACGACATGGCCTACTAACAGCTGATTGCCGGGCAGAACTGCACCCTGGTGAGTGAAATTCTACCCCTCCTTCCCTTGCTTGGGACAGTGGATAACCATAGTTGCACTTTTGTCGGTGGGGGCAGGACCGCAAGTCCCAAGTACGCTTGCGGCAGCCGCCGACACCACTCAGCCCGTGCCCGGAGGCATGTATTTCTTTGCCTGGGGCTCCCGTTTTGCGCCCGGGCCAAGAGCGGGCCCATCCGGGCCCGTCAGAGCCCGTAAGAGGCTGGGCTATGCAACACCAAGTGGTTGTCATCTTTATTTCATAAGGATTCAGCTTAAGAAAACAGCAAATGGGTAAGTGGAAACTAGAACAGGGTAAGGGAAGGGGATCCCCTGCAAAGCCCCGGACTACGACCATACTGGACAATTGGGGAGAGGTTGTAGCCTTACCGCTAGAGCTGCCGACTTTGGATCTGGGGAACCCGGTTCGAGCCTCGGCTCAGCATCCTGTGATTTTGGCCAAATCACTTAATCTCCCCGCGCCTACCAAAAAATGAATGTGTCCTTGTGTAACATAACTGGTGCTCTTGTAAAGCGCTCCAATACCTTCTGGTCGAGTTCGCTCTATATAAATCTGCACACAAAAAATAATAATTACCTGGCAAGAGTGGTGGGGAAATTATCAAAAGAAATAGCCATAGCTGAATGACGTTTGAGTTTGGGGTTGGGAGGGGGGCTGACTGAGCTGCCTACACAGCTCACAGACAAACAGAGCAACAATTGTGTATCTACTGCAACATTGTTAATCTCCCCCTCTGTATCTGACGTATCTGAATCTGATCGGATAACTATTGGTGGGGCAGAATGCCTAGATGATAGTGTGTGTGCACCAGTGGTCAAAAGGAAATTTAAAAATAAACGCCCAATAATAGCGAAGCCAAGCACAAGGGGCGCCAAGAAAAAGGAGCTACTTAAGGCCTCTGGCACTGAGTTGAACAAGGGTATGGACTATACCAACTGGGACTGGAATAACAATAACCTTAAACAAATAATAGATAAATGTATTGCTCATTTGTATGAGAAGATGCACAAGATAGAACTAACGGTGGATGTTTTAACCTCTAAAATAGATCAAACCTTGGGTGCTCGATGTAATAATATACCTGCGAATGGATCTGAGGTCACTTATGCTAGGGCTATAGTGGATGAGGCTAACCCCTGCCCAAACACCAATCCAAGAACTCATGTAAAGAGGGGAGGGGTTCGTAATGCTCCAGGGTCAGCTCTAAAGCCTGCCCGGCTGACAAATAGGGATCAAATCCCGGTAGAAGGGGGCTTAGCCAATGAAGCATGGAGTAACAGGAATGACAACGAAGGTTCTGGTTTCCACTCACACAAGAAGGATAACTTGCCTACACTAAACATCTCTCCAGAATGTGGCCCATATGTAGTAGTAATGGCAGGGGTCCCCGAGTTATCTTCTAAGGAATAGACTATGCATCTACACAATAAAGTTTGCCACTGGTTTTGTAAAAATGCTTGTTTTAACACAAGAGAGCATAAAGATATTCTTTTTGCCAGAAAGGTAGGATGGGTGGGACCTGGAAGAAAACAGCGGAAAGGGGATTGTATTGTGGTCAATTGTAGAGATCCATCACTGTCAAAGAGGTTAATCCTTAGTTTCCATTCTCAGCGGTTGACAGATGAGGAATCAGCCTAGAACCCCTAATTTTTTTCTATCGTCATTTGAGGCTAACAAACATTCACTACCAGACCTACCAGAGAAACACTGAGAATACTTTTTTAATTCCTACTGCCATCCGATATCTCCCGCTGACAGGTCTGGACAGAAATGATTGACTGCATGGAAATCCAGCTCTCCAAAACGAAAGTAACAAGGGGGGATTGCCATTAACCATAGCCTTAATAAATAAGAACAATAATCCTGAATCACTTGAAAATAGGCCCTCAATGTTTAAATTTGTTTGCTTGAACGTTGCGGGAGCTGCCACAAAAGTGATGGACCCGGAATGGCAAAATCTGGTTAATTCATATGATGTGATCTTACTTCACGAAACTTGGGCTTGTGAACCCTTTTGTGTGGATGGATATGAATACTTCCACATCCCTGCAATAGGTGGGGGTGGACGGAGAGCACAAGGTACCTTATCTATTCTGATACGCATAACAAACTTATTCAAAACCATAGCCATCCCCATCAAGCACAGTGGGATCCAGGTGATATGGGTGGTGACAACTCAGAATTTTAATTCTTTCTTGGTCAACTTTTACAATACAGTGGTAAACTTGGGCTGCCAAATCTTTGCGTTATTCAAGGTATTGCACATTTTAGAAACTGAGGCCCTTCAATTGTTGCAGAGCTTTAACTTGATATTGGGGGTGATCTTAATGCCAAGATAGGCCAACTTAATTTAGATGAAAATCCTTTTGTGAAGGCAGTGCAATATAGCCATTCAGCTGATGCAGATGATAGAGGCAAGCGGTTGATAAGAGCCTTAGGACTCTCTCATCTTATAGACTTAGGTTTGCTCGTTGTGGCAAGCCGACCTTTATAGGGTGGGGCATGGGGACAACCATTGACTATATTTTTTTAACAAGGTCAATGGGAGATTGGGTTACATCAGGTGACGTCATATCCACCAGTTATAGTGATCACAACCCCATAGTGTTTAAACTATCAATACACTCGGGTGTAGCAAGAAACAGTAACCCAGGTTTAATTGGTTTGGAAACTGAAGATAAGGGCCGCAGAATTAGGTGGCGCATTACACAGACCCCGAGTAATTTAAGTCCCTAGTTGCTACTAAAATGGACCTGCTTATGTACCCACTGCTTAGGATTGATCCTCCTCCAGATGAGGTCTTGGTAGCCTTTGAGAGCCCCACTAAATCCATTAAAGAGATAATAAAAAGCCTCTCCGCCCCAGTGAAGCAAACAAAATCGGGGTGGTTTGACCGAGAATGCAGGCTAACAAATAAGAGGCTAAGGGAGACCCTTAACACTAGGCCAATAAGTAAACCAGATGTTATACGGGCAAGAACAAGGTACAAGGTGGCCATACAACATAGGAAGAAAAAGCTTAAGGAAGAATCATGGGGGCTTTTGGCAAATAGTCAAGGGTAAGGACTTGCCCCTAGTCGCCGACGATGACATAAGTAATAATCTCATCGGAATAGTGGTTTCAACATTTTTCTAACATTTACTCGGGCGACATTACTAGACTCAATGAAGGTGGTGAGGATTTAATTGTGTTTCCCATTCCCTTAACATTCGAATTAGATGAATTAGATGAAGTAAGAGAGGCGATTAGGATCAGCCCAGGCAACAAGGCTCCTGGCCCGATGGAATCCCAATGGATTTATACAAACTAAATATTCAATTTTGGGCCCCATTGATAACTAACATCCTTAATGCAGCTGCAGCTAGTGAAATACCAAAGGACTGGGAGTGCCCTACAATTGTGCCAGTTTTAAAAAAAACTGGACCGCCAGAATCCTAGCTGCTACAGACCAATCTGTAGATTCAATTCTAAAGGTGGCTGGACGAGTCGTTTTGTGGAGATTGGAGGAAATGGTCCAAAATAGTAATATTTTAAGTCCAGTTCAGTACGGTTTCAGGGAGGGGAAGGGAACTATGGCGCAATGCTTAAATCTAGAGTTGATAATAGGCAAATATGTGGTGGCAAAGAAAAACATCTTCGATCTAGCTTTCATGGACCTAAGCAGTGCCTTCGACCGAGTTAATAGGTCAAAGCTGTGGTCGACACTAGCTGACATGGGTTTGCCAAAAACCCTGCTGGACTTTGTACAAGCTATGCACTCGGAGATAGCTGCAATTTGTTAAGTTTGGCCAGAAGGGGGAATGTACGGACTCCTTTAACCTCACAAGAGGTGTGAGGCAGGGTTGTGTATTGGCTCCCCTCCTATATTTATTGTTTATCAATGGCCTGAATATGTTTCTGATAGAAAACGGAAAGGATATGCCTAGGGTAAATTCTGCTTTAGTCCCGTCTCTGCTGTATACAGATGATGCAGTTTTATTATCCCGCACATCTAATGGCCTAAGGAGCTCGGTGGACATGTTTGTAATTTTATGATCTAGACATTAATATCTCCAAAACCTATACATTGATCTGTGGGAAGATCACCTCTAAAGTTAGGCCCTTATGTATTAAGGGATGTGCAATATCGAGGGTTAGTTCTTTTCCATACTTGGGAGTCACTTTTGACCAACATAGTAATTGGAGCCCATGTATGGCTGTCAGAGGTCAATGTTTTAATCAAGCTTGCGGTGCTCTTTTAAAGTTTTCTGCCTTAATAGGCAATAAACCTATAGTTCCTCTCCTCAAGATTTTTAAGATGAAACGTCTGCCAGTACTTACGTATGGTGCAGCCATTTGGGGTTATCGCAACTGTTTAAAAATACAAATGGAAGAGAATCGATTTTGTCAAAAACTACTTGGGGTTGGTCCTGCAAGCCCTAGCACCTTCTTTCATGATAAATTGGGCTTGGACTTTGTGGAAGATGCTGTAAGAATAGGCCCATTACTCCTATGGATCGCTGTCTGGTGTGGAGACCACACAGCTTTTAATAGGGAAGTAATTCAGGATTGTCTTGGCTGTGACCTGGGGCATAAGATACCATGCCTGGCATACATAAAAAACTTGGCTACTGAATTGAAGCATACCGAATTGTATTATGCTCCTCAGTCGATTATCAAAGCGGATGGGAAGAGGATAAAGGAAAAATATTTTAGATTAATTATGGAAACGAGGGAACCAAGGCCCCTGGAAAAAATGATAATGAGAGCTTGCAAAATAATACAAACAAATCCAGGTCCGGAGCCTTAACTTACCTTGGTTAAAAATCCGTGGGAGAGATCGCTGCTCACAAGGTTTTGATTGGGCTCAATACGGTGCAGTCTCTGCTTCCCCCCTGGCCAATACGATAGTAATTCCATTTTAACATGCCCATGTGATGGAACTTCCCTACAAATTCTGGTCCATCTGGTATTATTCTGTCCAACGTATTACTTCCAGCAAAAAATATATATGTCTCCTATTTTAAAGTCTAGAGGTTTTTTATCAATATAGACCCACTTTTTTGCACTTACAACTATATTTAGATCCAACTGTTATTTTAGCTGGGGTGTCTTTCATAAAATGTGCCTTAAAAATGAATGCTGCTATACACGTCTAACCGTTTTTTACCAAAGTATGATGCTCCTTGTACATTGTAGTTTTTAATGATAATGCTAGTTGAAATGGTTATCCTTTTTATGATTGTATATATATTTATAGCTGTTTTTATGCTGAAAGCTGTATTGTCAAAGGTTTTTAGCTTGTACTTTTCTGATTATTAATTAATAATCGAATAAAGAAATATTGCCTGACTGACTGAACCCTTTATATTGTATAGCCTACAGTAATTCACAGATTAATTGGATTTTTTATAGAACAACTCTTGGGAAATAGCAAGAAGTCCTTGAAACACACAAAATAAACATTTAAAAGTGGAAATGGTTGTTGCACATTTTGACATTAACTTCTGCAATATTTTTCACATTAGTTCCCACATGGGAATTTATTGTTTCAGTCAATATATATTTAGCTATCTGGGAAACATGCTATATAGCATCTAATGCATTACTGCTGATTGGTCAGTCAAATCACAACATTCATCTGCAAAATTCAGTTTACCTATTTATGTCTCATATGCTCTTCTTTCGCACTGGGATTATATCTAATTTAGGTTGAGCATGACTGCTTTTGTAGCAAACAAAGATGAAATATAAGACATCCCTGTCTGATTTTTCATTTGATCACAATTCTTTAAGGGCCAGATATACGCCCCTAAATTGCATGCGCACATGGGTTAGCGACCCGTTTGCTCATGCAAAAATGAATAGGGCCATGTACAATTCCTATTTAGCGAGTCGCAATTTTGTTTGCGACTCGCTAAATAGGAATTGCGACTCGCTATTAGGAAGGGGCGTTACAAGGGCGTCTCTTCCTAATAGCGACTCTCTACCCCATGTATGAATGTTTTACAACTGCAATTGTGGTCGCAAAACACTCGCAATTTACCGCCCTCTTCAAGAGGGTGGTAATGCACTCGCAAATGGGAAGGGGTCCCCAAGGGACCCCTTCCCTTTGCAAATGCAGGGGAAAATATTTTTTAGGGGCAGGCAGTGGTCCCAGGGACCACTACCTGCCCTTAAAAAATTAAACGAAAACGTTTCATTTTTTTTTTTAAATGCATCCCGTTTTCCTTTAAGGAAAATGGGCTGCATTTAAAAAAAAAAAAAACTGCTTTATTTAAAAGCAGTCCCAGACATGGAGGTCTGCTGAGCCCAGCAGGCCACCATCCCTGGGAAGGTCAGCCATTCCCAATGGGGTCGCAAATTGCCGGTGCCTCATAAATATTGATGAGGCATGCAATTTGCCACCCCATTGGGAAACGCAAACAGTGTCTCAGACACTGTTGTACAAGGCATTTTGCGACTTGCAAATTGCAACTCGAAATCGAGCGCAATTTGCGAGTCGCAAATTGTCATGGTCGTACTTCTGGCCCTAAGAGTGTATTTTATACACATGGTTTAGGTTTATACCCATTTAAACCAATGTTGAGATTTTCTCTTCCTTTAGCTTAATGTGAGCCAAAGAAACTCTCAGCTCACCAAAGTGAGTGGCTTTTCACCACTGTTTAGTTTTTCAAAGAAGCATATGATTGGGTATTTAGTGACTTGAATTGCCCACAGCCCCCACCTTCCAAGGGGCCCCACATAAAGTTATTGGGACAGTCAGAGGTCCCACCGAAATTACAATGTGCATAAAGAAACAGATTATTTTGTAGTTTTACAGCTTTGCATGCACACTTCACACAGAAGCATAGTGTACATGCCCAGCTTGCCCAACTATAGCCCTTGCACTCGAAAGGTTGGTGGCACTTGAATAAAAAATGCATTTTCTGCCTCATTTCTTTTTCCCATCTTTAACTTGCCTCTTCTAACTAAGCCCTCTCTCTTTACCACTCTGCACATCTCTAAGTACCTACCATCTCTCTCTCAACTCTCTTTACCTCACCAATATATACCTAACCTTTTTCAATACAGCTCTTTCTACCTCACCTCTCTCTCTACCACGATTTGGTCATTTATATCTTTACTTTTCCAGACCCTATATCTTCCTGAAATGCCCCTCTACCTCGCCTCTCTTGCTGCCCTCACAGCTCTGTTTACATCTCATCTTTATGTGTCTCTCCTCCATCTATTGTACCTCTTTCTCAACATTATCTCTCTCTTTACCCCTTTATCTCTCTCTCTCTCACTATCTCCATATACCTCATTTCTTTCTCCCACACCACTCTCTACCTCACCTCTCTACCTTAGTTTTCTCTCTACCTTTCACCTCACTCATTATTCATCTCTGTTTATCCAATCTGTTTCTCTCACAACCTAACCTCAATTACCTCACAATTTATTGACCACCTCTCTATGCCACCCCCTCTCTCTTTCTACCTCTTTTCTCTCTACCTTTCCACTACCTGTCACACTTTCTCTCTTTCTATACCTCTACCTCTTCTTTCTATATTACATACTCTCTCGCGCTCTCTTATCTCTCTTCCCCTTTTTGGTAAATTCAAGTACCATTTCTACCTTACCTCCCTCTCTCCTTACTTCTGTATTTATACATCTGTGCAGCAGCTTCTCGTCCTTAAGGGCGGAGGGGCCCGCCATCATTTTGCTGACATGAAGATTATCTGTCAGGATGAGCAAAGGTCTGCCTGACAGACAGTCTTTATGTTCAGGTCAGGCAGCCAGGCTCTAGAAACATGCGCTAAATACGCAGACACCTGAGCTGAATATTGCCAGCTGAGAATTTCAAAGCCCTGTGGGTGTGACCGCCTCAACCTGGCAAAACGCTGCAAGTTCATCCTCCTCATGAAGAGGGGGCATGTCACAGATAGACTCAGACCTGGGTGCTTTAGTTGTATGCCCTGATGTGCCCAATCAGTGACACCACGTCACAGAGCAGAGTCAGCAACTCTCACTAACTCCAATCCACTCTGACTAGCAGGAGATTGTCGCCTCCGATTTAGAAAGGAGGCAGCAGTCCCAACTCTATAGGAACTTTGGAGGCTTCCCTCCTACCACTTTAGATCACCGCTGCAGCCGGTAAGTTGTTTTTTAGGTCGAGCCTAGCAGCAGCGCGCATGCGCTGCTCGCTTTGCGAGACTGCTGTAGTAGGGTATGGGAGAGAAGCCACGCCCACTCTCCTCCCATATTTTTCATTGGCTTGTGTCATTCTCTTTCATCAATACTGCCTTCGGATTCGTTAATAGGCTTGTTAGTCCCTCCTTAGTACGGCCTTGTCTTCATTTGTACCCTCCCATGGCGACTGGCCCCTTTACTTCGGTTGTTACACGGGACCTGTTTATTAGTCTGTAAGCACTATTTACTTAATTGAGTTTCTCTTACTGCAGGCCGGACATGCTTCAGCTAAAACCACATGTGTTTTTTTAAGCAGCACGGCCGCCCCGTGTTTTTTTAAGCAGCACGGCCCCCTGCGTAATACAGGTGCCCGCTTTCAATCACTTTAACCCGGCATTATCTCGTGTCTGTTTCAACCCCCCAAGTAAAATGGATTTAGAAATGATTAGCAAATGAAGTCATGAGAATTCCAGGTGGCACATAATCCTGTGCTAATGGGCTGAAGCTGACAAAAGCACATCTGTGTTACATGTCGTCTGCACTAAAGCCATCTGACGGGTTGTTTTCAAAAGCCTGTTTTATTAACAACAACAACACCACCACCACCAATACCACCACCAATACCACCTCCACCAATACCACCACCTCCACCAATACCACCTTCACCAATACCACCACCACCAATACCACCACCACCAATACTACCACCACCACCAATACCACCACCAATACCACCACCACCACAAATACCACCACAAATACCACCACCAATACTGCCACCACCAACACCACCATCAATACCACCACCACCACCAATACCACCACCATCAATAACACCACCACCAATACCACCACCAATAACACCAATACCACCACCACCACCAATACCACCACCATCAATACCACCACCTCCAATACCACCACCAATACCACCACCACCAACACTACCACCTCCACCACCACCAATACCACCACCACCAATACCACCAACAATACCACCTCCACCAACAATACCACCACCAATGCCCCCACCACCAATACCACCACCACCACCAATACCACCACTACCACCAATACCACCGCCAATACCAGTACCACCACCACCAATACCACCACTACCAATACCACCAATACCACCACCACCAATACCACCAATACCACCACCAATACCATCAATACCACCACCACTAATACCACCACCAATACTACCACCAATATCACCACCATCAATATCACCACCACCAATACCACCACCACCACCAATACCACTACCACCACCACCGTTACCATGCTCATGAGCAATACCACCACCACCAATACCACCACCACTAATACCACCTCCAATACCACCACCACCACCAATACCACTATCACCACCAATACCACCACCACCAATACTACAATCACCAATACCACCACCACCAATACCACCAACACCAACAATACCACCACTACTATCACCACCAATACCACCACCACCATCAATACCATCACCACCAATACCACCACCACCATCAATACCACCACCACCAATACCACCAATACCACCACAAATACCACCACCAATACCACCGCTAATACTACTAATACCAATACCACCACCAACAACAACACCACCAAACCCACCACCAATACCACCAGCATCTATATCTTCACCTCCACCACCACCAACACCACTAACACCACCGACAACACCACCACCAATACCACCGCCACCAATACCACCACCATTAACACCACCACCAATACCACCACCACCATCAATACCGCCACCTCCACCACCACCAATACCACCACCACCACCAATACCACCACCACCATAAATACCACCACCACCAATATCACCACCAATACAACCACCACCAATACCAATACCACCACCACCAACAATACCACCACCACCAACAATACCACCACCAATACCACCACCACCACCAATACCGCCACCACCACCTATACCACCGCCAATACCAATACCACCGCCAATACCACCGCCAATACCACCACCAATACCACCACCACCAATAGCACCACCAATACCACCACCACACCAATACCACCAATACCACCACCACTAATACTACCAATACCACCACCAATACCACCACCACCAACACCACCAGTACAAATACCACCACCAATACCACCACCAATCCTACCACAAATATCACCACCACCAATATCTGCACCACCAATACCATCACCACCACCAATACCACCACTGCCACCAATACCACCATCACCAATACCACCACCACCGATACCACCACCACTGATACCACCACCATGACCAATACCACCACCACCAATACCACCAACACCACCACTACCACCACCACCAATCCCACCACCACCAATACTACCACCACCACCACCAATACCACCACCAAAAATGCCACCACCAATACCACCACCACCAATACCACCACCACCAATACCACCACCAATACCAACACCACCAGCACCAATACCACCACCACCACCCATACCACCTCCACCACCAATATCACATATACCAACACCACCACCACCAATACTACCACCACCAATACCACCACCACCAATTCCACCACCACCAATACCATCACCACCAATACCACCACCACCAATACCACCACCACCAATTCCACCAATTCCACCACAACCACCAATACCACCACCACCAATACCACTACCACCACCAATCCCACCACCACCACTACCACCACCACTACCACAACCATCACCAATACTACCACCACCAATACCACCACCAATACCAACACCACCAATACCAACACCACCAATACCACCAATAATACTAACACCAATATCACCACCACCAATATCCCTACCACCAATACCACCACCAATACCACCACCATTACCACTACTATCACTACCACCACCACCAATACCACCACCACCACCGATACCACCACCATGACCAATACCACCTGCACCACCAATACTACCACCAATATCACCACCACCAACACCACCAATACCACCACCACCAATACTACCACCACCATCACCAATACCTCCACCACCACTGACACCAGCAAAATCACCACCAAAACCACCACCACCATCAATACCACCAACACCAATACCACCACCACCACCATCAATACCACCAATACCACCACCAATACCACCACCACCAATACCACCACCAATACCACCACCACCAATACCACTACCACCAATACCACCACTACCAAAACCAGCACCACCACCTATACCCCCTCCACCACCATCAATACCTCCCCCTCCACCTCCACCTCCACCACTAATACCACCACCACCAACACCACAACCACCACCACCAATACCACCACCACCAATACCACCACCACCATCAATACTACCACCTCCACCACCACCACCAATACCACCACCACCAACAATACCACTACCACCAACAATACCACCACCAATACCCCCACCACCAATACCACCACCACCACCAATACCACCGCCAATACCAATACCACCACCACCAATAACACCACCAATACCATCACAACCAATACCACCACCAATACCACCAATACCATCACCAATACCATCAATACCACCACTAATACCACCACCACCAATACCACCACCACCACCAATACTACCACCAATATCACCACCACCAATACCACCACCACCAATACCACTACCACCACCAACGATACCACCATCATGACCAATACCACCACCACCACCAATACCACCACCAATACCACCACCACTAATACCACCACCAATACCACCACCACCACCAATACCACAACCACCACCAATACCACCACCATTAATAATACCACCACCAATATTACAATCACGAATACCACCACCACCACCACCACCAATACCACCACCACCACCAATACCACCGCTACCACCACCACCAATACCACCACCACCAATACCACCAACACCGCCACCAATACAACCACCAATACCACCAATACCAATACCACCACCAACATCACCAATACCACCACCAATACAACAACCACCAAAACCACCACCACCATCAATATCTTCACCTCCACCACCACCACCAACACCACTACCACCAATACCACCACCACCAATACCACCACCACCAATACCACTACCAATACCACCACCACCACCAATACCATCACCTCCACCACCAATACCACCACCACCAATACCACCACCACCAATACCAATACCGCCACCACCAACAATACCACCACCAATACCACCACCACCAATACCCCCACCACCAATACCGCCACCACCACCTATACCACTGCCAATACCAATACCACCGCCAATACCATCACCAATACCCCACCACCAATACTGGCACCACCACCTATACCACCGCCAATACCACGGACGATACCACCACCACCAATACCACCACCACCAATCCCACTACCACCACCAATCCCACTACCACCACCAATCCCACTACCACCACCAATACCACCACCACCACCAAAACTACCACCACCAATACCACCACCACCAATACCACCACCACCGATACCACCACCATGACCAATACCACCTGCACCACCAATACTACCACCAATACCACCACCACCAACACCACCAAAACCACCACCACCAATACTACCACCACCATCACCAATACCACCACCACCACTGACACCAGCAATATCACCACCAAAACCACCACCACCACCAAAACCACCACCACCATCAATACCACCAACACCAATACCACCACCACCACCATCAATACCACCAATACCACCACCAATACCACCACCACCAATACCACCACCACCAATACCACTACCACCAATACCACCACTACCAAAACCAGCACCACCACCTATACCCCCTCCACCACCATCAATACTTCCACCTCCACCCCTAATACCACCACCAACACCACAACCACCACCACCAATACCACCACCACCAATACCACCACCACCATCAATTCTACCACCTCCACCACCACCACCACCAATACCACCACCACCAACAATACCACTACCACCAACAATACCACCACCAATACCCCCACCACCAATACCACCACCACCACCAATACCACCGCCAATACCAATACCACCACCACCAATAACACTACCAATACCATCACAACCAATACCACCACCAATACCACCAATACCATCACCAATACCATCAATACCACCACTAATACCACCACCACCAATACCACCACCACCACCAATACTACCACCAATATCACCACCACCAATACCACCACCACCAATACCACTACCACCACCAACGATACCACCATCATGACCAATACCACCACCACCACCAATACCACCACCAATACCACCACCACTAATACCACCACCAATACCACCACCACCACCAATACCACTACCACCACCAATACCACCACCATTAATAATACCACCACCAATACCACAACCACCAATATTACAATCACGAATACCACCAATACCACCACCACCAATACCACCACCACCACCAATACCACCGCTACCACCACCACCAACACCGCTACCAATACAACCACCAATACCACCAATACCACCAATACCAATACCACCACCAACATCACCAATACCACCACCAATACAACAACCACCAAGACCACCACCACCATCAATATCTTCACCTCCACCACGGCCACCAACACCACTACCACCAATACCACCACCACCAATACCACCACCACCAATACCACTACCAATACCACCACCACCACCAATACCATCACCTCCACCACCAATACCACCACCACCAATACCACCACAACGAATACCACCACCACCAATACCAATACCGCCACCACCAATACCACCACCAATACCACCACCACCAATACCCCCACCACCAATACCGCCACCACCACCTATACCACTGCCAATACCAATACCACTGCCAATACTATCTCCAATACCCCCACCACCAATACTGGCACCACCACCTATACCACCGCCAATACCACGGACGATACCACCACCACCACCACTAATACCTCCAATACCACCAATACCACCACCACCAATACCACTACCACCACCAATCCCACTACCACCACCAATCCCACTACCACCACCAATACCACCACCACCACCAAAACTACCACCACCAATACCACGCCACCACCACTAATATCACCACCAATACCAACACCACCAATACCAACACCACCAATACCACCACCACAACCAATACCTCCACCAATACTACCACCAATATCACCACCACCAAAATCCCCACCACCGATACCACCACCACCAACACCACCAATACCACCACCACCAATACTACCACCAGCATCACCAATACCACCACCACCACCAATACCACCACCAATACCACCACCACCACATTCAATACCACCAAAACCAATACCACCGCCACCATCAATACCACCAATACCACCATCAATGCCACCAGCAATACCACCACCAGCAATACCACCACCAATACCACCACCACAACCAGCACCATCACCAATACCACCATCACCACCATCAATATCTCCACCTCCACCACCACCACTAATACCACCACCACCAACACCACTTCCACCACCACCAATACCACCACCACCAATACCACCAATACCACCAATACCAACACCACCACCAATACCAACACCACTACCAATACCACCACCACCACCAATGCTACCAACACCACCACCAATACCACCACCACCACCAATACCACCACCACCAATACCACCACCAACACCACCAATACCACCACCACCACCAATACCACCAATACTATCACCACCAACACCACCACCAAAAGCACCCCCACCCATACCACCACCACCAATACCACCACCACCAATACCACCACCACCAATACCACCACCACCAACACCACCAATCCCACCAGCAATACCACCACCACCAATACCACCACCACCAATACCACCATCAGCACTAATACCACCACCACCAATACCACCTCCGCTACTAATACCACCAATACCACCACCACCATCACCAATACCACCACCACCAATACCAGCACCAATACCACCACCACAGTCACCAATACCAACACCACCAATACCACCGCCAATACCAATACCACCACCAATACCCCCACCAACACCAATACCACCAATACTACCACCGCCAACACCACCACCAATACCACCCCCACCAATAACACCACCACCAATACCACCACCACCACTACCAATACCACAACCAATACCACCACCACCACCAATACCATCACCACCAATATCACCACCAATACCACCACCACCAATACCACCAACACCAACAATCCCACCAGCAATACCACCACCACCAATACCACCACCACCAATACCACCATCACCACTAATACCACCACCACCAATACCACCTCCACTACTAATACCACCAATACCACCACCACCAATACCACCATCACCAATACCACCACCACCAATACCAGCACCAATACCACCACCACAGCCACCAATACCACCACCAATACCAATACCACCACCAATACCAATACCACCACCAATACTACCACCACCAATACCACCACCATCACTAATACCTCCACCACCAATACCACCACCACCAATACCATCACCAATACCACCACCACCAAAACCACCACCACCACCAATACCACCAACACCACCATCAATATCTTCACCTCCACCACTACCACCAACACCACTACCACCACCAACAACACCACCACCAATACCACCAATACCACCACCAATGCCACCACCAATGCCACCGCCAATACCAATACCACCACCAATAACACCACCACCAATACCACCAATACCACGACCACCAATACCACCACCAATATCACCACCACCACCAATACCATCACCTCCACCACCACCTCCACCAATACCACCACCACCACCATCAATACCACCACCACCAATACCACCACCACCAATACCACCACCACCAATACCACCCCCACCAATACCACCACCACCAACAATACCACCACCAATACCGCCACCACCAATACCGCCACCACCAATACCGCCACCACCACCTATACCACTGCCAATACCACCACCAATACCATCACCAATACCCCCACCACCAATACCGCCACCACCACCTATACCACCGCCAATACCACGGCCAATACCACCACTAATACCACCACCAATACCACCACCACCAATACCACCACCAATTCCACCACCACCAATCCCACTACCACCACCAATACCACCACCACCAAAACTACCAATACCAATACCACCACCACCAATACCAACACCACCAATACTAACACCACCAATACAATCACCACCAATACCATCACCACCACCAATACCACCACCAATACTACCACCAATATCACCACCACCAATAGCACCACCACCACCAATACCACCACCATTACCACTACCACCACCACCAATACCACCACCATGACCAATACCACCGGCACCACCAATACTACCACCAATACCACCACTACCAATACCACCACCACCACCACCACCAACACCACCAATACCACCACCACCAATACTACCACCACCATCACCAATACCACCACCACCACCACCAATACCACCACCACAATCAATACCACCAAAACCAATACCACCACCATCAATACCACCAATACCACCACCAATACCATCACCAATACCACCACCACCAATACCACCACCATTACCACCACCACCAATACCACCACCACCAAAACCAGCACCATCACCAATACCACCACCACCACCATCAATACCTCCACCTCCACCACTAATACCACCACCACCAACACCACTACCACCACCACCAATACCACCACCACCAATTCCACCACCACCAATACCAACACCACCACCAATACCAACACCACCACCAATACCACCACCACCAACAATGCTACCAACACCCCCACCAATACCACCACCACCAATACAACCACCACCACCAATACCACCATCAATGTCACCACCATTACCACCACTACCAACACCACCAATACCACTACCACCACTTATTCCACCACCACCAATACCACCATCACCAATACTACCACCGCCACCAATACCACCACCAATCCCACCACCAATACCACCACCAATACCACCACCACCAATACCAATCCCACCACCACCAATACTACCAATCCCACCACCACCAATACCACCACCACCAATACCACCACCACCACTACCAATACCACCACCAATACAACCACCACCACCAATACCACCACCACCAATACCACCAACACCACCAATCCCACCAGTAATACCACCACCACCAATACCACCACCACCAATACCACCATCACCACTAATACCACCACCACCAATATCACCTCCACTACTAATACCACCAATACCACCACCACCAATACCACCCCCACCATCACCAATACCACCACCAACAATACCAGCACCAATACCACCACCACCGCCACCAATACCAACACCACCAATACCACTGCCAATGCCAATACCAATACCACCACCACCAACACCACCAATACCACCACAATCACTAATACCTCCACCACCAATACCACCAATACCATCACCAATACCACCACCACCAATACCACCACCACCAATACCACCACCACCACCACCAATACCACCACCAATACCACCACTAATACCACCACTAATACCACCACCAATACCACCACCACCACCACCATTATCACCACTGCCACCACTAATACCACCACCAACAATACCAGCACCACCAATCCTACCACCAATACCAACACCACCACCACCAATACCACCACCACCAATACCACCACCATCAATACCACCACCACCAATACAACCACCACCACCAATACCAATACCACCACCACCAATACCACCACCGCCAATACCACCACCAATACCAATACCACCACCAATACCACCACCACCACCACCAATATCACAACTACCACCACTACCACCAATACCGCCACCAATACCCCACCACCAATACCACCACCACCAATACCACCATCACCAATACCAGTACCACCACCACCAATACCGATACCACCACCAATACCACCCCCACCAATACCACCAGCACCAATACCAGTAGCACCACCATCAATACCAATACCACCACCAATACCAATACCACCACCACCAATACCACTTCTCGCTCACTAGTAATAGCAGGGGCACTGTACGAGGCCGGAGCTGCAGCCGAGACCATCCCTCCCTCCCTCCATGCCTGCCATAAAGCACAGCCCGCCCTGCACCAGGAGGTGAAGCCAGGGCCCTACTACAGCTGGAGTGTTTTTTATTAGGCCAAAGATAGCAATGACATTACACAATGCCACACTGCACACTCAAATCATGGAGAGGGCAGGAAATAGCCCCCCCTCCTGCTCTTCCTCCTGTGCCGCAACAGTGTAATCACAGAGCAAAAGGTGTTGGAGCGCTTTGTTAGTGTTTATAGCTCAGATCATATGTAACTCTCACTTCACACTTTGTGTCTGTGTAATTTACAACACTTACACATCTTCTCCACTGCACTATTTATCACGACTTTGAAGTCGTCGCAGGCCGGTCTCTTCCTCTGATATTTACAATCTAACAAGCGGTCGAGAAGGCTCTTTATTGCAATGCAATAGGTCTCTCATTTGCAAGAGTTTAAGCTATTAGTAATGTAAATGACAATGCTTTTTATTTATGTTTTAAAACCCAAAACATAAATAAAAAGCATTGTCATTTACAATGCCAATAGCTCAAACTCGCGTGAATGCGAGACCTATTGCATTGCAAATGCTTGTTATTTAATGTTTGGTGTGTGCGTGCAAGTGTATTTATATGGATGTATGTGTATTTGTGCATGCTTGCTGTGAATGCATGTGTGTATGTACTTGTGAATGGCGGGTGTATGCCTGTGAAATGCATGGGTGTGTGTGAGTGTGCATGTAGATGGGTGAGTGTATGTGTGTGGCGCACCCGTCCCTCCTGCTCAAATTACCGGCCTCCGCTGAATCTGTGTTCCTCATCATTCAGTCTCTACCACTCTCTTTCCTACTTGCTACTCTGTCTAGAAGAGGTGTGGTGCAGCGGTTAGGGCGACTGACTCCGGAACCCGGGGGCTCACGGTTCCATCCCCCGTGCCAGCGGCAGATCAGCCCAGCACCATATGACTCTGGGCAATAGCTCACTTAATCTTCCTGACGGCCCCCAGCGCCTTGACACCTTTGGGTAATTGTTTGCGCTTTACAAATACTGGACATTTTACATTCTACACTTCTCCTCTCGCTCTACTTCTGTATTAGCCTAAACTTTTGTCTTTCTACTACACCTCCTTTCCCTCTATATCTCATTTCTCGTTTAACCCTCACCCATCTAATTTTCTCTCTGCTTCACTACTCTCTTTATCTGACCTATCTTTTTACACCTCTTCTCATTTTACCTCTCTTTCTACCTTATCACTGTCTCTCTCTCTCTACCTAGCATCTCTCTATAATTTCTTCACTACTTCCCTTTTCTACCTCTCAACCTCTGCCTCACTCTGCATCTATCTCTCTAAGTTCTGTGGACCCGATTACGATGGCAGGCGAACATACGTCCGCCCGCCACCGTATCGGGGATTGGAACCACCCAACAGGATGTCAGCGATCCCGCAGTAGCAATCAGGATGCGACTGCCACCACAGCGGTCGCAATGCCTATAATTTGCATTGCAGCGGGTGCTGCTGGCTGCAGCACGCACTGCAATGCAAAAAAGGGACACTTGACATATGCCTGCACTACGTGGCAGGCACCATGCAGTGCCTACCACATGGTGCAGGGATATGTAGGGGGGCACCATAATTGCCCCCAGGTCCCGTGTCTGGGGGCCAGGGGATAAGGGGGGCCGCTAGGGGCCCCCAAAGTCCCTTTCCGCCACCTTTTCATGGCGGGTTTACCTCCATGAAAGGGACGGCGGAAAGGAACATCGTAATGCCTACCGCAGTGCCTGGTAGGCACCGCCACCATTGTAGGCATTACAGACAGTCGGATGGTCTTTCCGCCCGACCGTCCACCCGCCATCATAATATGGCGGGCAGTAAACAGGCACACGATGGTGGTGAGACCGCCATTGACACGCTAGCCTGGCTGATGAGGGCTGTTAGCCCGAAACAGGTCCCAGGATGCTTGTTTCCGGTCCAGTGAAGACATGGCTTGGCAGTTCGGGCTGGACTGTTCCCATGAGGCACTGGGTCAAGACTGATTTGCATATAGCTGTGTCTGAACTGGGGTGGCAAAGTGAGCTAAAGAATGATGATGGATTTAACCCAGATCTGTGACTGGGGGTGAGTGTTTGAAAAGTTTCAGCACTCCGTCCATCATCTCCTTGTGTTTGCTTTGTTCGCCCTAAGTTGGCAGGGTAAGCCCAGACGTGGGTCCCTTGCTCACTTTGCCACTGGATTCAAGCTAGCCTGGCTGATGAGGGCTGTTAGCCCGAAACTGGTCCCAGGATGCTTGTTTCCGGTCCAGTGAAGACATGGCTTGGCAGTTCGGGCTGGACTGTTCCCATGAGGCACAGGGTCAAGACTGATTTGCATATAGCTGTGTCTGAACTGGGGTGGCAAAGTGAGCTAAAGAATGATGATGGATTCAACCCAGATCTGTGACTGGGGGTGAGTGTTTGAAAAGTTTCAGCACTCCGTCCATCATCTCCTTGTGTTTGCTTTGCATTACTTAGCACCAAGGGGACGTTCCATGGGTGGTGCATGGGCTTTCCCATGCAACCACCCAAGGTTTCTAATGCAAAATTCTATTTACTAAAAAATGTAGAGAGGGTTTTGCATTAAAAAATACTGTCCACTTCAACCATGCGCTATCACGGAGAAATGCTTTTATTTCTCCCTTCTTTTCCGACTTTACATGCGTGCTGCACTGTACAGCACACATACAAGGTTGGAAAAGTTCTATAGTTATTCTAAGCATAGTATTTTGTACTGGAAGGGTATACTTCCAATACAAAACCTATGCTAAACTCACACAGACACCCTTGCACTATGGTGCAAAGGTGTGTGCGTGGCAGACAGCAGCACCTTTCTGCGCCATGGAGAGGGGAGGAGAGTGCCATATTTCTGTAAATATGGCGCTCTCCTGCTCTCTCCTTGTCACGCAGCGCAGCATTTGCGGCTGCTGCACTGTGCTGCCTGATAAATTTAGTAAATCTGGGCCTGAATTCTACATAAAATATTTTTGTGAGACCAGCAAAAGATCCAAGGACAAAATTGAAAGGGTTTATTTTGGTGTTATTTGGCTGGCTGATACAAGGCAGCTTGAGCTTTCCGCCATGCTTGCTACCCCGCATTCTTAAAGCGTACATATAATTCAATATTGTTTTGCATCACATGGGCTTGAATTAGCTGAACGTGGGTAATACATTGAAAATATTTCTGAAGAGGAGGTGCCAAAATATGTCTTGCCTGGGTTACCAAAAATACTTAAGACACAGGAGTTACTGAATTTACATATGTCAGATTTTTTTTCAAATGTCAATCTCCATGTTAATTGAAGGAGGACATTAATATTGACTGGGACAAAGTTTTACCTCATTAGTACCAGTTTAATAATTGAATATAGCAACTAACAACCGAAAGGGGGGAAGTTCATCTTTGGGAATTGTCTGAAAATGCACTGTACGAAATGTGACGCTTTTACTATTTAGCAACTTTTGAGCCATGTGAGATAGAATACAAAATATGTTTTGTTGAAGTCTGAAAACTATGCAGCACACCCTGCAGTACGTGTCAAGTGGTAAAACCTTAACTTCGGAAAATTCTGTGGTTGCAGTGCTGTGTTTTTCCTGTGACTTTGCTCATGCTTTTTTCCTGTGTGGCAAATGGCAAAGGTTTAGAATGTTCTGCCCTCTTTTAGTATAAGAAATCTAACCAAGGGAGATGCTATTGAAAGAGAAAAACAGAAAAAACACAGATCATCCCAAATTTCTTCAAGATGGCAGCCTTAACCATAAAAAGGCATCGTAATAAAATAATCATAATGTACATAATCTTACGGTGCAAATAATAACAAGCATTTGCAATGCAATAGGTCTCGCATTTACGCAAGTTTATGCTATTGGCATTGTAAATGACAATGCGTTTTATTTATGTTTCAAAAATCAAAATATAAATAAAAGGAATTATCATTTACAATGCCAATAGCTCAAACTCGCGTAAATGTGAGACCTGTTGCATTGCAAATGCTTGTTGTTCATGCTCGTGTGGAGCTATCTGCAGTCTCACACCTAAATGCCAGTGTGATAGTGGGAAACAAAGGCACTCCGCTTGTTATGACTTCACAGGTGCTAAGAAGAAGAAACTATGGTTTGGAGGTAGGGGCTTTCCGTTTCTACCTCCTTTCTGTTAGAGGTGCTCTTGCCCTGTAAGAATGTCATATGTATCTGTCTGCATGAGCAATTACAACAATAAACATTTATATGGCACTTACTCAGTTTTCTCCCATTTATTTTTAAACGCTACTCGGCCCGAGGCAGGGTGTCAGAAACGCAAAGTCAGGATTTAAAACGTGTGTGGGGGTCCACAAAAAACAGGGTTTGGGATTATCTTTACTAGTATGCATTTATCACTACCCTAAGAAGCCTTATAAAAAGGTAAAGATTGAAGAAAACAACAGTGCGTTTCTTGCAGTTTGCGTGCAGCTGTTTGGGGCTGGTTTATAACTCACTGTGCCGCTGTACAAGGATTGTACATTATGACCTTCGCGTAACACAAGGACTTCTGCGACAGAAGCCGTAACCCACTGAGCTACCTGAATAAAGCAGAAATCAGTGACGTGCGCTTTACGTTGTGCTTTACAGCAGGGACATGAACCCTCTCTGTTGTTTTATGATGACGCAGACCCGTGACTGGCCTGCACACAGATCTCTGCAGCAAGTGCACTAACCACCGGCAGGGCTTTGTGTGGAATGAAAAAACTGGGGGGTCTCTCACGGGGGTGGCCGTGATAATTAAGGGCGTGGCTTAAAAAACCTACACTAAAAAACAGTGCTTAGCATAGCGTGCCACAGACTGGTATTTTGCTGCTTGTGTCGTTACATCCGTCATTACAACAGAAAAAGAAGTGGAGTTCAGCGGATCCGAGTTTATTATTTCACTTCAGCTCTCATTTCGGGGAAGCCTGAAAGTGTCCTTGGTTACACAGGCAGCACTCTGTGTCACGAGTGCAGCGGGGGCATTGTTTGAGCTCGCGAAAGTGAAAGCGCGGTGGGAGCGCGCGAAAGTGAAAGCTGAGATCGCCAGAGAAGAGACACCGTGAGCGTGCACATCTGCTGTCCGGGCGCAAGCTGAGATCGCCAGAGAAGAGACACCGTGAGCGTGCACATCTACTGTCCGGGCGCAAGCTGAGATCGCCAGAGAAGAGACGCCGTGAGCGTGCACATCTGCTGTCCGGGTGCAAGCTGAGATCGCCAGAGAAGAGACGAGAGACGCAGTGAGCGTGCACATCTGCTGTCCGGGCGCAAGCTAAGTTCGCCAGAGAAGAGACGCTGTGAGCGTGCACATCGGCTGTCCCCCTTCGGAAGCAAAATCCACAACAATAGAACTCGCCAAGGCGAGCAGCGCATGCGCTGCGTCGCTAGGCGAGTCCTAAAAACATTGAACTGCTTGGCTTACTCAAACTACAACAATGGACAGAAAATAGTTAGTCAGGAGGAGGGCATTAACCCTTTGGCCGCGGCGCAAATTCCGCCGCGGCGCGGAGGGGGTGGGGGGTGAGCGCGGCGCTGCCATGCTCGTGACGGAACCACGCCGTCATGAGCCACGGGCGGCGTGTGCTCATGACGGCGTGGTTCCGTCACGGCCCCGCCCGCTCATTAATCCTAATTAAAAACATTGAACTGCTTGGCTTACTCAAACTACAACAATGGACAGAAAATAGTTAGTCAGGAGGAGGGCATTAACCCTTTGGCCGCGACGCAAATTTCGCCGCGGCGTGGAGGGGGTGGGGGGTGAGCGCGGCACTGCCATGCTCATTAATGACGTGGTTCCGTCACGGCCCCGCCCGCTCATTAATTCGCCCGCACAGGCGGGGAATTAATGACGCGTGGGCGGAGCGGCAGCCGCATGACGGAACCACGCCGTCATGAGCACACGCCGCCCGTGGCTCATGACGGCGTGGTTCCGTCATTAGCTGGCAAGGGGTTAAGGAGCGATGCTAAGGGTACAAGTGAGAGTTGAGTTGAAAAACACCAATCACAAACAATTATGTTTATAGGACCATGTACAATTGGGGGGTCCATTACTAGCTCTCCAATCTGCGCACAGTAAGGGCTCAGGATGGTGGCTTATGGCCTGATGTGCGATCGAGTTTTGGTTCTCTCTCCAGGGGCTTTTAATCCAGCAGCTAACTCAGCATACACCTCTCTAGGGCTAAACTGGATCGAGTTAAATGGAGAAGGAGTGTACACTGCTCCCTCAAAGAGAGAGAGCCTTTATGCAGCTCTTACTTGTAGACTTGCTATCAGCTTAATGTACAAATCACAAGGCAACGAGAGGTGTGTGGAGCTTGGAATTAGCATTGGAGCAGCATCTGGTTGATCCCTCATCTAGTGAAACAACCCAACTCCATTTGTAACTGCAATAAAGCAAAACATGAGTAATTAAGAGAGATTGTCGATCTGGTGCAGTAGCTGCGTGCAATTTGCAAGTTGACCATAAGCTAGAGAGCCAGTTAAAATAGATATTTAAAAAGGAGACTCTCGTGGAACAAAAATATTTTGGCGATCACTGAACCATACAGAACAACAAGATGGGGCATTACAAGTAGAAAAAAGTGTCCTTGTGCCAGAAAATAAGAAAGTGCGCATAAAAAGAATCCTTCCACCACGGTGATTGGCCTGTCTGCCACCATTCCTCTGACCACCACCACCTACAAAGCAGCTCACATCCCCTGCCTCCACAGCCATGTGCATACTCACCACCCTTCTGCTGCAACCTCCTCAACATCATGTGTGGGAATGAGGGAGTGCAGACATGTGTCTTTTGGTGCGGCACAGGGCGCTGTATGTATCGTTCATGGTCCTCAAAGTTCTGAGGAGGGCTGTGGAAGTGGAGGGAGGACTCAGCAAAACCTACACCTGTAGACCCAGATGGCATCCCGAGATGGCGGTACATAGGGGGCAGGGGTTTATGGTATACAACTGAGGGCCACAGGAGATGGTGTGTCCATGACAAAGTGTGCAAGCCAAGAGCCCAGTGCTCGCTTCAGTGAAGGTCAACTCACCAGCACCAGTCCCATTGTCATAGACCATGGGGCTTCTTCAGCTCTTTAGGCCCAGGTGACAGCCTGCAGAGAGGGACATGCAGTCAGTTAATGAAGAGTTAGGAGCCGTCACCAGCCTAAGGTGGGGTGTGTGACAGGTGCATTCTGCCATGAAGTTGTGGCACTTTCAGGCAGACCACTGGAAAGGCAGACACAGGAAGGATTACCAGAGGACATCACAGGAGTCGATGGCATTGTAACACAGTGTGTAAGCTGGGTGGCTTTTTTTAAACTCTACTCACTGATAACTCTCCTGATAATTGAAAACTTCCTGTGGCCTTGGGCCCAGGCAGCCGCTGCCTGTGCAGGTAAGAGCGGTGGGACCGGGGGATTTCGACAGACGTCGACGAGGGAAAATTAATTATTTATTTAATTTTCTCTCGTTGTCATCTGTTGAAATACACCCCCACCCGGCCCCACTGCTCTTACTTGCACGGGCTTCATTTGGGCCCAGGCATGGCTCACTGAGAGGCTCAGCCAAAGCCACCCTGTGAAGCTTGTGAGTGCTCAACAGACAGAGGGAGGAAGGTGCAGCAGCCAACGTAATCCCAACAGGGCGTTCCCGCAATTATTTCTTGGTCTGACCCCATGCAAATCAGGGAATCCTCTGTCCCTGCACTATATTATATACATGGGTGTCCCGCACCATATTATATACATGGGTGTCCCGCACTATATTATATACATGGATGTCCCGCACCATATTATATACATGGGTGTCCCGCACTATATTATATACATGGATGTCCCGCACTATATTATATACATGGGTGTCCCGCACCATATTATATACATGGATGTCCCACACCATATTATATACATGGGTGTCACGCACCATATTATATACATGGGTGTCCCGCACCATATTATATACATGGGTGTCCCGCACTATATTATATACATGGATGTCCCGCACCATATTATATACATGGGTGTCCCGCACTATATTATATACATGGATGACCCGCACCATATTATATACATGGGTGTCACGCACCATATTATATACATGGGTGTCCCGCACCATATTATATACATGGGTGTCCCGCACTATATTATATACATGGATGACCCGCACCATATTATATACATGGGTGTCCCGCACTATATTATATACATGGGTGTCCCGCACCATATTATATACATGGATGTCCCGCACCATATTATATACATGGGTGTCACACACCATATTATATACATGGGTGCAGAAGTAGAGAGGCCAAAAGGAGGCACATTAACTGCGTCACATAAAGGTGGTGCACAGTCAGTGTGCCCCCCCCAGATACCCCACTGGGTGTGGGTGCAATACTCACTGCACCCGTCTGCAGGTGGATCTTTGTCTCCCTGTTATATGCAGGCTGGGTTGCCACTTGCACAGTGAAAGGTGGACTGGCAGCGTTAAACAGCCTGCCTTTCACTAATTAAATTCTTTCCATGGTAATAGCTGCCATTCAGTTTTCAACTTTCGGTGCAGGGCATATCCCGCATTTTAATACTTTTTCCTCAACTGAGTTAACAAAACCGTTTTTCTGAAACACATTGCTGATTTTAATTGCAGAAATATTGCTCGAGTATTAATTATAGGATGAATTTCCCCGAAAATGGTTTTCACCTCTGAAATCCCATCAAGTGTGAATGTTTAACCCTGATTCTTCACACACTGACGTTTCCCAGCAAATTTTACTATTTATCTTGAACTTCTGTGGGCTAATCTCTTACAAGGACAGATGTCATTACCGGCTGTCAGTCAACCCCCTACTTTTGCCTTAAGCACTGATTAACGTGGAAGACACAAATTGGTCAATTTAGCAATTATGTGGAGTAGGCCCCTGGCATCAAGAGACTTCACGGCTCTGCTAGACACTTTCCATCAAGACTTACTTCTTTATTTAAATCTTTAATATAATAGATTGCAATGGTGTATTAAACTCCATTGTGGCCTGTTTCCTTACCTATTTTCAGCACTTAACAATTCTTATAGAGTTGCTTGCTTCTCACCAGAGCAGAACTGGGGGGCATACTTACAAGAGAATGGCGGAGCGCGGCATTAGGTCAAAATTGCTAACGCCGCACTCTGCCATTCTAAAAATGCACTGATGCACCGTATTTACAATGATATTGCGCACCCCTGCGTTTTCCCTAGCACTGGTGCTAAATTCAGCTGCCTAGCGCCAACGCGGGCACCCTTATTGTGCAAGGGTGCCTGCATTGAGGGAATGATTGTTTATGTGCAGGAAGGTGTCCCTTCCTGCACATAAACAATAACTAATGGTGATTTGTAACTCCTATGTGTGCTGCATTGTGCAGCACACATAGAAGTTGCAAATCATCCTTTAATGATTGTTTATGTGCAGGAAGGAACACCTTCCTGCACATAAACAATCATTCATAGCGATTTTCTGTTTCTATGTGTGCTGCACAATGCAGCACACATAGAAACAGCAAAAACGAGGAGAAATTAATAATTTCATCAAAAGCAATGGGTGTTGCGGCGGAACACCCACCACAACAGCCGTTGCCCGCCCCTTTCACGCTAAGTGCTGCGTGAAAGGGGGCCTTATTCACAAGGCGGCGTTAAGCCACGTTAAGTGGCTTAACGCCGCCTTGTAAATAAGGTGAAGGGTTTATCGCCACAGGAATGTCATAAAAAGTGATGTCCCTGTGGTGATAAACTCTTGTAAATATGCTCCTGTGTGTGCTGAACTCTCCATCTGAGACAATGCGGTGGTCTGGAGGTCATGAGTTCGAATCTGGAGATGACAGACTCAGGGCCTCATTTAGAAGGCCCCTGTGCCACCGGAGTGTCATTTTTTGCGACCTTCTGTGGTCGCTGTGTCCTGCTCCATATTTACAAGGCAGCGCTGAGCCACTTGGCATGGCTTAACACGGCCTTGTAAATATCGTTCCCTTCGATGCAGTTTTCTGCATTAAAGGCTCGTGCAATGGGTGTTGCTGTGGGCGGTCCCGGCAACACCCATCGCTTTTTGACAGAATACAGATTTACAAGAAATTGTAAATCTGAGGCAGCGCCAAAAGCTTACGCCTCCCCAGGGGTGCGCAACGAGGAGAAATACTTTTATTTCTCCTCGCTTTTTGCTCTTTCAAACACCATTCCTGCACTTAGACAATGATGCAGCTCAGCGCAGCAAAATTGCTTGTGGCACCGCGCTGCGCCATTGTCTTGTAAATATGCCCCTCAGTCTTTTTACAGTGAGTGCCATCAATTGGGTAATAGTGATATATATTACTTACAAAGTGCAAACGTGTGGCATTGCTCTGCAAAAAAAAAAAAGCATGTATGGTTGTGGCCTTTATTTTCCTGTTTGCTGCTCCCAGGGGCGTGTCTTGGAATCATTGATTTTTACTTCCTGATCTAGGTAAATAGTCTGAGTATTCCTGAAGGGACATTGTGTAAAGTCAACTCTAAAGCTTGCATGCGTAACATGCAGACTTAATACAAGAATGTCTTTGATGTTTTAAACAATTTCAGTTTCAAATATTTAATAATCCGACTGGGCAAGGACTTCAAACAGTAATGCAGTTTGCTTCTTCGCCGGGTTCCAAGCTAAATCTATCAGTATAAGGCCTGACTTTTCCTGCCTGTTATTATATGAGCTAAAAAGTTCAAAATGCATCCTTGATTTGATTGTGCCTCCTTAGCAAAACCAACAAGTACTGTGAAAGTGCCATTGTCCTGTAAAAGCGCCAAAAGAACCCAAGAGATGGAGCAGATCCTCTTTCTCTCTCTCTTGTCCAGGTATGAAAGGCGTCAGTGAGGTGCTGGGGGCGTCTGGTATGGGGAGCAGCACATGTGACGTGAGAACCCGCACCACTCCTTATGCTGTCAGCATCTGTATGGTGCCCAGCTACAATTTGGAAGGTCCTGTAGTTCTGAGACTGTCATCGACAGGAGTCAATGTGGTCTGTTGTCCCCGTGGCACCTTAGTGACTATTGTTCTGCCCGGTGAACGACTATTTTCTTTTGTTGCAGTTTTTGATAGGTCGAACCTGGCCCCAGAGCCACACCACAACCAGTTTATGTTACACATTCACATTTTCTTTTTTTTAAGGATTTAAACATGGTTCCCCGTGTCGAAAGTCTCCTCCCACATCTTAGTGCCATTATTGGCAACATCCCCACCCACAGTCTGAGCATGCATGAATAAATAAATACACAAGACAACTTTTGTTATGGGAAAATATTGCTGCAGGTTTATTCCATACAAAAGTATGCAATATGGTGGGTTATCTTACGGGCGATCCAAGGGCAGGCAGCTGTACCAACCTATGCTGCCCCGCCCGCCTGATGAGCCAGCACTGTGGGAAACCCAATCAGTGCTACACCTTGTGTGATCCTCCTCCGGATCACGTGACACATTGGTCCCTTATTACTCACGCCCCTTTCAGGGCGGAGCGTAGCAGGGCAAACCCCCGGTTGGTCAGGCCCCCAACCGCCCGAAGGACTAACGGGGCGCCGTCGCGGTTTTCCAGGAACCTGCCCTGAGGCTCCTGGTCTTTGGCTCTGGCACCCCTATTGTGCCGCGCAGAGGTACCCTTACTGTACCCGTCTGCCGCAGAGGTACCCTTACTGTACCAGTCTGCTTCCAGATCGCCCTGTAACTCCGCCACAGCTCTGGAGGCGGCCACCGTCGCAGCCAGGGCCCCCCCAAAACAGCTCATTTCTCACCTGTAACCTGCTTTCTAGGGCCTCCTGTATGTCCAGTGAAACGTGTCCATGCTGTGACAAATGCACCCCATGGTACGCCTGGATGGCCAGTGTCCTCAAGACAGCTGTCTTCTCACTTGCCACCTCTCCTTTCCAGGGCCCCCTGCAAGGCCAAGGGAACAAATCCATACCCAATGGTGACAATAAACACCATGTTTCAAAGTAGCCCTTGACCTTAGCCTCAATCAGCTCGTGTCTGATGAAGCCCAGACCCCTCTGGTCTGCGAACTTACGCCCTGAACAGTTCACTCTTACAGGGCTGTTCAATGGCCTCCTTTGGCTTAGCCCGTGCCACACTCTGCGGTGAATAATCTCAAGCCACCAGAGCTCACATTGAACCATGTCTATGCTGATCTCACCTAAGTCAGCCTTCATTGCTTGCAAGAATGCCCCCTTACCCACGGCAGTGAGGTCATTGCCTCCTAAATGGATCACCAAGATGTTAAGGAGACCTCCCCACCCAACCAGTCTCTGCTCCAATTTGTTCAGAGCTGCTCCATCTCATTCCGGGGACCCCATCCAGACAAACTGCGTCTGGGCAAACCGCTTGGAGCAATGTATCCTACTCCGGGAAGAGCAACTGCCTCACACTACCTGTAGGAATGTGATGGCCTCCCAAAAGGGGACTCTACTCTTACCATGGCTATTACCCTTGAGGCTAATGTAGGCTCCCACCTCCTGCAACCTGTAGTTGCAATCCTCCAGTATTTTTTGTGCTTTAACACCCTCTTCCCCAATTTGTGGGACAGCATCGCCCTTGTTAGATGACCGCTTCAACAACCAGCCTATCTACTAGGGCTACCAGGGCAGAGCATATAGTGCTTAACTGAATCAACGCAAAAACTGCCCTAGGGCAGGGAACCCCTACTCTGTTGCAGTTGCCCAGACATATGCACCGGGCCCTTTGGCTTGCTTTAACTAAAGCTCGATCCCGTGGCCCTTGGAGCTCAATCCAGCTATAGACCTAGTTCACCTTGGTATCCCTGGAATGATTGCCCTCCACAAATTCAAGTCCACATTCAGCTTCCCTTCTAGTCACCTTAAATTACAGGATGGGACATACAAACCCCACAAGACCAGGGGGTTCATGTGTATGTTACCAATGATACTGTCAGAATCTAAGGTTCCCAGTTTCAAGTATTGCTGCAGCCCCCTATTGTGGGTCTGCCGAGACCACACTGCCTCACAGCACGTTACCTTGCTACCCCATGCAGCTCACTTAATGCCCTAGTGGGTCCCTGAAAACACCTGACAGGTGAACTATCTGATGAACCAGGAATAAGTGATAATAGCAAGTGAGTCCTCCTGTACTTGCCATGAATCCCTCCTGTCTTATAGAAATCCCGCCTGTTCAGCTCCTTCTGGGGGACTTCCCTTTGCTTAACTGCTAGCACCGTGTGCAGTCGCGACATTGATGGGTAACATCCCAGTTTGCGGTTTTTTCTGACCCTGGATGCTCAACCCACAAAAGTGTCGGAATCCCAGATTCCCAGTTTCATGTTACCTGCAGTACACCTTCAGTGAACCGCTGGGAAATGCCACAAACCACATTGGTCATGAGAACCTTAAGAAGTACCCCATTTTCACCTGGCCGTACTTCTAAATGAGACTAGCTCCACACAGCTGTAAGGCCAGAGACACACATTAAACCTATTTACTGTTTTTTGCCACTTGGCACTGTTCTGGTTGAAACTGTTTTTATGAAGCGCGCATGCCCCCAGGGCATGATGTCGCTGAATAACCGATGCATGTTATCCACTTGCTGATATTATGTATCGCTAACTGCCCTACTTGGATTGACGGAATGCTGGATGCTTACTAAGGACTGTAGACTTGCTGCCCCCAACCCAGTTTGACCCCAAAACTTTGGGACAACCTTGGTAACCATGCCCTTCATGGTACAACTACCCAAGCGTTGACTATTGACGTATTTGGGACACAGGTCGCAGAAGATGCCCCTTCAAGTTCTAGCACATGGAAGGATAACCCAGGGGGGCAGATAAGTCTGTGGGAACCGGAGGTGAACAATATGTGCAAGTGACTGTCCTTGTCTGAATATTGGGAATGCCAACTGCTCTAAAATACTTTGTCGTCATTTGAGCTCTGACACCGTGTTTACCAAACATTTTTGTACCACAGTCCCTTGTTGGATGACAAATACCACACCTGCCTGCTGCCCTGGCTAAGGCACGGATGAATAGGTCTTAACTGAGGCGACCTGTTACCTGCCCTTATTTGAAGTGGGCACATTTTAGCTGGATCAACCAGACATAGCAGACGCGACGAGATTGCGAGCCCCACTCAACTAAAATTAAACCTAGTCCATCAGGGGCCTAGGCCGTGCCTTTGCCCTCTGGGTGTGACCTGGACTGCCAAGACAGGACGTACACCTACAACACGCCAGCACCATTGGCTTAACAATGCTTGTTGGATGTATACGATAACTGAAGCCACAATTCTGGCTTGCTGCGTAGCATATGGTAAATGCTTCTATTCTGAACTGGTGGGACTGTCACCCTTACGTGGTGAACATTGCAATAAATGTCTCCCTTCAACGCATAGCAAGCTCAACCGCAAATGGGACCATTCCCTGATCAACACCACCAATCAGCTGACATCAACCCTCCCCCTGTAAAACAGGTAAAATGTGTGTAAAACCCAGCCATAGCCAGACAAAACCATTCAAAGCTGTTTATCTGGGGCATTGTAGAGACGTATCAGATACTAGACAACCCGTCCCTTCTCTCTGAAACTCGAGAATGATTAACAGAATGCCAAGTGACTTAAGAGGCATATCAACTGTAACAGCTCCACGCAGTGCAAAGGCTCTTGCTATAAGAGGGAACCTCAAGTCCGGTGCTTTCTTTAGCTGCCTTCGCATAATCTACAGTCATGTGACCTTGGCTTGACTCGCTATCATTAACAGAATGCCTAAGTGACTTGGTCAGCAGACAAAAACACCCCCTGAACAAAACAGAAGCACTGCTTCCTCCAGATTGACTGTGTCCACCTCTGTAGGTGGTATGAAAACTGGGGTCTCTCAAAAAGGGGGGTGGGTGATTTGATGAAGGGCGTGGATTAAACATCCAAGCTGGACCTCTTTGCTCAGCATGGAGTGCTGCATAGTTCTGTCTCTTCTACCCTTGTGTCCAGATATATAATCAACCGTAACATGACCCCTACAGCAAGCCAGGACCCTTGACTTTCAATGGGTAATAGTTGCATAAGGTAAATAAGCAACCACTTATGGCTTTGTTGTAAGAATATGGACCATGACCTGTGCGAGGGTCAGTAGACAACACTGGCCCGCTAAACTACCAGAGTGAACGCACCATGCGCACAAGAGGGCCCTATGTTAAACACAGATGCAGCAGAACCCGGCCAGTTATAAAAGACACCAGCAGCGCAAAAGAAGCCATGGTTAAGCTTCTGGAGTGCTGCTCCAACCAGATGCATCCCAAGTGTTGGGTGCAAAACCGAACATGAGACCATAATGAACAGTACAGATTAAGTGAATGAATCGTGCCTGACCATTGCCCGCGAGAACGGTGCCAGTCATCAGTGCCTCACAGGCAGAGCTGCCGACCCGCAGTGCACCCAGTTCTGGGGCCGGGATAATGAAGCAGCCCGGAGCCCCCGCCAAACACTGGGAGCAACGGACCCCACCGCGCTCTGCACTCACAACCACAGACGCCCGACGCCAGTGGTTTCGTAAACATCTTGCCCCACTCTTGGTCTCATACCATAAACATCCCTGCACGTTGTCGTGTGTCCTAAAATTGCAAGTATCTTTGTATATTGTCAAAGCATTGTCAAATCTTAGTGATCCCTGCCATTGATAATTCTGTGTAAAGACAAGGCCTATGGGCGCCCGTCTCAAACACCATAACGCAGTGCACCCCGCCGAGGCGGCCCCACTCACAGATTAACAAGTCAGTCAATGCCCCCGCAATGGGGGATTCTCAAAGGGGGAGGGATAAGATCGTGCCCTGCTCTGGAACACGAGCAATGGCTGGTCTCTCTCGGTGTCTGGCCACTGTAATTAAGGTTGTGGCTTACACCCGTAGGCTAAGAGTCTGTGCTTAGACTAGTGTCCTGCCCCACTTGTATAAGGCCGATTCTTTCATTGCATCTGGGGTGTGCAATAGCAAGTAACATCAGTCCTCCCCAAGACAGTCCTGTTGGCTTTGTCGTTTGTTGCATAAGATAATAAGCAGCGCTCTAGATGGGCCGAAATCCTGACTCCGCTAGCGCAGGCCAGGTCTGGGACAGGAGCACTATGGGGGAAAACATGAAAACAGCTGGCTACAGGGTGAACTCTAATGAAAGGCCAGGATAATTGTAACCCGAATTGGGGGAAGTTAAAAACCAGCATGCTATGAGAATATCTGGAGAAAAGGAGGCCAAAACAGGGGTATGGGCCCCTAAGCTGTACGATCTATCTTGGGGGCCCAGGCACCCGACACCGGCCGCGCCTGAGCTAGCCACCCCCGTCCCTAGCTGCCAGGTTTCTGATAGCTATGTGTAGCATTCTCATAATTGCAGCAACTATAAATGGCCTTTCAAAGACTGAGAGACACTGTCTAGCGAGCGAATCAAACAAAGGCGAAGGGGGAACATATCAGTACTTACACCCATAGCAACGAAATTCTGATAAGACCAGGTTTGAGGCTGCTATTTGTGAAACATTTCCAAGTTTGGAGTGTGCTTATGTGTTATTATACCTATATAGAGAAATGAAATTAAAATCGGCGGCAAATTGCTCCTATAGTGGCAATCCTATAAGAATAGTGCTCAGATTAAAGTTGTGCCGTTCTTTCCTACATAGACTACTTCCGCATTCCTGCCACTTGGAAGAGACCACAACTTCTCAAATTCAGTGAGTAGTCAGTGGGCCACCCTCTAACTATCAAATTGCACCTCGGAAACACTTACTGTGAACAGCAGTGATTGGCAATGGACATTTACAACCGATAAATTGCCTCTGTTTCATGTGCTCCTCATGCCATGATTTATTTTAAAGACGGTAAACCGACATTAAATTACCACGTCGTGCCCCTGTGAGGAACTGTGGGGGCTTCGGTCAAATCCATGTACTTGTAGAAGGACCCATGCCGCCCATGTGCCTCCGAGTACAGGGCTTGGAGACACCCCCGGCCTTAAAACCATGTGTAAGGAACAGGGAGATTTAAAGTCAGGCTAACCCCAATATTACGAAGAAAGATCCAACACAACTGTGCCCAAAAACAACCATCCCGCATCAAACAGACACGACGGAAAGACAGCAGGAACCTCGCACTCCATGCCTACGCCTGCAGATTAACAACACAAGTAAAAATCAATGGCCTGAACGGGGGCATAGAGATAGTTACTTTGACAGCCTTTATTTTTGCGGTTTTATACAGCGCTTTGCATGACCGCCTTACAGACGGAAACAATCAGTTTTAGGTACAGAGAGGTTACGAGAAGTCCAAGCCTCCCACCAGACTCGAACCCGGTTCTCCAGCTCCCCAGCATGCCGCCCTAGTTGTTAGGCCAAACAAACGAGCAGTGGCAGAGCAGCAGTTTACATTCCTCAAATCAGCTGTATATATATTCCAGTTAGAAAGTGAACTAACTCTAATCCCAACGAACTAGGCTCTGGGTGAAGTTCACGCTCCACTGACCCAGCTCGCAAAACCCCAACTCAATCTCACGGAAATGGGCCCTGGGTGACCTGCACAAGCTAAGCATGGCGCAGACCGGGCCAAATAGAAATTCGCTCCACCCGCCAGCAGTCCTGCCATACCCCTGGGACCATCCATTGGAACAGCGAAGTTTTCCCGACGCAGAAGACCATCAATCCCTCTGCCCCAAATGACAAGAAAACAGGAACCATTAACCATCACGGGGCGCAGGGCAGGAGCTTAGCGCACCCGAGCCCACACAACCCTACGCTGATTTAACCTTCCGAAAATTGGAGCACCAATAATTTAAAAGCGTAGAGCACACGAAGCCTCCCCGGGGGCAAAGCACGCATCCAACCACTCCCAGAACCGAGAAGCATATAACATTCAACGGCAAGGAGTACTGCCCTACAGAGACCTGCTCTTAAGTGTCCGCCTCCCGTTCTCAGCTCACACCAAGCTTCGCTACCATCAACTGCTGTATCCCGGTTGATGCGCGTGAGCTCACCAAGGGGTAGATCACCCTAACATAGTAGTGCAAGCTGAGCAATCGGCGCGAGGCGGGCAGGGTCCGAGCTGCCTGGAGTTTTGCCTCATGCACCCATCGAGCCTTTAGGACTCCCTCAACACCACTGTAGAAAACCCTCGGCAGCAGCGCGCGTAGTGCGCCAAGCTCTTTTAAGCGGCACAGTCAAGGGGGGGAGTGAACCACGAGGACGGATACTGCCCCTATTAACTGCTCAGTTTAAAGTGGTAACCAGGGCAGTACCGGGATGTCTACAGCCGATTCTAATACCCGGATGCCGCTCTGTGATCCCCCATACAACGCGGGGCCAGGCGTGCCCCAAAGCCGGACCAGTAGGCTTCCCAATTCACCCCGCGATGTAAAACAATGTACCAGGCCCCAGTGCACTTAATGCAGCAAGGCTTTAAGGCAGTGGCATACCAGAAGCATCCTAGATAATTAAAGGTGGGTTACACTCAGGGGTCTAAACATTCCCCAAAACGCACCGGAGCGACCAGGGCAGATAAGAACCCCTGTGCCTGTAATGGCGCAAGCGAATACCCCAGGGCTCGCCGCATGACCCGCGAAAATGTGACCCACCAGTCCCTCGCAGTCTCGAGGCCCAGAACTGCTCTACGGAAGTTATAGGAGTCCTCCTCTCTCATGCACCACTCGGCAATGGCCCCTCCTGGCCCGCACTCACCGCAAACAAAACTGGACCCGAACCCGACGATGACAATACCGGCGGTACTGGACAGCGTGTCCAGCGGGGTACAGAGACGGCGTGTCTGGCGCAAAGAGGACGCCGGAGAGGCGGGGGGAGGTATAAGTACCCTCCCCCGACCTCTGTGCGCCGGAAGTGACGCGCCTAGGCGAAGGACTCCTACCCTGAGTCCAACCACTAGACTAGGAGGGGTGGCGTTTGTGCCCAAATGGCACTAAAGGGCCGCCCTTTTAGGTGGCCCCCTGCGGGGGCCGCGGGCAGCCGCATTTCCTCAACTATCTCACCAAACGCTGTTCAGAAGGCCACCTGCGGGCTCCCAATCTCCTGCGTCTCCGCCTTGTCCTTGAGCTGTGTGCTCAAACCGTCCCTTAGTGCCGCACACACTCGCCAGAGGTAGAGGGTTAGTAATGTCAGAAAGGGTGGAAGACACAATTAAAGGAAACCCACTATGAGAGGGAGGAAAGAAGGGCCGGCCATCCGCCCCTGTCTCCTGGCGTTCACCCACCTCTTGAAATACGCATTCATCCACTGACTTTTTGTAGATGCCAGTACAGTTCACACTCAGACCAAACAAGCTGATGAGGATGTAAAGCATCAGAACTAAACATATACTTAAACGCGGTAGATGTAGAGCGAAGAAAAATAATGTTTCCAATTATTTAGTTATTATTGCGTTTTTGCCCGAATTGTTTTTTAAACATCTGCATAGGAAATAGATTCAGACGAAGGCAAGAAATAGTAGAAGACAAAGTAGCAGTATAAACTGCAGGGGCGGCTCCTCCATTGGAGCGGAGGAGCGTCACCCCACTTAAGTGCCCCCCAAAGCCCCAGAGATGAAAAATAAAATGGTAATTCATTACCATTTTATTTTTCATCAGCCCGTCCTGAACCGAGCGTCAGGACGGGGTGGGCCTGCTGAGTGAGAGCAGGGAGAAGCGGTGGGCAGAGGGCTGCCTTTACACTCTTTACAATGCGTATGTCTCTTTGGCCGGCCGTTTTGCGACGGCCAGCCAGACATGCACACTTTAAACCTCTCAACCCAGCAGTCTTAAGACAGCTAGGCTGAGAGCACGTGCAGGCCTCCAGTGCACTGGGGAGTTCTGAGAGAGACCGCTCCCTCCAATCAGGGAGCTGCTCACATGCTGGTTAACAGCATGTGAGCAGGCCAGGATTGGTCGAGGCAGTTTGCTGGAGCCTGCACTGCAGTCTCAGCAGTAGAGGTCCGGAGTGAGGAGGACGTCGTCCGTCACCATCCGGTATGTGTTTTCTTTTTTATTTCTTTTTTATTGTGTTTGCCCACGCGCGTACCCAACCATTTGCCTGCACCCCCCAGTAGATGCCAGCCACCACTGAAAGAGAGAAGAGTAAAGGACCGAGGACAGACCCCTAAATAACACCATAATTAACAGTAAAACAGTGAATCAAAACTACCCTAAATATCCAGAGTTGGTTCTGGATACCAAGGTACAAAAATGTCAAATGTATTTTAAAAGTAGGTCATAAATCATCACAGTAAATAAAATACAAGAAGAGAGTGCTTAAGAATAGAGTGGCACATGTGCCTAAAGCTGCTGAAAGATCTAAGAGAATAAAAATAGAAGACAGTTTGTTATGACCAGCGTCTTGAAAAGATTGGTAGCTGTAAACAAAACAGTCTCAGAGATTAATCTGGATGAAAGCCCGATTGACGAGGAGAGATAAGAATAGGATAAATTACTTTATTGTTCAGCTATTTAAAACCATTAGTGGGATAAATGACTTTATTGTTCAGCTATTTAAAACCATTACCATCAAAAACTAAATAAAACTAAGCCCAAACCACAGCAGCAGAAGGAGTGTAAAGAAACTACAATAATTGTTGGTCACAGGTCTCGAGCAACATCAGCTTACACAGAATTTCTATTAGCTTGTTACACCCAGGGCAGCACAATTGCTATTAAAAACATTATCAAAGAACTACACCAAATAGCCAAACTATATTACGATTTCTTTCCCCCAGTGCATGTAATACTGCAACATTTGTTTGTATTAAGTACTTTTTTTACCCATATTCTCAAGTGAATAAATTTAGGATAAATGCAGAGAATAGGTAATACTGTTTACAGATCAGTGTTACAAATTCAAAAATTCACTATCCTATTTTTAGGTCTCGGCCTGCACCAGCGCTTGCGCTGGTCTGGCCGAGAGTTTTAGTAAGTGGGTTTTGGAAGTGCAAACACTGGCTTTCGGCTGGCGACCAGCTTGAGTTCACGATGGCGTGCACGCGCAGCTGGCATCTGGGTTTCCTATCTCTTCCTCATTTCCTCGTCATGGCTCATTAACTCTCTGGACTCTGATGTTTCAATCGCAGCAGCAGCTCACATTACCAACTGAGGGCCCTGGACTACAGTCACATGAAAAACAACAGCGATTAGCATTGAAATGCAAGCTTTTTTTTGTCTATTTAGAAATATTGCTTCGGTGGGTTGATTATTTCACCTTATATCGCTATTTGTTTTATATTGGGAGTCACAGCCTAATTACCAGTATTTTTGTCTCTCACTGTTTTTTTTTTTATATTTATTCGCGCAAAGCACAAAGCTATATTTAAGGTTACTTTTTCGCGTCACTTCTTCACTCTATTTAAACTCCACACCCCCACTCTTATTGTCTCTCTCCTTCTCTCTCTCTCTCCTCTCTAATTCTCTCTCTACTTAATTAACTCTCCCCTCTCTATCTTTTTTAGCCTTTCATTCTCTCTCACCCCTTTATCTGTTTCTCTTTCAAACTCCTTCATTCACTCTCTCTCCCCTTCTTTCTCTCTCTCTATCCCGCTCCACTCTTTATTCTATGTACACCCTTTCTCTCTCTTTCTCTCTCACCACCCTCTCTAATTGGGCATTATATCTTCACTCTATCTCTCACTCGGCAACACCACAGCATCACTCAGCGCAACCACAGCATCAATCAGAGCCAGCACAGCATCAATCAGAGCCAGCACAGCATCACTCAGCACCAACACAACATCTCTCAACGCCATCACAGCATCACTCAACGCCATCACAGCATCACTCAGTGCAACCACAGCATCACTCAGTGCAAACACAGCATCACTCAGCACAACCACAGCATTACTCAGCGCAACCACAGCATCACTTAGCGCCACAACAGCATCACTCAGCGCCACCACAACATCACTCCGCGCCACCACAGCATCACTCAGCACCACCATAGCTTTACTCAGCGACACCACATCATCACTCAGGGCCAACACTGCATCACTCAGCACCACCACAGGATGACTCAGCACCACCACAGGATGACTCAGCACCACCACAGTATGACTCAGCACCACCACAGCATCGCTCAGCACCACCACAGCATCGCTCAGCACCACCACAGCATCACTCAGCGCCACCACAGCATCACTCAGCGTCACCACAGCATCACTCAGCGCCACCACAGCATCACTCAGCGCCACCACAGCATCACTCAGCGCCACCACAGCATCACTCAGCGCCACCACAGCATCACTCAGCGCCACCACAGCATCACTCAGGGCCACCACAGCATCACTCAGCACCAACACAACATCTCTCAACGGCATCACAGCATCACTCAGCGCCACCACAGCATCACTCAGCGTCACCACAGCATCACTCAGCGCCACCACAGCATCACTCAGTGCCACCACAGCATCACTCAGCGCCACCACAGCATCACTCAGGGCCACCACAGCATCACTCAGCGTCGCCACAGCATCACTCAGCGCCGCCACAGCATCACTCAGCGCCAATACAATATCACTCAGCACCACCACAGCATCACTCAGCGCCAAGACAATATCACTCAGCACCACCACAGCATCACTCAGCACCACAGCAGTATCACTCAGCAACACTGAGTATCATTCAGCATCACCTCAGCATCGTCTCCGCAACAGTCACCACCACCACCACTACCACCTCAGCATCACTCAGCACCACCTCAGCCTGCTCTCGGAATCTGGCATCTGTTGATTCTCCCCTAGCGTCTAGCCGCTGCTAGTGTTATAATACAGGTACTAGTTCCCAACCTTCACCCTCCGATTGTTTATGCCCCCTCAAAAAAAAAGCTTTAACAAACAACCATTGCAATAGGCAGAAACAAGTTGCCAGCATTGCAAGAACAAAAGAAAACTGAGGACATTTTTTATTGTAAATACTTTTTTAATATGGTCGTTCAGTTTTACATAATGCCTTCTTGGTCATATATAAAGTAACAAAAATGCTTCTGACACTTTTTTATTATAACTTTTCAGCATGCCGCACAGCAGCCACACTTCTCTACAGCACAGCTTGAAGACATTGGCAAAGTCAATAGCTCTGGCTAAACACTTATAAGGCCCCAAAGGCGAGACCTATTGGCTATGCCAATGCTTGTTATACATACCAACTGGATCTAAATTTATAAAGATCTAATAGGACAAAACGTATTTACAAATACTTATGAGAAACATACAATAAGCGGAGACACTGACAATACCATCACAAACACTAAAAAACAATACAATACCAAAATGAAGTACACTGTCTTATAATTCTTAAGTCTGCTAGCCAGCAAGAGGTAAGAAGACAGCTAAGACAAAGAAATATTTTTTAAAATTTTACATAGTTAACAGAGCAAAGAGAAGGAGGTTGTAATTAAACAAATCATTAGGATCGAGTGAAGGTTTCTTAGGTGAAGGAAGAAAAGCAGTTTTTTATTGTAAGAAACAGAGAAAGAAAAACATTAAGGGGCCGATTCCGATCTCGCTCGGAAAGCCCTGTGGCCGACTCGCGCTCGTAGAGCTTTCCGAGCGACTCGTGCTCCTGGGCTCCGAGCGACTGAGTACGATGCGCTGCAGCGCTGACGGACTCGGGTCGCTCGGAGCCCCATTGAAGTCCATGGGAGCCTGGTGTACGTTGCGTACATAGGCTCCCAAAGACAATAAACGCACGTCTCGGACGAGGGCACCCCGTGTCGTGGGGATGCCTCGGTCCCGCCCGCACCGTGCATGCATGTGTACGGGGGATCCTTGGGCCCCCCCCCAGTGATCGAGTCCTAGTTGCCCGTGTTAAGGAGAGCCCGCTATGGACCCCTGAAGTCCGCTTCCCGGAGCTTTTTCAAGTCGGAGGCTCCGACTCGATCCAGCTGCTCGGCGCGCACATCGTACTTGGTCGTCCGGGAATCCGCACCGTTGCGCTGTGCGTATCGGCCATGGCGAAGTCGTCCGGAGGGGATTGCTGATGCGTACGAGCCGCTCGGAGCGTGAGGCGATTATCGCATCGTACTTGCTCGCTCGTTCAGCTGTACGAGTCGCATGGAAATCACGTGTACGACTCGGACTCGCTACTGACGGATGCCATCAGGAATGCTTCCGAGCGAGATCGGAATCGGCCCCTAAATAGAGAAAGAAAATTTCACTGGTATAGAGGGTAAAATGTCAGTAGGCAAACCTGTAGTGTTAGCTCTGGTCAGAGAGGCAGCACATCAGCCTCAGATGCAGGTAGACAGGCATTTGTTTAAGCCAGGGTTCTCCAAAGTTGGTCCTGGAGGGCTGGACCCATGCCAGATTTTTAAGATAACTACATTTATCTAAATGGGGAAGGCTAGGAGTAGAGGACTCATGGAAATAAGGAAGAAATATAAACTGAGTTTGGCATTTTAAGCACAGATTAAGAACATAAAGGGAAAGAAGCAAGAATGTCACTATTATTTGAGATGTTTTCATGTTTTCTAAATAACAAATGTTTCCTTAGTGTTCTAAAAACTTTTTTTATAAAAAAACTATTTGATTGCACTTTATATCAATCAATCAATCCATCTATCAATCAATCAATCAATCAAACACATGGCACTTCTATAGCGCAGTTTGTCACCCGTGAGGGTATCTAGGTGCTGGGCTGCGGGTTCAGTCGAAGAGCCGGGTCTTGAGTTTAATCCTGAAGTCTGTCAGCGAGGGTGATGTTCGGAGGTGGAGCGGGAGGGCTTTCCAGGACTTGGCGGCAGGGTGGGAGAAGGAGCGTCCTCCGGTGCGGCAGCGACAGATGCACAGTGTCTGTTTGAGGGTGAGGTGGGAGGAGCTGAGGTTTCTGGATGGTTGGTGGAGGTTCCGGCGGTGGTTCATGTATGCAGGTCCTTGGTCGTGGAGGGCTTTGAAGGTGTGGGTCAGTAGTTTGAAATGGCATTTTTTCTGGATGGGGAGCCAGTAGAGGTCTCTCAAGTGCTGGGTGATTTGGGTCCTTTTGGGCAGGTTGAGGATCAGTCTGGCTGCCGCATTCTGTATCGACTTGAGTCTTCTCATGAGTGTGCTGCAGTAGTCCAGGCAGCTGGTGATGAGGGCCTGTGACACTGTTTTACTGGTGCTGAAGGGGAGCAACTTTAAGATTCTGCAGAGCATGCTGAGAGTGTGGAAGCAGGCTGAGGAGATGGCGTTGACCTGTTGCTTCATGGAGAGTTTGCTGTTTAGGATGATGGCGAGGTTACGGGCGTGGTCTTTCGTTGTGGGGCTGGGTCTGAGTTCCGATGGCCACCAGGTGGTATTCCAGAGGGAGGTGTGGCTGCCGAAAATCAGCACTTCGGTTTTGTTCATGGTGAGCTTCAGGCAGTTGTCCTTCATTCAGACTGAGACATTCTTCGTGCAGTTGTGGAAGTTGGATTTCGTAGTGGCAAGGTCAGCTGAGAGCGAAAGGACGAGCTGGCTGTCATCAGCATAGGAAATTATGTTGCTGTCGTGGGTTCTGACGATGTCCGCTACTGGCGTCATGTAGATGTTGAAGAGGGTTAGACTAAGGGATGAACCTTGTGGGACTCTGCAGATGGTGCGCTTGGGTTGAGGTGAAGGTATGGGTGATCCCCGTGAGGAATGATGCCATTTCACAATTGAAGTCACTGTGGTAATCACATTTAGATCATGATACCACATATTACGTTATAGCGATTTTTGTTCTTTATACTTCTTTTATCCCTGAGGAAGTCGCTGGATAATACTCCTGACAATGCGACGAAACACGTGTTGGCTATGTCTAAAGGCTAAGAAGTCTATGTTTATGGCTATGAAGTAATACAACTGAACATAAGAACAATAAAGAACAAAAGACAAAGAAAATCACCACTTATATCTGTGTATATTCTGTATCGAAATTATTTTCGTGTGTTGGGGGATTTTACATCAGTCGCGGCTCCTGGAGGGAGTGCTGCGGGGCTAGGCGGGGGAGGGGAAGGGCGGGGGGTAGTAAACTCCGGCATACGGCCGACCGGAGTTAAGTACATAAATAAATAAATAAAACGAATGACATTGATCTCGCGCTGCAACGCCATTTGCATTTAATTCTGAATTGCGATTCGCTGAGCCTACGTAACATTCTTACTCACCTTATGCCGATGCTGTGGTTTTTGCTGTGTATTTCATTATAAAACGAGCTCCTTTTGGAGGTGAGCCATGAATCATTCCCTGATTTTTAAAGACCAGATCCTTGTCAGTCTGTTGCATGCTTAGGACTTAGAATAATCTTTCTGAGGGTTAACTCTATGTCAGACCTCCTGCTGCCTTTGACTGAGCCTTATGCTAATTCACTATTTCATCAGTTCAATACGATTTAGCAGGCCCAACACACTTTGTTCTACTCACCAATACCCCTTTCTGTATCATAAATAATGTTGGGAAAAGATAATACTTGTGTAAGTGTTGGGCCAAATACTCCTGCTAATAAGCTACATTTGAGCTTATAGAGTGTTATTTTCCTGAAGTGCCATCACTTTCCTATGTGTTAAATTGGTGGTAAAAATGATACTGGCATATTTTATGGCTATTAAACATTGGTTGTTTTTACATATTAGTCACAAAAACCATTTTTTTTTTTAAAGTCCATCTTTTTTTTTTACAAGATTCCCAGTAAGGTGGATTTTCTGTAAATCGCTTTGACAGTGAAAAAAGCAATACCTTACAGTATATTTTACATTAGTCCATCTATATTTATCCAACCCTTATTTCATCCCAAGGATATGTCGTGCTGTAGGTTTTTTGTGCTGTTGTTTTTCGACATCCAAGTTCAACCAACACATGTTTTGCCCCCCCTTGGCTGGCAAACTTGGGGCTTTCTCTTGCCTTAGGTAATCTTGATTCTTGCAGTTATTATATCTTATGTTGTCCATTGGTAGCCTTAGATTAGTGTGTCAATATAATTCAGGAGTTGTAAGTTCTTCATGATATCAGATATTAGTTTCTGGTGCAATGCCCGAGCTGTAGTTCCTAGTCTCTCCAATCCTTGGCTATCGGTCTTCGGAACAGCACCTCTATAAGAACTGGATAATTATTGATGGATTGATAAAACATGCATCCTATTTGATCTGTATTTTGCCCGCCTTAATGATGCAAAACTTTTAATAAACCTTCATGGTTTCTAACTTTTACTTTACTCGAGAAGGCTATTTGATTGGCTATGCTCCCTGCTTTATTGACTATTTTGATCCTGCCAGGGGCACTATTAATCCATATGCACCTCCTGCACCTATGCTTTATCTCATATTTTATCAGATATTAGAAGACAGCGTCAACACTAATTTTGAAAGTTAAACTCATTCACACAACATAAGGGACAACGGGAAGAATAATGTGGTAGAGAGAGTAAGCAATCAAATGTATAGAATAATCAGATCACGAACTTGGTCAGAAAAAGAGAATGGAAGAGCTTCTTTGGTAGCTTGCTGTTGAGAGACTTAGGAATCATGATCAGCTAGAAATCAGGAAAGATGCAGAGGTGTCCTAAACTGACAAAACAAAATAGAACATCAAAGTAAAGCGCAAAGGTAGTTCAAAACAGGACTGAGGAGGATTAGCAGAAGGTTTAAAGAAATTTAGAGGATCGAGAGATTTAGTAAATCAAAATGAGAATTTGAAAGAAGACTCAATGCATTTTCAAGAGAAGCAGCATCAAAATAGAAGACAGAGGTTCAAGTACAAAAAGCTATAGTAGTCAGATGACCTGGAGACATTTTACATAGATCACGTAGATGATGGTGGGGGTGGCAAACAACAAGTAAAATACATTGGAAAAGAGAATAAAAATGTAAGGGGGATATGAGTTGAGGGTCGACAGAGTAGATGAGAAGACAGAAGTAATGGAAGAGAGAAGAAGATAAGAGCAATAGTTATCAGGAACTGCAGACCATGAATTAAACCGTTTAACATGCAGGGTGATGCAAATAGGTGCTGCAAAACACATTAATTATCAGCATTATCAGAATACTACACATGATTATACTTCAGGCATTTGAAACATCTGAATTTTGCACAGAGCAACAAGTCCAGCCCGAACTGCCCCAAATATGGTAGAAGCAGACAGGCATTTCCCCTGTCACAGCCACCCTTTGTGATAACACTCGGATAAGGGTACCCGATAAGGCTGGAAGAATTAGGCCCTTATGAACCCCCTTATGCATGTGCAGCATGCACTCAATTTGCCAGTACATGACAGCCTGCAAAGCGATAGAGAAATACAGCAGGAGTTAGTGGGTTGTCCATAAAGAGGGCAGCAGGAAAGCCCAGGCCTACATGGCAGTGAAGTCAGAATGGTAAGGCCAGAAGGTGGGCGAGGTAGAATAAGCCCAAAACACCAGCAGCTTAAAAGTAACATTTCTCCAGAAGTGTACATGGTGGAGCAATGTCAAGAGAACCAAAAATGGACATCAGACCAATGTCTCTTGACTACACCACATCAGTCATGGTTTGGTAGAATGGTGATGTAATGCCTCCACATATAGAATTTTTTCCACAGAAGAGAATAGGGACAAAAACTAACACCTGGTACCCCCAGGGATGAACTACTTGTGGTGCTGGATTGAAATAGCAGTGACGCTGACTTGGAGGTATATGTATCCGAAAACAACGGTTCTAGCGGGAATACAATAAATCTATACTGGTAATTAAAAATGCACAATCGCGATCAATTAAGGTTAAGGATGTCAGAAAAAGAGAGCCTCGCAGACTTGGTGTTCATAATAATTCTTTTTTATCCAAATTTTTATAATTCAAAAACAATACATACACCGACCGAGAAGAACCACAATAGTGATTATATGTCCCAAGCACTCAATGTACCTGAGCAGGATCCTCCGCTGGATAGATAAAGGTAACAATACCAGGCAGACGACCAGAGCAGTTCTCATCCTATGTGGCATATTTCAAAAGCCTTATTCTCCTGCCGTGGCACTACCGGTCCCGCGACTTTATCTATCCAGCGGAGGATCCTGCTCAGGTACCACTACATTGAGTGGTGTTGATCCTGCCCACTATTGTGACTGAGCCACAATTGATTAATACCAGTTCACAGCCCTTCGTCTCTCACACGGGGTGCTCGACCGAGTCCCCGTGTGAGTATTAATTTCTTCTTTCTCATTTCACGGGTGTCTCACACTTTATGTGCCTCTCACGCGGCTGTAATACTACCATCAGATTGTCCCTTACCCCTTGGTCCTGAGGAGACCCCACATTGCAAGAGGGTCGAAACGTCGTCGACTCAATTGATAGCGAACCATTTGAAATAGCTCTGACTATTGTACACAGAGGCTATAATTATTATCAATTCATGTTGTGGTCGCTGTCTTTTTCAATAATTGTGGAAACCAAGTTCTGTATATATCACATGTCTGTTCACAATGTATTAGATGGTTTCATTTGCTTGGGACATATAATCACTATTGTGGTTCTTCTCGGTCGGTGTATGTATTGTTTTTGAATTATAAAAATTTGGATAAAAAAGAATTATTATGAACACCAAGTCTGCGAGGCTCTCTTTTTCTGACATCCTTAACCTTAATTGATCGCGATTGTGCATTTTTAATTACCAGTATAGATTTATTGTATTCCCGCTAGAACCGTTGTTTTCGGATACATATGACTTACCCTGGTTCCTAGTGAGTAGGGTCCCCCTTGTCCTCTTTTTCGCTGACTTGGAGGTAGGCATGCGGTCTTTTCTCCTCCTCCATTTCTAAGCAAGCGATGTGGTTTACTAGCTAAGTTATTTATCGTGGAACTAGGGTATTTGGCTTTAAATCTGGCTTACTCACTCAACTGCATCAAGATATTATCTGCAGAGCACATCACCTTTCTATCATTCAGAGTGCTCATATTGACCACACGACCACACGAGGCTATCAAATGCAATATAACAAAATGGATGTAAACAATTAATTGCTAGGGGAGGTGTATTCCAGATCTATCCGCTTGGTATTGTAATGTTTATCTCCTATGTGGGCTCGTTTTTGAGGGTCTGTTGTGATTTTAGGTAGATTTTTGAGCTGTATTAAAGGATGGTTTTTCTAAACGTTTTATGATGCAGGGTGAATATTTCATTGTTGTTCATTGTTGTACGTTTTAGCGTTTCATTAAAAATAAACATGGTAAATTAAATTTCAGGTGCACGTCTCTTGTGGTATTAATCCATACTACACTAGAAGCAGCCTGAAAGGCATATTGATTGTGTTAGACATCACGAAAGCGAGTAAATACATTTATTTCTTCTTCTACACGGTTGTTCCACAGTCCAGTGGCTTACAATTTCATGTATGAAAGCTGATTACACATAACCATTTAAACCTTCTCTCTCCCTGCTGCCTCTGTTTTTCTGCAGTTTGTTATACCAGTGTCTAGCATTCAATGTTGTGTCTGTGAGGGTTCTCGTTCCTTTATAGGTTTACTATCCCCTTGTCAAGCATTGGACCCGTTCAAAAATGGCGTCGCTCGGTAAACTCTACATAAAGTAAGTGGTACCCCAGCTTCAACCCAGGGAACAAGAGGACGAAAGGATTAGCAGGCAAAAACAAAAAGTGATTTATCTGGGCCTGTCTGAAAAAGTGAGACGTCACCAATAATTGCCCAATTAAATGAGTCAGAGACTCCTTTGTCAAGTGTATGCTTGGACGTAGAGGGCACAGTGGGGTGATGGGTAACATGAGAACAAAAGTATGTTTTATGGGCAGTCGCGTTTTAAAGAGTTTCTTCACATTATGTGAACAATATTTAACTAAATATGGGCTTGCGTTGAATTTTCTTATCTGGCTATTTTTACTTCAGCTGCGGAAGTCTCAGGCTAAACCTTGTGCTCACAGAATATGAGCTTGAGGGTTCATTTTTATTTAAATCAATGTTTCTGAAAGAAATTATCTTAAATCCTATATCATGTGCTTTGCACTAGAAAATGGCCGATATTACACGCATGGCGAGACACATGTGGCATGCCACTTCTTGGCTATACAGCTATTAAGAAACTATGAACTGAAATTACCAATCTATATCACAATAAAGAATTCCGAAGGAAAATGAAGCTGAAGAATTAAGTAAAGCAGCACGAATGTACCTGGGAGCGTGTACCATGGCCCCGAGCAGGCGCCTCTCCTCACCACCACATTCTGTTTCCAATGCATGTTTTTTATCCCTGAAATATTATCCCTGACTTTTGCGTTTCTCACGAAAGCTAAAGAATTTGGGAGGAACTTGGAGAGGGCAGAAGGATACAGCTTAATTGACTTAAGACACAGCAAGGGACTCTAGGGCCTAATGTAAAGTTTTAGGCTTGTGGGGCAGCAGGGCTGGCCAGCAGCCTATCGAGTTCACCCTGTACTGCACTGTGATTGCATTTATATAGCGCTTGCTACCCCTGATGAGGCGTGTAAGCGCTTTGAGGCATGTTCATGAACCTAGTTAGGCAAAGCTTTGCTTGAATATGGCCAGAGATCATTCACTGTTCGGAGCCTTCAGAAGAATGAGGGAGGTTTGGGGCTTGGATCCTTGCTCAGCTTTGGCCACTGCGTGTCTCGAATGAATATATCAAATGTGTGCAAGGTGCTTTGCAATGGTTTCAACATTCTGCTGACGTCACTGATGGCAGTACTGTACCAACTATTAATATGCCCATTATCATGAATGTACAGATGTAGGCAGTATATTTGCCCTTGAAGTGTTGCATGGATTCAGCTCATGGCAACATGTAAACTGGTGCGCCTAATGTTATTCCTCTGTTTTGTTTCTTAATACTTGTTGGTGAATCTTTAGCTACGTAAATGCCTATTAACAATGAGCAGTTCAGACACTTGCCACCAAATAGTGATGATTGATACAGTGCAGGTGGCAATGATTCATTCTATGGGGCAGCAAACACAGCATACCCTACATGCCCATACACAGCATTTTTTGAAGTCACCATGACAATGTGATGCTCCTCCAACATGTAAACCTCACCCCATTGACCGCCTACTTTGAAACTAAATAGACATGCCCTCCATTGCATATCAAACCAACCCATACATTAATTAGGCTCTGGCGTTTGGTAAACCCAATGCACATGGGAAGGAACATATAGACCAATCCCCAGTGGTTCAAGGCCAAACCAGTGGCAAGCGTAGGCTCTGTAGGAACCAGTCACATAATATAATATGACTCACTATAACTTAACACACAAAAGCATCTTATATCTTATATCTAAGGAACTTACACATACAGAATGCAGTTATTTATGTGGCCATACAATAGATTCAGGGACAGTCTCATTTGGCTGATGCCAGTGACATGTAAACTGCAACACTACGTCAAAGCCTGAACTGGTGTTGCCTGAAAATACGGGGGACATTATTTTACTCAAGGGCTGGTCGTAGGAGAAAAAGAGGAATTGAAACCTAGAAAGGTGTTTATTTACTGTTGCATGAACAAGCAGTACTGAAACCAGACGTGGCAACTGAAAAAACTAGCATTTATCAGTGATAGGTCACAGCACTGGAGGCCTTACAGATTTCTACTGTTATTGTTATTCCTCATTCAATTTCTCATTGCAGTTTTGCAGTGAAGTGCTGTTATCTCACTCTTGAAAAGTGTACAGGTGCAAGACAGAGGCGTAACAAAACCTCAAGGGGCCCCCTGCAAGGTGAGGTGAGTGAGGCCCCCACTTTTTTTTTTTTTTTTTGCAGATTTATATAGCGCGAACTCGACCCGAAGGTATTGGAGTGCTTTACATGAGCATCGGTTACGTTACACAAGGACACATTCATTTTTTTTTTTTGGTAGGCACAGGGAGATTAAGTGATTTTCCCAGAATCACAGGATGTGGACGCGACCCGAGGCACGAACCTTGGTTTCCCAGCTCCAAAGTCGGCAATCTAGCCGTCAGACCACATCCTCTCCCCATTATCCATTCCCTACCTGCCTTGCTGCTTCTGAGTGTTTTATTTGTCTGCAACTGGCTAGCCCATAGGGGCCCCCTTTGAGATGAACGTTGTTGCCTCCCCCAAACCGCGGGGGCCTCCATTATCCCTCTGGAGCATGTGTTTGTATGTGAGAAGGGATAAGCATCTTCTTCAAGTCGCTGGATCTGGCTCTTCTGCAGATCAGGACCCAGAAATTACTGACACTATTAGGCACACAAGGAGAGAGACACTTTAAGAAGAAACATTATACCGTATTATTAGAATAGCAAACCCTTGTTTTTAACCAAGTGGTGACAGGTCCCACAAGCTAACTTTTCACATACACTACAGAATCGCCTAAACTAGCAGTGCAAGTACAGCTATGATCAGACCATTCCTTGATCAAGTTCTGTCACGAAACATTTACTGTGGTCATCACTCCAGGATAAATGTCAACATGGCAGAAGTGCACATCTTAAGGAACAAATATACACAGCTTCCACAGTGCCTACATGGAGTATGTAGAAAAAAGGCTAACTTGTCAAATTTCGATCATTTGGTAGATGCTGTTTCAAATCAATAAACCCACAACACTAAACAGAATCCAACCAAACAGAAAAAATATCAATCAAAACAAGTGTACAAGAAAGCAATAATTTAAGTAACATGGAGCTTGCTAAATTTAAAAGGACAGGCCAAAACCTAAAGCTCCAATGGTGATGATTTAGTAGCATGAATAACAAGCATTGGCATAGCCAATAGGTCTCGCCTTTGGGACCTTATAAGTGTTTAGCCATGCAACAGTTAATGTTGTTGCACCAAGGATATTGTGCGGCATAACTAAATACTTATAAGGTCCCAAAAGCGAGACCTATTGGCTATGCTAATGCAGATACCCGCAGGAGAGACTACTGCTCTTTGCTAGTGTCAAGTGACAAGCGTGCGAGTGGATAAACATTTCTTGCATGAGGCAATGTGTCAGATCAACCAAGGTTTTGTGTTGCTAAACGCATCTTTGCATTATTCCAGAAGTGGTGCACGCCAAGGGAAATACAGTGTTTGATTGCGTAGCCTCTTCTTCGTCCTGCTAATGCCGGGGCCAGAATGTCTACAGGACTCAACTTGGGGAAGCAGTTGCGAAGTCCTTCCTGGCAAATTGTGAACAACGGTTTTATGTCATGCTTTTGCATCGAAGTTATGTCCTGGCTCCTAAGACACAACTACATCAACAAACTATTAATCAATTACAAAGCCACTTGACATAGCGTGAATGAGCTAAGAGGTTACTGCAGGAGGCAGTGAGAACAATCAAAGCAGGAGGCGGAAATGGGTGCCATTGAGTAGGAGAGGGCAGCCTCACCAGTTCAGCCTACGAAACGTGCACACATCACAAATCTGTCGCACTCCATCTCTCCTGTCTAAATTGTACTACTACGTCACATTTCAGCTGCCAGAGTAGCGTCAAAAACTGTAATAAAAGTGCTTCATGCTGCTGGCAGAGTTTGCACAGGCTGTGGTGCTTTCCCGGGAACCTCCAGCAGTAGGGAGCGTAGACACAGAGAAACAAGCCGTCAGAACGTAACAAAACCGGTATTAGGGTTGTAGTTCCCGGAAGCACAGTAACTATTTCAGACAGTGAGAGAAATAAAGTTAAAACATACATGCTACGTGAGTTTTTATTTGGAGGATGCGCATGCATTTTTAGGGACAAAAATTACAATTTCGCTGCAGCTTACTTTAAAGGATTAACGCGATGCCTTGCCACTAGAACTTTACGATGGACCAACTTTCCTTCAATTATTTACAATGTTCGTTTCAGACAGCAATTCATTGTTCCTGGAGCAATGCGGGGTGAAGGGGGTAACAGTGGGCGGGAGTAATAGGGGTTGGGAGGCTACTCATATGAACGTAGCTAATAGCGAGTAAAAACATGAGGAATAAAGTCAGGAAAGCTTTGTTTTCATCTCCAAGTAACTATCAGCTCGGTGGGTGAGGAAAAAATGAAAAGCTAGCAAAATTTAAAAACATGATATTGATCGGGGGAGGGCCAGTGTCACAGTTAGTAAATTAAAACAATTGCTACCCAGGCATTGTTTAACGACGCTGGCAATTTCACAAAACACTATGCTGCGTGAGCTACCAAACCACCCTCAAGTGTTCTTTTGAATGACTCAGAAGGCTTTCAGCAAAACTGTTGTTTCGCTTTCTTCAGAAGAGATTAGGCTCTGAAATAGACATCTAAAAGCAATATACAGCAAAACACATGAGAGTAACCAACACCAAACTTCCTTCAAATTATTTCAGCTGAACTCGTTTGTGTGCAATCTTGAAAGTAAAAAAAAAAGTGAAAGCGCGAGCTGGGAGCAGGGCCGTGGGCCAACAGGAGTACCAAGCATCGGAAAAGGGAAATACCAGAAGCATGCAAGGCAGCGAAGACAGGAGAGAAATGGAAAGGAAGTAATGCGGGAGCGAGGAGCGGCGCGCGCAGTTGCCATGGGCTGAAAGTTGAAAGACGCGCTCTGTGGTGGGGGAGGGGGAGGGAGTTGAAGCGCAAGCAAAACAGAGAGGCAGAGCGAGGCGCGCGCGCCTGGGAGATCGAGAGGAAAGCCAGATGGCGCCTCTGCTCGTACCTGTGCGCGTAACCGCACGCTCTATGCCACCCAAAAAGCTGTGGTCGGCTTTTTAAAGCCCACTCACTAAATGTCTCGCCAGAGCAGCGCATGCGCTGGCTCAGGCGAGACCTAAAAACAGTGTCTTGGCATCTCTCATGCCTGATCGAGTTTCTCTCAAGTGTGGTCAAAATCTGCGACTGTTTCTAATTTGCTTATCCGAAGCTGATATTGGGTGCTGTGGTCTAATTGTTTTTGAGGGAATATGTCTGAAGGGGCTGAGGTTCCACCTATAAATGACTCTGGAACACTCTCTGGCGGATGGACCGTTGGTTCCTGCTTGGCAGTGTAGAGGAAGAGATACTTTACGACAATTATCCACATAAGCATCTACGGGCCCAATAACTCATGACTCCAACGAATCACAGACCCCGAATTCTACTTTAGTCTATTTATTACAAGGCCAAAAATAGTTGGACATACAAGCACCTCAAAACGAGGTTGTAGAAATACATCAGAACTAATACAAAGCCAAATCTACGGACAAAGTTGACTCGATGAAGCATAAACAGAATGACAATCTCCAGAAACAGAACACAGGCAATAAGTGCTCCCACGTCTATGTCAGACTTCATCACAGGTTTGTAACTGAAAAACCCTACACTATCACTAAGGTGACTTCCCTACTTAGCATTTTCTCCCCAGACAAGTTAGGAAAAAGTAAAGGTGTCAGCGCATGAAGACTTTCTAAGAAGTACACTCGCGTTGTATGGGTCAAGTAGCATAAGCTACGGAGCTCGTTCTAAGATACTCCTCTTCTCCTAATGTCTCCCGATCTTCTCCTCTCTCCACCCTTGGGACACTGTCCCTAATTCAAATTTCGAAATCACAAAACACGCCCATTTAGGTCTCCTCATCGACCCGTCCCACTGGGCATCTCCTCATAGGTGAATTTCCACTCCACCTCTGCTCTCCCAGCTCCTGGCTCGATGACCTTGCTTCCCAGGCCTGCTCCAGCGAAGAAGAACACCGTCTCCCGATATCAACTTCTCATACACTGCTTCTCCAGCCTAACTCCTAGAACAAAAGTGTTATTCTAACTAACAATGATGAATTCACCACCTGCAACGGAAAATAGTGAGAAAGAACAAACGCAACATGCACATGAATTTCAAACCTACACGTTTAAACTCAGTGGAGAGCTACCAGGGTAAAATACATTTTCAGGCCCACAGACTTCGGCCAACATAAGAAAATGGCATACAAGCCTCATGAAACTGCACATGAATAAATGCTTGCTGAGCATTACTAAATCAATACATTACAAGAGCACATCAAAACGTAAATAATTGTAAGTGGCGTACACAATTCACTACACGTTAGGCCTTTGGCTAAACATGAACTGTTTACAATGCAAAATCTTTCACAACTTATGTAAATGCAACTTTTACACAACATTTCAGGTTATTACAGCACATCTCTACCACCATTAATTTAATACAACAAAGAATAAATGCAGGTGCAATCTTCTCGTGATTATAATGCACCCCTACAAATTAAAGAGTACGGCTGCGCTCTATCATGTCAAAGTAGTCATTTTGCCCTTTTTAAACCTATGCACAAAAGCAAAGCCGGCCCAAGGGGCCTCAATCAAGCATGTTCTCGCGCAAATAGATGTTTGCACCTAGTTTTGTATTCCGCACCAAGTGATGCCGTAGAAGTTAGGACCTCCCGTACTGTGTAAGCAATGACTAAAGGAGAGAAAAGCTGGGATTAATAGCACTAACCCGGAGCACCTGACCTTTGCTGCCAATATAAGAAACGATAGGCTCTTATGGTCTACAATTAATTCCATTAAAATGGTCTATGGCCGGGAAACTATGCTGTGTATCCACAGTACTGGCTGCTCATTTCAAGGTGATCTGTAGCTCACTCCCCCATGATAATCTATCGGGCCTTTTGTGAAACAGATTGGATTAGAGAGAGAAGCTTATTTTTGGACTAAATGAACTGCTTGATGCGTTGTCAAAAGTAAAGCTCATGGTCCCAATGGGTTGCACATTGATCTTTTGAAATGTAACCTAGATCTGTGGGCGCCATTTCTGCCCTGTGTTTTTAATATTCCTGTCACTTTCCAATTACCAAGCTCATGAGCCACTTCTGTTATAGTACTTATTTTTAAGAAGGGCAGTCAATCAGAGCTGAGGTGCTATTGGCCAATCTTCTTCATCAACAGCACTGCTAAAGTTCTGGGAAGAGTACCATATAGCAGTATATGGGACTGGACTAAGTTTAACAACATCATTGATTTATGTCTGTACAGGTTTAGGTCTAACCTAGGTACTCTGGAGCAGTGCTTAAATTTCATTTATGGACTTGCCATCAGCATTTGGCTATGTCAATTGTACAAACCGATGGTTGTCCCTTTTAGATCTGAAGCTGCAAGTGCCCTTGGTCCATTTCTTGCATGTGTTACAAGAGAATCTTACAGCTAAAGTTAGATTTGTCACTAATGGGTAGATGTCAGATTCCTTCCCAATACTGTGGGGTATACATCAGAGGTGTATTCTTGCCTGTCTTTTGTTTGTATTATACATGAATAACCTGAGTTTCCCCCTGAAAAAGGTTTGCATGTACGCCCCTATAGTTAACAAAAACCTATTCATTGGCACTATAAGCGGACGACGCAGTGTAATTGCACGTACCCCCAGGGACTTGCGTTGCCTAGTAAATAACTTCTTTTTTTAATCAGTTCTTTATTGGTTTGGATTGTACAGAACATATACGTATTGTAACAAGCATTGGTCATAGCAAACCTTCAAAATATGCATATGTACCTATAAAGTCTATATTATAAGTCATACGATTCATAACAAAACATATATGATGTTATCCACAGTAAGATCCTCATCATAGCACAAGATCCTCTACAGTAAGTACTAGTTATGTCTAGTCTCCCTGCTCATGCTTTCACGTTATGCAGGCCCCATAGATCATCCTAGCACATTTCAAGTAACGCTATTCCCCTTCCGTCCACTCCTTGACCCCCAGTTCTTGGAAGGAAAGTCATAGTGAAGAATGAAAAAGAACATGTCAACATAAGACCCTTCCATATAAATTTATTAATGATCCATGCCCCTTCTCCTTCATAGGCTTTTGCAACAAAGGAAACCTGTCTAAGTTCGGATTGACTATTTTGCTATACAGTCTCTCTTGTTATCTCAAATGGTCTGCCATAAACTTACCCCAACAAAGACTGAATTTGGCTAATTGGTTGTTTAAATGGTAGATCACCTGTTCATACATAACCGTATTATACATTTCCCGTATCAATAGCTGTACATCTGGACTATTTGGAGTTCTCCACAAGCGGGGATGCAAAACTTGGATACACCAAGGACGTTTGCAAACCACCGCGTCGTCTGGTGTGTAACTGCTGGGTAGTCTGTATCATCATGAAGAAGAGCTGCCTGACTTGTAAGGGGTCCCACTGGGCCCAGCTTTCTTTGGATGTACTTCCATACTTCCCTCCACTATCCTACCAAGGAGGGACAGTCCCACAGAATATGCACTATCACATGGTGTGTTTCACCTTCAGCATTTTGCTCTGTGTAATCAATCCGTATCATGGGGCCTCTTGGGGGTTCAGTGCCATCTGTGAATTATCTTAAAATAACTGAGTTTTAAGTGAGTTTCTCTTAGGGCTTTGTCATGACTAGTCAGTAAGTCTTTCCAGTCTGTGTCCGTGTAGTCAACGTGCAAGCGCTCAGTCAGCCATTCCTTTAGGGGTTGAGATTTAGGACTTGAGAATACATGATCATTAAGGATGCGATAGAGGCCCAACACCTCCCCATTAAATGTCCCCCGTCTAGTTAAGTATGTCAGGAGGGAGAAGCTTTCTATATTTCCAGAGGTATGTTCGTGCTACTTGTGTAAGCAGTGAAAGAGTCTCTGGAAATCCCCAAAAAGATGGGTAGGTAGGGGTACTCACCCCTTGCTTCACTAAAGGTTTTCATCCTGCTTTGATGCTTGAGCTGATCACTAGTGTAAATATCTTTAGCCATGAAGGTATTCCAGATAGGCTTCACTTTCCTAATGAAGATTTTGCAGTTACCCCAAATAGGGGCCCCCTTGCGAAGATTCAGGTCTTCTTTAATATTGTGTCCCCCCGTTGCCACGCATATGCCATAGTTCGGAGAACGGAGTTGGTGTGAGGTAGTGATTTAGCGTTTCCCATATTCTTCAGGTATAAGGGACCTCCATCCCTCCAAAGCATTCTCTGTAGTAGAACCCAGCGGGGTGTGGCGAGACTGGTATGTAACATATGCTATATTGGAGCCAAGTGATATGCAAGCCATTAGTCCTCTACATGAGGGAGCCGCATACCTCCACTCTCCCTTGCAACGAGAAATTGATCTAGTTTTCGTTGGGGCTTCCGACCCGCCCAGATGAAGGAATTCATCATGGTTGTAAATTCTTTATTCATGTTTGCAGTTTGTGGGCAGGCGTAAAGGCAACATTGCAAATATATAATTAATACAAGGCATGATGCCCATTTTATAGACATGCACTCTACCCTATAAGGACAGGTTAAGCAACGACCATTTTTGCTGGCCCAATTTGAGTGTATAAATCAGGGGATTTGGGTTGTTCTCAACCGTATTGGTGAGTCCAGAATTGACAAGGACACCCAGGTATTCCAGGTTAACCTGCTTACAATGGACAGAGTGTTCCATGATTGAAGCTATTGTTGTAGAGTGTGTTAGGGGTAATGCTTCACACTTGCTCCAGTTATTCTTATGACCCGAAAGAATTGAGAAGCTCAAGATGGTTTCTATAAGATGTGGAATCGATCATTTTGGGTCTGAAAGTGTGACCAATATATTGTCTGCATATAAAGAAATGTTTTTATTCTCTGCATTTAGTTTCAATACCTTCTATGTCACTTTTTTTGGATGGCTGTCACTAGTGGTTCCAACACTAGCACAAATAGCAGTGGGGACACTCGGCACCCCTCCCCCGTTCATCTGTGTATTTCAAAGTCCTTGGATGTAAATCCCTTGCAACCCACTACCAACGTGTAGTTGATGTATAACCACTCAAATTGTTGACTTGTCCCCGAGACTGAAGCGTCATAATATTCGGAACAGGTACAGCCACTCCACCCAGCCAAACGCTTTCTACACGTGTAACAAAAGCGCCACCTTTTCTCAAACATCGTCCGTCACAAGCCAAAGTATCTGGGATAGCATTCATAAGTGGGACACCGATGAACAGTGTGGTATGAAACCAACCTGATCCCGATGTATCAAGGCAGGAAGTATTTGCTTAAGGCAGTTGGTCAATACTGAAGCAACTATCTTCATATTTGTATTTATGAGGGAGATTGGCCGATAGCCAGTGCAATCTATAAGATCTTTACCTGGCTTTAGGGATAATGTATTCTTGGTCCAGTTCATGTCTTGCGGGGGGTTACCATCTTTTATTTCCTAAAATACTTTGCACAATAAGGGTAGACGAAGGTGTTTAATAAGTCGTAGTATTCTGTCAGAGAGACATCCAATCTTGGCATTTTGTGTTAAGGAAGAACCTTAATGACCCTTTCTATCTTGGCCTCAGTTATATGTTGATCAAGACCCCGCTGTTGATCAGCAGTCAGGCTCATTGTGGGATGTGTGGAGATGCTTGGCCCTGCCAGCCAGCCATTTAGAGCTGTTGATAAAATACTGGAAATGACTTTAGAATCTCCACGGGATGGGATTTCACCTGACCTGTCCTGTTTTTAATTGCCGGGATTGTCTGCTGGACCTCTTGCTTTCTCAGTTCAAGGGCCAACAGCCGCCCTGCTTTTTCCCCCCCACTAACAATGATGGTGGAGTATGTGAAATAAGGTTTTCTTAGTCTGAGAGTTAAAAAGTTGGTTTAATTCCTGTTTTGCATGGATTAGGTCATATAGGGAGGTCAGTGTGCGTGAGTGATTGTATTGGTCAATATACAATTTCATCTGAATTTAACTTGTCTCGCATTCCCTTTTTACGTAGGACTGAGTCCCTCATTGATTCCCCACCCTGTACGCTTGCTTTTCCTGCCACCTATACCATTTGCGCTGACATAACTGTAAATTCATTCTCCTGTAAATATGTGTGTAGCATGGCTGTGAGTCTGTTTGTGTGGGGGCTGTTGATAATAGGACATATTAAGCCGCTATTATCACTGCTGAGATGTGTATAAGCCCCAGGTGTAGTGTCATGTAAATCGTTTAGTGATCTGTCACCCGTTAGGCTGGATGGTGGTGTCAGCTATCATAACTAGCAGTGGGGTCGAGGTCAGGATGTAATCAATAGAGAATTAGTCGTGTGGGGGATAGGCGTAAAGGTGTATTCTTGTTCAGTGGGGTTTCACAATCTCCACGGATCATGGAAGGAGAAATCTGCCATAAGATCTTGAAGGAGACCACTGTCTGTCATGTTGTATGACAGACAGTGGTCTGTCTACATGTGGGTCTAGTCATAGGTTCCAGCCCCCCCAAAGCCAAACGTTTGTGTGCCATTGTTGCAACAGGATGAGAATTAGGTCCCTAAAAGTATGTCTTTTATGTGTTAAGGGGCCATAAATGGAGCGTATGAGAAGGGTATATGTTTGTATTTTCAATGTAAGTATGATGTGGTGGCCGGCCGAGTCAATCCTTTTTTCGAGTACTTTGAATGGGAGCCCTTTTCTGATAAGGATGGCTACTCCACCCTTATGTTAAGGCTTGGTTGAAAATGGCAACATCGGGTCCATGGGGGCTTGTCTCGAGCATGGTATGCAGCACCCACCCAGTCTCTGCACAGTTTTTGACTCTTGCTGTCAGAAAGCTGCATTTCCTGAATCAGGGCAATGTCTGTAAGTAGTTTATGATTTTTTTTTGTTAAAGAAAGTTTGTCATTCTATTCACCTTCAGGGAGATAATGTTGAGGTCATGCATGCCTTCTGCCTATCACTATGGAATGTGGGGTAAGTACTATGTGTCTTCAGGAATGCGAGGAGATGACCTTTCTCGCTTTGGCTACTGAAGTACCAGTGATGCGTACTGTGCACATCTGAGGATTAGTGGCTAACTCCCTAAGATCTGTGCCCGGGAGGTAGCTAGCTCTCCAGGAAGTTCACCCACCTCTTCTTCACGCCTCCCATGCAAGCCTATAATAATATCGCAGGGTGATTTAACTGTTGGACGCTGAAGGGACGCAGGCAGAGCGTATGTTGTGTTAAAAGAAGTATAAGCCCCAATGCAAGGAATCCTCTGGAAGTGGCATAGCGACTCACGTCTCGCTATCTGACAAGGGATGGTATAAAGCTCTTCCATCGGAGCATGCAGCCAGGTCAGTATGTGGGATATAATGACCTTATATGGCCGTAGACCACTTAAGGCTGAGATATTGTTGTAAATGTTACTGTGCATGTATTCTGGTAGCAGTTATGGAAGTGGCCCCTATCTCCTAATGATGCTTCCTCCCAGATTCTTGAGTCGTGGATGCAGAGTTATCATGGAGAGTATCATGGGTGAAGTCTTGTGTGACCATGATTGTTGTTCTGCAATTGACGGATGGGTCATGTCTCTTGGCTGCATGGATAATTTGCTGAAACTCTTGGTGCCTCAAGAAGCAGGAACTTATCTGGTGTGGTTTGTCTTTGTCCATGGGCCTCCGGGAACATATTCTATGTGCCCTCTGGAGTTCCAGAGGAGGCTTAAATGTGAGTTTGGTAAACTCTGGGATGAACCATGTCAAAAAAGTAAGGATGTCTGTGCCTTCCATCTGCTCCTGAATACCAGAGAAACTTAGATTGTGATGAATGATGGGTTTTAATTATTTTCATACAATAAACACATTTATGTTGTGCATAGATTACTATTTTGCTTTTAAACATAGTGAGACTTCATAGATTTTAAGTCCCATGGAATTTGAAAATGTAGCATTTGATACAAATGTAATAGTTGATTTGTATGTTGTGAGAAAAGGAGGTATGATTCATGAATTATGGAGTAAAGTAGAAAATTGGCATCCGCATTTTGAGCATTCGCATATAAGATTACATTAGTTGGTAGTTTCTATAAAATACATTGCTTATAGTGGCCATGTTTAATATAGGCACATTGATCACATGGGCTTGTGGAAATGGTCAATATCAACCTTATTGTCCAATCGTGTAAGAAGTGCATTTAACTCTTTTGAAAAGAAATGGCTAAGGATAACTAAATGTTTATAAAAAGCTGTTGGACCACTCACAGTCTGTCACAGTCTCTGTGGACTGAATGGTGGAAGTATGACGGGGAAAGAAACGTATGACGGGGAAAGAAACACATTTTGGAAGTCATGCCATCTGTATGGGCATTGAAGACGTGGCAGTCTCCAAATAATCACCTGACAAGACAAAAGAGAAAAACAGTGGTTGTGATAGATTTTACATCAAAACAGACCTCAAGAAGAGAGAACGGAACAACCATAGATCAATGGTGATACAAGTATGGAATATTGGGAGCTCCTTTGAAGACAATGAAATGGCAGAGGGCCAATAATGGCTGATAAAGGCTTTCTACTTCAGCATTCTAATGCTTTATTCTGTTTGTTCTGTTTAATATCGGAACATTCTGCCCTCACTGGGCATACTATTCTAATAGCATTGGAAGCCTTCTGCCTTTGGCTATAAGCTTGTTAAATTCCCTCCCTCCCTGTGGTTTGGGCCTGTAACTCGGGGAGAGGTCATTAAACAATTGTTATAGCTTTTGGCAGGGGCTATAATGCTAAATTGTTCCTGATAATGGTTGTTATTTGCTTTCAGACTAAACATTTTACACAACAAAGAACACTGATGACAGGTCATATCACTTGCAGTTTTCCTTCTTACAAGAGGAACCTGGTATTAAACTGATAAAATCCTGGAGGAGCCCCTTGAAAATAGAATACAACTCTGGTGTATACTTAGACCCCTAATCATAATTAAGGCTCCCAGTTTCCCATTGTTACTGATTTCTATGCGTAAATACAGGCAGTAAATATTGAAAAACAGAAATTAAATGTGTTTTTAATTTCTCTTCATGTCATGTAATGATAGCTGTCAAGCAAATAGCCATGTTGTGTTACATCACTGGGAGGGAAAAAAAGACGAGATTTCAAATAAAGCTTGTGTAGCCGTAGAGGTGTATGGAAGATAATTCCACAAAGCAATTTGTAGGTATGTTTCTTTTTATTTAAAATGACTATGTACATACACTGAAGGCTGGTTGCACGTATATCAGTTTAATACAGGTAGTTATTTACTTGTTAAAATTTCATACCAATAAGATGCAAAAGAATATATAAAGATACATAAAAATACAGTTAAGCACAGATGCAAATGTTAAAAAAAAATAATTACCATAAATTATGGAGTGCTGATTATAACTGTGGTAGGACATTACCAAGCTAGGCAGGATTTCTGGAAATGTGGACTGAGTTTAGGGATTTGTTTACATTTGGAGGTGACAGTCACTCTGGGGCCTATTTTCGAAAAAGTCACGCAGTGCAGCACAGCACAGCAAGTCACCTTGCTGTGTTGCACTGCATGACAGGGAAAGGACAGGAATGTGCCGTATTCAAGGCAATGTGGCACATTCCTGCTTTTTCCCCTGCGCTGGCGCCCTTTTGGCAGCCTAGCGTCATTGCAGACACCCTTACACCATGGTGCAAGAGTGCCTGCGTTGCATGCAGGATAGTTATTGTGCAGGAAGGGGTACCATCCTGCACGAAAACAATCCTGAGAGGCATATTACTCTTTTTATGTGTGAAGCAGAATTCAGCAGACATAGAAAGTAACAAGAAGAAATAAAGATATTTCTCTTTGTTGCGCCTCTCATGGAAGGCGTTTCCTTTTGGCGCATTCCCAATTCTACCAGTTCTGGTAAATCTGGGAATGCGTAAAAAACCATGGCAGTTGAGTGGGAATACGCACTCAACGCCTCTCTTGTGCAATGCAGCAACTTGGGCTGCGTTGCTTTACTCCAGATTTATGGAGCCACTCAGGGCCAAGCAAAGTGTCCTTGCGTGGCTTCATAAATCTAACTTAAGGTTTGCATCGCGCATGTACCACGTTGAGTGGGGCAAACGTGACGCAAACTGCTCGTAAATAGGCCCCTCTCTCTTTATCATCAGGCCTGCTCATCTCATTACATATCACAAACGCACTGTGTGCAGGGCTGTATAATTGCATTTCAAGTTACTATTTTTAGAATGAACTTAACAAGTTAAAGCTCAACATCCTTTGTTTTTCTTAGTTACTTTTCAAGTAATTACTTTATCGTGCCAAGCCATGCATTGAAAGTTCATTTGCAAACAGCCACCCTGCACTATGTAATATTAAAGCAGCAGCAAATGGTTTCTATTTACAGCATAAGCCCACTCAACTCATTTGTGGTATTTATGTTGTTATTTCTTCCAAAGCTAAACAAAAGGAAGCATACCTAAGTTATAATCAGGGCAGTACTGGGAACCAAAAGCAGCACTGGAAACATTGGTTCTACCAGCCCCTGTATTATACAGAATGAGCTGGAGCAGCGAGCCAGCCCAACCACTCAAAGGGGAGCTTGAGAAGTGAAGGCAAGTTATTTTTTATAATAGAAAAGAAAGAAATGATGCATTTTACAACACATTTTTTGTCATATATTGTCTTTTCCCCATCTGTTTTTCCCTTCACTCCACCAATCTTTTGTTCTCTTCTTCTTGCTCTGGCCATAACATCTCTAGGATTTCCTCTTCATCACTCCTTTCTTCTACTCTAACTGTCTCATAATTATCTCCTTCTCTTCCTGATTTGTTCTTCCACCTTCTTTCTTTCATCATCCTCTTATTGCATTATCTCCTTTTCCTTGCAACCCTCACTTTCTACCCTCATAACCTTCCCTTTAAAATTGTCTCATCTTCTCTGTCATTCTTGCTCTTCTTCTTTCCTCTTTTTTCTCCCTGCCATCCTTTGTCTCTCATCTTCATCCCATCTTCACCCTCCTCGTCCCCCTTTCTCAACCTACCTTGTCTTTGTTTCCCATCACTTTCGATCCAATCCCCATTTTCTTTCTTCTCTTACTTCTTTCTCTCCCTCCACCTAACTCAAAGGAAACAGGAAAATAATGACAGAAGAACTATTTGTTAGGATGGTACTTGATTGATGACATGTGAAGCTTGCAGCTAGTGGTAAGAATTGTTAGAAGTTGTTATTAATTTTGGGCGGGGTACCCAGACCAACTTAATAAACATGCCCTGGTTAGGCTAAAACCTAGTTGAAAGAGAAACTATGTTTAATCCATGGCCGCTCATGCACAAGCAAGATTACAAAACCAATTTGGAAAAATTGTGAAAATACAGTGAGGTAAACAACATAAAAATGACCAAATTGGACAAGTGAAACCAGAGATATTATTTTTTTAACTAAGGAAAAAAAGCACCTACTTAAATAAAAGTGGTATTCAAAAGTATCAGTAGTTGCTGACCATTACAGAGGCAGGATTTCAGGCATCATTACATGATATAATGGAGGTTGCACACACCAAGCAGATTGCCTTGGTTAAACCGTATACATTTAGAGTTAGCCTACCTTTTGAAAGTCAATGTCCTCCTGAAGGCAAGGTCCAAAGACGAAACCGACAAGGGCCCCTCGAAGTTAGATGTGTCATTGTCGAGCTTGTGTTGATACCATTGTTTTTGCCGCTAAAAAGGTCTGAGGTGGGCAAGGCTGGATTTCAGGCCCATTGTTGTTGCTTCACTGCTGGGATAGATGTGCCACCTCTCCTCAGTCATTGGTAAAGTTTTTCCTTCTCAAAATTCACCAGCAGGGCTAGCCTGAAAGATGTGGTGTGGCAGGGCTCCATGAGGCTAAATTCCTTTAATTCTTTAATTTGAGGTCCAGCTGAGCCAGATTTCATCTCTGCAAAAAGCTCTAAGTGAAAGAAACCTGTATTTCATTCCACTAGTGCTTCATCCCTGGGAAATCTTCAGCATCTTGTCCTGGTCCTCCAGAGAAGGAAGAATTACTTAGGCCTTTGGGCCTGATTTAGAGTATGGTGGTATTTACTCTGTCAGGGTGTCGGAGGACATTGCCTCTGCCTCCCTATAGAAAGAAGACCACCATATTTAGGGATCACTTCCAACCAAGTGATGATCTCTGCACCTTCAGAGGAACCGCTGTGATGGCAGCTTCTCTGAAGGTACCAAAGGTTTGGTGGTGGGGCGCCTTCAGTTTTGACAGCTGGCCAGCAAACGTTTTGTTTTTCAAAAACAAACTAACAAAGTGGAAGTTTATTTTCGAAAAACAAAGAACTAATTACCTCTTTCCGTCAACAGAGCCAACATGGGCATGCTTGTGATGGAGTACTGATTCTGCTTGGGAATATTTTTTGACACCAGAAGCTCATTTGCCAAGCAAAAAGAAGTACTGAGGACCAAAGCCCTGGCTTTAGAGGCTGCAGCAACAAAATTGTCCAAAAATCTACTTGGCCCCAGTTTAATCCCAATGCTGAAAGTGATGAAGGCAAAAATAACTAACTCACTGACGTATGGCCACGAGATCATGCAGGGAACTACAAACACTCTTTTAAACAAATTAACAACCAACATTTTTAAACGTGCATTCCACCTGCCAAATTCAGCATCGCCGGCACAAGTCCGCCTCGAATTCGGTCTACTTGACCACCATGGCGTAGAGGCTGGAGCATTCATAAAGTTTTGTAACAGACTGCGTCATGCCCGAGAAGATTCAATGGAGGCCAGACTGTGGCAAGAAGTTCAGAAAAGCCATGCCAGTCACAAATATCGGCTCCACCTGGATCATAGTTTACAACTACTTGGCATTAAGGAATTCTGGGGAACAAACCCCTCCCACTTGGCACTAAAAGCAGTTACCAAGAAGAGTGTCAGGTTGTGGTCCTTTCACTCAGACAGGGCAATACTGTCAAAAAGGAAACACGCCTGGGCTGTGATTACCAACTTCAACCCAGGAGTCGTACCCCTTCATTTATCAAGCACGTTTGCACTTTATTTGAAACGAAAGTTCCTGGCGCTGAGGTTGGGTGAATGGCCTTTTTTAAAGAATCTTCCAGAATGGCGCCGGAAAGACAATCCCACCCAATGCAGGTTGTGCGGCTATCACACCGAAGGAATGGAACACATAGTTTGCCTATGCCCAGCAATGCTTACTTTTAGACGTTCGTTACTGCGAGAAGAATGGATAAGACTCGGAATCTGATCATGTCGTCAAGCCATAATAGCAGCCCTCAACCCGGACAACACAAAGTTGAATATCGGGTTAACAAAATTTGTTATCAAAGCATTAAACCTGTTGGAAGTCACCAGAGCTGCTAACCACGCCCCATCACAGCAGCGCGATATCCCATTATTGGACACAGTAACAGCTTGCCGATCATCAACAAACTGTTGATCAGAACGGTCCTTGAGTCATATAACAGCAGCTATGAAGCCAAGCAGAGTTTTAATCAAAAAGTTAATCGTCATTTCAATAATTTTAATTAATGTATCTTTTAAGAAAATGGTGCTAGTGTTTTTATATTGTAAGGGTTTTAATTTACCAACAATAAAGTTCAAATTGTACTGATTCTGCCAAACTTTAAATCAGGCCCTAGGCCCCACTTTTATACAACTACCTGGAAGTTTCCTACTGCAGCCCCAGGTTCTCACGGCAGGCTTATGGGGACGGCCCTTTCTACAAAGAGGGCTCCTGCAGGGGCCTGTTGACACTGCACAGCTGGGCCTTATTGGAGGCTGGAGTCTTCTGTTTTTTGTGTGCCTGTTGCAGCCAAACAGGAGGCAAGCACTTGACCCTTGTAGAGCAGTTCCAGTGCCTGGGTACCAGCAGAATTCTGGAATATTTTAGCCATTTTCTTCCAGCAGCTTTTTCTTTCTTTTTATTTTGTCTTCCCAGGTTTAGGATAGGAGTGTTCTGAGGAGGTGCTGGTGAGCTACCTGTCTTATCTTGCTCACTAGCCAACTATTGGAAAATTTACCACCCCCACTTTTGACTACTCCCTGGCCATTCTCTCATCTCCTTTTATAGCACTTCTGTTTGCTTTACTGTAAAGATTTATAGAAGTGCTAAATCCAAGATGGCTCTCCCCTTTATCCATCAAAACGGTCATGGTTCTTCCCTAGCCTAGCCACTCCCGTAATCAGATGATGTCAGTCCACTTGTCAGGGTCAAAAACAGTTTTTCTCCTGCTGGATCAAGAGTCAGAGGGGCATATTATCAAGAACCGGCGTTAAAATTATCGCCGCTTTAGCGGCAGAAAACTGCCGCTAAAGCGGCGATAATGGGCTTGATAATATGCCCTTGAGAATTCCAATAGAAGTCCGTGTTCTGGTGTCAACATGGGCTTCTATTGGAATTCTCAAGGGCATATTATCAAGCCCATTATCGCCGCTTTAGCAGCAGTTTTCTGCCGCTAAAGAGGCGATAATTTTAACGCCGTTCTTGATAATATGCCCCAGAAAGTTTAGGACTGCCCTGGAAATGAGTGTGAGCAGATCCTGCCAGCCCCATTTAGCATCACCAAGTAAAAATAAGTAGAGTGAAAGGCTGTCCTCTATGCTACCAACTGTTCATGTTCTCCACCCAGATTGCTAATCTCTGTTAAGTCACCAGCTATTGAAAACACCACTGCCTTCCTGGAACCTAAGGCAAGGACACTGTCTTCTGGGAGCAGGTTCATTAACTTCAGCCATGGATGTGTATTGGGTCTCTGGGGATAAACTGAGTCACCAAACATTCTGATAGCATTTTCCCATGTGAAAATATAAAATGAAGGTGAAATGAAGATTTGAGCTAAATCTAGGCCTGTTCCCAATATGTTGTATGCCACTTTCATATATATTAGGCAACCAGACTTGTGGTCTTACATGGCACACTTTAGGGGTGTCGTAAATATATGACAATAGATTTTCTTACATGACAAGGGCACTTTTTTGACATGTGTCACTGCAGTGCTTTTAAACTACAGCTGAGAGAGAGCACAATGGTGCTCATGGCCCCAGTATATTTTTGCAATCTATATATGGGCAGTGTAAATGCACACTGCAGCCCACATATGACATTTAACGTATGTTAAATGATAGCACAGCATATGTGCTTTTTCTGTGCTATCTACCATGGTCTTAAAGTAAAGTAAAATAACCCTATTAGAGGAAGCCAATACAATTGTATTGTCAGTACACACACACTGTGGCACTGAATAGCAGTGTCACAATGTAGAGAGTCCTGATGCCAGCAAAAATCGGGTACATTAAAGGTGAAAAATCCGGGTGACTATTCCTAAAGGACAGATTTCCTACAAGGACCATGTGTAATTCCTTGGCTTTTTAATTTTTTTTAGGGGCATCATAGTTATATGCCATACATATAACAATAAATGCAATCAAATTGTTTCTGACTGACATTGAATGTGCAGTACAGAAATGGACTATGCCCCAGTTTGGTGGCAGGCTTGTGTCTCTCCCTTCATCAGATAATGATAGCTGTAGGGTATCCAGTTTTCTATTGGACGAGATGGAGATGGCAACAAAACCCTTGACCTGAGTTCCACTAGATACTATCGGGTTTATATCTTTTTCTGTGAGTGCTATATCATCAGAGGCCACTTGCACCAGAAATTTGTGGCGTAACTTTCTACTGCCATCCTACTGAAGGCTTCCAAAATTCCCATGCTGGGTTCTTCTGTTTTCTTTTTCATCACAGGTTGTGACTCTGTGTATTTAAAATGGTGCCCGTTTTATACGGGAACCACCATTTATTCAGTGACTGATAGGGCCATCCATGGACAGAATTTTGATGTTGAACCTGCTGCCTTTGCTGACATGTTTAGCACTGAAGTCACGCCCGCTGTGGCACAGATTTGTTCCTTAACTTTTATGGTGGGAAGAACTGGGATATTGGTAGATCATTTGCTGTGTGTTTCATTTCCTAAAATGTTACAGTATCTTCTATGCTGCCTATCTCATCCCAGTGGTGATATACCACCCAAGAGATCTTCCAGTTTCCACCGAAGTTTGCTACATTAGGGCCAGGCGCGAGAGCCCTCACATCCTCATGCATAGGCACACAGATGGACACATGCACACATTCACTCACTCACCTGCATGCGTGAACACACACACAACATTCAGGATTTTGTTTACATTGTAATTACGTATCTTTTGCTGCGATGGCCACATGCACAGTCCTGCTCCAGCTCACGGCTCCTTCGCTAGGTTGTCTCCTATTCGCTGGTCCACAGGCCACTCTGCAACCTCTGCTTCTGGTCAATCAATCAAACAAACAATCATTCAATCAGGGATTTATAGAGCGCGCTACTCACCCGTGGGGGTCTCAAGGCGCTGGGTCATATTCACTGAGTCCCACCTCTGGACTGACGGTACACGTACTGCGTAATTGACCCTGTAGTGCCTGAGTGGGCCTTACGCTATTTATCTCATTGTAGAGCTGACATCGACCCTGCTGTCATGAGGCTTTTCTGCTACCTCTGGGCCTATAATCAGCTGCGCAAAAGAACTCACACCACACTCGCTTACTGTGTGAGCCAGAAGGTCATGAGCAACCCCGGCCCGTTTATTTAAACCCTCTGGCCACGCCTGGCCAGAGAGTGATACATTGTGCATGTTCTCCTTCCGGGCTAGGTTCCGGGTCCCCCCTCCGCGGGACTCGGATCATTACATCCCTTCCCAAGTTAGTGTTCAAAAGAAATGATGATATTAACAGATAAAGTCTTTGAGCTTCCGATTGAGAGGCAGATGTGGTCTCAGATTGTATCTCAGCTGGCTGGACCGCTGGCTTGTGTGCTGACGTTGTGATGACGGCGTGACCATGTCGGTGTTTGTGTAAGCAGTCATGGTCAATGGTCTAAAGGAGTTCACTGTGTTTTGATCTCCTGTGTGGAGGGGCGGTGTTTCTCCGACTGGCTCTTCCTCACCTCCGATGCGACTGGGCTCATCTTCTTTTCGATCAGATTGTTGTACTCTCCTGAACCAGGAGACGTTTCTGGTGATTATTTCTGTACTAACAAACAAAGAACGGTTCAACGCCAGAGGGTCCTAGGGAAATTTAAAGACCTCACAGGATTCAATCCCCAATACAATATCACAAAACAGTACAGAATCCTCGGGTCTATGACAAAAACAATCAAAAAGTGTGGTAAACCACTACTACATAGTTTGAGAATATAAAGATATAGTGTACAGAACCAAATGACTAAGTGCCACAGATCTATCTTGGGGCACTTCCCTTTTCAGGACGAAATCCGTCACTCACCATAGGTGACATGCTTCATCATTTGGGATTCTCCTCCCAGAGGAAAAACATAGTTCCTCTGAGGGCTACAACCCCCTCTCTGAGAGGGAGGAGCTCAGGGATGTTTTGAATATCTAATAGAATATTATAAATCCACAAATGAAGAGACAACTGTGTGAATGAGGGCACAGCGCAACAAAAATTGATAAATGTGAGGGTAGTGAGGTTAAAACCAGCTAAAGAGCGCAAAAAGAGGTACTTTATTTAAATACGCCCTTTGCCAGGATTAAAAGACGTGTACCAGCGGTATAAATTTAAACCGCAAAGGTAGAGTAGATAGTGATGGTCAACATGTTTCAGCCATACACCTAATTGTAGGCAGGGCTTTCATCAGGACCTATATAGCTGCTGCTAAATCAGTGTAAGTGCTACCACAAAAAAGGATATAAAAACTGAGAATCTTCTTAATCTGTACGTTCCAAAGGGAAGGATTACCTATAATCAAAAAAGAAGAATCAAAACAAAATTGATCCATACCAATGATCACAAGCATCAAATATAAAATACAACTGGTTCTGTAAAGGGTAACAAAGAAAAAGAAAAGGAAAACCTTACCCGCCACTGCTGGGTAAGCAACCACACCTCTACCTGGCAACAGCTCAGGAAAGGAGCACCGCTCTGAAAAAAACAGTGTATCTTGTCATTAACAAATTTTGTCCTATCAAAAACCAGGGGTTATGACAGTAGTACCAATAACCCTGATAGACATGTTTTAAGGAGCAAATATAAACAAGGAAGGCACAGGGAGCACATGCCATTTAAACATGAGCAAAAGCTATCATATCCAACGCCTGAAAGGCTACAACGTAAAAACCACCATGAGGACTCTGCTTAAATGGAAATATGAACCTCATAGACCATAGCGCCTCGTCAGGGGGGACTGCGAGCAATTCCCGGCATCTTTCGCTCTTCTCCCCAGGAGGGGACTTCAGCGACCATCATCCTCAGCGCGCGGACGCGCTGAAAAGGAGCGCGCTGTCCCGCGGCGCACTGTAGACCATAGCGCCTCGTCAGGGGGGACTGCGAGCAATTCCCGGCATCTTCCGCTCTTCTCCCCAGGAGGGGACTTCAGCGACCATCATCCTCAGCGCGCGGACGCGCTGAAAAGGAGCGCGCTGTCCCGCGGCGCACTGTAGACCATAGCGCCTCGTCAGGGGGGACTGCGAGCAATTCCCTGCATCTTCCGCTCTTCTCCCCAGGAGGGGACTTCAGCGACCATCATCCTCAGCGCACGGATGCGCTGAAAAGGAGCGCGCTGTCCCGCGGCGCACTGTAGACCATAGCGCCTCGTCAGGGGGGACTGCGAGCAATTCCCGGCATCTTCCGCTCTTCTCCCCAGGAGGGGACTTCAGCGACCATCATCCTAAGCGCGCGGATGCGCTGAAAAGGAGCGCGCTGTCCCGCGGCGCACTGTAGACCATAGCACCTCGTCAGGGGGGACTGCGAGCAATTCCCGGCATCTTCCGCTCTTCTCCCCAGGAGGGGACTTCAGCGACCATCATTCTCAGCGCGCGGACGCGCTGAAAAGGAGCGCGCTGTCCCGCGGCGCACTGTAGACCATAGCGCCTCGTCAGGGGGGACTGCGAGCAATTCCCGGCATCTTCCGCTCTTCTCCCCAGGAGGGGACTTCAGCGACCATCATCCTCAGCGCGCGGACGCGCTGAAAAGGAGCGTGTTGTCCTGCGGCGCGGGACGCGCGCGGGTGAAGCCCGGGCCAAGGGCGGGCCCGACCACGCCCGTCGGAGCCCGGAGGAGGCTGGGCTGGGCCAACTCTCTGATATTTGTGCTCCGGACCGTTTGAGATTGAAAGGTATTGCTGCTATTGTACATTTGTTTACAGTCTAACAAACTTCATTTCGGGTATTTAGTTTTTACTTTATACTTGATACATTGACTGGGTGTGACATCCCTGAGGGATCTGGCTATTAGAAGCGAATCATGAGTAAAAGGAAGGGAAGTAAAGAAAAACATTTGGGTGGGCCAATTGGGACTTTGGATGCCTTTCTGACGAGGGCTGAATCGGTCCTTGTCCACGAAATTGAACTAACTGAGAGGAGGCTCTCTTTGGACTCACTCATTGCACATCAACGTTCTTCGCTAGGAAGAACAACGATCGCTGATCCCCAAGACTCTTTGGATGCCCTAGTAACAGTGACAGTGCCGGTGCAGCCTGATAGCGGGTCGGGCATTCCTATACCTTTGGGTCAGCCCACGTTAACCGATGATACGACAGGTCTCCAGACTGCGTTCCAGGGGCAGACTATACCAATATCCCCACAGAATAGTAATTTCGTACCCTCCATTTTAAAGAAAAGAGGAGGAGGGCCATTAAAGCAACGAATTACGAAAAGGACTCGTATGGAGAAATATGCGGGGGGTTCTTGTCTATCTCCCCCCAAAACGATGCGAATTACAAGGTCTAAGGTCATGGCTAAGGCTCCTAATATGCAACTTAACCAGCAAACACCAGTGGTAAATGACTCTGCCCATGATTTTGCCTTTTTAAACAAAATCGAATTAATGGTTTCTACACTTTTAACTCCTTTAATGTGTAAATTATCTCTAATTGAGGAAAAGCTAAACTGCATGGAGGCAATGTTTTTATCAAGACAAAATCTGTTAAGGGCTAATCAGCTAAATGAGGAAGTAAGATGGACCTCAGGTGCGGCTCCTCATGTGCTGGTGGATAATATGGGTAGTGATGCCCCTCAGAATTTGGTAGGGGCGCCTGCCCAGTTGGTGGCACCCAAAGAGAGTGTCACTCTGATACATGATGATTCCCAAGCGAATTTGAGTGATTCGAATGATCGGTTCTATTCTTTGCAAAGTAGTCATGCAAATATATACCACCCCCTATCTCATTTTAGAAGTACACGCAACGCTTCCCGGCCATTAGTGGATACTTCCCAGCCTAGCCCCTCGCTAAATACAGTGATTACAGAAAAGGGAATTTCAACTACCTGTGGGAGGGGGGCTGTTCATCATTCTTCTGAGGGCGTGAATGCTAGAGACAGGATAGATCTTCCGCCAGCAGCTTGCCCATATGTGATAGTTTTGGCTAATGTACCGGCGCTAAAGGTAAAGCAAATGGAATCGACTGAACAGCTGATCTATAAAGCCCAGTACTGGCTTACTAATCGTACAGGTGATAACTATAACATATATAGACATGTGATCATGGCCAGGAGAGTTAACTGGATAGGTAAGGCCCCCAAAACTTTTAAAGGGGATTGTATTAATATTAATTTTGACAACCATAATGTGGTGGGGCAGTTATTATCTGTGCTGCCAAGTCTTCCTTCACCCCACTCAGAAATGTGTGCACTTCCACTTGTTTTTTTTTATAAACCGCACAACTTTTTAGAGGCTTCGTCAACAAGAGGAAATGTGAGTAATAGACTTGGGTATTCTGCTTCTAACTTATGTGCTCCCTCGACAGTTTTACCCCTCTCTCTTAGTAACCGTTTTTCCGCATTGGACGGTATGCAAGATTGTGATTGACTGGCTGGGCAGACCTTATCACATATAGAATCAGCTGATTTAGTCTTGGAAACTATATCACCTGTAGTTTCTGTCTTAACTGTGGACGCCCATATACATCCAAAAACGAAGGTATCTGGTTTGACCCTGCCTCAGACTATGCCTTATATAGATTGTTCTACGTCTTCCGTTGCAGTGATGTCGTGGAACATCGCCGGGTTTAACCAAAAGAAAGCAAACAATGAGTGGCTTTCCCTTATAACATCTAAGGATATAGTGTGTCTACAGGAAACCTGGGAAATCAATTCAATACATCTTAATGGGTACTGTTCATATCATACGCCAGCAAAACCTTCTGTATCTGGCCGCGCTAAGGGAGGTTTGTTAACCTTACTTTCTAATACCTTCCCATTAAAAGTAAAGTTATTTTTAAACACATCAACATTCTATCACATTATAGTTTTGGAGCAGGGTGCTGATAAATATTGGCTACTTGTGAATTTCTACAATAATAATTTTGGCAATAATCAGGTTGCGGTATTGGTACCGCTAGAAAGGGATATTGCTAATTTAGAGAAAACACTTAGTAAACCCTGTGACATAATCTGGCTTGGAGACTATAATGCTCATCCCTGTGATAAAGTAGATACACCGGCATGCGGGATGCTAGACGATGATGGGGATTGTGTTTTACATTTTGACCATACTGATTATGGTTCTGGGCTAAATAGGCTACTCATCACTAGGAACCTTGTGTTTTTAAATACTATTGATACCTCAACTGGGCATTTAGGCTGTACCTTTGTTAGTCGTACTTTCTCTTCTACACTTGACTATATTCTGGTCTCTAATTCAATAAGGATATATTTTTCCCCACTACAGATTAATTTTTATGTCTTTAGTGACCACGCTGCGATTACCTTTTTATCCCTTCCTTAAAGAAAGGGAATGTCGTTTAAACCTCCCCATAGTACCAGTGATTGGAAGGGTAAATGGGATCGTCTTGAAATGGGAGAAAGTTGACCCAGAGAAACGTTTGGTCAAAATAGTTAGTAAGTGTGCCTCAGAGATAGGGCTATGCCTAGATCCCTCAATCACTGATGGAATGTCAATGCTTTTGAACTGATATTGAGGGAAGTTAAGTCTAATCTCATGCGCTCCACACGTAATATATCCCCTAAGATTTGTACTTGGTTTGATGAAGATTGCCGAACTGCACTTGGAAATCTACATGCGGCCCTTAAAGTAAAACCACGTAATCAACATTTGATTACATCTCTACGGCAGGTCTATAAGAAAGCCAGAAGGGTAAGGCAAAACGTTCTAAAAGAAGAATGGTGGGACAGCCTACAAAAAGCTGTTCTAACAAAAAGCTCACAGGCATTTTGGTCCGTAATAAATGCACCCTTTTTAAAAGACGAATTAACCATGTCTTTAGATAGCCATGTTCCTGAGGAGGGTTGGGTCACACATTTTGAAGGCCTGTTTGGGGTCTTGGAGGAGGTATTTATTCAGCCTCCGCTTCCAAGTTCTGATAATGTAGGAATAGGTGTTTGGTTTACAGTAGACGAAACTAAACACGCTCTCAGTCAATGTAAACGTGGGAAGGCACCAGGGCCGGATGGTGTCCCGATCTACCTTTTTTTAGATAACCGAGACCTTTGGGCTCCGCTTTTAACTAATGTTTTTAACAATATTTCTCAAATTGGAGCACCCCAGTCGTGGAAAACGACTGTAATTGTCCCTATTTATAAAAAGGGAGATAGGACATTGCCAATCAATTACAGGCCAATATCTTTGATAGATTCCACAGCAAAATTAATGGGACGGTTCCTTTTAAATAGACTCGAGGTCTGGGCAATGGAGAAGAATATTATTATCCCTACCCAATATGGTTTTAGGAAAGGGAAAGGAACGGTGGACCAGTGCCTGAACTTGAACTTGATAATAGCAAAATACACGGCTGCGAAAAATGGCCACTTGTACCTTGCCTTCATGGATCTGTCCGAAGCCTTTGACTGCGTGGCACAGCATAGGCTGTGGCAGATCATGGAGGCAATGGGGGTGGAAAGCCAGATCATACGTATTATCCAGGATCTGTATAGTGGGGCCTCAGCTTCTGTTCGTTTTGGGAAAAATGGTGAGTGTACGAGACATTTTAAAATTGCAAGAGGTGTACGCCAGGGGTGCGTTCTTGCCCCCTTTTTATTCTCACTGTATACCAATGCTGTCGAATCTGCCCTAATTGGTACTACGCCAGATGTCCCTTACATTAAGTCTATGCAGGTACCACTATTGCTCTATGCGGATGACGCAGTGATTTTAGCTCGTACTGGTAATGCACTGCGTCGGATAGTTAGGGAGTATATTAAATTTATGAACGATCTGGATATGAGAATTAATTTTTCCAAGTCTTTTGTGTTAGTGGCAGGTGCCAAACAGAGGAAACAGCCCAATATTCATATTGAAGGGGGTAAGATGGAAGTGGTAGACTCTTTTAATTATTTGGGGATTATGTTTAATGGACAATGTAATTGGAAATGCATGATTGAAAATAGGTGTCTGCAGATGGAGAAAACTATTGGGGCCCTTAGTAAATTTGTAAATAAGATTGGATCGAAACCGATTGAAACTGTAAAGAAAATCTACCAGGCTAAAAGTGTATCTGCTGCAATGTATGGAGCAGCAGTGTGGGGTATTGTAGATTGTTCGAAACTACAAATGATTGAGGATACTTTTTTGAAGAAGTTAGTCTCCTTACCCAAATCTTGTTCTAATTTTATTTGTCACACTGAATTAGATGTCCCTTATATCTGTGACAAAATCTCTATCTCACCTGTCTTAATGTGGCATTCGATTTGGCATAAGGAAACTCTTGCGCTGACTAGAGATATAATAAATGATGTCCAGAAGTTAGATGGGGCTAGTAGGATTAGTTGGATATGTTATGTAGAATCCACACTTAAGGCAGTTGGGTTACATGAATTGTATACTAACCCTGTGTCATGTTGTTCTGTCTCAAAGAAAGAGTTAAAATACCAATTACTGTCTAGATTACAAGTAAGGAGGCAGAACGCTAATCTTAGGCTGACAACTGTTAGAATATTTTCTGCTGTCCCAAGTATTACGTTACTGGATCCTAATACAACCTATTTGTCATTTGTCACTAACCAGCAACATAGATTTATATTAGTGAGATTTCGGTTAAATTATATGCCTCTGATGTTAGGTTTTCCTTCAAAAACTTATGCACTTTCTGAATTGCCTCTTTGCATATGTGATGATTTATCCATTCAGAATAATCTTCACTTTTTATTTTTTGTAAATTTTATCAGGAACAAAGAAAAAGGTTTATTATCCCTCTTATACGCAAAATCGTGTGGCCCTTTTTTACTTACAGCTATTGTCTGACCCTTTTACATGTTTTTCACTGGCGTCCTTTTTCTTGTCGGCATTGAAGAGGAGAAGATTAACTTTTTAATCTGTCATTTGATACACTTACTCAAGGATGGATTTATGCATAAGATTATGAGATCAACTGGTTTTTATATCATTGGGTTTGTTATGTAAAATTGTAATTATATGATTGTGCTATAATGTAATTGTTTTTAGTATACTTTTTATGCCACCATTTTGGTAGGCGAAATAAAGTTATTTTGACTTGACTTGACTTTAACCTCATAGGTGGGAGAACTACAGAATGTCATATCAAGCCCCATTAACCATAGAGACTCAGACTGCAAACTAAAAATGCCCAAAGAGCCAACAGACTGATATACCGACGGATAGGTGAGTGTTTCTGCTTGGCTTGCCCCCCCCTTTTTTTCGATCGGAATTGTGAAACTATTTCCAGACCTTTCTTCTTTTTTCCTAGTGGAGCCTTATATATCAGTCAGGTATATTCTCAAACTATGTAGTAGTGGTTTACCACACTTTTTGATTGTTTTTGTCATAGACCCGAGGATTCTGTACTGTTTTGTGATTATTTCTGTACCCCATTGGGCAGTGATGGCAGTTCCGTTCGCCCTTAGAACCGTCCACAGCCCTGGTTCATAGGCTGTTCTGAATTTCCCTCCACTGCGTCGGTTCCAAATTAATACAGAGCTCCCTGGAATGATGATGCGGGTCTTGGCGCTCCGTCATCGACTGGCTTGATCATTATTCCTTTTCTGACGAACTTCAGTGCCACTGGGTTCATATGGCTCCGGGGACCAGGTCCCAGCCACAGGTATGGTGTCTCTCCGGTACCCAGCAAGCATTAGGGACCAGGGTGATCTCTGAGTCGTGCAGTGTGGGGTGCTGCGGTATTCTCGCAGGAATCGCTGCAACGTCGTTTCCGGGTCTGCTTGTTCCGCCACTGCAATTCGTAGGATTTTGTTTAATGTCCGCATAAAGCGCTCAACTTCGCTGTTGGCCTGCGGCCATTGTGGAGTGATTTGATGATGGCGCACTCCCAGTAGCGTGAGTAACTCCTTGAATCCGCCTCCTTGAAATGGAGGGCCGTTATCTGTCTTCAGTTCGTGGGGTAAACCGAAAAGTGCAAATGTCTTCTCTAAAACAGGTTGTAGATTTGTGAAGGCAGTAGACGCGATTACTTCCACTATTGGGTATTTGGAATAGCTATCTATGAGCACGGCAGTCACTCTTCCGTCCGGAAAACTCCCAAAGTCTAGGCTGACCCCCGACCATGGTGCTGTGGCCGGTGCTTCGGTTATTACAGGAGCTGGGGGTTCCTGGCTGCTAGTAAGTTGGCAGGGTCGACAGTTTCCGAACAGAGTGTCCACGGCTGCTTCTGGCCCAGAGAACCATACCTTTTCTCTCATGTGTGACTTCATGCACACTGTTCTTTGGTGTCCTTCATGGGCAAGGGCTGTCGCTCTCTCTTGGAAGCTTACGGGAATCACAATTTGGGATCCTCTCAGCACCAGACCTTCGGCAGCGGCGCTTGGCTTGTCCCGCACTCGCCATAGTTTCCCCAGGCGTTCTCTATCCTGCCCATTCCACTTGCTGGTGTCATGCAGAAAATCTTCCCAAGAACCTTTCTGCAGAGAGTGCATCACTTTGTTTAGAACGGGGTCCTCTTTGGTGGCCGCTTTGATTTCTTCGCTGGTGAGAGCACGAGGGCATGCCCATTGGGAAATCATGTCAACATACTCTTCGGTCGCCGCGTCGTGATCACTGCCTTCTTGCACCTGATCGGGTTGGTGCCGCGAGAGGAAGTCAGCGGGGTTTTTCGCCCCGGGACGATACACGAGTTCCATCTGGTAGTGTTGTAATTGTATCGCCCACCGTTAAATCCTCGGTGGTGGATGAGGAGCTGTGCCTTTGAATAAGGGGATTAATGGCTGGTGGTCAGTCACGACTCTGAACGGGTAACCACTTATGTACAAGTGGATATGATTGCAGGCCCATTTAATCGCTAACGCTTCCCTTTTGATTTGAGAGTAACGTGCTTCGGTCGGGGTAAGGGCTTTGCTCGCAAAAGCAAGAGGTGCCCATTTGCCTGGTTCGGTTTCTTTGGTTAGGAGTGCTCTGAGACCCACAGGGCTAGCATCCACTATGAGTTCAGTCATTCGGGTGGCATTGAAATATGCCATGGTGGTCTTTCCTAGAAGTGCTTCTTTTACTTTCTGAAATGCTGCGTCTTCTTCTTTGCCCCATTCCCACACACAACGTCCTTCTTTGTGAGGGCTTGCAGTGGCGAGATTGGGTATGAACCGCCCACAGTATGTGACCATTCCAAGAAAGCTTCGTACTTCTGATGTCGTGGTTGGGGCCAGGGCCTGCTGTATAGCATTTGACTTTCGTGGGTCAACTCGGACACTGTCCTGGCTAAAGACATACCCAAAGAACTCGATTGCGTTCTGGAAAAACGAGCAGTTGTCCTTGTGGAGAGTTACCCCATAGTCAGAGAGTCGCTGTAACGTGGCTCGGAGATGGCGGTGATGTTCAATGGTTGCGGAATGTATTAAGATATTGTCACTGACATTTAATACTCCATGGAGGCCTGACAGCATCTCTCGCACAGCATTTTTGAATATTTCGGCTGCCGACGAGATCCCAAAGTTTAGCCTTTTGTAGCGACGCAGCCCTATGTGCGTCGAAAAGGTCATAATGTACTAGCTCTCCTTGTCTAGCTTCAACTGGTGATAACCTGTGTTGAGGTCTAACTTGGAGAACCATCGGGATCCATTGAGGTCAGCTATGATGTCATCGACTGTTGGTGTGATGTGCCTTTCTCGTTTGATTGCCTGATTGGGCAGACGCACGTCAATGCACAGTCTTATTTTCCCAGGTTGTTTCGGCTTCTCAGCTATTACCATGGGCGAGACCCAAGGAGTCGGCCCGGTGACCTTTTCAATCACTCCCTGTTGTTCCAGACTGTGAAGTTCCTGTTTGACTAGTGGCCGTAGGTGAAACGGTATGCATCTGTGACGCAGTGCTACTGGTTTCACGGCTCTGTCTATGTGTAGTTTGACGGGTGGCCTCTTCATGCTTCCCAGTCCTCTGAACAGTTGAGGGAACAGCTCCATGATTTCCTCTGTTTGTAATGCCTTGACGGCATGGGCGAACGTGACAAGGCCTAGATCTTCTGCTGTATGACTTCCTACTAGAGTGTCGGTTTCTCGGTCCACTACGTGGAATGTTGTTGTGATCTCTTGGCCGTCTGATTTTACTGGTACAGTTATCTTGCCTTTCAGAGGTAGAGGCATTTGGCTTCCTTAGGTGAGGATCTTAACATGTGATGGGGTCAACAGGGGTTTAGGCTGCAGCTGTTTGTGCTGTTCACTCCCCATAACGTTCATGGATGCTCCGGTATCGATCAATGCAGTGACTCGGGATCCTGCGACATTTATGACGCACGTGGGTTGCGGGCGTCTCCTCCGTTTCAGGTTGCTGGCAAATGAGATGAGGTAGCATTCGCCTTCTTCTTCTGTTGACGAGTCTTCCAGGTGATGTCGTTGTCATGGCAGTGCTCGAGCTGTTTTCAAGTTTTCAGGTTCTTCGAGGGCCAGTTGTCTTCCTGCCTTCGAAGGCGGTCTTCTTCCGCGTGCCCCTCTGTTTCTCAGACCACCTCTGCACGCGACGGCGAAATGGTTTGGGGTGCCACATTTCGAGCACGTTCGCTCTTGAGCTGGGCACTCTTCTGGAGGGTGTTCTTCACTTCCACAGGATCCTCACCGCGACCCGGATGTGCTCTTTGCTGGCCATCATCCTCGGTTTCCCCTACTCGGAGTGCGGAGTGCATCGGCGCGTTCTGTTTTGATGGTCGCTGATTTGTCTGGTTGTTGGGTGATGGCCATATCTATCTCTGTCACTCTTGCGTCCGACAAGTCGTGTGACCTTGCCATAATCAGAATTTCTTCTAGAGAGATTCCGGCCTGACGGAGAATGAGGGTTCGAAGAGGCTTATTGTGGCATCCTTGTATGACTTGTGCTCTCACCTCCTTATTCTGATCGTCGGCCATACATGTGCTTGCTAGCTCCCTTAGGCGTGCATGGAAGGTGTCCATGAATTCTCCTTCTCTCTGGCGTGCTAGGGGCAGTTTGAATCTCTCGTAATCGGGATTCAACTGAGGGTCAAAGTATGCATTGAGGGCCCTGACTTCGGCGTTATAGTCGTTTGCGGCTCCGGTGTTTGGAAAGTGTGTAAATAATTTATATATTTCCTCTCCTGCAAAGTGCAGCAGTAGGGACCATTTAACAGTATTATCCATCTCCTGCGTCGCGGTGAAATAGTTCTCTCTACGGCTAATCCACACTTTCCACCTGGAAGACGCAGTAGGTGGGTCTATTAGTTCGCTGAACGGTGGCAAAACGTTGATTTGGGCGTGCTGTGTGGTAGGTTTGATGTGCTGGTGGCCTTCCTGCTGCCCTGGCTGTAGTTGTTGTAGTTGTGGGGCTGCCTGTGCTGCTGCGTCTGTCATGATGTCTGGTGTTCAAGTTCTTGTTCACCACTTTGTTTTGGTGCCCTTATGGGTGTTCACCCACTGTTCTTCTCCTCCTCTGTTCTTTTTTTTTCTTTTCTGTGCGCCCTAGTGTTCCTGAGCGCCAGGTCTTCACTGGACAACGTACAGTGTAGTGCCACGTGGTGGAGGGCCACAATCGCGGTACAGCCGCGTGCACAACCTCGTGACAGGGGGCTGCAGCAACAGACATGGCATTGGGAGGGCCCAGGGCCAGTGTGCGGACAAACGGGTGCACAGGGGTTGCTCCGGGCGGGGCTGTTGCGTCCTCCTCGGCTCACGTAGTTTTGCGGCCTGAAGGGGTGAAGCGTGCGTGTGCGCGTACTCGGAGGACAGCGTGTGCAGGATCGCTGTACCTGCTAGAGCACACTGGCTCAGATGACGTGCTTCGCGGGTGGCGGTGTTTCCGCCCGCTGCTCAGTACAGCACTGGCCATGCTCGCAGTCGTGCAGCCATCGTCAGGGTCCGCGGCAGCGGTGAGTCGCTCAGGCAGTTCGATGCAGGTATGAGTGCAGGCTTGTTCTGTGGTCGCCTCAGGCTCCAGACTTCTGGTTGTTCGTTGCGGGGCTTCCACAGGGCTAAACGGGGTGTTCAGTGTCAACCACCCTCGTTGCCAGTGTTACGAGGCTCTTCTGCTACCTCTGGGCCTATAATCAGCTCCACAAAAAAACTCACACCACACTCACTTACTGTGTGAGCCGGAAGGTCACGAGCAACCCCAGCCCATTTATTTAAACCCTCTGGCCCTGCCTGGCCAGAGAGTGATACATTGGGCATTTTCTCCTTCCGGGCTAGGTTCCGGGTCCCGCCTCCGCGGGACTCGGATCATTACACCTGCCATACAGCGCTGGACGAAGGGAGTGGGGCTGGACGTCACACCGTAAGACATAGACAGGAGAAAATAACAAAAGCTGTTTTTTGCAATCCTTGTCAGCAGATCTGGGGCAATATTTTGCCTACCCACGCTGCCAAAGAGAGCAGCGGCCACAGGCAGGAAATAATCTGCCACCATGGCCACCGGTGGACTCAGTGGTTTGGGTCCTTGTTCAGTCTTTGGCCTGCCAGACTGGCTATATTGCTCAAATACTTTGAGGTTCACGCTTCTTTCTTACCTGGGGCAGTCTATGATTAATTCATGCAACAATTAGGTCTCAATTATGAGCTGAAGGCTGAATTCTGCTCCCTGTGCACACAGCAGTTTGCATGCGGATCGGAATTCTGAGTTATCCAATAATGATTGCATCCCCACTGTTTTCCACGGGAAAACCCAATATAAAATGCGGACACGCAGAGCATGCTGCTTTAAATACTGATTCTGCATGTTATGCCTCATTCCCAAATAAGAAACTTGGAATAGGAAGTATTTATCAAACCAGTAAATACCTCACCTGTGGCCAATTATATTTACTGGATGTGGAAAATACTTCAACCCCCCCCATCGGACCCACTCTTAATTGGAGCCCTAAAGGCGTGCTGTGTGGTAGGTTTTTTTCTTCTACACATGCTGAGCTGCAGAAAACTAATGCTAAATGCTATCTATTCTCTTGCCAGGTTTGCAAGTGTAGTAGGTGTCATTGATGGTACCCAGGTGCATTTTGTACTACTAAAACCTTGTGAAAAAATGTTCAGCAACAGAAAGGTGCATTATTCAATGAATGTTCAGATTATCCGTGATCTCGCCTCCTGACTAATTACACCTTGTACTGCCAAGTACCAGGGCCTGCTTATGATGCATCCATCTTACAGAGCAGTCAGATTACTAAAACCATGACTTCACTTCAACTTGGACCGCTTTGCTTCGAGGTAGACGTGTTTCGAGACACTTCTTTTGGTGCGATGTGGAAAGCCATTAATGCTGTCTACATCCTCATTCACTACTCTGTTTCCACCTCTAAAAAGACTACATTTTACTTCTTTACTTCACTGCTTTACTCTTATGCAGCTGTTAAAACATTACAATGTGAACATCTCTGCTTCTCTTTAACTGCACACCTTGGTGGACCATTCATGTTATATATCGTATGTAAAAAAAATACTTTCAAAGTAACACCTGCATACGCCCCCCAACCTACTTCCCTAACACAACCAATAGTTGCTACATCCAGTGATGTTTTGAGCAATCCTGGTGTTTTCCACGTTTCAACCCAAACTACTTTAAAAACGGTCACATTTGTGAAACTTTTTTAAATGACTTTTAAATGATCACACATTGAAATCTTTCAGCCACCTTTTCAATTGACATAATATTCTTGCACCGCATTCCATTTATTATAGGAGATGCAAAATATGTGTTAATGAATTCCATCCCTCCTTGTTCAAAATGATAAAAAAAGAAATGTTTTGGAGCCTAAAACTGAAGGTGTGGTGCATGTTACACAGTCTGGAAATCGAGATACACTGGAGAGGAAAATTGAGAGAGAGATGCCAAACAAACAGTTCAGTTTACAAATCATTGGTTTTTATCAACTTAGGCATTTTTACTAAACTGTTGTATTCAACTCTTTCTCTTTAATATGTACTGACCATGTATGAAAGAAAGAAATGTTATGCATAAACGTGGAAAACCGATCAGGAACCACCTGAATCTTGCTACTATACATTTTATGACAGGATTGCATTATCAGAGAGAAGTCTGCAGTCCGGCTGTTCACCTAATGGGGATGCTAGGCATTTGCTGTTTATTTCCGCATATAATACTTTCTTAAGCATACCGTCAGCATTATTCAGGCCCAGGTCGCTTGTTACTTCTGATGTATTTTGTTTTGCACATTGAAAAGTGATGGGTGGAATACTAGAATGAATCCCCACCACTGGTAATTATTTAGACCAAATCCAGTCTTTGCCCACTGTGTCACTCCAGACAGAGACCAGCCATATGCAAATCAGACTGGATCGTGCTCCTAGGGAACAGTCTGGCCTGACTTGCTAGACCAAAGTACCTTCTAGATGGCAAGACAAGCAAACCATGAAAACGCGGACCATGAGGGGACATGGGTAAGTAGTTTGGGATGTAATGCTCCTATTCGAGTAGGATAAAGACTGATTTTTGTATGGTTGCTCCCTACCTAGAGTACCACAATGGAGAATACATTTGAAAAAGGCCCAAGTGAGTGCCAGTAGCTGTAAGCATTCCACCCATCACCTTATGTTGTTATCTTTTCAATTGTAGCTATCATCTTTGCATCAGTGTACATTGAACATACATAATTGGTGCCTCTGCTCCCAAGTGTTGTGGCAGCCCACTGCTACATAATGTCCTTTATTGCAACCACCCTCTGATGAAATCAGATGAGGACAAGGAAGACTAACATATGTATTCTGAGCAATATGTCAATCCAGATGTGGCCTGTTTGCCCAGTGGTATTCAAAGTACCCTCTGGCCAAACATTTCTTGCTCAATATCTTAAAACATTCAGAATTTCGAGTTCCTGAGCTGTGAATCTGGCTTTGCATTTACAGTAGTCTGTAGCTAATTTTACAGTATGACAATGCTCCGAAGTCACTAGGGATATCTGTTTTGTACGGGTTGGCATTCCAAAATATTTAAAAGATAAAAATGTTATTAAATATAGTATTGTATGATCAAACCTAGCTCTTATAGTTTGGACAACTCTGAGATGGCTACAGTGGGATAAACCACAAAAAGATATGCAACATTTAAAAATATTTTTTAACATTGTGCAGGAATCTTAAAAATGTAGCAAAAATAATATACATACTTTTTATAGTTTCACCTTTGGTTACTATTAACACAGTCAAACCTGACTCCCAAATTAATGAGAGGAATAAATGTATTTTACTGCAAACATTGTCTCGCAATTCCCCTTTATTCTTATTGATGAATGGTATGATCTTGATTTAGGAGTATTGGACAATGAGTGGAAACAATCACCCTCCTCCACTAATCTTGAGCTCTGTAGGCAGCCAGAAGACTTCATAAGAAATATCTTTTAATGCTAAAACTTCCCACACCAAATCTCTTATTAGTTCTGCTAAAACCACCCAAAACAACTCCTTAATATAATTAGGATGTCAAACAATCTTCTTTCCTCTTTTAGATTTGAAGAACCTTCTGCTAAATCTGTTGAATTTGCTACATTCTTTGATAAGAAAAGTAAAATCTATTCAACAGTTTTTCCCCACCATCCTGACTTAATAAATAACTTGACATTTATTTGTGACTCCATGTTTAAATTGCTTTCATTTTATTACAGTCTTGAAAGATAATGTATTAAAACCATTACTAAAACTCAACATTGGAATCATTCCACAGAACTAGTTGCAAGGAATATTGCTAATGACCGGGCCTTCTAATTTTTGACTCATTAGATCAAACTAGTGAAGCTCTATCTTGGATAAGTAGTGTTTCTCAGAGTGCCTTAAAGTCAGCCAAGTCACTCCTCTATTGAAGAAACCCTCAGCACTCCTGGGAAAGGGGATAGTAATAATTTTCAGACAGTTTCAGGTCTACCCTATCTTGCTTAAGTGAATGAAAGCTGTATTACAACATAACCTACTCAGCACATCTATGACAATGATTTTTTGATGACTTTCAATCAGGTTTCAGACAAGACTGCAGTACCGAAGTCAGCCTTCTCCAGGTTGATGATGATTCGCTGGAAATTACTGCCTTCATGTTGTTGTTGACTTATCTGCTGCATTTTACACAATGAATCATTCTATGTTCATTAGGAATATCGAAGAATGCATCACTTAATCCTGAAATGGTTTGACCCTTATTTTATGAATCAGTGGCAGGAGATTAAAAGTGACACTTGTTTTTCCAATTTAGTTTCAGGTGCTCCAACAGAGGAAATCCAACTAAGTTTCAATCTTGCCTGTACTCCTTTTAATCTTATATTGAGCCCTTTGCAATCCTACTCAAGAACTCCGACATCTTCAATGTTTAGATGACCTACAAGTGTAGCTAAAGATTTTCTCTTCCGATTATATTTTACTTCTTGCTCAAACTTGGCAATGGATCAGGGCTAGATTATCTTGCCTCATTTAAACTGAAATCTCTTAAATACTAAATTTATCCTTATTCCTTCTCACATTCCACTTTTTCCGCCCAATCCTGGATTAACTCTTGTGGTGTGCTCGACTAGAAACAAGCCATCATCATTCCATCTCGATAAAAGACTCAATCTTCAAATACAAATGAACGCCATGTCTAAGACTAAAAGTCATGCTTTCAACTACATACTAATTGAGGGATTTGTCAGTTTATGTTAGAAAAAGATCTCAAGACTTTTATCCAATCCTTTGTGTTTGTTATCAGAGGTTGTCTAGGGCAGCTCTCTTTTTACTGGACCCAAAATACACCTCACCACTTTGAAGGCAGTGTTACAAGCAGTTGCATGCTTTACCACTGAAACTAAAATATTTTGCCATATTGCACCTGTGTTACGAACATTCCAATGGCTCCCCATGGAAGTGACAGCATCATAGAAGCCGGAATGCCTCACCTAAAATGTTATACAAACCTTGCCTTTATCCCTCTCTACCATTCAGCAAAGTTGAAAGAGTCTGATGGGTCAAACTCTTTGCATAGTTTGAAAACATTATGTTTACAGTCCCCAGCATTCCAGAGAAATGCACAATGTCACAATCATTCTCTGCCCAAGTTCGACAGAGCACCACCTCTCTAGTTACCTTCAAAGCTGCTTGGAAATTTCTTCTTTTCCAGACACTGCTTCCTTTCTTTTCCTTTTTCCTTTGTTTTTTAGTCTTCATTCATCAAATTCTAAGCTCCAGCATACTGACCCATACTGAATCTATAAGAACGTCGACCTAGTCGACCTAGTCCAACATTGATGTAGTCCGGTTTTAACCTGCATTGCGCAGCCAAAGATAACTTACTTAGACCTGATAGATCGAGCAAAGGTCTGGGAGTATTTCTGATGTAATAATCGTACCATGAGACCTGGCCTGCCACATATTAAATATGTGTCCACCCTGACATTCATTAGCCTTTTATTCCATCTCAGCACCATGCAATACTCTAGCTAGCCATTTCTCTGTAGTTGGTGGTGTGAGGAAAATCCACTTCCTGCAGATCTTCACTCTAGCTAGAAGTCTCAATTCAAAGAACAACCATGTATCCATTCTACTAAGATGTATATTATCTAGTCCATCCATAATGCCGCAAAGGATTAATGGCATGCTTACCTCAACTTCTTACTGTTAAAGCTCATGACAGATCTTACCAATGTCTTCCCAAAATGTTCTTAAGGCTTGGCAACTCACAAGCATATGGATGTTATCTGCTTGAGTCTGACTGCATTTCTTGCATTTTCCTTTGTTAGAATTTGCAAACTTAGCCATTCTTTAAGGTAACCAGTAGAGCCTATGGATGGTAAAGAAATGGGTTCTCCTAGGTGGTGCAGAATTTACATCTTTAAATGATGTAGAAAAGGACACTTACCATAAATCTCTACCCGCCAGAGGCAAGACCTTATCCCAAGTTTATGTGGTGCAGGCAGTTTCTTACCTTGATATTCCTACAGTCCAGAATACCATAGGGTGATCTCTGCTCTTTTTAGGGTCAAGATATGTGGGACTGCCTCCATTTCATATATAGCTTCTTGGGTCCATATTCTCTTGGAACACCAAGACTTTAATTTTAGGTATACCATCCTGGAGAAAGAATGGTTGGTTTGTTTGTGTAACTTTTCCCAAGAGATTAATATTCCTTCCTCAATCACTTGACCCCAAATTTCTATTCCTGCTCTGTCTAGAGTGGGTATACAATATGTTTTCAGGACTTTTGGTGTTCTTTGAGAATCCCAATTTGTTGCTAATAAACCAAAATAGGGAAAACCCAACACATTCATTATCTCATATCAAAGTCTAGCTGCTGAGCAAGTACCTTAAATCTAACTTTCTTAACGTATTTAAGTGATCAAAACATATGAAAAGCTGGCCCTGCACATCTCAGACAATGGATCTGGAAATAATAATCCCATCTTAAAATCTCCTGGGTCACCTTTCAAAAATGTGAGGACCTTATTTAGATCTCAGCAGATGGAATACTCTATTACAAACGTGACGGATATCCCATCCACTGTATTATGATCTCCGTTGGATATAAAGGGATCGTAATACGGTGGACGGGATATCCATCACGTTTGTGACAGAGCGTTCCCCTCTGTCAAGAATGAGACCCAAAATATTTTAAGTTGACAAATCCAAAAGTAAAGCTTCATTTCTGGGTGGCCCAAGTTTTTTTCCCAAGCCAATCTAAAACCTTTAGTGTTTCATACAAAGCTATTAATTCTGTCTTGAAGAATATCTAACATTTTCTTGTCAAAATTTAATGGCACACGATTGAATAAAAAAGTACTTTTGGGAGAACAGACATTTTGACCAAATTTACCCTCCCATATTTGGTTAGCGGAATTTTACTCCATCGGCTAAGGGTTTTGGTAATCTCTTTTGTGGTGTTCTCAAAATGTTGACTTGTTTGCCACTTCATTTCTGGGCTATATTGATACCTAGATATCTGATTTCTTACCTTATTCTGTTATCTTTGTAATCCATATTCCATTTCATAATTTCTGATTTCTCTTCATTAGCTCTGTATCCAGACACATCATTAAAATCGCTAGTGATCAGATTGATGGCATATTTTAATCTCCACATATCTAAAGTATATATTATTAAATCATCTGATTATAACCCTAGCTTGTTACTATACTCCCCACATCTGAAAGGGATACTTCTCTCCGGTAGCCTGATTGCTTGTACAAGAGGCTCTATATAGAAATTAAAAACAAGCAATGACAATGGACACTGTTGTCTAGTCCCCCTACTAATTGCAAAACAGCATGTCAAATTCCCATATGTGAGGATATTTACCATAGAAGCATTGTAGATAGCTTGCATTGTCCTGGCTATTCTCTCTTTATTGGCAAAGTGGTTTAAAGTGTCCCAGAGATATGCCTAATTAACCCTGTCAAAGGCTTTAGCAGCGTCAAGTGTATATCTGGCAAGAGGGGTCCCGGGTCGCTCAGCGAGGTCATTCATTAATATTAAGACTTGTGTTAACTGTTGGGTTTTTCTTCCTGGTAGAAAGCCCTTTGATCCTGGTGAATAAACTGTCTTGCCACGTCACTCAATATCCTTGCCAGTGTAACAGATAAGATCTTATAGTAAAAAATGAGTAGAGAGATAGGCTTATAAGATTCACTATTTTTAGGATCTTTACTTAGTTTCAAAGAAGGGCCATCATTGTCTCATTCCAAGAGTTAGGGATTTTTTGCCCATCCACTAATATATCATTAAAATAGGTTTTAAGAATAGAAAATAGTATAGATGCAAATTCCTTATATAACTCTGCCGGGATAGATACTGTCTGGTCTAGCCGCTTTTCCTTTTTTGATTTTCAGTATGGCTAATGCTACCTTTTCACCTGAGATACGCTCATTCCAGTGGGCCATACAGCCTCTTTCCTGAACTTGTCGAGGAGGGTGGCATTGTCTTCTTCAGGTGGCATTCCTTCTTCCTCCTCCTTCGGGGTCTCGTCGCAGGATTCCTTGTTCCTGTGGAGTTCCCCACCTCGTAGAGATTCTCGCTGTCTCTCTTCTCCCCTGTTCGGCAGTCCGTTGTGTTTATGTTTCCTCCCAGGCCATCCTGATTGGTCCAGGGCTATTGGGGCCCAACCCACCTTTACCGGGGTAGAGTAGTCCTTCATTACTGTTTGCGATCCTGTATCGGTCCTGCCCTGTCTAACCTCGCGTTCTACTCTTTTCCCACAGGAAACTCGGTGGAGAAGCATGACTGCAGTGCGAACTCTGCGGCCGAGTGAAGGTAAGTCCAGGGGTTCGCAGCGTGCTTCCTCACATCTCCCCTCCCTTACTTTTTTAGGTCTAGCCTCGAGTAGCGCGCAAGCGCTGCTCTGCGAGACTTATAGTTAGGGAGTTTGAAAAGCTGACCAGACGCTCGTGCGTCATGGTCTTTTCCCTGCGGTTACGCGCGCGGCAGACATATGTTTCCAATTATCGTGCCCAGACGCGGGCGCGATAATTGGAAACACATGCCGGCCGTGCGGGCAAAAGGCCATGACGCACGAGCGTCTGGTCAGCTGAGCAGGCTGCCGCGCTCGCGAACTGGAAAAAAAAATGAAAAACGCACTGATGCAAACACCGTGAAGATAAGCACTCGTGATGAGAGGCGGTCACGTGATGTTTGACAATGCAGCTGTTTTGGCTTTTGTGCTGCTTGTTCCCTCTTGCTCGCGCTCAATGTCTAATGAGGAAAATAAGTTCCGGACTGGTCCCCAGAAAATTAGGGCAGGTGGCCCCCACCGGCAATCACAGTCTACAAATAAAATATGCAACTATCACCTTACAAGCAATGCCGGACACCCTCCCAAATGTTCGCCTTGCTTACCTATCAGTTACAATAATAGATAGGTACATGGTCTTATCTTTCGCGTGCACAGTCCAGCTTCACACGTATTAGCAGTTTAAAGAGGTCCTGGCCAGTATGTTACTTCAATCTGTGCTGGGCAGTTTCATTCTAGAAGATTCCAGTTTCTAGTTGATTGTCACTATCGCGAGCGGCGGTTACCCGTGGTTTGCGTTCGCTAGCTGGGGAGGCCGTACACCTGCCTTTCCCAGGGTTGCAGTTGTGTACTAGCTGCACGTGAAGGAGTCGGGGACCGGGGCTCGCCTGCACATTTCAAGTCTCTTCCGATCTCCTCTCACCCAGTTTTTAGGGAATTTGTTGTTTCCCGTATCTATGTGGGAGAGGACAGATAACAAGAATGCTATGAAAAGACCACATTGTCAACTATGCCTTCTCTGCACGTGCTCAAAACGTGTTTTATGGCATAGACAGTGCCAGGGGCCACGGGAATTATGCGGCAACGGGGGACCAAATCATGCAACAGAGATGACTATATAATGCGGCAAGAAAAAGCACATTATGCTGCACATTAAAACACCCTACTACAGAAGTATGCGAGAGAATGGTGGCTAGCTGGGCGAATGGCCTTCCACTGTGCGGAAAGAAACACGTTACAGTGCTTTTAGTAACTTTTGATCCGAGTGAGCTGTAAACAATTTTTTTGTTGAAATTTGAAGACAATGCAGCAGATGATGGATGATGTGGCCAATGTGGCAAATTCATAGCTATTCGGAAAACTCTGCAGCATCGCATAATTCCAGTGGCCATGGACAAAGAGGGCAATGGCCCAGGCCCCACCTTCTCAGATGCCCACTGATGAAGTGATGGGGACATTAATAAGATTTTCTTCTCTGCTTCCCTCCCTACCTCATCGCCTCACTTTATCAACCTCTCTTTCAGTGCGTCATCTATCTCTTGCTCTGTACCTTGCTTACCTCTCCTTAGCTCTCTCTCTGCTTCTCCCTCCCTTTAAACTTACTCTTAGCTCACTAAGCTTACCTTGCCTCCCTTTGTCCTTCTCCTTGCCCAGCATGGCAACTGATCCACCTACCTTGTACTTCTTTCTATGTTTCACTAACCATTCTCGGCTCTTCCAGATCCCAAGAATGTTTTGCACTCCTTGGTGTTTACTACATGCACGTGGAGATGTGAAACACGTATCCATATCTGACAGGGTATCGATAATGTAACCCCACTAACCCCCTCCCCGTGTTCCACATGGTTTGGGCCTGATGTGTGCACGAGACAGGCTTTCTCCAGCCACTTGCCAGCTCTGCTGAGTGGATGAACCAGGAGCTGCCACTTTCTGATAAGAGCTGGTGGGTGGTCTGTCCAATTAGCCAGGCTTGTGTAACCACTGCTGCAAAGATAATAACACCGGAATAACAAGGCTGCAGGGTGAGGGGTGGGCGTGCAGTAAGTGCTCGCAGGAGAGAGCATCACTCAAGTGCTAGGAGCTGCTTACATTTCCTTCCTTTGTGCAAAAAATAGAATGTTTTATAGATAGCTTTATGTTACGGGGTTGGCCTCTTTATAAGACTTCCCGTTCTGGTGGATGATGTAGGGCGGGGAAATTCTTAATTATAAATGAGCACCCCGAAGAATTCAAATATTTTTCTATGTCAAAGAAAAACAAGCATTGGCATAGCCAATAGGTCTTGCCTTTGGGACCTTATAAGTGTTTAGCCATGCAACAGTTGATGTTGTTGCACCAAGGATATTGTGCTACATAACTAAATACTTATAAGGTACCAAAAGCGAGACCTATTGGCTATGCCAATGCTTGTTACTTATAAGAAATGTTTCTTGGGGCTATTCAGAGAGGAAGTCAACGTTTGTATGCTCTATTCCTTTACAATGATATGTTCAGAATCAAAAGGGCTGTAAGACTAGAAGCCATCACAGGATATGGTCATTATTTCCTTTATTATGAGCCATCCATTCAAGGGGGGCATGATCCTTATATTAGGAGAATTCGCGTCCTTCCAGGTAATATCTCAAAGACTCTATGGTCCATTCAATCGATAGAGCTTCTTTTTCGACTAAAGCATAATTTGTTTCTTGAGGACACAACTTTCTGCTAATATACACAGCTGGTCGTTCTTCTCCTGCATTGTCGTTGTGAGACAAGACGGCCCCAAGACTGACCCCCGATGCATCGGTTGGGTGAATGAAGGGTCGAGTAAAGTCAGAACTCGCCAGCAGCAGTTCAGACGTGAAGGAATGTTCTAAGTCTTGAAAGGCTTCCAGGGTAGGGGTTAAGGGTTGCTTCAGTTCTTGTTCTGATATTCGGGATTTTCTCAGGAGACCAATTAAGGGGACTGCTAACTGGGAAAACTGGGGAATAAATTGTTGATAATAACCGAGGAGATCAAGGAAAGCCAGTAGGTCTCTTTTGGTTTTTGGCAGAGAGATTTTGGATAAGGCTGCTATTTTCTCTGCATGGGGTTGTATGTGGCCCTCCCTCAAAACAAACCCTAAATATTTTACTTTCCTGGCAGTTCGATGACTATTGAAATGGTTCATCTTTAGTCCACTGGCACCGAGGTATCTTAGTACTGACTGTAGGTGCCTCAGGTATTGGTCCTACATAGAACTATGTCATCTATATATGCAGCAGCGTATTTCTCGTTGGTCTTCAGCATGGTGTTTATCAATCTTTGGAACATTGCTGGTGCTCCTTGGAGCCCGAAAGTCAACACAGTGAAGTGGCACAGAATCCCCGGGGTGGAGAAAGCAGTTTTATCCTTGTCTTGTCTTCTCAGTGGGACTTTCCAAAAGCCCTTGCATGAATCTAGTGTACTTATGTATGTTGCTTCCCCCAGTAGTTCTATCATTTCGTCCACTTTGGGAAGGGGATAGGCATCGAATTTGGAGATTTTATTGACTTCTCTGAAATCAATACAAAAGTAAACGGACCCATCACGTTTTGGTACTAAAACAATTAGCTAATTCCATTGGCTAAGAGAGGGTTCAATAACCCCCATTTGTAGCATGTGCTTTACCTCATTTTCAATTATCTCTCTACAGGCTTTAGGGATAGGATATGATCTCAAACGTACTCTTTCCCCTGGGGTTGTGTTAATAGGGTGGTCCAGGACAGTGTTTTTTCCTGTTATAAAGGAAGAACACCTCTTGAAGGGGTCATAAGTGCCTGTCTCAGACTCATAGGGGATCGGAATCAATACATTGCATGTACAAAGGACTTTCAACACAAGGGTTTCTGTACAAAACAGGTTTGGGACCATCCCATTTTTTCAGTAGATTTATGTGATAGACCTGGGTCACCTTTTTATCAGAGTTTACCTAAATACAATGAGTGGCAGAAGTCACCTGTTCTAACACTTCACATGGGACTTGCTATTGACCCAGAAGCTTGTGTTCTGTGAAGGGCATCATTAAAAGGACCAGATTCCCTACTGCTAAGGACTGTGATTTCGCTTTTTTGTCATACTGAGATTTCCACCATCACAAGGACATATCGACAGCCTTTACTGGGAGGGAGAAGGGGACTGATGACGTCCATTCTTACTCTTGAGAATGGTTCTTCTATCACTGGAAGAGGGAGCAAGGAAATCCTGGAGGGCCGGTGTCGACTATTCTTTTGGCACACTGGACACTTCCTAGAATAGGTTTTCACTGGCTGATATATGCCAGGCCAATAAAAACGGTCTAAAATTGACTTTTCAGTTTTTCTGTGCTAAAATGTCCACCCAATAAATGGCTATGGGCCAGGAATAACACTTTCTCTCTAAAGGGAGTGGGGATTAACAGCTGCTGGGGTTGGGTTTTCATTCTCTTCCTGTACCATAGCCTCTCTTTAAGAAAGAACTGGGGACCTACTTCTTTAACTGTTCAGAGGCGGTGTTTCAGGCTTCTCTAAACAGTGGGCCATCATGTTGGGCAGCCCAGAAATTCCGTTCAGAGTCCCATTTAAAGTCCTCGGTCCCTACAGGTAATTCAACCCATGGTGATTTATTTCCTCTCTTGGTTCCTTACTTTTTCATTCCTTCAGGGTAAGCCACTCACTATCCTCTGCTTGGGAGAACGGGGCGTTTCCCCACCATGAGTCGCCTTCCTTACAGGTCTCCTGAACTAAGGTTTCCAAGTTGGGATTATCATTACCCACAACCAAGGGTTCCGGTAATGCAGGAATGAGCCCCACCCATAGGGGTTCAATGGGGTCGGTTTGATGCTGAAGATGGACCTCCATCCAAGGTACGTCTTCTTGTCCCCGTGTACACATTGGATGTTGACCATTTCTTTTGGTTTTGTTGCTCTCCCTGGGATCAACTGGGGGTGCATAATGCTTTGTAGACATCCTGTGTCTACTACGGCAGAAACAGGTTCTCCATTCACTTTCATATGACAATGATAAGAGGTTTCAGCCTTGGGTGTGGTGCAATAGAGCGACCTAATCAGGCCTCCATAGGTACTTCCCTCTGAGGACATTGCCGAAGTATGTGTCCAAATCCTCCACAATGGAAACATTGCAGTCCAGGTGGTGGGGGTCTGGGCACCAGACGAGGCAACAAAGTCACTACCTCAGGCTTCCTGGTCATACTTGGTCTGGGTTGTTTTACAGAACTGGGGCTAGTATTCTTCCAGTGACTCTCTTTTCTGGAGGTTGTGGGCCTGGTTAAAGGCACTTGCGATGTCCACTGCTTGATCTAACGTCAGCTGTGTATGTTGACGGACCCATCTTTGAACAGGGGGATGTAAGGAGGCAAGATACTGTTCTAAATATATCTTTTCAAGGATGTCTTCTTATGTGAGCCAACGGTCAGACATATCCTTAATGCAATAATATAGGGCTTGGGGCATCTCCTGTGGCCCTCTCTGATCTGTTGCAACCTCACCCTATAAGTTGCCTCATCAACCCCTAGTCTTTCAAGAATGCTCGTCTTTATCTCTTCATGGGGAGTGACTCCAAGGGGATTAGAGGCCTGGTAGGAGGTTTGTAGTTTACCAGTAGGTAAGGAACACAGATATTGACCCCATCTGTCTGCGGGTCTTGCAGTGGCTTAGGCCATATGCTCGAAATTGTTGAAACAAAAACAAAGGGTCTTCCCCAATGACATATTTCTGCAGGACCACCGATGGCAAAGCTGTGTGTCCTCTTGCTGTTCTAATTCATCCGCCAATTTCCCTATGGCTGCATCCTGATATTGTGTTAGGCTGGTCAGTGCCTTATGCAGGTTCTCTCTGTCTTCCACAGCCGCATTTAGGAACTGTTCCATCACTTACTGTTGGCTCCCCACCATGAGAGTAACCACACATCTCACTGATCCCACTTCTGACACCAAGTGTAGGAGGGAAGGGCAGAGATAAGGACAAGGAGGCTGTGTGGGTTTTCTGAATCTTGATATTTTATTGGGGTCACAAATTTAAGTAGGTAATCTTGTGGGGCTTTTCGTGGGGTATCTAGAGCAGCCAGTCTCTTTCTTCTTCTCCTTGATGGGGCTGATGTGGTATTCTCTTTCTCTCGCTCTAGGTATCTCTTGGAAGGATGGCGCCGCAGGGTCCTCGGAAAAGGAAAGGGTGTTAAGTATAAGGGTTGTATTTGTTCCGTAAAGTCTTCACCGTACCCGTGCCAGTTAATTTGTGTAGAGAAAACCAAGTATGACCCCACCTGAGTCTGAAACAGCCCCTCTTTCACCTGTCCTCTGAGAATGTCTGGGTTGTTTCCTACTATGGTTCCCTTGCAACATGGATAAAAGTCCCCTTTACCCATCCAGGCTGCTGCTCTCCTCAGATTTAAAGAAAACGCTGTTCTCTGTGCATGTGATAGCGCTTGACTTGAAAGAAATACTTAAAAGAAAATAACAGTGCTCAATCTTATAAGTGTTGCTATGTGAATTACACAAGTGATACTCAAAAAGAAATGCAGGTGCCCATTATTGAAAGGGTTATCTCCCTCTAAGCATGTGGTCAGTATCAGTATCAGGCAGTATGAAGGAAGGTTGTCATCATTTCACCCCTAGCGTGAGCCTCCCCTGCCCCATATGGTGTCCCGCTGCCTTCCCCGAGTCACTGACCTGCAACCTGAAACTCTTTTGAGTTATGGCAGGCCATACAGTGTCCTCTGGCAGCGTCCACCACTCTTCGGTCCACGATTCCTAGGACTCGGTGAGGAGGGTGGCATCGTCTTCTTCGGGTCGGATCCCTTCGTCCTCCTCCTTTGGGGTCTCGTTGCAGTACTACTCATTCCCGTGGAGATTCCCATTGTTTCTCTTCTCCCATGTCCGGCTGTCTGCAGCGTTTATGTTTCCTCCCCCGGGCCTTCTTGATTGGTCCAGGGCTATTGGGGCCCGCCTACCTGTACCTGGATACAGTACTCCTTCATTACTGTTTGTGATCCTGTATCGGTCCTGCCCTGTCTAACCTCACATTCTTCTCTGTTCCCACAGGAAAATCTGGAGAGCAGCATGATTGCAGTGCGGACTCCGGGGCAAAGGGCAGCTCAGTCAAGGGGTTTGCAGCATGCTTCCTCACAAGTACATTGTAATTCAATTGTTGCAGGCCATGCCAAAGTTTTTTTCATGGCCACAATTGGAAAAATACTGGTCAGAAGGAGGAGTCAAGATGGCCACCTGAACGGACGCACCTCTCCATAGCTCTAAAAAACACCAGGATTGAGATCTCCCCTCGGCTCCACCAGTGATCATAAAGGGCTGATTGGAGCACAAGGGTGAGACCCCCAACTCAGGGGACAACATTGAATAGGCGCTTTGACCCCTTGATCGAGTACGCTGCCTGTGAAGGGTGTGGCACAGGGCGTGGGCGTGCCACACCCAGCACCCGGGATAGAGGAGAGCATCGGGGAAAGACGAAGAGGCTGCGGATCTGCGGCATGCTGGTATACAGAGCCCCATGAGAGGCACCTGCGAGCGCCGATTGGCCTGCCGACGGAGAGCGGAGGGCACCATGGGACTATTCCGGGGGCTGCCTCACGAGCAACAACAGGTGTGAGGCGTGGGCTGCGGCCCAAGGGGCTGGAAGGAGGCACCGGGAATGAGGACGAAAGTTTGTTGGCTTCCTTGCATCTCGGGGGGGTAAGGGACTGTTGCCCTCCTCCCACTACATGCAAACACGTGATCTCGGAGGGCACCCAGTGCAGGCAGATATAGGGGGTGAGCAGGAACAGCGACGCAGACCCCAACTGCAGTGGGGGTGGGGCTGCACACTGAATCAGTGTACTGGGATTAGTCCCACGATGCCGGTGTCCCTAAGACGCAGAGGCGAGGGAGATGCTCCATGCTGCTTGGGGGAGTTATATGAAGAAGGCAGGATGGTGGACTATGCGGACTTCTGTACCAGATAGGATGTGACAGGTAGCTGTTTCCTCGTGTATGCTGGTTTGGTGGCTGCCATCCGGAAGGCCTGGGTGGGCTTCCCACATGAACCGGAGACGCATGTACTGAATCGGACATTACCGGACATGGGGGGAGAGCACAAACTTATAACTCGCCTATGTGCCCTGCTATTACCACATACAGCTAGTCACATTATGACACTAAAAACATAGGGCCTTATTTATATAGGCCTGCAATACTTTTACGATGCAGTTGCGTCACTTTTTGTGATGCAGCCGCGGTGTAAACAATGCACCATGTTGCGCCATATTTACAAGGTGACGCATCTAGACAGATGCGTCACCTTGTAAAGCCCTGTGCCACATTATACCTGCGTCAGGGATAATGTATGCAGGGTGGCCGTTCCCCCGCATCAATGTCTCGTAGAAGGCACGTATCGAATTCCATAGGATTTCAGTGCTCTACTTCTAGGACGCCATTGCATCAAAACCTTACGCCTGCCTCATGACGCAGGGCATTGAAGATAGGCCTCCCCCCGCATTGCTGGAGTTGTGTCATGCTTGCGACACAACTCCAGCAATGTGTGACTTTTGCGCCGACAGATATGTCAGGATTCCTACGTATCTGCCTTTCCTTACGACATGGAGCGCCGTACAATAAATATGGCACATCCATTGTGTCACAAGGAGGGCACAATGGAAACTGTCACATCGCTGTTTTGTCGCAGCGATCAACAGTTATCATAAATGAGGCACATAATGGGAAGGAGATGTGGATGAGGAGCTCAGTGAGTGCGAATGGGCCTCCGTGTTAGGTAACTGTCGAAAGGTGACTCGTAATGTACATTTGAAGTTGATACATTATAAATGTGTACACAGAGATTATGTCACGCCGCAGTGGCTGCACAGATTAGACCTGGCCAAATAGGAATGTCCCAGATGTTGATTTACTATTGGGATCTATGTTCATATGTGGTGGACATGCCTGGATGTGTGAGAGTTTTTGGGGCAAAGTAATCCAAGTACTAAGGGTTTTGACCGAGCTGTCATTGCTGCCAATGATTCAGCTATGTCTGTTAGGCCTGATGACTTGATCTAGACACACTAAATATGCAGAGAAGGTGTTGGAGCTAGGTCTAGCTCTGGCGAAGAAATGCGTAGTGATAAGATGGATGACCAAGTGATTACCTACTAAGAAACAATGGTTGTGGGAACTAGTGAGAAGGGTACGAGCGGAATGTGGGGTGAGACATAGATTGGTGTATAGCAGGACTGACCAAGGGGGTAGAATGGAGTGGGACCTGGTGGAGGTTCGACTGCAGCAGGAACTTGAGGAACCTGTTGTGGAGCAGGAAATGGGTCCTGGAGATGATTGATATGTGAATATGCCGAGGAGCTTAAGGGGGTGTGCGATGAGTAGGCGTTAACACCTCTATGTGTACTGTATACAGTCTATTTGCGTTGCCTGAGTGCCTTGTACTGGTTTCCAGCGAACTATGTCTGTGGGGACTCGCCTCTCTTTCTGGATTTGTGCGGGGTGGGATGGTGATGGGGGAGTGTTACCAATCTGTACTGTTGTTTGATTACAAAAATCAATAAAAGAAATATGAGAAAAAAAGAACAATGGTCAGACTATCTGATGCAATAAAGATAGGAAACAAAGCTGCAGATACATTTTTCAACAGAAAATCAAAGTATAATCTTTGCAACGAGGAGTACTGCAAATCATTTCATCTGCCATATATGGGAAAGCAAAGAACCCTGATCTTTCAAGTTTGACTAGCTCTCAACTAATGCATTATAGCTACCCTAATGAATTACAGCTACAAATCAGTAAAATTACACAGAAGTAGAAATGCGCTAGAACTGTTATTATAAACTCAATGAGGTATTTACTTCACCTCCTGCCCTTTGTTTCCCGAGTGACAGTCTATGCTAGTCAGTACATGACAAGACCTACCTTTGGTCATTAAGTTGGGGTCCCAGTGAGTTTAACTTTTAAGTTTCCTATTGAGTTTTTGTTGCAAGGCCACCACGATTTCAGCTGAATTGCTGAAAGAGAACGAATTACTTCTTCAGATGTTGGATTGTCGGTTAGAGGAAGATGATACCAACTTCTCCTTGACGTGTGTCACACTCAAAGATCTCTTTTGAAATGGGGCATCAGACTTTCTGGTCTATTATTGGCACACCAACACCAGCTCTCTAGGAATTATGTCAGAATTAGTCACACAATGCCTTTTATCTGCATGCTTTCTCATATTGGACCTTGCTTCTTGATGATATGCTGCAATGACATCATACTGAGTCTTTTCCTCTCTGGACCAGTCTAACTTGCTCTTTCTGCTGGATGATTCCCATGTAACAATGCAGTGTGTTGTGGTAGTCCCTGTCCAGCTGATATTCGAGTCAGCTTAGTTCTCTGCATTGTTTTCTTGACTGTGGACATGAACATTCTGGACATGCCATTGACTTGAGCCTGTTTGTGTGTTATTCATTGGCATGACATGAACCAGTGAAATTCTTCTCTTGAAAATGGGGGGACGGCTGTCTGTCTTGAGCTCTGCTGTAATTCTCTACTCTGCAAACATGTGGTATAGTATGGGCAAAACAGCTGTAGCAGAACTGGATGAAACTTGTTGCATTGTGGGAAAATCAGAGTATTAATCAATGATTACTAAGAGATTGTGCCCAGAGGTCAATGGTCCATAGAAATGTGTTTCTAGCATTGACCACACTGCTTCCAGGAGGTCAGACATCACTAACTGTTCCGGTCGTGAACCCTTTCCTGACCACGTGGAATGTCTTAAAGGTCTCATTCACCAGAACATCTAGCATGAGGAATCAGACTTTGGGCCTGATTTAGAAGTCGTTGGAGAGAATACTCCATCAGAAACATGATGGATATCCTGTCCACTGAATTACGATCCCCATAGGATAAAATGCGATCGTAATATGGTAGACGGGATATCCGTCACATTTGTGACGGAGTGTTCCCCTCCCCCGACTTCTAAATTAGGCCCTTTCTCTTTGAGTAGTTTCTTGGTGGCTACTATGTTGAGGTGACTCTCCTGAGCTAAGTCATCAGTGTAGTGACCTGGAAATGTATTTTTTGGGTTCTGCACAGGAGAATTCCTTGATTCGTTCTGACAGCTCTTCTTGCACATTCAGCAGTCCTAGCAATTCCTCTTTGTTGACTTTTTCTGGATATTGGCAGTTTCTATTCTTGTTTCCACCTCTGCTTCTCCCCAATGAGCTTTACTTCACTTATTGTGGCATCCTGTTTCCATACATGTGCTGGTTCCTTCAAGAAGATTAATTCAGTGATTGACTGGCATAATACAGAGTTGATATATACATCTGCGAGTGAAGATTTCTCCTCCATGTCATAAGAGTGGATGTCTTGAAACCTTGTCTGCCAGGTTGTAGTCTTTCCTGAGCATGTGTATTATCTTGACACAAGTTTATAAAGTATGTATTTGCTACCTCTCTGACATTTGCAGGATGTTTGCTTTCCTCACAGATCTCTATAGACTGCCAGTAGCACTTGGTGGTCTGTAACGATGATGAATGGATTTCTATATAGGAATATGTGGTGATTGGCGCCGAGCACACCATGGCTAGACTCTCCTTTTTGGACTGGAAATAGGCTCTTTCTTTCTCTGCTTAGCATATATGATGATCCTCCTCTGGGTGTACTGTCCTGATTTGTTGGAGGTTATTTTTTGCATATAGGGGCACCCACTGAATATTTTGAGAAGAATTGGGTCAAATCATGGGCAACATCAAGTTTCATGGGCTTGACTTGGCAAATCATGAAAGGACTTATATATTTAGCAAGTGCACTTTCAGAGCCCATAGCTTTTTAGCACATGTATGCTTAAAGTTTGCTATAAAATGCACTATTTGACACATTTTTTTTTTTTTTTCTCAGAGCGAGAGCCACCCCCAAACCCTCGGAAAAAAATCCTCTAGCTCATCCACTTCGCTCACTACAGTTTAGGACAAGTACTGTATTACACCCCACCACGTTTAAACATCATGTCAGCACCCTAGTAACAGTGTATCCAAAAGATACATATGTGTTATCTATAGTTATTAATCAAAATGCTATTATGGAAATTCTGCAATGTCAATTATTTTGATATCACCTGGGTTAAGGTCAAGTGATATCACTTCCTGTAAAGATTAAAGGTCAAACGTCATAGAATGTCATTTCAGGGTCAAACGGTATGTGATGTCACATACGCTACCCCCTGGGATTTTGGTGAATTGAAGTCCATGCTTTCTACCACACAATCATCAAGGTCTGACCTTAAAAAAATACTCTCCCCGGTGCCCGAGCATCTCATAGAGCTGCTAGCCAATGGCCCATAACCAAAGCCGTGGTGATCAGACTCCACTTACTCTTTTGCTATGAAAGCAGAATCTTAAAAACAGGACAAGGGAGGAAACAGTTTCAGCAAAAAGGGCACTAGAATAAACTGAAGGGTACATGGGGCACGGAACTGGGCAAACTCCTCCTCAGCTGGCATAAAAACAGAAGGAAATATTCGAATTTGCTTTCCAGTTTCAAACATTCCATTCTGGGTGCTAATACTTTGTAAGGTGAGCTGCATTTAGTAATAGCATGAACATGGTATTAACAGTGTGTTGGATAGGAGTACTCATCCGATTGCCAGAACCGCAAAGGCGCATGCGCATCTTTCATCGTAATATACTGTATGAGTGCGCCAGGTAGATATTCTACAGGACGCTCCTCAGTATGCATGTGTGATGGGTGCAGACTAGGTTACAAAGTTCTCAGCCGTGCTTGGAGTATGTTCTTCGGAAAAACATTGCAAGACGCAATAATACGGTTCAGGGTAACTTTTTGATAACTTCAAACTCTGCTGTAGGTAATTCAGAAAAAATACATCATTAACCAGATGGAAATTGGAGGAGAGAGAGAGGAGAGAGAGAGAGAGAGAGAGTGTGGTGTGTGTGTCACGGACCTGATCACAACAAAACAGGAAACTTTGGACCCTGTGGCTTTTTACTTGGCACCCTCACTCGCACTGGAGTGTGTGACTATTTTACAAGGGAAATAAATCTCCCTGGTAGGACGCTTACATAAACATTACTTTCTTTAGCTATTAGGAACCTTGACGGGTAGCGAATGCACCAGTGGGTGACTCAGTGAGTGAGTCAGGGGCAGAGAAGCACAGTTTGCAAATGAAGCTCTATGAAATTCTTAGCAACGCTGCAGGGGATGGAAAGAGCCAAAACTTTAGGAGACGATGAAAGGAGAGATGACTAAATGCGCTGAAAGCAAGCATGGTCTGCATGCTAGAATGCCCGGATGAATTTTGTTTTCAGTTGTTTCTAGGATGTACGGTCCTGAATGCTCATTACAGCAGTGAAGGAGTAATGTAGCCGAGTATTTGAGATATATAGCAGTTTATATCCTACAATTTGTTCTTTCCTTTTCCTTTTCCTGTGGTATGAATGGCCTTCAGGACTCAGCGTGCAAACGGCTATTGCCTAAAATCCAGAGGCACAATTTGTAACTGCAGGTGTAACATTTCGGCAGCGTAAGTTATTTTTCATCTGTTTGTAGGTTACACTTATTAGAGCTATTCACAAAGCATTTCTGTTCGAACACTTAGGGCTCTTAGAAACGACAGGCATAATATTCATAATCATCTCATCTTTATTCGGTTGGAAAAAAAACCATACAGATAAGAACCACGAATAAAATATACGATCCATCACACTTTACTTAACATGATATTGCCGTGTCCCAATAGCAGCAAATGAACATCAACTAAAAAAGAGGAAGTAAGCTTCTTTAAATACGCTTGATTACAGACCTATAATGTGCAAACACTGAATTTTAAAAATGGACATAAAGAGCTTCTTACAAAATAAACACATACAATTTGCAAAAAACATGATATGAATGATATGTAGACCTTGAAAACATATAAATAAAAACTGTGAATAATATAAACAACCATCACAATAAATATCAAGGGGGCATATTAACAAGGCGGCGTAAATGAATTATCGCCGCTTTAGCGTCCGTTTTCGGACGAAAAGCAGCGATAATTTTATCGCCGAATTAACAAGGACACGCTAGCGCGTGATTCCTGACTTAGCGTCCGTTTTCTGCACGCCTCCCATCGCATCGCTAATGAGATGCAAAGGGGGCGTGCCTGTGAAAACAACAGGGGAAATATCGCTAACCCAGGTATCGCCATATTAGCAACGTGGGTTAGCGATATTTTAAATTGCGTTAAGTATGCCTTAACGCAGGAATTTAACGTCTGCTAAATTCCTGACTAAGGCATACCTAACATGGGGGTGGATTGTGTGGCTAAGACCACAGGCCCTATCGCCAAGTATAGTCGCCGTTTTCCATGGGACATCGCTGGAAAACCAGCGATGTTCCATGGAAAACATCGCTATCACTGGAAAATTATCGCCTTTGCGCTAAGCGTTGTTAATACAGCGCTAGCATGGCGATAATTTCCAGCGATAGCCGGCGATAGGATTCCTCACGCTAAGCACGGCCAGCGATAATTATCGCTGGCCGTTGTTAATATGCCCCAAGATTCTTTCCGAATACCAATATCAGCAGATAAATATCGACTGACAGCAAAGTATACGAGGGGGGAGGCAAGCATCTGTAAATATAAAAATGCAGGTCTTTATTGTGCAAAATTTGCATTTTTAAGAATAGGTATGAGAAACTTTTTATTCGCAAACACATAACAGTTCTAGAACAACATAAAGTGCATGGTGCCTTGTGAAGATACATTATCACAAGGGCAGGAAAAGGTACTGTCATTTGTGCTTCTGCACGAAGGAAAATAAAGATAATATTGCACAAGTCCCAAACTGAACCATGTTAAAAGATGTAGGTCCCATGAATCAGAGGTGTTAAGAAGATATGATTCTATTTTAGAAGTCGTTTTAACCCTAATATATAACTGTTAGACCTGGCATCCTTGGTGTGGTTTTCCCCTGCATTTCTGCCTTGCCTCCTGTGTTTTTACTGTGTGTTGGACTTCGTTTTTGCTGGTCTAGATGCTTTGGGCACTTTGCCACTGCTGTTCAGTGCCAAAGTGCAAGTGCTCCCTCTGTACATTGTTGCCATGGATTAGTGTTTCCATAATCAGTTTATTTGGTTTACTGTGAAGTCCCTAATAGAGTGCACTGTGTGTGCCCAGGGCCTGTAAACCAAATGCTGCTACTGCTCTTGCAGCACTGATTGTGCCACCCACCCAAGCAGCCTTGCAGAAGGGATCTCAGGCCTGCCATTGCAGTGTGTGTGCAGTCTGGTACTGTCATGTCGACCTGGCAAGTGCACCCACTTGCCAGGCGCTAACCTTCCCTTTTTAGGTCGAGCCTAGCGCATCGTGCATGCGCTGCTCTATGGGGAGGCCTCTTGGAATCACTCCAGACTTTCTCGAAACTTGTCCGTGTGGTTTTTTAACTTCCACACATTCTATTGGCCTTTGCATGTGGCTTTCAAAAATGAAAGCACGCAATTGGCCAAAGGCGGGTGCATGTCCCACCTTTTCTGTAAATGTTCACTCCCACGGCATCCAGCTGTCGGGAGCGAGCAACGGCGCGCAGGGTGCCAGCTGCATTCCTCGTTGTGGATCATTAAGCACAGCGTGGTCGCTTTCAGTTTAGCGGCCGTGCTTGTTTTTTTCACTCCCCACCTCACTCCCACGGCATCCAGCTGTCGGGAGCGAGCAGCGGTGCGCAGGGTGCCAGCTGCATTCCTCGTCGTGGATCATTAAGCACAGCGTGGTCGCTTTCAGTTTACCGGCCGCACTTGTTTTTTTCACTCCCCACCTCACTCTCACAGCATCCAGCTGTCGGGAGCGAGCAGCGGTGCGCAGGGTGCCCGCCTGCATTCCTCGTCGTGGATCATTAAATACAGCGCAATCGCTTTCAGTTTAGCGGCCGCGCTTGTTTTTTTCATTCCCCACCTCTCCTCTCTGAGCATGCCTCCCTCCTCTCCTTCCGCCCCGCAGCCTCTTGACCTTCTCGTTCTCCAGCAGTTTCACATCCGTATTCTCTCACTTCCACCTCTTTTCTCGGTTTGATTTCCCTTTACATCTTCAATTAATGCCCCCATACGCCTTCCCCTCACCCTCATTCCCCCTGCCCACTCATGTTAACTCAGTCTTTACTTCCGCTCACAAATTCCTACCTCGGCTCTGCCTTGCCCCCTCGGCTTCCCTCTATCCCCCTAAGTTCTCTCTCACCCCCACAGCCGTAGATGCTTTCCTCGCCCACTTCGCAACCCCTAACTTCCCCTCCCACGTCGCTTCTACAAAACCACTCCGCACTAACCTTTTACCCCTCACCCTGAAAATGTATTCTAACTCCCTTCCACACATTCCCTCCCGCACTCCCTTTCGCTGCCCTCCCGTACTCATTTGCCCCCGACACTCCAATTCTTTGCTTGAGTCCTATCTTGCCTCCACAACCCTCACTGGGTCCCCATCTCACTTCCACGCCCCTCCCCTCGTACATTTACCCCCTCCTTTTACTACCCGCCCCATCCTCACCGCCCTACTTCGCCTCCCTCATTCCTCATCTCCTCCTTTACCACCTCCCCACATCCTTCATAGCCACGCCCATTCCTTCACTCACCTTCACACTCTTTACTCTCCATTCCCTGTTCCACCAGCCATCAATCACCCCTTCTTGCCCTCGTTCATCCCCAGCTCTCTTTCTCTAAGATCCACTCATCCCTTTCTCCCCCATCATACTAACTTACTCCATGCCCCCTCATTCCTTCACCCATTCTGTGTCCTCGGTGTTGTACGTGTAGCACGTGCTCCGCGTTTACCTTGTATTGTCTGCTTAACTCTGTGTACTCTCTTCTACTGGTACTTGATTTACGTGTACTCGGATGTTTCTATGTCTTTTCACCCTTTTTAAACACGCTACCACCACCGGAATGACTTCCATATCCACCTTGCATGCTGTACGTGTACTCTGTGCTGTGTGGCAGTCGTGTGTGCGTGCTTTGTGCTCGGCATGTTTTCTGTGCAATATACTACTACCTTGTGTTTTGTGGCCTGCCTTGTTCTGTGGTCTCGGTGCTGTACATCTACCGCCCTCTTACCTGTGTTTTACATGCACCCTTTCTACCCCGCGCTTTGCGTACACTAAGCTCTAAGTATGTATTGCCACAACAGGGCTCTACTATGAACTCCGCTGTGCATATATTTTACAACATATTGCCATGTGCTCCATGTATGGTGTATATTCTGTGTTCTACATTTACTCTGTGCTATACACACATGCACTGTGCTCAACTTACACCATGTTTCCCGAGTTTTACATGTATTTGTGCTCACTGCAGGGGACTGTGTTCGACCTCATGGTCACAGGTCCAAATACCGGCAAATTCACTCAGCCTTTCATCCTATCTGAGGTCGAGAAAATGAGTAATATTGAGTTGGGTAACCAATAGACGTCTGTTATTCAGCTCCAAGATGCCCCTTTGCGGGTGAAAGTGCGCTTTACAAATACACGTTATGTTATGTTACTATGATGAACTGCCCCCACCTAACAATAAAAACTATAACAAAAAAGCATTAGAACAGGCAGGGAAAAATTGTCAGCATTGCATAAACAAAAAAAAAAACTAGAACACGTTTTTGGTGTTAATTCTGGTTTTTATTAGGTACTTCAGTTGTATATAATGTTTTCTAGGTTATATATAAGGTGACAAAAATGGTTATAACACTTTTTTATTATAACTAATAACTTTTAAACATGCTGCACAACATTCACAATGCTCTACAACACATATTAAAAACGTTAACAAAGCCAATAGCTCTGTCTAAACACTTATAAGGCCCCAAAGGCGAGACCTATTGGCTATGCCAATGCTTGTTCTTACATGTGAGTCACCCCTCAGATAGGTCCAAGGTACCCCTGTGGGCAGGGTGCAGTGTATGTGAAAGGTAGGACATGTCCTGATGTGTGTGGAATGTCCTGATAGTGAAATACTGCCAATTTCGTTTTTCACTATTGAAAGGCTATCTGTCCCATAGGATAGAATGGGAGTTCACTTATAACACCTTATAAATATGACTTCCCATTGGGACAAGATAGGAAAGTAAAGAATAGTATGCCTGAACTCAGAATATAAAAATGCATCTTTTAGTAAGGATGATTTTTGCATTCTGTGTTTGAAAATACTACTTTTAGAAAGTAAGTATTTTCTTGCTTAGCCATTCCATGTGCCTCTGCTAGGTTTGTGTATTGACTGTCTGGCTTTGGAGTGACAGGGGCTGGGGATGTGCATTCTGTTCATACAGCCACTTGGGGGGGGTGGGTGAGGTGTGTCCTGCCTTTCCTGGGTGAGTCAGGGCTGGGCTGAATAGAATTGGTCGGCATTCAGAGTAGGGGGAGGAGATTTCTTTCACACCTGAATGGCCCTGGTCTGCCTTGGACAATGCTGTCTCCACCTTCTGCCAGGAAGCTGCACCAGAGAGGACAGAACTGGTTTTGGCTGGGCAAAGAGCTTCTCTGCCACCAGAGAGCAAAGGAATTTGTGCTATAAAAAGTGGGACCCAAACCCCAGACTTTTATATTACTTCTGGAATTCAAGAGGAACCTTTGCCAAGGAGAAGAGCTGGAGAAACTGAAGGAGGAGTAATGCCCATTTGCTGTGTGCTGTCTGGGGTTGACCTGCAGTGGCTGTTTCTGCCAAGGAAAGGACAAGGACTTTGCTGTGTGCTGTGTCCCCTGCTTGAGGAAGATCGCCAAGGGCTTGAAGTAGAGCTTACCTCCTGTTTTGAAGTCTCAGGGATACAAAGACTTCACCCCCATCTCTCCTGAACTTCCTTGCTGGGAGTCCTGACCTGCCAAGAGGTGCCTGCTGTTGTTCTGGGCCTCTGGAGGTTGTTCCTGCTGTTGGGAGCTGGAAAAGCAATGCAACTAAGAGAAGCCCGACGCATCCGCACCTGTTTCCGACGCATCGCCACCGTGCATGGAAAGTTTCCACCCATCGTCATCGTGCCGCTGAAGAAACTGACGCATCGCTTGCCCACAGCTGGAGAAATCGCCACAGCCGCATCGAGTGCACCGATCTATGGAGTCTGAGATCACCGCACCGATTCCGATGCAGGCCCTGCTGTGCGGCTGCAAGAACCAACGCATCGTGGGACAGCGGCTGAAGAAACCAACGCAGCACCATTGCCACCACCGCATCGAGAACCGATTCATCCCCAATCAACACACATCGCACCGGGGCACCAAGTCTACAAGGACACTGGGGCCGCAGTAAGAAACCGACGCATCAACTCCCCGTGCAGTAAGAAACCGACGCATCACCTCCCCTTCAGTAAGGAACCAACGCATCACTTCCCCTGCGTGGCAGTAAGGAACCGACGAATCACCTCCCCTGGAGTAAGGAACTGACGCATCCCCTTCCATGAGCGTAAGGAACCGACGCATCACCTTCCCTGCGGCTGTTCTTGCTTTTGATTTTCACGCATCCAAGGTACTTTGTGTTGAAACTGCCGCATCTATAATTTGCTATGGACGGAACTGTTTCTACCTTTTAAAAGTCATATTTTGATTACTGTATTGTGGTTTTTTGTCGTTTCGGTCTTGTTTAGTTTAGATAAAGATTACTTATTTTTCTAAACTGGTGTAGTGCCCATTTGTAGTGTTTTCATTGTATTACTGTATGTGTGGACAAATGCTTTACACACTGCCTCTGAGATAAACCTGTCTGCTCATGCCAAGCTACCAAGGGGGTGAGCAGGGGTTATTTTAGAAGTGTATCCTCCTTACCCTGACTAGGAAGAAGAGTCCCTACTTGGACAATGGTGCAAACCATTGCCAACTAGAGACCCCCATTTCTAACAATGTCTTAATCTTTGGTTTTGTCAGCTTGCCAATTTCTCTTATACCTATCCTCCCAAGCAGCACACTCTCATTATCATGTGACGAAATCTCATAAGTGACTATGAAACTTAAAACATTTGATGGACCATGGACTTTATTACAAAATAACCTATGATGTTTAAGCCCTAAAGAAGTTACATAGTTAAAGGAACGAAATTCGTTTGCTGTTTGTATATATTTGCTGAGAACCTGATGATCAATAAAAGCAAATCTTTTGAACCTTGGAATTTCTGTTCTTATTGAACTCTAGATTGTGCTCTTTTCGAATTGGACTGATGAACGGAATCTGTGTCCATAGCAGCTGAGAACTGGGAAGATGAGCATTCAAGTAGGAATTAATATTCAGGAATAATCAGGGGGGTGCTGGGTCCCTCCCTTTGTTTGCCACAGCTGCTCATTTTCTGTGTTCTGTTGTCTGTGTTCTAATATCTATCTATCTATCTATCTATCTATGTATCTACATATATATATATTTGCTCACACAGGTCCGGTAATCCGGGGCTTTACTCCGCGGCGGTCCTTAGCGGAATCCGGCGTTCCATAAAATAAAGTCAGTACTTTTCTCTGTTGCAAGAAAAATGCTAAGGACACTCCAAGATGCTGCACTCTGTTTATTTCATAACAGACAGCCTCCTACCGATGCGTTTCGCCTTTACGGCTTGGTCACGGTAAAGCAAGTCATGTTCACTTCCGTATACATACACCCAGTGAATAAACATAGAAAGTGGTCACGCATATTCCCGGTGGAAACTAATAAGTGCCATATTGTAATGGCCATTTTCCGTATTTGCAAAGCCTCCAGGTTTTCAACAATTTTCCGTATTTGCAAAGCATACAGTTTTTTCATCATTGAACATTGAACATATATTTATGAAATATGCATAACTGTGGGTTGGATTATCGTGATCGCTAGTTTCACATGTATTATTAACAATGTCACATAAGGGCATGATAAAAATGTGAGCCCATGTGAAGGATATAATAATGACAACAAACGACAGTTTTTTGAATGTGTAGCACTTGCATTTTATTGTTCAATCATGAAAACCTGTATGCTTTGCAAATACGTAAAATTGTTGAAAACCTGGAGGCTTTGCAAATACGGAAAATGTCCATTACAATATGGCGCTTATTAGTTTCCACCGGGAATATGCCTGACCACTTTCTATGTTTATTCACTGGGTGTATGTATACGGAAGTGAAACATATATATATATATATATATATATATATATATATATATATATATACATATATATGTGTGTGTATAGATGTGTATATATACAGCACATTGCACTTTATAATAATTTTTGCCCTGTTGGACTCCCCCTTTTTTTAGCACTTCATTAACCCCTTCGATGCTCATGACGAGCTCAGCTCGTCATGCTGCGCGGTTGCGCTGTGCGCATGACGAGCTGAGCTCGTCACGACCACACCCGCGATCGGAATGTCCAGCACCTGGGCGGAATTCCGATCGCGGCGAAGCGGTTAAATAGGTACACGAACAAATAGGCAACCGTAGACATAGGCAACAAATGAACAGTAAAGGTTACCGGGTATTGAAGCTGGAAGTGTTTAAGTATTTTACCCAGTATCCAATGTAACAACATGCACATTACAGCAAAGATATTGTTAATATATAAACAAATCTTTTAATTCCTTCCATGTAAATTATGCTGAGATTGGGTATTAAAATGCAATGCATTTATGCTGTTATGTGAAAAGTTGAGAAGTATGTTGTTCATGTCTATGAATATGGTTGTAGGCACTGGCACTTTAAAAGGGTGAAACACAATCTAAGCGATGTCATATGATCAAGGCCCGTTATCGGCTGAAACGCGTCATGGCGGACGGTGTGTGGGATTAAATAAACAAAACTAGCACACAAGTTTGGTCTACGCTCGTTATTTTCCCCACGGATAGGATTGGCAAACAACGAGGATCTCAGATATATATATATATATATATATATATATATATATATCAACACACGCTGTTACCTCGTAGCACCAACAGCAACCACGGACACCATGAGCTTTCAAAGCAGTGTTTATTCAGCAAAAATGGAACCACTCGACACGTTTCGGGATACACTCCCTTGATCACGAGTACTGTGGCAACGCCTCATTCCCTTTTAAATAACCATGTGACTATGTTTATCATAGAACGTGAAAACAGACTTCAATGAAAAAAGAGTTAATTCACTCTTCAATGACAAAAATGTATCAGCATGTTACAATAATGATAATTATTAACAATTGTCGAAAAGCATTAATATATAAGAAAAAGTTGACCCAAAAATTATTAAAACAACTCCAGAATTATTACACCATTATTGGAATCAAAAGGCAATCCAACGTTAATCTTAACGTGAACAATAAAGTTTTGCGAACATTGAATTCGCTCTATAATATAAACCATTTCGCCTATGCAATTTGGTCAAAGTCACAATTAATAATATTTATCCTAATCAAAATATATATGCATTTTAGCTGATTGCTGCCTTTGAAGGTTATCACACTGATACTACCATAAGTATCACCACATATTTACACTGAATTTTCGTCCCTGTGTGCTTTTTTAACGTGTAGCTCATAAATATTTCTCATTCATCATTGCCCAAGTGGGCTTGAACTAAATGCGATAAACATGGCAAATTCCATTAAGCTTCTATACATAACACTTTTGTTGCATTTTTAAAGCATCAACTTAAAAAAATAAATAAATAAGCTGTCCGACATCATGTACCAAGTTGTCATACCCCTATGGGTGAACCAACTAAAATTAGATACTTTCGCTCTTTGGCATTCTTCATTGTAACTGCAGTAACATTTTTCTAAAATAAAACAAAACAAAATCAAATTAGTATCATACCAACATAACTCCTCACCTAACTTCCACAGTGCAATTAAAAGACAAAGTGTTCTTTGGTGGTGGCAGAATGCAATTATCAATAAAACATTTCCTCATTTTAAAATTTTTACAATTTTTAAAAAAAACATCTTACTTTATATTGCCTCATAATAAAATCAAAACTCATTGCACTTGATTGATCATACCAAGCCTACATCAGCCCAAATGTACTGCAAGCTCTTCGTCACAATTGTGACCTATCGGCGCCAACGTTCTATACTGAATAATAAGCTTGGACTCAAGACGTCGAAGATTTTGCACTCTATTACCTCCTCTCTCATTGATTTTCACTGTATCTAATACACAAAAACTCAAAAGGTTACTATTCTGGCCATGATGACTTTGGAAATGTCGCGCTACTGGATACTGTTTGTCTCCATTTCTTATTGCGCGTAAGTGTTCCAACACCCTTTTCTTCGCCTTGTGTATAGTGCTCCCTATATATGCCTTTTGACAGGGGCAGAACAGGGCATACACTGCAAAATCAGTGTTACAGGTCGTATGTTTCGAGATTTGGAATGGCTTACAGTCAGGGGATAGTATGCACTCTTTTATGTTTTTGCTGTTTTTACATGCTTTACAGCTTCTGCATGTGTAGAATCCTTGTATTCCTAAATTTCTAGTTGTTGAAGGCTCTACAGCTCGACATAAAGTATCCTTCAAGGATTTAGCTTTCCTAAAAGTGATCTGAGGGAAGGTTTCAATGCTCTCTGCTAAGTCATTGTCGGTTTGTAGAACAGGCCAATATTTGTTCAAACTTTGCCGTACTTCACGTGCCTGTCTATTAAAAGTAGTGATAAATCTGATCTTTTCCACTTCCTTTCCTTTTAAATTCGTTTTTTCATTTTCTTTTACAACTAACAATGAGGCTCTTATTCTTTTTCCAACTTCAATTTTAGCTTTATTAATCACTGATCGTGGGTACCCTCTCTCAAGGAATCTCTTTGTCATTATTTTTTCTTCCTTGGCATAACTCTGCGATGTGCTACAGTTGCGTTTAGCACGCAACAGCTCACCCAAAGGTATACTACTGATCAAGAATCTGGGATGACAGCTACGTGCGTGTAAGAGGCTGTTACCTGCAGTGGATTTTCTAAATAAAACACTTTCAAGACAGTTTCCCTGCACCGTCAGTCTAAGATCTAAAAATTCTAAAGTTTCTCTTGACCAATGACTCACAAACTGTAAATTATAACTGTTCACATTTATACTTGACTGATCATCACGGTTGCTAACAGTTGCTGGAGAATTAACAGTTTTAGATGCTATTGCTATTGCCGTCACAAGAGGAAGGGGAAGGGCGATTACGGTGCGTTGCACTGTGCTGCAGTGCGATATATATATATATATATACAAATTATACAATCACAATTTAGAGTGAGTAATACCATATCACATAATAGTTCATTAGAAATCATTGATAAACAGAATCTCCATTCGTTTCAATCACATTGGTAACAGCCTTTCATCAGTTAGCTATTTCAACATTGTTATAGATACTCTCATAACATCATGGTAGTGAAACCTAGAGCCCTGGTTGGCAACAGAATCTCCTCCACTACTTCGTTCCGGCCCAGTGGGCTTTGTCACTCACAGTTATTTAAATAAACTAATATTAATCTTTACAAAAATTAAACTTTACTCAACTTGATTGCTGATCTATATATATATATTCACTGAAAAAACCACAGGTTTCAGGGACGTTATAATTAGTTGGACATTTCACTCGTACAAAGCCAGAGAAATTCAGGCGTTATAGTTAGTTGAGCTAACTATAACTCGCGCCCCTGCAATGCAATGCTGATGACATCACATATTACATCACTCATGACATAGTCAGTGACATCACTGATGACATCACTGACGGAGTGTTTCTAAATAGTTTAAGAATGTTATGTATATATACGCCAAGGTGTATTGAAGAATGAGTGGGTGTATGAGTGTCTGAATGGATGATTTAGTAGGTGTGTGACTGACTGTATAAGTGAGTGATTAAACATGTCTTAGTGAATGCATGGGAGAATGACTAACCTCTGTGAATGTCTGTATCAGTCTGTCAGTTGGTGTGTAAGTGGCAGCATGGGTGCTTAGTAGATGCATGAGTGTGTATATGCGTTAAGTATTGGTTGTCTGAGTACATGTATGGGTGTCTGAGTGTGTGTTGGGGTGTGTGACTCCCTGCAAGGATGTGTGAGTAGGTGTTTCAGTGAGTGTATGGGTTCATTAGTACGTGTGTGAGGGGCAGTATGGGTTCATGAGTGCATCTGCGAGAGGCTGTATAGGTGAGTGAGTGTGCGAATGGCTGTGTCGGTGAGTGAATGGATGTCTTAGTGGTATATGTATGAGTAACTACATACGTGAAAGGCAGTATATGTGAGTGTTGGAGTATATAAGGGACTATATGTGAAAGTGACTGATTGTGAGAGTGGCTGTATGGACAAGTGTGTGCTTGTGTGAATGATTGTATATGTTAGTATCTGTATGAATAAGTGGGGTGGTGTGTAACTGTATAGGTGAGTAAATGGCAATGCGATTGATTCTTTGCGTGACTGAGTAGATGTGTGAGTAACTATGGGTGAGTGCTGTGGGAGTGTCTGTATGGGTATATGATAGCATATATCAGTGGCTGCATAGATGAGTGATTGCGTGAATGAGTAACTGCATGGGTTAGTGAGTGGATGTGTGTGTAGACCTATGAATCAGTAAGTGGGTATGTACCAACTAGTATTGGTGTGTCTATGGTATTGAGATTGGTAGTCTGTATTTTAGAGTGGCTGTATGAAAGGTTATATTAGGGTGTGACAAGGTGCATCAGAGATTAAGTGGATGATGTAATCAGTGATGTCATCAGTGATGTAATTTGAGATGTCATCAGTGATGTCATCAGTGATGTCACTGACCATGTCATGAGTGAAGTAATATGTGATGTCATCAGCAGTGCATTGCGGGAGCGCGAGTTATAGTTAGCTCAACTAACTATAACAGACGAATTTCTCTGGTTTTTTACGAGTGAAATGTCCAACTACTATAACATCCCTGAAACCTGCGGTTTTTTCAGTGAATTTCTATGGTTTTTTTAAATGTTAATTTCTAACTAAAACATCCCTGAAACCTATGGTTTTTTCCAGTTAATTTCAAAGGTTTTTTAAATGCTAATTTCTAACTATAACGTCCCTGAAACCTATGGTTTTTTCAGTGAATTTCAAAGGTTTTTTAAATGCTCATTTCTAACTATAACGTCCCTGAAACCTATGGTTTTTTCAGTGAATTTCAAAGGTTTTTTAAATGCTAATTTCTAACTATAACGTCTCTGAAACGTATGTTTTTTTCAGTGAATTTCTAAGGTTTTTTAAATGCTAATTTCTAACTATGCCTACATAGGTAGGACATGTGCAGAAAGAGGAAGAAAGGCACAGAAAGAAGCAAGAGAAATGCAGAAAGAGGCAACAGAAGTCCAGAAAGAGGAAGAAAGGTGCAGAAAGAAGCAAGAGATATGCAGAAAGAACCAACAGAGGTGCAGAAAGAGGCCTTGTTGCAAATTCATCCTGTGCCCTGGGCACCCCCAACTTTTTGCTGACTGGTACTGGTGGTAACTGACTCTGACTGACCCTGGGCTCTGCCTAACCAGGCCCGGAGCCAGTGCTATGCTGAAAGACACTTAGAATACAGTGAAAACACCTACATACACTAGGGTACACTATGGGTTGGGGTACCGCCGTGATTTGCATGACCTCCCCTATAAGGCCCTATTACATAATAGAGTTATACAATAATGGGGTAGACCCGAAAGACCACTGGACCCGGGTAGCTTATGGTACAAAAAGATAATGTCACAGTGGAATACAATTTACATATTGTGCCGAACATAGGAAAACATTATTACTTTAAACAAAATTAAACGCCATCATTTGAATCATTCACCATAAATGGTTGTGATTTAATTTCATCACAAAGTTGCATAGTAGCCAGATTATAAATGACATGTATCAGTATCAAACATTTTATTCAAGTCTGGTTAGCTGATTTTCAGTCGATGACTCAGCAGCCAACAGTCAGAGGTTACTGATCAACCTCGACGTTTTACTTGAATTTTTGAAGAATTGTGGACAAATCTGAGAGCTCACAAGGCCCAGCTGTTCGAACTCTCATCCTGAAACTCTTTGGCTGGTTTTTTTCTGGTGCTCATTTTTAACCTCTCACACCCCCGTCCTGAGGAAGACCCCATTCACAAGGCATCAAACCAGCTGTTTATTTCAGGGGTCGAAACGTTGACGTTGTTTCTTTTGTTCAGACACTGATGACAGAGATTCATTATCTGCATCGGATATCTTGTGTTATGTTTTATCAATTCTATAATTGCCAGACATCTGGCTGGTTAGGTTGTATATATTGATTATTGATGTCACATACGCACACTACCTTCCTTTTGCACTTCACTTTCACAACCCCCCTTTTTCATGCACCAGACTTGAATAAAATGTTTGATACTGATACATGTCATTTATAATCTGGCTACTATGCAACTTTGTGATGAAATTAAATCACAACCATTTATGGTGAATGATTCAAATGGTGGTGTTTAATTTTGTTTAAAGTAATAATGTTTTCCTATGTTCGGCACAATATGTAAATTGTATTCCACTGTGACATTATCTTTTTGTACTATTACATAATAGGGCAGGGGGATTAAAGTTACCTCTAAGTCCCTAGCATATAATAGGGCATGGCAGTTTAGAGGCCAGTAGCCCTTTTCTGCACTTGCATGTGTGCACTGCTGAGCCTGAGGTCAGTTTAAAAGTAGCCCTGTGTGTGCAGAAAGAGGCGAGAGAGGTGCAGAAAGAAGCAAGAGAGGTGTAGAAAGAAGCAAGTGAAGTGCAGAAAGAAGCAAGAGAGGTGCAGAAAGAAGCAAGTGCAGTGCAGAAAGTACCAACAGAGCTGCAGAAAGAGGCAAGAGGGGTACAGAAAGAGGCAAGAGCAGTGCAGACAGAACCAAGAGATGTGCAGAAAAACGGAAGAAGGGTGCAGAAAGAGGCACAAGGGGTGCAGGAAGAAGCAAGAGATGTGTAAAAAAAAGCAAGAGCAGTGCAGAAAGAAGCAAGAGAAGTGCAGAAAGAAGCAAAAGAGGTGGAGAAATAGGGAAGAGGGGTGCAGAAAGAGGCAAGAGGGATGCAGGAATTTGCAAAAGAGGTGCAGAAAAAAGCAAGAGCCGAGCAGAAAGAACCAACAGAGGTGCAAAAAGAGGCAAGAGGGGTGCAGAAACAAGCAAGAGAAGTGAAGAAAGAGGCAAGAGTATTGCTGAAAGAAGCAACCGAGATGTAGAAAGAAGCAAGAGAAGTGCATAAAGAGGCAAGTGAGGTGCAGAAAGAGGCAAGAGAGGTGCAGAAAATGACAAGAGAATTGCAGAAAGAGGCAAGAGGGATGCAAAAAAGGGAAGAAAGGTGCAGAAAGAAACAAAAGAAGTGCAGAAAGAAGGAACAGAGGTGCAAAAAGAGGGAAGAGGGGTGCAGAAAGAGGCACGAGTGGTGCAGAAAGAAGCAAGACATGTGCAGAAAGAAACAAAAGAAGTGCAGAAAGATGGAACAGGGGTGCAGAAAGAGGCAACAGGGGTGCAGAAAGAGGGAAGAGGGGTGGAGAAAAAGGCAAGGGGGTGTAGAAAGAAGCAAGTGAGCTATAGAAAGAAACAACAGAAGTGCAGAAAGAAGGAACATAGGTGCAGACAGAGGCAGGAAAGGTGCAGAGAGGCAAGAAAGGAGCAGAGAGAGGCAAGAAAGGTGCAGAAAGAGGGAAAAGGGGTGCAGAAAGAAGCAAGAGAAGTGCAAAAAGAAGCAACAGAGGTGCAGAAAGAGGGAAGAGGGGTGCAGAAAGGGGCAAGAGAAGTGCAGAAAGAAGTAACAGAGATGCAGAAAGAGGGAAGAGGGGTAGAGAAAGAGGCAAGAGGGAAGCAGAGAGAAGCAAGAGAGGTGCAGAAAGAAACAAAAGAAGTACAGAAACAAGGAACAGAGGTGCAGAAAGAGGCAAGAGAAGTGCAGAAAGAGAGAAGAGTGCAGAAAAAGGCACAAAGGGTGCAGAAAGAGTCACGAGGGGTGCAGAAAGAAGTAAGAAAAGTGCAGAAAGAAGCAACAGAGGTGCAGAACGAGGGAAGAGGGGTAGAGAAAGAGGCAACAGAAATGCAGAAAGAAGCAACAGAGATACAGAAAGGGGGAAGCGGGGTGGAGAAAGAGGCAAGAGGGGTGCAGAAAGAAGCAAGAGAGGTACAGAAAGAAGCAAAAGAAGTGAAGAAAGAGGAACAGAGGTGCAGAAAGAGGCGAGAGAGGTGCAGAAAGAGGGAAGAGGGATGCAGAAAGAGGCACAAGGGTTGCAGAAAGAAGGGACAGAAGTGCAGAAAGAAGCAAGAGAACTGCAGAAAGAAGCAACAGAGGTGCAGAAAGAGGGATGAGGGGTGGAGACAGAGGCAAGAGAAGTGCAAAAAGAAGCAACAGAGATGCAAAAAGGGGGAACAGGGGTGGAGAAAGTGGCACGAGGGGTACAGAAAGAAGCAAGAGAGGTGCAGAAAGAAATAAAAGAAGAGCAGAAAGAAGGAACAGAAGTGTAGAAAGAGGCAGGAGAGGTGCAGAAAGAGGCAAGAGGGGTGCAGAAACAAGCAAGAGAAGTGCAGAAAGAGGCAAGAGGATTGCTGAAAGAAGCAACAGAGATGTAGAAAGAAGCAAGAGAAGTACATAAAGAGGCATGTGAGGTGCAGACAGAGGCAAGAGAGGTGCAGAAAATGACAAGAGAATTGCAGAAAGAGGCAAGAGGGATACAAAAAAGGGAAGAAGGGTGCAGAAAGACACAAAAGAAGTACAGAAAGAAGGAACAGAGCTGCAAAAAGAGGGAAGAGGGGTGCAGAAAGAGGCACAAGTGGTGCAGAAAGAAGCAAGAGATGTGCAGAAAGAAACAAAAGAAGTGCAGAAAGAAGGAACGGGTGCAGAAAGAGGCAACAGGGGTGCAGAAAGAGGGGTGGAGAAAAAGGCAAGGGGGTGTAGAAAGAAGCAAGTGAGCTGTAGAAAGAAACAAAAGAAGTGCAGAAAGAAGGAACAGAGGTGCAGACAGAGGCAGGAAAGGTGCAGAGAGGCAAGAAAGGAGCAGAGAGAGGCAAGAAAAGTGCAGAAGGGGTGCAGAAAGAAGCAAGAGAAATGCAAAAAGAAACAACAGAGGTGCAGAAAGAGGGAAGAGGGGTGCAGAAAGGGGAAAGAGAAGTACAGAAAGAAGTAACAGAGATGCAGAAAGAGGGAAGCGGGGTAGAGAAAGAGGCAAGAGGGAAGCAGAGAGAAGCAAGAGAGGTGCAGAAAGTAACAAAAGAAGTGCAGAAACAAGGAACAGATGTGCAGAAAGAGGCAAGAGGAGTGCAGAAAGAGAGAAGAGGAGTGCAGAAAGAAGCACGAGTGGTGCAGAAAGAAGCAAAGAGGTGCAGAAAGAAAAAAAAGAAGTGCAGAAAGAAGGAACATAGGTGCAGAAAGAGGCAAGAGGGGTGCAGAAAGAAACAAAAAAAGTGCATAAAGAAGGAACAGAGGTACAGAAAGAGGCAAGAGGGGTGCAGAAAGAAACAAAAGAAGTGCAGAAAGAAGCAACAGAGGTGTAGAAAGAGGCAAGAGGAGTGCAGAAAGAGGAATGAGGGGTGCAGAAAGAGGCACGAAGGGTGCAGAAAGAAGCAAGAGAGATGCAGAAAGAAGCAAGAGAAATGCAAAAAAAGCAACAGAGATGCAGAAAGGGGGATGGAGAAAGAGGCAAGAGGGATACAGAAAGAAACAATAGCGGTGCAGAAAGAAACAAAAGAAGTGCAGAAAGAAGGAACAAAGCTGCAGAAAGAGGCAATGGATGCAAAAAGAGGGAAGATGGGTGTGAAAGAGGCACGAGGGTTGCAGAAAGAAGCAAGAGGCCTGCAGAAAGAAGCAATAGAGTTGCAGAAAGAAACAAAAGAAGTGCAGAAAGAAGGAACAGAGGTGCAGAAAGAGGCAAGAGGGGTGCAGAAAGAGGGAAGAGGGGTGGAGAAAGAGGCAAGAGAAGTGCAGAAAGAAGCAACAGAGATGCAAAAAGGGGGAAGAGGGGTGGAGGAAGTGGCAAGAGGGGTGCAGAAAGAAGCAAGAGAGGTGCATAAAGAAACAAAAGAAGTGCAGAAAGAAGGAACAGAGGTGCAGAAAGAGGCAAGAGGGGTGCAGGAAGAGGGATGAGGGGTGCAGAAAGAAGCACGAGAGGGGCAGAAAGAAGCAAGAGAGGTGTAGAAAGATGCAACAGAGGTGCAGAAAGAGGCAAGAGGGGTGGAAAAAGAGGGAAGAGGGGTGCAAAAAGAGGCACGAGGGGTGCAGAAAGAAGCAAGAGACGTGCAGAAAGAAACAAAAGAAGTGCAGAAAGAAGGAACAGAGGTGCAGAAAGGGGCAACAGGGGTGCAGAAAGAGGAAAGATGGGTGGAGAAAGAAGCAAGGGGGTGCAGAAAGAAGCATGAGAGCTGCAGAAAGAAACAAAAGAAGTGCAGAGGGAAGGAACAGAGGTGCAGAAAGAGGCAATAGGGGTGCAGAAAGAGGCAAAAGGGGTGCAGAAAGAAGCAAGAGGTGCAAAAAGAAACAAAAGAAGTGCAGAAAGAAGGACCAGATGTGCCGAAAGAGGCAAGAGGACTGCAAAAAGAGGGGTGAGCGGTGCAGAAAGAGGCACGAGGGATGCAGAAAGAAGCAAGAGAGATGCAGAAAGAAACAAGAGAAATGCAGAAAGAAGCAACAGAGATGCAGAAACGGGGAAGTGGGGTGGAGAAAGAGGCAAGAGGGATACAGAAATAAACAAGAGAGGTGCAGAAAGAAACAAAAGAAGTGCAGAAAGAAGGAACAGAGGTGCAGAAAGAGGCAAGAGGGGTGCAAAAGAAGGAAGAGGGGTGTGAAAGAGGCACGAGGAGTGCAGAAAGAAGGGGCAGAGGTAGAGAAAGAAGCAAGAGAAGTGCAATAAGAAGCAACAGAGGTGCAGAAAGGGGGAACAGGGGTGGAGAAAGTGGCAAGAGGGGTGCAGAAAGAAGCAAGAGAGGTGCAGAAAGAAACAAAAGAAGAGCAGAAAGAAGGAACAGGGGTGCAGAAAGAGGCAAGAGGGGTGCAGAAAGACGGAAGAGGGGTGCAGATAGAAGCACGAGTGGTGCACAAAGAAGCAAGAGAAGTGGAGAAAGAAGCAGGAGTAGTGCAGAAAGATGCAACAGAGGTGCAGAAAGATTCAAGAGGGGTGCAAAAAGATGGAAGAGGGGTGCAGAAAGAGGCACAAGGGGTGCACAAAGAAGCAAGAGGTGCAGAAAGAAGCAACAGAGGTGCAGAAAGGGGTGGAGAAAGAGGCAAGATGGGTGCAGAAAGAAGCAACAGAGATGCAAAAAGGGGGAACGGGTGGAGAAAGTGGCAAGAGGGGTGCAGAAAGAAGCAAGAGAGGTGCAGAAAGAAACAAAAGAAGAGCAGAAAGAAGGAACAGGGGTGCAGAAAGAGGCAAGAGGGGTGCAGAAAGATGGAAGAGGGGTGCAGATAGAAGCACGAGTGGTGCACAAAGAAGCAAGAGAGGCGGAGAAAGAAGCAGGAGTAGTGCAGAAAGATGCAACAGAGATGCAGAAAGAGTCAAGAGGGGTGCAAAAAGAGGGAAGAGGGGTGCAGAAAGAGGCACAAGGGGTGCACAAAGAAGCAAGAGTGGTGCAGAAAGAAGCAACAGAGGTGCAGAAAGTGGGAAGAGGGGTGGAGAAAGAGGCAAGAGGGGTGCAGAAAGAAGCAAGAGAGGTGCAGAAAGTAACAAAAAAGTGCAGAAAGAAGGAACAGAGGTGCCGAAAGAGGTAAGAGGAGTGTAGAAAGAGAAGAGGGGTGCAGAAAGAGGCACAAGGGGTGCAGAAAGAAGCAAGAGAGGTACAGAAAGACACAAGATAAGTGCAGAAAGAAGAAACAGAGATGCAGAAAGAGGGAAGAGGGGTGGAGAAAGAGGCAAGAGAAGTGCAGAAAGAAGCAACAGACATGTAGAAAGGGGGAAGAGGGGTGAAGAAAGAGGCAAGAGGGGTGCAGAAAGAAGCAAGAGAGGTGCAGAAAGAAACAAAAGAAGTGCAGAAAGAAGGAACAGAGGTGCAGAAAGAGGCAGGAGGGGTGCAGAAAGAGGGAAGAGGGGTGCAGAAAGGGGCAAGAGAGGTGCAGAAAGAGCAAGAGGGGTGCAGAAAGAAGCAAGTGAGGTGCAGAAAGAGGCAACAGAGGTGCAGAAAGGCAAAAGAGGTGCAGAAAGTAGAAGAGATGTGCAGAAAGAGGCAAGAGAAGTGCAGACAAAGAAAGAAAAGTGCAGAAAGAAGCAACAGAAATGCAGAAATAGGCAAGAGAGGCACAGAAAGAAGCAAGAGTGGCTTGCATACCATTAGTATCAATTTAACACCCACATTTAGCAATAAGTAACAGGTGACCATTCTATGTTTACAAAGGACCTTCCACCACGCTGTAACACTTGTCGCTGCATTTTTGGTAATGTTTGAGCCGTTTGAGATAGAAACAAGGCTTTTTTTGTTCAAATCTGCAGATTAAGCAGCAGATGATGGATTATGTGGCTAATGCGGAAAATGTATAATTGTGCGAAGGTTGGTGCAGCCAAACAGTCGCATAATTCCAGTGGCCCTGCTCATACCTCTGACTAGGTCCAGAAGTGCTCCTCAGTGATTCTTTCTTTTTTTTGTCTCATAGAGTTCATAGTTAGCTTCTATGGAAACGCGGAAGACTAAACCTGAGGTTACCACTCCACAAGGGGTGTAACACAGGCCCCCGCATTGCGGGGGGGCCCCTCGCTCTAGGGCCCCCCTCACTTCATCATGAATTAAAATGGTGCGCACGGCACGCCCGGCCTCTTAATAAATTAAATGGTGCACAGGGCACGCACGCCTGGGCCTCAGGGGCTCTTCATTAGTTAAATGGTGCGCATGCCCCATCGCCCGGCCGGGCCTCTGAGGCTCTGCTCTTTATATTAAATGGTGTGGGTGGGTGCGCGCGGCGCGCATTTGTCTCCGCGACGCGTCTGCGCGGTCTTCAGGGTGGGGCAGGGGCTGGTGACCAATGCCCTGATTGAATTTGTCAGGCGCATTGCGGAGCGCGCGCACTTTTAACAAGGCCGAACAAGCATTGAAGCGCCACTGAACAGAACCGAAGATGGTACTAAGGAGCGACGAGGGGAACGGTGAGTGAAATTTCCTCAGGGCAAGAGGGTCTCAGAGGTTGTCGTTTGGCTGCTCTCAGCATTTACATCAGCGGCAGCTCTGTGGCCTGCTTCATGTAGTAGTGCGTCTTTGCCATACAGCAATGCGGCGTAGGAGTTTCAAAACAACATAACTGAAGAACAGAAACACTCAACATATCGCCACAAAAATGTACACCTATCAACTGCTGTTCTTTTTTACTTTATTAGTTACAGATAGACCCACTGTCTATAAGGTTAAGCGCTTAAGGAGCTTGTTACATAGGTCTCTAGGTATCAAGCACCTCAAGGTTCAATGCTAAATAAGATGGCTTCGGAAATGTTTGCAGCTACCCCATAGCAGTGGCGGCTGGTGGAATTTGAAACTGGTGAGGCGTATGCAGAACGAATTAACGTATGCGAGCGAGCGCAGCGAGCGAGCCCGACAACAATAAGGGGGGTTCTACCCCCGTGAAGAAATTTAAAAAAAATTGGCATCTTTTTGGTGCGATTTTCAGCATTATTTCTGTGATAAATGGACTAAAAATTCAGTTTTTCTAGGCATTCATAAAAGAAAACCCATACATTATTTCAGAGAATTTCTGGGTTGCCAAGCAAGTCTGACTTCTGAAGGGGGCAAGGGTACTAAGCAAGACTGCTTTGGCTCTACCCTTTCCAATAAAAAACACTAGTTAGCGATGTGAACAAGTTCAATGGACAAACCTGGGGTCTAGGGAGAGTCCCTCTCCTGAGAAAGAAATTAAAAAACGATTGGCAAATGGTGCATTTTAAAGCAAATGAATGCAGCGATAAAGCAAGGCTTATTAAGCAGTGGGAACGTATAGTCTTGAAATATTAAACACATTAAAAACTGCCCCGTATCTTCTTGCATTAATTTGTTCAACAGTTACTGTAATATGTAAATTGTTCTGCATGACAACAACTTTAGCCCTTTAAAATGTATGCTTGCCCAGTGTCTTGCACTGCATGCAGCATTAACTTTGGAAAAATATGCTCTCCTTCTTGTACTAACGGGGGAGACCAGCAGTTTGTATTAGGATTGTCATTTCTGCACCTAGAAATACGGGCAGGACAAAATTGCACCTCACTAGTACCAGTTTAACACCTGAACACTGCAATCGGCCACCAGCTGAAAGGAAATCACCTTTGTGCATAGACAGTCAGAAGTTCACTAGTGATGCGGTGATAGTACCATGATGAAATGCAACCTCTTACCCTATGCTCAGAGAGTTAGAAGGTCCCTAGTGATATGGGGACTGTACAGTGCCGAAATACAACCTCCTACCCCGTCATAGATAGTCAGACGTTCACTAGTGACTTGGTGATGACATCATGATGAAATACAGTTTGAAGGTCACTAGTGAAGTGGTGACTACCGTGCCGAAATACAACCTCCTGCCCTGTGCAGACACAGAAGTTCACTAGTAATGTGGTGATAATACCATGTGGAAATACAACCTCCTACCCCGTGCATAGACACAAAGACACTAGACTAGAAGCAGGAGTTGGGAGATGTGCCCGGTTGGAAGAAACACTGGAACAGCACAAACAAAGTACAGCGCAAAACAGTACCGAACAGCAACTCCAAGGCATAAAATAGTACACTGCAAACCAGTACTGCAGAAAGAAAGGATAGCCAATAAAGCGCCTTGTCAGGGGTATCAAGTTCTATATAAATGCAATTTCAAAATGCTACACAACAGCACAGCAGAAACTATGTGTAGCATGAAGAAAGGACAGCACAAAAAGAATAGCGCAGAAAGTATAGAAGGAGCTCAGCACCAAGGGGGTGCCACAAAACAAACACGTCACAAAGGGAGCATACCACAATAATAACACAGCACTAATGCTTTAAGAAAAGGACACAGCACTGCACAACTAGATTTCAGGAAAGAAAATGCAGCGCAAAGGAAGAGCAGCGCCGGGGTCAGTGCAGACAGGAAAGAGTGCAGCGCAAAGAAAGTGCAGCATACGGACAGTATGGCACAAAGACACTGTAGCACACAGTGAGCACAGCACACACGATATGCCACCATCCTTTGTGTGAGAGGCATCAAGTGCCTTGTGCTGTCTGTGCGGCAGGCAGTGGTCATTTGTTCAATAATGAGCCCAGACTGCTCCCCTCTCTCCGATCATTTTCAACATATATTTTATTATTTCTAACATTAATTGAATATATTGGACCACAATGTCAACTTTCTGTGAAAACACCTACATCCCCTTCAATTTACAGTGCAGTGCTGGGGATTTGGCCCAAAATTGTGGGGTGTCTCGTAGACAATCAGATGAGAATGTGAGACAATGCTCTCCGTAGAGCTGGCACTTCCACAAGGAGAGGTGAGGTAGCAGGCTGAAGGAGATGTCTGGTGGTGGTACCAAATTATTCCAGAAGACCCCCCCCCCAAAATTGCTTTTTTTTCAGTGCAAAGAGAGCGCCAAGAATACAAATAACCTTTTTTTTGGCCTGGAGCACTTAAAATCACTTCACCATTCCTGGATTATCTGACAATAATCCTTTACCTCTTGAAAATCATAGTGCCTGTATAGCGCTGTAGACTACAAGTGAACATCTAAGAGCTGACCTGATGAAAAACAGTTAGAAACGAAGAGCTTTCAACTTTTCATGAACACCAATAATAACTCCTGTGGACCTTTTAGGACAAATGTTCTGCTCCCGGTACGTTCACGTTATCATCAACCTTTCATCTTGCTGGACTCCTGGGGTTAACACCCTACTTGCATGCCCCAACCCTGGCAGGAATAGGAAATCGCTGTCCATCCTACAATAATTTATGGCAGTTTCTAATGTGACAGATAATGTACTATCAAAAGTTGCAAACATACTTCCCTTCAAACTAAACATCATTAGACTGATGAAAGCAATGGATCTCTGAATTTATCTTACAAATAACGTGTTCAACATTAATCTACTCAAAATTATATGAACAAAGTTTACATTACTGAAAACTAGTACATCACACACATTTATGGTCTTAAGTGTAGGCTCTAAAAATCAATCAATATCTGTGGCTTGTTGCCAATTTATTATTTTCGTTACGTCACAAAACCTCCTGTAATCTTGAACCAAAATACCTCTGTATCTTAACTGTCAGACCAACATAGCTAACAAGGGGCCTTAGGTCAAGTGCAACACACAAAGAAAGTAATGGCTTTTTAGGCTTGTAAGTTCCCTCTCTGTAAAGCGATGGTGGATAAAGAGGCAGGACTCAATGGGGCCCCTTGGAAGTCCATTTTCATAGCCACACAACTCAGGGAGATTACCATCAAGGAATCGGAAACCACTGACACACAAGGCTTTCCAACAATCAAGGCGTTGACACAAGCCTAGTTGGTCTTTGCATGCCCACATGGGTTAACCGTACTTTGCAAAATTTCGCAGACCCTCTATGAGACACAAATGGTGAGAACAAACAGCCAGGAGTTACAGCCAAGGGGCAATGAGCATGCTGGGATGAGAAGATGTGCACCGCCTAAGCATACACACTCTTTGCAAGAAGGCAGTAACTCTGACCGCTAGAACAGATACTACAGCGCAGGGCAGAGTGAAGTGATTGTATTGCATATTCCGCCCAATGGTTTATATTTAGTTCAAGGGCGATTTTTCTCTCCTTGGAAACTTGTGCCATAATTACCAAGAGACACGCACATGTAAAAAATGACTTTCAAGCCAGTGGAGGTTTTTTTTTTTAATCAACAACTGGAATTATGCGGCAGGGGGAGGGCCAATTTATGTGGCAGGGCTGAGTAAATTATTGAATGCCTGCCTGAGGGAAGCGACTCGCGAGTACTTTAAAGGAAAGAAAAATCACCCTTGAACTAAACATAAACCATTGGGCGGAAAATGCAATACAATGACTTCACTCTGCCCTGCGCTGTAGTATCTGTTCTAGCGGTCAGAGTTACTGCCGTGTACATGAAGCCGCAGATGAGCATAACTCTTTCCTCTAAACTTGTGAGGGTGTTAGTATTGAGACACCGAGCATAGTTTGTGTATGTTGGAAGAGTTAGGCGTTTGGTTTTTATTCCCTACTTCTTGCAAAGAGTGTGTATGCTAGGCGGTGCACATCTTCTCGTCCCAGCATGCTCATTGCCCCTTGGCTATAACTCCTGGCTGTTTGTACTCACCATTCGTGTCTCATAGAGGGTCGGCGGAATTTTGCAAAGTACGGTTAACCCATGTGGGCATGCAAAGACCAACTAGGCTTGTGTCAACGCCTTGATTTTTGGAAAGCCTTGTGTGTCAGTGGTTTCCGATTCCTTGATGGTAATCTCCCTGAGTTGTGTGGCTATGAAAATGGACTTCCAAGGGGCTCCATTGAGTCCTGCCTCTTTATCCACCATCGCTTTACAGAGAGGGAACTTACAAGCCTAAAAAGCCATTACTTTCTTTGTGTGTTGCACTTGACCTAAGGCCCCTTGTTAGCTATGTTGGTCTGACAGTTAAGATACAGAGGTATTTTGGTTCAAGATCACAGGGGGTTTTGTGACGTAACGAAAATAATAAATTGTCAACAAGCCACAGAGATTGATTGATTTCTAGAGCCTACACTTAAGACCATAAATGTGTGTGATGTACTAGTTTTCAGTAATGTAAACTTTGTTCATATGATTTTTGAGTAGATTAATGTTGAACACGTTATTAGTAAGATAAATTCAGAGATCCATTGCTTTCGTCAGTCTAATGATGTTTAGTTTGAAGGGAAGTATGTTTGCAACTTTTGATAGTACATTATCTGTCACATTAGAAACTGCCATAAATTATTGTAGGATGGACAGCGATTTCCTATTCCTGCCAGAGTTGGGGCATGCAAGTAGGGTGTTAACCCCAGGAGTCCAGCAAGATGAAAGGTTGATGATAACGTGAACGTACCGGGGAGCAGAACATTTGTCCTAAAAGGTCCACAGGAGTTATTATTGGTGTTCATGAAAAAGTTGAAAGCTCTTCATTTCTAACAGTTTTTCATCAGGTCAGCTCTTAGATGTTCACTTGTAGTCTATAGCGCTATACAGGCACTATGATTTTCAAGAGGTAAAGGATTATTGTCAGATAATCCAGGAATGGTGAAGTAATTTTTAAGTGCTCCAGGCCAAAAAAAAGGTTATTTGTATTCTTGGCGCTCTCTTTGCACTGAAAAAAAGCAATTTTGGGGGGGGGGTCTTCTGGAATAATTTGGTACCACCACCAGACATCTCCTTCAGCCTGCTGCCTCACCTCTCCTTGTGGAAGTGCCAGCTCTATGGAGAGCATTGTCTCACATTCTCATCTGATTGTCTACGAGACACCCCACAATTTTGGGCCAAATCCCCAGCACTGCACTGTAGATTGAAGGGGATGTAGGTGTTTTCACAGAAAGTTGACATTGTGGTCCAATATATTCAATTAATGTTAGAAATAATAAAATATATGTTGAAAAAGATCGGAGAGAGGGGAGCAGTCTGGGCTCATTATTGAACAAATAACCACTGCCTGCCGCACAGACAGCACAAGGCACTTGATACCTCTCACACAAAGGATGGTGGCATATCGTGTGTGCTGTGCTCACTGTGTGCTACAGTGTCTTTGTGCCATACTGTCCGTATGCTGCACTTTCTTTGCGCTGCACTCTTTCCTGTCTGCACTGACCCCGGCGCTGCTCTTCCTTTGCGCTGCATTTTCTTTCCTGAAATCTAGTTGTGCAGTGCTGTGTTCTTTCTTAAAGCATTAGTGCTGTGTTATTATTGTGGTATGCTCTCTTTGTGACATGTTTGTTTTGTTGCACCCCTTGGTGCTGAGCTCCTTTTTTTCTATACTTTCTGCGCTATTCTTTTTGTGCTGTCCTTTCTTCACGCTACACATAGTTTCTGCTGTGCTGTTGTGTAGTATTTTGAAATTGCATTTATATAGAACTTGATACCCCTGACAAGGCGCTTTATTGGCTATCCTTTCTTTCTGCAGTGCTGGTTTGCAGTGTACTATTTTATGCCTTGGAGTTGCTGTTCGGTACTGTTTTGCGCTGTACTTTGTTTGTGCAGTTCCAGTGTTTCTTCCAACCGGGTACATCTCCCAACTCCTGCTTCTAGTCTAGTGTCTTCGTGTCTATGCACGGGGTAGGAGGTTGTATTTCCACATGGTATTATCACCACATTACTAGTGAACTTCTGTGTCTGCACAGGGCAGGAGGTTGTATTTCGGCACGGTAGTCACCACTTCACTAGTGACCTTCAAACTGTATTTCATCATGATGTCATCACCAAGTCACTAGTGAACGTCTGACTATCTATGACGGGGTAGGAGGTTGTATTTCGGCACTGTACAGTCCCCATATCACTAGGGACCTTCTAACTCTCTGAGCACAGGGTAAGAGGTTGCATTTCATCATGGTACTATCACCGCATCACTAGTGAACTTCTGACTGTCTATGCACAAAGGTGATTTCCTTTCAGCTGGTGGCCGATTGCAGTGTTCAGGTGTTAAACTGGTACTAGTGAGGTGCAATTTGTCCTGCCCGTATTTCTAGGTGCAGAAATGACAATCCTAATACAAACTGCTGGTCTCCCGTTAGTACAAGAAGGAGAGCATATTTTTCCAAAGTTAATGCTGCATGCAGTGCAAGACACTGGGCAAGCATACATTTTAAAGGGCTAAAGTTGTTGTCATGCAGAACAATTTACATATTACAGTAACTGTTGAACAAATTAAAGCAAGAAGATACGGGCAGTTTTTAATGTGTTTAATATTTCAAGACTATACGTTCCCACTGCTTAATAAGCCTTGCTTTATCGCTGCATTCATTTGCTTTAAAATGCACCATTTGCCAATCTTTTTTTAATTTCTTTCTCAGGAGAGGGACTCTCCCTCAACCCCAGGTTTGTCCATTGAACTTGTTCACATCGCTAACTAGTGTTTTCTATTGGAAAGGGTAGAGCCAAAGCAGTCTTGCTTAGTACCCTAGCCCCCTTCAGAAGTCAGACTTGCTTGGCAACCCAGAAATTCTCTGAAATAATGTATGGGTGTTCTTTTATGAATACCTAGAAAAACTGAATTTTTAGTCCATTTATCACAGAAATAGTGCTGAAAATCGCACCAAAAAGATGCCAATTTTTTTTAAATTTCTTCACGGGGGGAGAACCCCCCCGAACCCCCCTTATTGTTGTCGGGCTCGCTCGCTGCGCTCGCTCGCATACGTTGATTCGTTCTGCATACGCCTCACCAGTTTCAAATTCCACCAGCCGCCACTGCAATGGACGCACCGCCCCTGCCCCATAGACCCGGTGTTTCCAAACTACTAGTCAGAGGTTTGAATCAACATAAAAACTGGGAAAAAACGTATGCCCCAGTTTCGGATCCCTGCGTGTAACCAACCTGCAGGTATCTGGTTTGTGTTCTGGTAATGTTTTACATTGGGTTACTGTGTTTGTTGTAGAATATCCTCTTGCATCTTGCCCGTCACAAGTACCAATCGCAGTAAAATAGGTGAGTGTATTATGCACCCGCAGCAGCCGCCAAAAACAATTAATTATGTAATGACACATAGCCTACAATACCATACACACACAATAGCGTTTGATAGACGTTATTTTACTCAATTATTTTGCACAGAGGATGTCCCATACCTTGCCGTCCACCATTTCTCTTTGATACCACACTAATTTTCTTCACTTTTTCTTCACTTGATAACATTAATTTATAGGTTTGTGTGTCGGCTTACTTGTGAAGTTACAGGGCAGAGCGCATTTTTGCTGACTGGAGGCGAAGGTACGGCTGTCTCCAACGGGGCGCTTTTTAGTTAAATATGATACCTGGTCTAAGTCAGGGCTCAAGTGACGCAAGGAACTCCTGATTGTTTGTTGTCACAGCATTTTGAGTAGGGCTCCTTGGAGGAGGCCAGGGCATCGTAAAGTCGGCCTCCAATCCTTCAGTTTCCACGCAGGCAGCCGATTGACATATGAAAAGTGCAATGGTTGTGCTGCAGCGTTTGCAGCAATTCCCCTTTGAACTAAATACATTTTAGTTCATTGACAGTACAAATAAGCACTGCAGTAATGAATGACACTGGCTGGCATCTCTTGCCTGTACAGCCATTAGAAAAGATTGGAGAGTCACCAGTGTATCATTTACATGGGTGTTCCCAGTATTTCTGGACAGGGTTATTAGGCAACCATATGTTATTAAATATATAAAGGATACAAGGGCACTTTACAGCACTGATAACCTGGCATGCTATAGTGAAAAAGAACACTGACGTTTGAAAATCCAAATCGCAACGAAAATATTTCTAATGTCAAAGAGATGGTCTGACACCAGTCATTTTTGGAGAACACCTCCTGGAAGTATTTATTAGCACTGCCAATGAACACATACCGGTGTGCAGACTAGATAATCGCTGTCCAGCTGTTATCACTATACTAACAGAAGCCACAAGCCTGTTCTTGTTCTTACAAGGTATTCAGCGCTATCTTTGCTTACTGAGGATTGGTGCTCACCCGGGACTGTCCCAATCCTTTTAATTCCTATACCAAGGTCCTCTCAACACCCCTCTGCTGGGAGGTTGATCTTTTAATTTGTTCATAACTGTTAATTGAAAATATGTTTTAATATTACTTCTGAATGTCCTCTAATTTCATAATGGTATCTCCTTTATCGTAGCATGATGTGGTGAAGGAACTGCCAAGTTACCTTATGTCATGTTTGACTTCTGTTGCTGGGTTTTTAGCAAACAGCAGCACTTTAAGTGCTAAGAGTTTTCAATCCGTATGTAAACTTTAAAAGGAAAGTAGAAGTCCCTGAATACAACAGCTTTTCGCTAAAAAGCAGAGCCTTGATTATTGGTGTTACACTTGACCTCTTACATACATTTCAGAGAAGGGACTGCATTGATCTTACAGGTGGATAAGCCAAGGTGTCTTTAGGCCCTACTTAAATGACTGCCCACATATGAGCTAGGCGGATGGGCAGGTGAGTTACAGCTTCCTAATCAATACCCAACATTTTGTGGTAGCAGTGAACCTGAGTAGTGCATGGCATGTGGGGCATCTCTAACCCTGGTTAGGGACAGCGAAGTAGGCGACCTGCTAGTCTCTGAAGAGGTTAGGGATTCACATGTGGAAGAGTTGCATATTTCACATCATCTCTCACATAGCCAGTTGGAAACTCTTTGTTTGCCAGGTGGTAAGGGGTGGCCAGTTGGGAGACATGTAAGTCTCGATACTGGTAAAGAGTTGCTAAATGGAGGTTCAGTTCTCTCCAGAATAGCCGAGTTAAAGGCTCACAAATCTCTGGACTGCTAGATGAAATTCTGCATATTTCTGAACCTGGTCAGAAAAGGGCAGTTGAACAATTTGAAGACTTTAATAGTGTTATTTATTATCCTTGTATGGAGCTCACAGGCCCCTACGTTATGGAGGATGACATTATATGCTTACAGGACACTTAACTATTCAGGGATACACAGGTTGGAGATTCACAGGCGTTTGTAATAGTTTGGGATTGGCAGAGGGAGGCAGGCAGGTCACTTTCTTTGTTACGGGCGCCCAAATCTGTGACCCAGTTAGTGGTGATGAACTGGGAAACTGACCGGTCTATGTTCTGGACATAATGATCAGGTGAGACTTTGGTAAATCTCTGGACAGGTCTCAAACAACCAAGTGGGGTACTTTTGACTGCTTAGGTATGGCCAGGTTTGTGTGTATGTATATTCACGTAGCACAGACTTAGCTAGGGAGCATTTGAATGCTGAACCACTCTTTCCTTCTCAAGCTTGGCCGATGGTTGTCTAGGTATTAATTGTGAACCATATGGATAGTGGCAATTTCTTATTCTTAGGATATGCAGTAGGCATATTTAAGGGCTTATAGCTTATTCAGAATGTGGCTGCGAAACTAGCCTTAAAATGGCCGAGGATGCCTTCAGATTCCCTAGGATGGGATTCTCTTAATTGGTTATCGATTGTCAAGCGGGTCAGTTTCAAATCTTCGTGTTGGCCCATAGGGCTCTACATGGTAAGGGCCCATGTTACATACAAAATAAGTTCACGTTTTTTATTCCAGCCAGAACGCTACGTTCGGCAGTTTAGTTGGGAGGCAACTCCTCAGTAAAAGCTGTTCAACATTGGAACACATTGCCCAACTTTGCGGAAGATCCACAGCGGTTGTGTTAGTAAAGCTTAGAAACCTGGCTTTATAAACAACATGCCTGAACTGGTACTCTTATCTAATTGTAACTGGAATCTGCCGTTTATCTCAGCACAAGGATACAGTTTAGGTTTCAGTGCGCTTTATAAGCTAATTAATAATAATTACATTGTCAAGAGTCCAGGGATATGATTCATTATCATCTACAAAAAGCAGAATCTTACAATGGTGATTTCTATTGTTAAGCAGTGTAGCGTTCTTGAAAAGGCGAATCTTCTGGTCCTTTCAGGATAGGGCCTTTCTGATGTTGATATTCCAATTCCTGGTAGCTTGGACAGGAAAACCCTACTTTTTGTTTTTAGTTTGTTTACAATTTGGTTCTAATATGACAATGTCCTGCCTTCTAGGACAACACTGTGCCTGAGGTGTTTTTTTCTGCCAGGTGTGCAGTGGTATAGTTTCTGGTAGTCGTGTGTGATGCAGCTGGTCTTGAAGAGGAAGCAGGCTTGGATGGGATGTAAGTGTAGTTCCAATGTAGGCCATGAGGTGACGTGCTGCAGCATGAAGCCAATATACTTTCAGAGAAACCATGGAACATGTAACCAGTAAGTCTGCTAATGTTTGAACAGTTGCTGTGACGTGTGTTTCACAGACGTTAGGTTCATTTTCTTCAGGAAGGGCAGCTGGTACTAAATTGCCTTAGTTTTTTTTGACAATGTGTACTTTGCAGGCTAATTTTGTGTCAAAGGTTCATTAGAAAATTTTCTAGCATTTGCGACAAGAATTTTAGATTCTATTAAGGACACGGAGGCGAGGATTATGCTTTTCAATCTTTACTACTCAAAATACAGCAGCCAATCAAAAAAACAGTAAAACATTGAAAACACTACATATCCCATGAGGCTTTGAACCACACCTCCATAATCCACCAATCAACAGTATTCAGGATATACAAAATAGAGAGGCACCATCTTGCTGCCTCTTTCTTTGCGAACAAGCAGTCTATAACCAGTCCAAACTATAACAGGAAACAGTTCCAACTCTCAACGGAGAGTAAAATCCACACGAAACAGGATCTCGGATAAGACAACTTCCATTGATCTGGCGTAAAAACGCTTCACTGCAGATATCAATCCATAAGATTTAAGTTTGCTACGAATCCGCTCCTGAAATCAAAAATAAGTTTGAATACCAGCGAATCTTAATCATGAACAGAAGAAGGGAGGGAAAAACCGATGTCAAAACAAAAACCATATGAGATCATGACAGTTTTAGATATAACTCTTACCTGTCCCAATCAGTGGGATAATCCTCGCCTCCGTGTCCTTAATAGATTCCAAAATTCTTGTCGCAAATGCTAGAAAAGTTTTATTCTATGGCGGGACGGAGGCTCCAATTATGCAGGTTCAAAGCTCACCAACAACCATAGATGAAACATGCACAATAGGTTTGTAATAAAATATCTTAAACATGTAATCAGACAACCTGCAGCTCTGAGAATATCTTCTAATCTAGAACCACTCACAAAGGCTTTGGACGCCATAGCGCCTCTAGTACAATGAGCACCATATACATATATGTCAATCCCAGCTTCAGCCATGACCCATCGAACCCAATGTGCAAAAGTAGCAGCAGACACAGGGCGGAACTGTTTCTGGAGTGCCAGAAGTAAGGGCCCTAAGGGATCATTCTTATGTGTCAGGGTATGTTCCTCATAAACCTTTATACATTTTACTACACAAAGCTTATCATTGTGAGGAAAAGCAGGGTACTCAAAGGAGCGTGACATAGTCTTAGTACGTTTGGGAATATAAAAGAGACACCATATGGAGAAAACAACCTACGTGCTAGATCTAGTGCACGAACATCCGACACCTGTCGGCAAGACATCAAACATAACAGCATGATTAATTTAGCTGACAGTTGTTTCAATGATAAATCTTTATTTTCAGGCCAAGATTCCAACAGGGATAGCACATTATTAACACCCCATAACTGAGTGTATCTGGGTTTCAATGGTCGAACACCCACCGGTTTACCATCTATAGAATTGTGCCCAGCTGATAATGCAGGTCTAACATTTTTACTGACCTGTAACAAAGACCAGATTCAGCACATTCTGAGAGGAAATTAAGGATGTCTTTCAAATCTGATCCCACGGGATCCACCTCCCGTTGAAGGCACCAACCCACCCTTCGCTTCCATACCGAAGAATATCATTTTCAGGTGGAAGGAGCCCAAGCTTGTTGTATAAAGTCGGCAGCTGCCTCTGAAATTCCTTCAATTTGATCATGTCTCCTGAGATTTTCCAAACCATGAGGTTCAGTTTTGCAATGCTTACTAATAAAGACATGATGGTAGAAATTGCTTCCTCAGTTCACGTTATTATCATGCACAACCCTTGACAGTCGCTAGTGTGTGGCATGCAGATAATTCACCAGTCTATTTCTCTTGACTTTCGCAGGATACTGAGTTATATCTTGTGTACTTCTCATGTATATTGTCAGTCGAGTTTTTATGGAACTGCAGGTTTGGGTTTGTCTTTCAAAGTTTCAAGTTATTGTCCATTAATGTAAATTCTATTTCAGACCCTTTATAGTTGTTCTTTGTTCTTCAGCCATAGGCAGTTCCTGAGACGATAGGATCGCTCCTCTTGGCATTGTTCTGATTGCTGCCTCAGTTAAATAATCTGCTTTTGACAGTATTGTTACAAATGGCATAGCTTGTATGTTAAGAGTATTTCCCATTTTCTCATTAGAACTTAGAGAAAGACAATATAGAGGCATTTCATTTAAATGTTGGAGGTTGCAAATCAAAATATACTAGATTTCTGGGTGGTAGGGCAAAGTGGTAGGTGGTGGGCCGGGCCGCCGGGGGGGGGGCCCTCCCTGTGTTATGCAGAGGGCCCCCTCAAGTTTCGTTACGCCACTGCACTCCACAACACACACTACCATACCACATAATTGCCCTCCATAACACATAATCCCACTCTACATAATTCCTATACACTAAATACCACATACTTTCTATCCACAAAACATAAGTAAAAAACTTTTACATTTACAATGCCAATAGCTCTAACTCTTGCAAATGCGAGACCTATTAAATTACAAATGCTTCTTTAACTGGTAGTCACGTTTACAGAGTGGTGGAGAAAGGGGGCTGGGCCTCCAACCAGCGCTCAGGAATTCCCCTGTTCAGGACTTACAGGAGGTACCAGGAGGGCTTCTTGGCCCCAAAGTCCCTCAGGAGTAAAGTGGACTTCATCCCCCAACCAGTACTGTGCCAGGAGGCGCGTTTGCCGAGTGGTGGAGAAAGGGGGGGTGTGGTCTCCGAAGACCTCTTAGCAATCCCACTGTGTGGGACTTATTGGAGGTAACAGGAGGGGTAGTTGGCCCCCAAGGACAACCTCGGGGGCCAACTGCCCCTCCTATTACGTCCAGTAAGTCCCACACAGCAGCATTGCTAAGTTCCCATAGCAGGCCATGCCCCCTTTCCCCACCACTCGGCAAATGCACTCCCTGGCACGCTCTTGGATGGGGATTCTAGTCCACTTCGCTGCTGGGGGTCCTTAGGGGCCAACTAGCCTACCTGATACCTCCAGTATGCCCCAGATAGCGGGATTAATCATAGGTGGACACAGGCCATGCCCCCTTTGTCCACCACTCTGCAAATGCGCCTCCTGGTGTGCTCTTGGTTGGGGGATGAAGTCCCCTTGCCTCCTGAGGGTCCCTGGGGGCCAACTGGCCCACCAGGTACCTCCAGTAAGCCCCACACAGCTGGATTGCTGAGAGTGGTCCGAGGCCACGCCCCCTTTTTACACCTCTCTGCAAATGCGCCTCCTGGCGCACTGCTGCTCAGGGGTTGCTTTTATTCATTTCAGGTTGGCTTGGATGGTATTTTACTAATCCAAAGGTGTAATACTGTGCCTGTAGTGGTAAAAGGCTTTGGCCATTTTACAGCTCGGCATGGATAGCACTGTGCTAATCCTATGCTTAAAGACTTTGCTGTAGGAATGGCAAAAGACCTTGTCCCTTTCTATCTCGGCATGGATAGCACTGTGCTAATCCTATGCTTAAAGACTTTGACAGAAAAGCAGATATTTGAGGTGAGCAAATTTACAGTGTCGCTGGTGATGAGGGTGCTCTATGCAGGAGCTGCTTTCCACCTAAACTTGAGAAATACCCAGAGTTCTCTACTTTTTTCATAATTTATGCATCACTCTATGCCTGAAAGGGTTTTGTTTTGACTTATACTGGGTGCTTCCTTGTTTCTGGACAAAGCTATACCTCTCTGAAGAGCTCTATTAAGAGCGAAACACGTGTCAGGGGTTGCTTTTATTCATTTCAGGTTGGCTTGGATGGTATTATACTAATCCAAAGCTGTAATACTGTGCCTGGAGAGGTAAAAGGCTTTGGCCATTTTACAGCTCGGCATGGATAGGACTGTGCTAATCCTATGCTTAAAGACTTTGCTGTAGAAATGGCAAAAGACTTTGTCCCTTTCTATCTATGCGTGGATAACACTGTGCTAATCCTATGCTTAAAGGCTTTGATAGAAAAGCAGACATTTGAGTTGAGCAAATTTAGTGTCGCTGGTGTTGAGGGTGCGCTATACAGGAGCTGCTTTCTGAGAACTACCCAGAGTTCTCTACTTCTTTTTTCATAATTTATGCGTCACTCTATGCCTGACAGGGTTTTGTTTTGACTTATACTGGGTGCTTCCTTGTGTCTGAACAAAGCTATGCCTCTCTGAAGAGCTCTATTGAGAGCGAAACACGTGTCGGGTTTCTATTATTAATTTCAGGTTGGCTTGGATGGTATTTTCCTAATCCTATGCTTAAAGACTTTGATAGAAAAGCAGACATTTGAGTTGAGCAAATTTAGAGTGTCGCTGGTGTTGAGGGTGCTCTATATATATATATCCTACAGGTGGTTGCCAGTAGGTAGTTGTTATCATGCACTCACCTGGTCCCACCCACGAAGACGATACTGGAGCTGATGCTGGACCTCCAATCCCTCTCGGGGTCATGCTAGATCAAGGGACCAGACTCCTTAAATCACGCACTGCTCCAGGGGGGAAGAGGGGTTGGGATAAAATAGGAAAAGAGAGACTTTCTGTACTGAATCTGCTCAGCGGCTGCATGACACTGCTTAGCAGGATTTGGCACTCCCAAGACCCTTGGTGTTTGTGTGGTAGATATGCACTGGATCAGGACCTCGGGGTTTGTGAAGATGCATGCACTGACAATAACAAGAGGAGGCAGTTACCATCAGTGAACTAACAAACATCATTAAACAATGACCATGCTTTGACTTCAGTAACATTCACTTACAGGCTTCATTCAGAAACATGGCATGAAAACAGAATAACCAAATTCACAGATCGGAGTGTCTGGCACTCCCTAGAACCAACTCAAAACACAGATTGGAGTTTCTGGCACTCCCAAGGATCAACTCGAAATACAGATCTCAGTATTAAACTTATACATATATCAAGCACTATGTGCTTTCTCTTGTCACAACTGTTCATCAGAGAAACACAGCTGTAGTGTCTTTAGTTGTTGCGCTCTTACAGTTCAAGTTCGCAAGAAGTGTCCGGAACATGAAAACACCTGAAGTGGTGGAAGAAATCACAGGGATGGCATGAAGATAATGTCTAAAGTCTAGAATGTGCTGATCACTCAGTCTTGCCTAACACTAGAGAAGGATTAGTGCGCACTAACCTGATATCAAGTACTTAGCCTTGTGTTCCAGTTAGTCGGAAGTTCGAAGAAGATCTCATGGCCTTGATACAGGGAGCCACAGGCGAACAGGAGTCACGGTGCAGAAAGCGGAGATGACGGAGACGTTGACAGAACTGGGACAACACGAACTACCAGTTCAGCTTAGACCGAAGAAAACTAGAGCCCTGCTAGATTCCGGCTGATTCTGCAGGTAAGTGGGACGGGTGAAGCGTGCTCAAGCAGGGAGTGAGGCCAAGCCACAATTCGGGTTTGGACGCAGCTTATATACCATGTTGGACGCCAATGGATTTAGCAGGCTCATGTGTGGCGCGTGGAGCACCTGGTGAACCAGAAGGTTCTCAATGGCCCTTGAAGGAAACACGTGTTAGTACAAGGGTTTGACCATTTAGGAAGGGCAGGTGCAACCGAACGGATGGAACTAATTAACCAGGAAACAGATGTATCTTTTTCACCCAAATGTGTACAATGGAAAACAGCGCCAAGATCCTAGTAACAGCGGGTGCGAGATACTCCATCGGTTCTCGTGTTCTGGGGAAATGCTTGCCAAGTGCAATGAAGCCTAGAGCTGTGAAGAATATCAGTCATGGTATCATAGCAAGCCATTAAATGCCACAGGGGTAATGCAACATGGGCTCTGCGCTAGACCCACTAAACAGAGGGTGCAGGAGGAGGTTGCAACAGTTATAGTTAGGTCTGCTTTTCCTTAGCGTTTTTTGATTTTCAAATTACTTTGGGCCTGTTTGACGAATCTTCATGAAATTTTCAAAAAAAAAGTTTGTCCATCTCAGCTGTTTCCAGGAAAGATTTGGGATGATCTGTCCTGCAGGGGCAGAGAAAGAAAGTGGGGGTTTGGGGGTCCCAAAATGTAACATCTCCATGCATTTTCCATAGATTTATTTAAGATAGGTTTAAGCAGAAACTGCTGAACAGAATTACACCAAAATCGAAAGGAAGCTAGATCTTGGTCTGCCAATCCGTTCAGTATGTTTTTAGATATTAAGGGTACAAAATAATTGTATATTTTGGCAGTTTGGCTCGCAAGAGGCCTGTGAACCTCTGGCAAGAGCGTAAAATCAAAAATTGAAACCCTGGGATTGGTTGTGAGGCTGTAAGCCTTCACGCTCTCGTGGGAGCGAGAGGCTCGTGTGAGTCTCGCAAGCGCTCTGGTTGGCTGGCAGTTGGAATGTTGGAAATTAAATGGCAACTGTTAGACTTACCATCTTTGATGTGGTTTCCCATGACTTTTTGCCTCTACCTCCTGTATTTTTGATTCTGTGCTGGATTTCGTTTTTGCTGGTTTAGATACTTTGGGCACTTTGCCACTGCTAATCAGTGTCAAAGTGCAAGTGTTCCCTGTGTAAATTGTTATTGGTTCTCCGTGATTGTCATATTTGATTTACTGGTAAGTTCCTAGTAAAGTGCACTGTGAAAAGATGTAGTGGTAATTAAATAAAAAAGCTATATAAGGGAGCAGCAAGGCATGCTGCCCCCTTAGATTTAGAGAGGAGCTGTCTAAGGGATAACTACTGTGGAGAATAAAAATGTATATTTTTTGTAACTAATGTGTACAATCTCACGGGACTGTCGCAGGATCGCGAATGGTAAAAAGGAGTAGATGAGTTCTCAATATCCTCCATTAGTAGAAATACACATTGTGGTTGTTGTCTTTGAGAGGCAGTGTGTACGAAATAAGTACTGTGATGATTAGAAGGTTAAATAGTTTTTTAATAAATGTGTTACGATCTCACAAGACTCTTGCAGGATCATGAAAAGTAGGAAGGAGTGGGAGATGTTTTAATGCACTCTACTATGCACACTTGTTACTGTGTAAAGGAGTGTTAATGGAGATGGTGTTTATCAGACTCTACTATTTATGCTCATTGGTTTGAGAAAAGTTATGAGTAGAGTTAAGGCTCATCCAAACTGTGAGAAGTTGGCCTGGTATATGCTGTCCACTAATTAAAGTGGGCACCTTGCACCAGTCCAAACGACCTTTATTGATGATTAGGTTAAAGACAACCTTTATTGAAAGCTATCCTAGTGGTAGCTATGGAGAGCAGCCTTCAGGCTAAGTCTCGAAGCAATGTAATGCAGCTTGTTTTACCAGTATATAACCTCCTGAATGACCAAATGAAAGGAGAACCACACAAGGTATATATAAAATATATGTATTTATTACTAAACACTCTCTACTAACCTCTTTATGAGATTAGAGAATAAGGCACACAATATTAAATCACTAGAACGACAGTAAATAGCACAATACACAGTGGGCTCCAGGGGAGACCAAACCATATACTAAGAAAGTGGTATAACAACCACGACTTGACTAGACACAGTGCCTAGAGCACGTAGAATCGCTGGGACCCCAAGGAACCACCCAAGGTAGTGACACAGGGGACCCACGGAGGAGCGGGTGCAGTGTGTGAACACAGGCGCGAGCTCCGTTCAACTCTATGGGAAAGTCGCGGTTGGAAATTTAAAGGTTAAGGACACTTAGGAGAGGACTTTAAGCAAACCCAGCTAAACATAGAAGGTTCTAAGGCCAGCAACCTTGAGAGTACTGAGGTACCCGTGTTACCTATCCCAGTGGAGCCGGGTGCATAGGGGTCAAGTGGTGTGGGAAACCCTCGTCGTTTTCAATGGCGTGATGCGAAAAAGTACTGCTGCCGTGGAGAAGAAAAGTGTCCGGTGTGATCCAAGCCTGGATTGGAGATGAGAAGAACCTGAAAGCAGAGGGGACAAAGTCTGGGTCACTTCACGTGACCAGGAGCGGAGCAATCGAATGCCCACCGATGTCGGGTGCTTCAGGTGAGAAGAGGTGAAGCTTCACTCTGCAGCCACGGGGACCAGGAGGCGTCGACCATGACCACAGTCCAGAGGCGAGCTGTCCCACAAAGGATGTCGAGTGCTAGGGAGTCAGTGTCTGGATTGAACACCAACAAGCCTTGGCAACTGCAACCCACGCGGTCAGAGGAAAGATGCTTCTGTGAAGCCCACTGAAAGTCAAAGTTACCTTCACAGGGACCCACAGGCCAACGGACCAGGGATCGCGAAGGGACCTCAAGCTGAATCACTAAATACCAGCCCACGGAACACTCGTGGAGTGTAGGCCAGAAATCTTCTGTGGAATTACTGCCCGGGGTCAGGACTACAAGTAGCCCAAAGCACAGCTTCAGGGATCGCCGAAAAGCATATGCTGCTGCAAATGTACACGGTGCCCAGGTGTACGGGTTTCACAGTCCCTACGAGGGATACGGGCCTCAGAATTGCTGAGAACACAGATCAACCTCAGAGACCTTGGGACTCCACCTCCTGTGTTGCAGAAATCTTCGGAGTCCTTCAGGAGCTTTGTAGATGCAAACTGGTCAGATGCGTTTAGGTGCCTGCTCAGCAGGGGAGTAACTCCTTTACTCCAAGGGAGATTCTTCTGTCGTCCAACGAAGTGTAGATCGTCAAAAGTACTTGGTTTCTGTAGCAGAGTTTAGTCCAGGTAAATCCAAAGTCCTGTAGCCAGGGGTTCCTATTTTATACCCAAGGAAGGGGTGGGACAAACTCTGGGGACCCACCTATGGGAGGGTCAGGACAGAGGGGTGGCTACACCCATGTCCTTTGTCCAGTTTCGCGCCAGAGCAGGAGCAAATGGCTCCTGCAACCGGTTTGAGCTGGACTATGCACAGGGACACCAAATGTGCCCCCAGTGCAGACATCAAAGCACTCTCAGAGTGCACCCACCCAGTCCCAATACACTAAAGCCTGTCTGGGAGGTGGTCACACCTCCCTGTGACAGGAAACCTATTGTCAAACCTTTCCCTGCCGGAGTTTCGTCCAGCAGCAGGAGGGCAGACTCGTGTCTGTGGCTGGCAGCATCCATTTTGTGATGTCAGGGTCAAGAAAGCTGGTACCGGGTGTACCGGTGTTGTCATATTTCTCCCTCTAGGAGGGAGGAATCATACCTCCCGCACCAGTTACTGGTGTGGAGGTATGATTCCAAGGTGTTTGACACCAAACACAACATGTTTCCATGCAGCCGTTTTAAAGTTAGCATTTACCGCGAGGTTATAATGCACTTAAGTATATATGGTTGGCTGCATCACAAACAACCCCGGAGAATAGCTTCCGAAGGCTGCAGAGGGGCTCTGCTCATGCATGGGCACCCTCTCACATAAAACCTAGCACCCTGCCTTCAGGATTGATAAGGCCTGCCATAGGGGTGACTGATAGGTTTGTATGTGCAGTGATTAGAATAGATATAGTGAACCTATATCTAAGTAAGGGGTGCATGCACCACCTTACACAGGCTGCTGTAGCAGACCTGTTGTGTCATTTTAAATGGTCTCTCAGGGGTGGCATAATACATGCTGCAGCCCCTGGGAGGCCTCTGGGAGTACCTATGCCCTGGGTACATAGTATACCATATACTAGGGACTTATAAGGGTACCCCAGAATCCAATCTGGAGTGTACCTAAAGTACATGAACAACCAATTTAGGGAGTAAGCAGATAAACTGGGGTCCTGATTAGCAGGATCCCAGTCAGACTAGTCAAAAACCAGCAAAGCACCATGAAAAAAGTGGGGGTAACCATGCAGTCAGATTCCACCTTCCTACACAAACACCCTACTATGCACACCCATCATCTGAGATAGAGGTCTAAAAGGAGAGCCCAATACCTCCCCACACCCTACTATGCACACCTATCATTACAGAGAGAGGTCTCAGCAGAGAGGCTAGTCCCTATGACGCACATCCATCATCTGAGAGAGAGAGAGAGAGAGAGAGAGGTCTGAAAGTAGCACCTAGTCCCTCCCCACACCCTTCTATGCACACCTATCATTACAGAAAGAGGTCTCAGCAGAGAGACTAGTCCCTCCACACACACTACTACGCACACCCCTCATATGAGAGAGAGGTCTCAAAGGAGAGACCAATCCTTCACCACACCCTATTACACACACCTGTCATCTGAGAGAGAGGTCTGAAAGGAGAGGCCAGTCCTTCCCCACATCCTACTACGCACACCTGTCATCTGAGAGAGAGGTCTGAAAGGAGCACCTAGTCCCTCCCCACACCCTTCTTTGCACACCTATCATTACAGAAAGAGGTCTCAGCAGAGAGACTAGTCCCTCCACACACCCTAATACGCACACCTTTCATCTGAGAGAGAGGTCTAAAAGGAGAGGATAGTCCCTCTCCACACCCTACTACACACACCTATCATTACAGAGAGACATCTCAACAATGAGGCCAGTCTCTCCACACAAACTACTATGCACACCCGTCATCTGAGACAATGGTCTGAAAGGAAAGGCCTGTCCATCCACACACCGTACTACACATACCCGTCATCTGAGAGAGATGTCTGAAAGGAGAGGCCAGTCTCTCCCCCACACCCTACTACACACACCTGTCATGTAAGAAATGCAACCCAGTGGAGAGGATACTCCCTCCCACATACTAATATTTCCCTACAATTTTGTCGCGAGACTCCTGCGAGAGTAGCCTTGCTGCATGGACACGTGCGATCACACGAGAGGCTCACGAGACCCTGATGGAAAATTACTGAGCCTGCCATGAGGTGTTTTATGATCCTGTGAGAGTCTCACGAGATCATAAGGGGGAGAAGTAGAAAAAAAAGGGCCAAGGCTCAACCAATAGTTACCATTCTTATTACATGGTTAAAGAAATGCTGTGAAGTTATTCGGTGCGGAACCATAGATACTTCACATTGTTCTTAATGATTTGGAGGAGAAGTAAGCCTGTCGGAGTTGTGCTCAACAGAAGTGACTGAATTTGGAACTGAGACAGAATTGTGTTTTCAGCTGCATATAAGAAACTGCTCTTAGTTTAGGTAATTAAAAATGTACTTCATGAACTTTGTTGAGAAGTGTCAGTAAGTGCACTACTGTTGGTAAACTTATTCTATACAAGGTTTAGTGAGTCAAACGCTGATTGTAAAGGTGCATGTTTTTTAATATAGGTTTTGAGAGGTAGAGTTTAGAATGTAGAGAGATATCACCAAATATTGGATGTTGTGTTGAAAAATGAAATGCTCAATCTGTATGTTGTTATAAGTAAAAGAGACAGTGTTTATGAAATTATAAAACAAATATTCTGCAATCTGTTAATTTAATTTAATTTATAGTCTTTATTTCGATCAATTGAGATCATAAAAGACAGTAACAATATACACACACACAGCAATCAGTTAAAAATGAGACATTAAAAGATGAAAAGTTATAAAATTATGAAATTTGCCCAAGAAAGGAAAAAAAATTATTACTATTCACAGATTTAGGCAGAACAAATTTCATAACAGTTTACCGTGTCATAAAAATAAATTTAAACTAGAATCGCATTATGAGACTAAAATTTTTTAAATATACAATCTGCTATATATTTCATACTACTGTACACTAAAATTCCACACTTTGATTCGTCCTTTACTTGCCCGGGGATTCACTGTGATCAGAGGTATTATCATTTTTTCCCCAAATAAGCCAGGCCCAACTCAAGAATCGGGCAACAGCTATGACAGTCGGTGTGGATGTGTCGGTCAACAATATTCTCAGTGCGACGGCACTACTTCTAACACCCATGTTCCTACATAGGGGCTTCAACCATTTTCGTCGCGGCATCTGATAAGCCTGACAAACAAATAGGATATGGGAATAGGTCTCCTCATGCTCCATACACGACTTACATTTATTGTCGTTAGTGTTATGCCATTTGTGTGTAAATACGTTTGTGGGTAGCGTACCCACCCGAAACTGAAAATAAAGGCGTCTATCCCTAGGTTTGGAGATAATGTCCCAATAACTCTCATAGTGGGGGCATGGCTTGTGCTCTAAAAATTTCCCTGTCAATGATGATGATTCCGGGGACAGTGAGTTCCTCCTCCCCACCATGGACCAATAAAGCTCCCTCATTTCTTTTTAGATGGAAACTGCTGGCCCTCTGGGTCCTCCCATAAATGGCGCACACCCATATTTGTCAAAGTTACTTTGATGTTTTGTAACCATTTTATTTTGCAAGATGTATCGGATTACCATACATCTTTCAGGGCAGTTGCATAATGCTGCAGCTCAGGAGTGGTCCACAGTCTATGCCAATACGCTATGGGGCGAAACCTGGCAACATCTTCCAGTCTGTTACACCCTAAGTCATAATAGACTGGCTTTAATGGGGTACTCTGTGGAACACCAATGATGTTTCTCAAGAATTTATTTTGAGCTAGGGTTAGTGACGTTAAATTATCGAATCCCCAGAGTTCCGTACCATAGGTTACTGAGGCAATTACCTTGGAATTGTAAATCTTAAGTAATTGGAGCATGGGTTGAGTCAATGAAGACTTATGTTCTTTCAACAATGCTCCAGCCAAATGACAATGTTTAAGTACCAAAGTATCGATCTGTGGCTTCCAACTAAGCTTATTCCCGAGCGTTATCCCCAAATAATTGAAAACATCAGTTTGGTCGAGCATTACATCATTAAGAACCACCCTTCCCTTAATGGCCCGGTGTTTGTGAAGTATCATGAACTTTGTTTTGTCGGCGTTTATCACCAGGCCGCGATCATTACAAAATCCTTCAAATCTCTTTAGTGCCCTCTGCAGACCACTCAAAGTTTTTGAAATTAAGAGAGTGTCATCTGCAAACATGAGTATAGGTATTTTTGCTCCCGCAAGTGATGGTGCATCTGTTGGAAATGAGGAAAAATAATCAACGACCCCGTTAATAAACAACGAAAACAGAGTTGGGGCCAAACACACCCTTGTCGTACCCCTTTCTCTACCGGGAATTTACTGGTTAAATTGCCCGGAGTACTCCAGCGGACTTGGGCATAATTCTCTGCATGAAAACGCTCCACTAAAGATAGTAACTCAGCGGGCATACCCAGGTCCGCAAGAACCTTCCAGAGTTTCGTACGAGACACTAGGTCGAAGGCGGATTTTAGATCTACAAAGGCGGCATAGATAACTCCTCCCGCCAGCACAACAACCCGCCAGTATATCATGATAAACCAAAAGACCTGATCTATCGTGCTCACGTTTGTGCGAAACCCTGCCTGAAGTGGAGTCAATATGTCCATTTCAACAATCCAGTCTTGAATCCTATTTAGTGCCATTCTTGCTATTGTTTTCTGGATGGCATCTATAAGACTGTTTGGTCTATAGTTACCTGGGAGTGAGCGATCTCCTTTCTTATAAATTGGCAAAATCTCAGCACCCTTCCAGGTGGTAGGGATGGGTGCTCCACTTGCGATAGCATTTGCTAGCAAGAGTATATAATCCTGCCATATAGCCCTATCGCTAAGAAATCAGCCGGGATACCGTCGGGACCGGGCGCCCGACCACTAACAACTGTGCCCAGCGCGATTTCGACTTCCCCTATGTCAAAACTCAGCACAACATCACTTCGCGGAATTATATAGGGTTCCTCACTGGAGCCCTCTTCCTCCATCGCAAATTGATTTGCAAAGTGAGAGACCCACATTTCCTGAGATACGTGATTGTGGGGCGCTGAAGCTTGCCCCCACCTCCCCCATTTGACCTGTTTCCAAAAGGACTGTTGGTTCCTCCCCTGGCTGGCCTGATAAAGGTCCAGCCATCTCTGCTCATCCCAGTTACTTTAGTGTGGATTTATAATTCTGACGGGCCTGCTTAACATTGTCACAAACATTCTGCTTTATAGCAAATGCAGGGCTTTATAGGCTATCCTACAGTCCTTGTTATACCAATTAGTCTCTTTGCCCCTCTGCTGGTTCAAGGGATTAACTGCTTTTAAGAAGAAGGTTCGTAGTTTACCAAACAGGTCCTCATGTACCATTGTAATTTTTCCGTTCAGCTCAGACTGTGATACTAAAGTTTGTAAAACGTTCAGGGTGTTGTGAATTGCAGCCCTAATTTCTATCAATGAGTGGTCTCTATTCATTATCCTATCCCATTTAACCCTCCTAGTGTTATTACTGAGCAGGACTTTGTTTGTGGAACATATCACAGAAGGAGCTGGTAACTGGGTTGGACCTGCAATAACCATCTTTAATGACAGGGGATTATGATCACTTTCGGCCCTCTCCCTAACCTCCATGTCGCTATCCGAAGACCAGTATTCTAAATTAATGAATATATAGTCTATTCGACTAGAGCTTATACCATTGTTGTAAGTGTTGACCCCCTGCTTATCTGAAAGTGTGCGGCCATTTACTGCCCTAAGCCCCTTTTCCATACTCAGTGCATATAGCTGTAGAGCTGCCTCGGGTCAACGCTTGATGGGGGGCAGCTCTAGAGGGGAACATTCCATAACACATCTTCCTCCTCAGTCAGTTTGAAATCATCGCTATCAAGAGGCTCAAAAGTAGTATTAAAGTCCCCTGCGATTATTAAGTCAGAATTACCCTTCAATCTACCCAAAAAATCCTCTAGGGTGCCAACTGTACCAGACTGTCTTCCACCTGATAAACCCCGAGCATAAACATTGGCAACTATTGTCGAGGCGTTATGGTTGGATTGTAAACGAATGGCCATGATGTCTAGGCTTTCTATGGGGATTACCTGTGAGCTGAGATTTAGGTTCTGCCTTACCCAGATTACTAGCCCCCCTGATGGTCTGCCCCTCTGCCCTTGGATTGCTGGCTTAAAGAAATTAAGAAACCCCAATCGGAGTAATGGATTGATTGACCACTTCTCTTGAAATATACATACATCATACTGGTCAATCAATTCAAACCAATCCCTGGATTCCATTTTAGCTTGAAGTCCCGCTATATTCCAGGACATTATAGATAACATTGCAGAAGTGCCTGGGTTTAACACATCTGGGCCCCTTGTTTGTTCAGGTGATAAGTTATTCGCTCTATCTAGGTGGACCTTTGGTGTTTGATTCGTACCTGGCCCATTAGTGGCCGATGGAGTTTGATGCTCAATGGGCATTAGTCAATCACATTGATCTAGTGCACTTAGGGGGGGCGAATCTGTTCTCAAGAGTTAGTCCCCTACTTCCTGAGGAATAATGTGCGCTATGTGGTGGATTCTCCCTCCTCCCAAGTTTGTTGGTTCTAATGTCCAGCATAGAATGTTGACTAAAAAAGTGCTCATAGGGTAATACGCTAATTTGGGTATGACTACATGGATTCCAGCTTAATTGTTCCACAAGAATACTTGGCGTGTAGTGATTATTAAAATTTAAAATCACACAATCAGCCTCCCAGGTTTTGTGAGTTGATCCTAACCACCCTACTCTTCTGGGCATTATTATTTGGTTTGCAAAAGGAGGCCCTCTTTTCCCTCTATTGGTTAGATGGTATGTCAACCAATACAATGATTTGCTCAGAAGCTGGGCTGTAGTTTCATGTTGATCCTTTCTCAGGGGGGGAACATTTCCCAAGATCAACACCAGTGGAGAAGAAGCTTTGGGGAGATGCAGTGTCTGGTACGCAGTAGGGGATCGACGAGAATCTACACCTAACTGTGCCTCACCAACCTCCCTCTCAGTCACTTGGAGCGATGGACCTATATGAGGAGCCTGACCATTAACAATGTCTAGGGGGCATAGCTGGGGGTTTGGATTAGAATTTCCCACCATAACTTTATTGGGTGCCATAGCTTTATTAGGTACCTTAGATGCTCTAGCGGTTGAATTGTCTAAAGATGAGCCGGGACCTTCATTAATATGAACCGTTATCGAGGGACCTTTAACTACAGGTGCACCAGGTGTCTGGAGAACTGCATCAACCTCAGAACCTAAGTGTTTACAAGAGCATACCCCTGGTTTAGGCAGTGATCCAAATAGCCCATCAATGTGTAACAATTTTTCTTCTATTAATGATAATTTACTCATTAGAGGGTTTAGAAGAACAGTAACCATAGTCTCAAGTCTTTTCCACTGATCTGCGTTGCTGCCATCATTGCTGCCCGGATCAAATAATGGGTAAACGTTACTACTAGTGCCCACGGGTTGCGAGCTTGGCACTGATTCAATGTTAGTAACCACGGCTTCTGAATGTTTTGTCTTGGTGATTTTCTGCGGGATTTAGACTTGGACTTTTGAACGGTTCCACCCCTCCTCCTCTTCACCGTGGGAGCATTATTAACAATTGGTGTTTGCCTTGTTTGACTTCCCCTCAGGGTGGTTTTGGACCTTGTAGAAACCACTTTAATGCCAGAATCGCACAATGCTGGTAGCTCAGGGGGATCAAGAAAAGAAGTTGAGCTCACACCCGATGGCGTAGAATAAAGAGACGTCACCAGCATTGCATCTCCGTGCATGGGTACAGACTCATGACCAGTAGGCTCCTCTTGGGCGACAGAGTCAACAAAATCAGCGACTACAGGCACAGATGCCTGGTCTACTGACAGCCCAGCCCCAATCAGGTTGTTGGAGTCGGCATGCGAAAGACCATGCAAGAGACCAGAAAAAGAGGGGGTGCTTGGGAATTAGTCATACGTAGATGGCCTATCGAAGAACGCTTTTGGGAAACAAGGGTATCCAGTGAGAGTCGCCTTTCAGTTCGCTGGATTTCGTGGGTCAAAACCGACTCAGCCCTGGTTAAGAAAGCATCCAACGTTCCCGCTATTCCCCCCCCCGGACGTGCACCGGAATCCTTGTGCTTGCCCATAATCACCGAGAATGTCTTTGTGTAGCTAAAGGCCAGTAGGCTCTGCCCAAATGAAGATAAAAATAAAACAAAGCCAGTACCTTGCAGAGTCACGACCCAGCAATGTCAACCCAGATGACAGAGAGGTAGCCCAGCCCAGCCTCCACCGGGCTCTGACGGGCACAGACGGGCCTGCCCTTGGCCCGGACTGAGCCCGCGGGAGCTTTTATAGCACCTCCTGGCGCTAAACGGTGATGTAGGCGGCTGTGCGCCGCAAGCAGGGAAAGAGCAGGCTAGATGTTGTGGTCCTCCCAGAGCCAAGACCGGGAAACAGCTGGGCAAGGACGCCGCTGGTACAGTGCTGCAAAAAGCGAGACCCGCGCTGCGGGAGCCCCCGGGTGATTTTGTAGCACCTCCTGGCGGTAAACGGTGACGTAGGCGGCCGTGCGCCGCAAGCAGGGAAAGAGCAGGCTGCATGTTGTGGTCCTCCCAGAGCCAAGACCGGGAAACAGCTGGGCAAGGACGCCGCTGGTACAGTGCTGCAAAAAGCAATCTGTTAATACAAGGCCTAGGACTTTTATGAACCTTACTGTACACATATTTTACCCCTATGAGATGTTTGAGTGGAGATATTGCTATTTCTAGAGTGAAACACTGTGCTCACTGTTAGGAAAGGTGTGTAAAGAGGAACGTGTTACTTTACAAATTGTTATGGAACCATGTTTGAAGGCATGTTATAATTTCATTGTGGACAAGAAATTCAGTGGTTGAGAGTGTGGAGTTTTTTTTAAGAGAAACAAGTTGTGAAGTTAGTGGTACAGTACATATAAATATGTGATTGGTGGTGAAAAATTTAGAAATCTTCAGTGAATAGAGTGATGTATCTTTGTTATCAATTATTGATCAGTATGTAACTTTACATTTTGTGGTTATTTTGTCTTTTTTTAGGGGGAAATGGAAAACAGAAACTCTGAAAAAAACGATGTCACACTATATATGGAGGAGGAAAACAAAAATTGTTTCATTTAGAAGAAAGATGGAACAGTAACTGTGTGGAAAGTGAGGAAAGTAATGTAATTGCACAACTGATGTTTTTTTTCTTGCCTACAGTAACATTTTTAGCCTTGGAGAAGCTTGTTCTCTGTGGCTCTACTTGTTTTTATTGACAATATGATTTGCTTACTTAAGCAGCAAAAAGTGCTTTATTTACAAAAAGGAGAGTTGATATCTGCTTGAGCAGTTCTAAATTCCTGTAATGGATGTAACACACCAGTTATTTCTAATTTCCTGGCTGAACTCCTTTTTGCAAATTTTGTTTTATTTGAAGAGATTGCGGCTTTGAAGAGATTGCGGAATCATGTGGGAGTATTGGATGGAATATCTAGCATTTGCATAAATCCAGAACATTTTCTGATCAACTTGGTAAGAAGACAGTGGCCTTTGCATGGTATAATTTCATATCATGTTAAAAAAGAAAAGGCAGAATACTCGAATAGCACTATGCAAGATGACCATTAGGATTAAATGAAGTATTAGTGATCGGCTGCCGTCTGTAATTTAGAACAAATGTAATCCTGTACATTGGAAAGACTGCCTTCTGGAGATGGGTGACAGGATTTCTGTATTCTAACTTAATGAACGCCAAAGAAATAAATAAGAAACGATGGCCATTAATCTCTAAACACTATTGATTGCATGGTTTAATGGATTGAGACAGCAGCGTAGGTCTGTCCAGTTCACGTCTAGTAGATCATTCAATCCAGCAAATTCTTGGAGCTGAGTGATGTCACTCTTTCCATAATTCTGATGGAAAGTCAATATTTCAGGATCATCTTTGTTTATTGGTGATTTAATACTACATATATTTGTCACCTTTGGCATGATAAAAGCAGAATGCGGGTGTTCAAGGAACAATGTATACTATACAGAAACATCTTTCTGACCAAAGATGTAGTTCTTCTGTCATTGTTCGGGGGAAAAGTGTTGGACAAAAGAGTTCCTGGACTGCATGTCATTATGACACTTTATACATAAGTTATTTTCACATTACATTGAGCCATAGAGAAAAACACGGAAATGTATGCATCAAAACCTCTCTTTAATTTCCTTATTAGTTTGAGTTATGGCATCACTTGTAATAAGAAAATGCAGTAGCTACTTTACTGTAATAACCTATTACAGCTGAGTTGTGAAGTAACAGTAATGCAACCAAAGCTAGCATACACTTTGAAAGGCAGGGATTACAACTGCTGTTTGAATATTCAAAGGGGTAACTATCTTTTCAGCTTGCCTTCACTAACAGTTTACAATAGTCTGTTTATTGTGTGCACGGCTAGAGCTCATTACCTGAAAGAAGAAATTGCTTTACATGTTACCATGCATTCTTAACTGCAGCCATTTTTCAAATATATTAAATTGCCTGTGTTTTTGCAACATATTGCATATTTGTGTATTTATTTAGCTGTCACAGATTCCACATTTCTTTTACATACCTGCAACTATACTACCTCTTTCACACAGGAGAACAAGAGACTTGATAGAAGACTCAAACGTTTTGGTTTAAGGGTAGTGGTGTCACCTAGTATTATAAGAAGTAAAATACCACCTGTCATTTATGAGTTATGAGGATATTGAAAGTCACCTTGCAATTCCATGACCTTGGTGACTTGCAATATGCTCTTAATGTACACTCTAGGGCGCTTATAACAACAGTAACAGACCTCTATTTAGTACATCACTTAAAGTTTGGAAGCATTTGTATAGCATCTGGCCAAAGATATAACTTTAAGGATGCCTTCTGAAGGTAAAAGAGGTGCCTTCGATCTAATGACGTAGGGAGCTCCAATTGGTATCTGAAGCACAGAAAATTACTTTTTCTGGATTGATATTCAGAATTTAAACACATACAGTTGGAAAATATTTCTGCTTCTGGGGCTACCAGAAATGGAAAGCAATTCTGCTAGATAAGGTAAGTTGTCGTGAATCGAGACCCTCATGGTTGAAGCAGCCGCGCTATACAAATCCTGATTGATTGATTGAATGGCAGTGCAAGTCAGGCAACACAATTTGAACTGAATGCTAGGCATGTCTAGTAGTCAATCGAGGCCATGTAGTGTGGGATTGATTGAATGGCAGTGCAAGTCAGGCAACACAATTTGAACTGGATGCTAGGCATGTCTAGTAGTCAATCGAGGCCATGTAGTGTGGGGGTGATGTTTTTGAATTTGACTGAACTGATGCCAAACCTTGCCGCCGAATGGAGTACTAAAATACAGGAGGTGTCCTGCAAGAATCACATGCTTAAAATCCAGCATACTTATAACTTGATCATATACTCCTGATTTCAATGTGTCAGATAGGAGTGAGGGCTGTATCTAAAGTGCATTTGTTGTTGGTAGAAATTGTTCAAACTGTGCTAGGGTAAGTTGTAAAAACGGTACTCGTGGGGATACTCCATTTCACCATTCCCTGTTAGTGTGTCAGGTTCTGAGTGGAGGGGACCCGTTGAACACCCCTCCATCCCTGAATCCCTTTGCAAATGTATCTGTGTAACACACATGCAGAAGAAATTGAGGGAGAGATAGAATAAAGGGTAAGAGAAAATTACTAGACTGGAAGCTCCCTCCAGTAGATTAATCTCAGGTACAGGTAAGTAATAACATTTGAGGGACCATGTAATCAACCCAGACACGAGTAAGTAATGAACTTCATAGACAACCAGCTATAGAAAGCAGTACACAAACACTAAATACCCCAGACTCACTAAAGTGAAAACAGTATTATAGAGAGGTCAAAACAGGCTTACCCATCTTATCAGTGGAAGTCGCTATCATGAGCATCTGCCCAACCTGAATGGAAGTTAGAGGACCTAGCAGGCAAGAAGACCAGCAGGACAGCAGCAGAGAAGGCAAAAGATAAGTAGATACCAAGAGGTAACTTGACAAAACAAGCACAGCAACAAAGAAGGGACAAAGGGGAAACACCCTAACTGTGAGGGAACGTAAACGGGCAAGAAAAGAACAAAAGTGGGGGAATGCAATAACACCGGTTCTGCCAAATCTCACCAGGAAGTGCACCCATAACTGGGAAGTGATTCTGTGAAAGCAAAACTCTATTTGTGGTCTAGTGTTAGTGTGCTTTCAGTTTCCACAGCTATGCTCTCCAAAGTTTTCTAGCCCTACATGTCATCTTGTGCCTACATTGTGTGTAAATTCTGAAACAGTGATGGGTTGATCAGTGTGTGGCAGGTGGAGTCAATTGCTGGGTCTACCAGTGCCAGTAGGCCAAGGCTAATATTCTCCACATTACACATAAAGAACTGAGACCAGCTTGGCTAGGGGTATTTCTAATTATTCAGCGAGGTTGACTACTAGAAGAAAGAGTTGCTCTTGCAGAATGGGCCTCTTGATTTCTAGTAACATAGTAAACATTTTTGCTAGTCTCATTTGCACTTTTTACATCATAATCTGGTTATGGTAATTTAGACTGGATGCATGGCTGTATGCTTTTATCGATTCTAAGGTTTAAGTGATGGATTTTGCCAACCTCTAGCTTAAACTTTGGCTTTCTCTGGTTGCTCTTAACAATTTGTTTTGCGAATGATTATGTGATCAATGGTTTGTAGCGTCTACAGTCACAAAACAATTAAAGTTTAAAGACTTCTGAGAGTACTTTGTAACCAGTTTCACAGTAGAAGGAGTGCATGAGAGGCAGCATTCTCTGTATGATAGGCTGCTTCGAACGTTAGAGGGTGCAGAAAACATTCTTTTGCATTACAACATGGCATTTTAGTATTGCAGTCACTGTTCTTTTAAGGAACAGGGGTTGAACAACCAGCATTTTGGAAATGTGAAGGTGGGCGTCTTCCACCTCCTTGCAAGCTGCCATATCTGCATTCACAGTTTTTTGCAAGGATTTGCAGAGGTAATCTGCCCTCATGAGTATCAATGAGGTAGGATTTCTGCAGCAACTTGTGATTGACCTTTTCAACAGAGCTCGAGAAATTGGCCATGCACACACAGAGCTGTGATGCAACCTGGCCAATATCACATATTTTATTGTGTAATCAAAGATCCAAAGGAAAATTGTGCTAACGTAAAAATAAAATCCGGCCAAATGGCATTTGCATCGCCTTTTACTGGAATGGTTTTTAGGTCTCGCCTAGGCAGCGCGCATGCGCTGCATAGGAAAAAGACCTCTTGTAATCGATTCCGTTTTGCAGTGAAAAACGTGCACGCGTTGCATTGCTTTGAATGGCAACGCGTGCACGTTTGGCGATTCCCTTGCGGGAGCGAGCTTACAGATGGTTCCTGCTCGCTCCCATAAGGGAAACAGGCGCTGGCCCTCTGCTCTCTCCCCTCCCCCTGCTGCCGCCTCCTGTCCTCGTCAGCGCAGGCGCGCGCTTGTTTCACTACCAATCAGCTGCTTTCCGCCAGCGTGGGCACCAGGTGGTCCTTTGTTTATGTGACTGCAAAACTTTAAGCAGAGCCCGGTCTCCAACTTACAGCGTGAAAATAAATCGCTTGTCTTACATGCAGTGCGCGGCTGAAAGGAGGAACAAAGGGCGTAGAGCAAACATATGCAGAACCAAGAGCAGTACTTATGGATATTTATGCCCACTCAGTTCTCTGTAAATGTCACTCTATGTTTGCTTGCAAACCTTAAAACGTTACGATTTTTATACACGGCTATCTATCACTATTAGCTGCTTTCCGCCAGTGTTTTTTATACTCCGTAAGTTTGTTTGTTGTTGGCTGAAGAATTAATTGTTTTCATTCCACTTTAGGTTGTGTTTAAAAGTAACTTTTGGGTGCACACTAGTTTTCTTTTGTTTCGGCTTTGTTTTTATTTTAATATTTAAATTGCAGTGTGTGTTAGCCGCGCCATGAAGGCCCGCTGCCCCACTTATAGGCGTTGGCACCAGGTGGCCCCCTTTTGTTTATCTGACTGCGCAACTTCATTATGAGCCCCGTCTCCAACCTACAGCGCGAAAATAAATAGCTTGTCTTATACTCACTGCGCGGGTGAAAGGAGGAGCAAAGGGCATAGAGCAAACATATGCAGAACCAAGAGCAGTACTTATGGATATGCATGCTGACTCAGTTATCTGTAAATCTCACTCTGTGGTTGCTTCCAAACCTTAAAAACGTTATTGCAATGTGTGTAAGCCGCGCCATGGAGGTCCGCTGCCCCACTCAGAGGCGTTGGCACCAGGTGGCCCCTTTTGTTTATCTGACTGCGCAACTTCATTCTGAGCCCCGTCTCCAACCTACAGCTCGAAAATAAATAGTTTGTCTTACACGCACTGCGTGGGTGAAAGGAGGAGCAAAGGGCGTAGAGCAAACCTATGCAGAACCAAGAGCAGTACTTATGGATATGCATGCCCACTCAGTTATCTGTAAACGTGAGCCCTTCAACCTACAGCGCGAAAATAAATAGCTTGTCTTACACGCACTGCGCGAGTGAAAGGAGGAGCAAAGGGCGTAGGGCAAACATATGCAGAACCAAGACCAGTACTTATGGATATGCATGCCCACTTAGTTATTTGTAAACGTGAGCTCAGTCTTCAAAGTACAGCGTGAAAATAATTAGCTTGTCTTACAAGCAGTGCGCGGGTGAAAGGAGGAGCAAAGGGCGTAGAGCAAACATATGCAGAACCAAGAGCAGTACTTATGGATATTTATGCCCACTCAGTTCTCTGTTAATCTCACTCTGTGGTTGCTTCCAAACCTTAAAAACGTTATTGCAATGTGTGTAAGCCGCGCCATGGAGGCCCGCTGGCCCACTCAGAGCCGTTGGCACCAGGTGGCCCCTTTTGTTTATCTGACTGTGCAACTTCATTATGAGCCCCGTCTCCAACCTACAGCGCGAAAATAAATAGCTTGTCTTACACGCACTGCGCGGGTGAAAGGAGGAGCAAAGGGCGTAGAGCAAACATATGTAGAACTAAGACCAGTACTTATGGATATGCATGCCGACTCAGTTATGTGTAAATTTCACTCTATGGTTGCTTCCAAACATTAAAAACATTACTGCAGTGTGTGTTATCCACGCCATGAATGTCCGCTGCCTCAATTACAAGTGTTCGCCCCAGGTGGCTCTACGCTGCTAAAAAGTAATTATGGGTGTAAGCTCGCGAGAATTTATTATAAAGCTATGGGGAAGGGCAGAAAAAAATGAAGCTGTCCAGTGAGATTAGCTCATTGGCTGCAAAGGCAGCACCAAAGGTATATTCTCGTAAGGACAGTCCCCAGCAGTGCAAGCATCCGTGAAGGTAGCAAGCCTCATGAGCCCAGCTTCTATCACAGAGTAGCACCAGTGCAAGCGTCCTTAAAAGAACACCATTTTAATCGAAAGTAGTACAAACGTAAATGACTTGGAGCACAAGAGTAAGCTTCATTCCAGGGCCCTTGCTTAACCCATAGCAGTGCAAGCTTCCATCACATGGACTAGCACCAGTGCACGCTTCATTCCGCCAGTGTGCTTGATTTTTATGTACTCCGCAAGTTTGTTTGTTGTTGGCTGAAGCAATAATTGTTTTCATCCCACTCCACATTGTGTTTAAAACCAACTTGTGGGTGCACACTAGTTTTCTTTTGTTTCGGGGTTGTTTTTATTTTTATATTTAAATTGCAGTGTGTGTTAGCTGCGCCATGGAGGTCCGCTGCCCCACTTATAGGCGTTGGCACCAGGTGGTCCCCATTTGTTTATCTGACTGCGAAACTTCAACGTGAGCCCACTCTTCAACCTACAGCGCGAAAATAAATAGCTTGTTTTACACGCACTGCGTGGGTTAAAGGAGTTGCAAAGGGCGTAGGGCAAACATATGCAGAACCAAGAGCAGTACTTATGGATATTTATTCCCACTCAGTTCTCTGTAAATCTCACTCTGTGGTTGCTTCCAAACCTTAACAAGCATTGGCATAGCCAATAGGTCTCGCTATTGGGACCTTATAAGTATTTAGTTATGCAGCACAATATCCTTGGTGCAACAACATCAACTGTTGCATGGCTAAACACTTATAAGGTCCCAAAGGCGAGACCTATTGGCTATGCCAATGCTTGTTATTTCTGCCACTGTTAGCGTTTCTGGCTTTATAGTTATTGAGATACATTTAATGACTTGCAGGAATCATTTGCACACATGGAGTGTCTTGTAGAAAGCTGCAGAAATGCTCTTAATATTTTTTCTCAGCTTCATGTTTTTCACTTACTATTTATGTTCAACAAAGACCTCAAACGGCCCGTGTTAGGACACAGTGGTAGAGATAATAGGGAATCAATACTGGCCTTGAACCCTCAACAGGGCCAGCTTTAGCGCTGGTGGTGCCCCATGCAACAATGTTTGTTAGTGCCCCCCACCCCCAATGTTCACACCCGCCACGGATTCCCTCACTACCACCCTTTAACAGTGCCCTCAAGTCTCCATAACCACTCTCTCTCAGATGCATTTATTTATATAGCGCCACTCAAACCAGTGTAGGATGTCAGAACACTTTGCATCACACACACATTACACAGAGACAATCAATTATACATGTGTAAATCAGCTTATAGGAAAGGACACATAAGCCAGAGGACTACAAGGTGTAGGAGTGACATGTCATCCATACAGGTAGGCAGGATAGTTTGAGTGCTTGGTCTGGAGAAGCACAAACTCAGAATTGAAAACAGAACACCATAGTTGGGGGTTCTCTTTCTTAATAAGAATTGATTTTACCCAAATGAACCCTTTTTGCAACATTAATCTATGCCCTAATCTATACTTTGCAGTGTGCATGCAGTTCTTTGATGACAGTTAATAATTCACTGTTCTATATTACGATTTTAACTTATGAACTGCAAGTAACAAAAGGATGACTTTTAGAAAAGCAGTAACCCACTGACCTATTTACATTATATGCACTTTGTGATTTGCATGGCACACAAACTTTTCAACAGGCATATTAACCCTCTGTGCTATTTTATGATCAGTGAAAACCTCAACTAGACAAAAGTCAGCTCTCTCTCCAGGAAGAACATTAATCACTGGAGTTATCTTGACATTTTTATTGTTGCCTGGAAATTGCTGGAGGCAAGGAATGCAGCAGCAGGTGCTTTTAAAAACAAAATAACCTTGCAAGCACGGCGCCCCCTGAAGTCAGCACGCGGTGTGGTGGCACCGGTTGCACTGCCCTAGAGCCGGCCCTGCCCCCACCCCCAGCTTGCTGTTTATTCTAAATACACCCTTGGAGCAGGGGTTGTCGGCCGTGGCACAGCTTCCATTGGTGCAGCAGTTGCACTGGCACAAGAGCACAGAGGCCTGGGGGTGGGGGCTTAACTCTGATTATATATGTATTTGACAGTTCCAACAGGGTGCGCATTTCCTTCCACGCCCTAGGGCCCATAACCCTGGCTACACCACTGGTGGTGGCAGAGTGCATGAGCTACAAACAATTCATTTGTAAAATCAGGCCAAGTCCCTTGACTTTCCAAAACGAAAATACTTACATTTCTAAATATAAATGTACTGGCATTCATTCATTTGGAATGTTCTCCCTCCCAGTGACTTTTATTTTGTTGTGTCATTGCAGCTCAACTGCAGCATGTGATGGGTCCAGGCAAGGTCAAGATCCAGGCCGAGGACCAGCCCAGCGTCAAGGTGAAGAGCGCAGCAGGCCCAGTGCCTCTGTAGCTGAGGCAACGCTGGATCCATGTGTTGGTTACAGCGATGCGCTGCAGCAAGGATGGAGAAAAGAAATGAAGACCTTCTGATTAGGTTTCAGACAAATATCATTCATTTAAGTACATGCAAACTGTTAGTGCTCGGGCAGAGGAGTGAAGATTGTGGGAACAGGGCACCCTTAAAATCTTACACCTCAAAAAGTCACCTCCACAGTGCGCCCATGTGTGAGGGGAACAGGGGCTGTGCTACACCTTAATTTCATGAGGCAATGTGTCCTCAGAAAAAGTACAAATTAGCACATTAAAAGCACAGGTTTTTTTTCAAAATCTTTTTATTGTTTATATACAAACCATAGATCAGCGGACAATGAGTCAGTACAATAACAGCCTTTGGGGGGTATTTACAAAGAAGTGGCGGAGTGAGACGTTAGCCGTCATGGCTTAACGCCTCACTCCACCACATCAGAAACGCAAGGCTGCACCATATTTACAATGATATGATGCAGCCTTGTGTTTCCCCCTGCGCTGGCGCTACACTTAGCAGTGTAACGCCAACGTAGGCACCCTTGCACCAAAGTGCAAGGGTGTCTGCGTGCAGGGGAAGATGTTTATGTCCCCCTTCCTGCACATAAAAAATCTTGAAATGCCGTTGTGTCACTTCTATGTGTGCTGCTTAATGCAGCACACACGGAAGTTACAAAACGGCTTTTTTTTTAAGGATTGTCTATGTGCAGGAAGGATACCTTTCCTGAACATAATCAATCCAAGGCGTTTTGCTTTATCCATATGTGCTGCACAAGGCAGCACACATGGAAAAAGCAAAAACGAGGGGAAATAAAGCATTTCTCCTCGTTTCCCCAAGTTAAGGCCAGGTTTTGTAAATAGGGGGCAGCGTCAAAATCAATGAGTGTTGCTGTGGAACGCCCACCGAAACACCCACTGCTCACTCCTTTCATGCTAAGCATAGCGTGAAAGGGGTCCTTATTTACAAGGCAGCATTAAGCCTTGTAAATAAGGCAAAGCCCCTATCGCCACGGAAACGTCACAAAAAGTGACGATTCTGTGTTGATAGGGGCTTGTACATATGCCCCATTGTGTGCAAAGCAATACATGAGCCATATGATGACGTCCAGTAATGCACTTAAATCCCATAACACACTGACATTGACAGGCATACATGGTATCAAAGTATTAGTATTGTCTCAGCCGTCTAAGAAAAGACAAAAAAGGGGGAAATAGAGAAAATACAGCTTCACAAGAAATCAATTAAATGAATACAAATCATGCCCGCAAGTGCCTTCCTCATCTGTCATCTTAAACCATCCGCTCCCACCCATGTACACATGTAGTGAAGGAGATTGAGGGATCCCAAAGTTTGCACCGCAAATCGCAGGGCCCCAATCACCAGGGGACAACAATGTTTTCAAATTGGCACTGTAGCCCACCCATTGTTCCATAAGGTTACATTTCCCATCTCTCTTGTGGGTGTCAGATCTAATGGAGAGTTCTGCTGAGGCCCAACAGACTACATCAGTCTGCCATGTTAAAATGACTGGGGCAGATGTCGCTTTACAGGACATGGCAATGCGTCGCTTTGCTAAGACTAGTGCCAGGTTCTAGAAACACAGTAATTGTTTAGTCTTTTTGGTGAACACCCCTATATGAAGGAGATAGAGTGTTGGGTCACACAGTAAAATAGAGTTTGTTATGGCCGAAATACAAGATGTCGCTGCCCGCCAGTACTCTTAGATCACAGGGCATGTCCAGACCAAGTGAAAAAAGTCATACGTATCCTGATTACATCTAGGACAGTGTGTATTAACCCCCGTGTTATGATTCGTAAATGTAATGTACCCCAATATAGGCTTAGGTAATCACCCAACCTTTCACCTATATTTCTCCTGCCATTACACTACATAACGGTTTTTGGTATTGACCGTTTGCCTAGTTAAGGTGCTGCATAAATGTTGTGTGGTTTTCCCAGAAAACTAGCTTCATTATGCATGAGGATTCTCAGAATCACAGAAGGATTACCATCTTCTGCATAATAACTATGTATAAGGGTCATCCCTTTCGTCATCCTCGATCAACATCACACAGCAAGGTAGAATCCCTGAGGGTACCTTTTTGGTATATACACCACATCTCTGCTGAGGCAGGGAGAGGACAAAGACTTCCATGCTGACACACTGACGCGAGACACTGAGATTCCTGCACGCAGACACTCCAGCTCGCAGTGGTCTGACATCCCTCGTGGGGTGTCCATCTCGAGACCAAGACGGGGTCCCACAGTCTCTCACTTCAGGTAATGGGGTTGGCGTCAGCCTAGGGGGATTCTTGGCTCTACACCTACATACATGCTAGGTACACTTTGGTACATCTAGTTAGGGTTGCATCGTAGGAGTACGCATTATTACTATCATGTGTTTATATACCTGCCTGTATTCATTATTTTAGCACCATGGTAGGAATCTACTATCCTTTTACTCTGTTGGTGCTTATAATCATTTCTATCTGTTTCTATCTTATGGTTGTTTCAGCACACCTATTTTACACTAGAATGACGCTGGTTCAATAAATGCTTTACTGAAAAACGTCCCCACCGTTTATTCTGTGTATCTCTCTGAGACAAAGTGAGCACGAGTGACCGAGCGAAAAGTACTGTACCTTTTCCACGATCCCTGATGGGACAGAGTTGTCATGTTCGATAGTTGCCGAGAACTTCTCTCCTTGGTAAGAGGAGTTTACAGTGGCACAGTGAGTTAGCTGGTATACAGGCGAACATACCCGGTGGGGGTGTCTGGAATCAGTCTCGACATCAATCCCACAGTCTATGTTGTCTAAATGCGCAGATCCTATATAGGTTTATAGGAACTACACAACAGCCGGGTACATCTTGGCTATTCTGTCTAGAGAGAGGTATGTGTGGTGTAGATAATTGAACTGCATGTATCGGAATCAGGCGGTCTGTGATATCAGCCTGAGGGGAACCAAGACATCTCTGCCAAACAGGGTCCAGTAGCTCTGTGGGCAGCCGGTGAGCCCACCATTCCCCGAGGGCGAAGGAGGTCGGGCCAGATGAACCACAGTTCCGATAGTCATATAAGCAACGTCATACTAGTCAGCATCAGCTCCAGAGGAGCATTGGTTCAAGTCCGGTCTGTTACGCCTGACCACATTTTACCAGCCACATCACGAAGGGCTGAATACACCATGAACTGTCCTGGTTGAAGGATATTACTCTCCACTAAGTCCTCAGATGGGCACATGGTCCCCTCTTCCATCAAGTCCCCCCCGTCGTGTAACAGGTTGCTGTCCAGTCATCTACACAAAAAAGGGTTCGTAAAGATCCACATAGTGGTGGGTCCCAACTGGAAAACTAGGAGCATACGGGACGTCTCTCCGAAATTCCTTCAACCCAGGCCGCCACCTGTGTTAAACATTAGGGGTCTCCCGTTGAGATGCGCACATCAGTAGACAACCAAATATGGAGCGGCCACTCAAATCAAGGCCCAGTGTTTCCCTTTCAGGGCATGACACAGCATGAATCCATCATAGTGGCCACTGCAGCTGAGCAGCAGCATAGTATAGCTCGTAATCGGAAACATCCAGTCCCCCCAGTTCAAATGCCGGTTCATTGCTTCGCTATTGAGTCTGTGTCTCTTAGAGCCCCAAACTAGAGAAACAAGAAGGCGTCGGAGCTCCCGAAAAAAGGGTTTCTTCAGTATCACCGTTAATGCCGCGAAATAGTATAGAAGACATGGAAGTATTAACATCTTAGCAATGGAAATCCGACCCATAGGGGAGAGTGGCAGTTGCGATCAGAAGGACAGCGAGGAATGGATGGACATGAGTGCGTTGTGCAAGTTACCATCCACCAAGTCTTTTTCTGTGTGATAGACTTGAACTCCTAAGTACTTAAATATCTCGGGATCCCACTGTAGAAGGGAGCGTATCTCTGTCTCTCGTTGGTCCAAGGGAACTCTCAATAGGGTAAAGAGACATGACTTCCCCCAGTTGATTTTCAATCCTGACACTTGGCCAAAGTCATCCAGAGTCGACATGACTGCTGGTATAAGCAATGGGTCGGCCTTCAAGTAAATCAATGTGTCATCAGAGTACATGGAAACTATTTGGGATACATCCACTGTCCTGTATACCCATTTGTTCACACGTTCCTTAAGCATACAGGCAAATGGTTCCATAGCCAGAGCAAACAGTAATGAGGAGAGGGGGCATCCCTGCCTGTTCCACGTTCAATTGGAAAACTGTCTGACACAATGTCCCTCGTGTGTTCTCTGGCCATGGGATCGGTATAAAGGATCCGTATCCATTTACAGAAATCTAGGCCGAAACCTAACCTCTGCAGGACACCCTGTAAGTAGGCCCAATCCATGGTGTCAAATGCCTACTCTATGTCTAAAGAGGCCACCCAACCCTGTATTGACGTCCTCAGTGCCCAATCCATGGCATTAAATAATAGACGAATATTAAGGAACGTATTGCGGGCAAGAATGAATCAGTTTTGGTCAGTATGAATCACTGTGTGCACCATCAGGGTTAGCCGATTTGCTAAGACATTCCCAAGTACCTTGTAATCGAGGTTGAGAAGAGACAATGAACGATAAGATGTTACCTCCAGTGGGTCTCTCTCGTGGTTCGGAAGCACAGTAATCAGGGCCATTAACATACTCTCTGGTAGGCTACCTCGTATCTTGGCCCCCTTATTACAGTGCCAACAAACGAGGTGCCAAGAGTGCCCGATATGTTGCATAAAATTCAATAGGCAGGACATCAGTGCCAGGTGTTTTGCCCCTCACGATGTATTTGATGGCCAGCACAATCTCTTCTATATTCAGTTCATCATCCAGCTCTTGTGCCAGCAAGGGAGCCAGAAGGGGAGTTTCTATAGGTCGTAAGTAGGCTAGGGTTGCCTCCATGGTCACATCCGGTGGGGCCCGATATAGGTTCCTGTAACAAAGTCCGAACTCTCTATTGATGTCTAGTTTGGAGTTCACTATATGACCAGTGGTAGCACGAATAGCACCGACTTGTGTGGATGGGCCAACAACAGGAAAGGCCCCAAAGTGAAATGTGGAGACATAATTTTTTGTTAAAAAGCTGATTTCGCTGTGCGCTTAGCTTAGTTTTTGCCCCAAATACGAGAGCTATCCCTGTTGATATTACTATTGCTATTGTGTCTTGCGGCATTCTGTGTTGCGGACATTAGGCCAAGCAACACAAGTGTGGTAGCCTTTTTATCGGGAGAAGTGTGGAAATGTTAGGTGGTAGGAATTTTTTTAGATACCTGCTGATTCCAGAAAGTTTCCATCACAGAAATGTGAGGAAAATGCAGGTTTTTTAGACAACGTTTTAGATTTTCAGGACTTTGTGGGTAAGAAAATGTTGTGTGATCCATGCAAGGCACATCTCTCTAAACTTCCTTGGATGTCTAGTTTTCCAGAAATGGGTTTAGTTGATATCCCTCAGTGGTGGCAGGGGCCGGGCCTGAATAGTTCAGCTATTCAGCATGGAAACTAAGAGTATATTTGGATTTACTCTCATTCTGCCGGTCCATATGTCAAAAATATGCCCAAAAGAATTCATATTTCCTCTTGCTTGCCATGGGGATGGGGATGCTGCGCACTCCAGGTGGGGAAAATAACTGTTGAGGCTTTAAAGGTGGGGGAATAGTCCCAACACCAGGGCAGCCAGCCCATAGCCCATATGTTTTTCTAAAGCAAAAAAATATATCCCTGGTGTGAAGTGTGCTTTTTGCCCCCCCCCCCTTTGCCCTCCCCCACTCAGTCAGATTTGTGGTAAACCCCCAATCAACCCGCAGGGGGCAGGACGATTGTTGGGCTCAATCTGGGGTGGGACAAAATATTGTCCCCTTTCCAATGCTGCCTCTCTCGTATTGATCTGTATTCAGTGGTGGAGGTATGCCCCCTGAGCACCGGTCAAAGCAGAGCGCGCCATTAGCGGTGTCTGCTTTCACTTTAGTTTTGCTGTGACGTCAGTGCACTATGTGCACTGGTGTACTTGGGACTGATCAGTCAGGCTAGCTTGAATCCAATGGCACAGTGAGCACGGGACCCACGAAGGTAGCCTGGCTGATGAGGGGTGATACCCCGAAACTGTTCCCAGGATGCTTGTTTCCGGTCAAGGGAGGACCTGGCATGGCAGTTTGAGCGGGATTATTACCATGAGGAGCTGGGACAAGACTGATTTGCATATGGCTTGGACTAATTGGAGTGGCGTTGTGAGCAAAAAAACAATGGATTAAACCCAGATCTGTGACTGGGGGTGAATGTTTGCATTGTTCAGCATTCTGTCCATCATCTGTTCTTTTCGCTTTTGTCATCCTAAGTGGGAAAGGAATGGCTAGACTTGGGTCCTGTGCTCACTGTGTCACTGGATTCAAACTAGCCTGGCTGATGAGGGGTGAGACACCGAAACCGGTCCAAGGCTCCTTGTTTCCGGTCCAGGGAGGACCTGGATTGGCAGATCGGGCTGGACTCCTCCCATGAGGAGCAGGATCAAGACTGATTTGCATATGGCTAGGTTCAAACTGTGGTGGCATGGTGAGCAAAAAAACAATGGATTAAACCCAGATCTGTGACTGGGGGTGAATTTTTGCATTGTTCAGCATTCTGTCCATCATCTGTTCTTTTTGCTTTTGTTGCCCTAAGTGGGAGGGGTATGCCCAGACTTGGGTCCCGTGCTCACTGTGCCACTGGATTCAAGGTAGCATGGCTGATAATGGGTGATAACTTGAAACCGGTCCCAGGATGCTTGTTTCCGGTCCAGGGAGGTCTTGGCTCTGCAGTTCGGGCTGCACTGTTCCAATGAGGAGCAGGGTCAAAACTGATTTGCATATAGCTGGGTCCAAACTGGAGTGGCGTGGTGAGCAAAAAAATGATGGATTAAACCCAGATCTGTGACAGGGGTTGAATGTTTGCATTGTTCATTGCATTGCTCAGTATCTGTTCTTTTTGCTTTTGTCACACTAAATAGGGTGGGGTGGCATATAGTGAAATAGTGTGCAGTGGAGTGATGTAGAGTGGAGTGGCGTAAAGTGGATTAGTGTACAATGGAATAGCATAGAGTAGGGTGCTGTAGAGTGGACTGGCGTAGAGTGGAGTGGGGTAGAGTGTAAGGGCGCACAGTGGAATAGAGTAGACTGGAGTGGCGTAGAGTGGAATAGCGTATTGTGGGGTGACATTTGGCATAGAGTTGAATAGCGTAGGATGAACTGTGGGGTTGTGTATAGTGGAATAGCATCCGATGGAGTGGCGTAGACTGGAGTGGCATAGAGTGGGGTGCTGTAGAGTTTAGTGGGATAGAATTGAGTGGCATACATGCGTACAGTGGAGTGGCATACAGGGGAGTGGCATAGAGTGGAGTAGCATTCTGTGGAATAGCGTACACTAGAGTAGCGTACACTGAAATAGCATAGAGTGGAGTAGCGTAGAGTCGAGTGACGTACAGTGGAGTGGCATAGATTGGAGTGGTTTAGAGGGGAGTGCCATAGACTGGAATAGTGTAGAGTGGAATGACATAGAGTGGAGTAGCATAGAGCAGAGTAGAATGCAGTGGAGTAGTGTACTGTGGAGTGGCATAGAATGGAGTGGGGTATAGTGGAGTGGAGTACAGTGGATTTTAATATAGAGTGGAGTGGCATATAGTGGAGTGATATAGAGTGGAGTTGTGTAGAGTATAATAGCATACAATGGAGTGGTGTAAAGTGGAGTGACATAGAGCAGAGTATGTTACTTTAAACAGATGTAGCGTGAAAGTGGGTGAACGGATGCAGATGTAATGTGGCAGTAATATAGATTATGGGATGTAAATGGTAATTTTTGGTACTACATGTAAATATTAGAAGAAGTAATAAAGTTATAAGTCCCAAAATATGTAGTTATATATTGTGCCCTGGTATACCGTGGTAACTTCACGGTATACCCCGATACAGTCCTTTGACAAGGCAATGTAAAAGGAAGCCATGTAATTTTCAGCACACTTTGGCTGTGTTCTGGGTTAGGGCCTTAGATGTAGGTAAGTATTAGGCTTTACTGTAGCTCACTGCCTAGTACCACTCTATTAAAGAGATAATATGTAGAGAAATGCATTTATTTTTTTCTATAAAAAATATTTAAGTAGAGCAGCAATTTGTAGGAATGTGTTGTAAAGAATCAAATATATAAAAAAAAATACAGTGTAGTACACTATATTTGTGAAATATTGTGTAGTACAGTGCATTATCTAACATCTTTTTTTAAGTACCGTAGCACTTCCTACATAGTGCCTTGGTAATCTGTAAGATGTAAAAAAAAAAATATATAGACACTTTTGAATAATGTTTCCTACATATTACCACTTTAATAAATTTGCAAAAGTTAGGAAAAAATATAAAACCTAATACTTGCCTATATCTAAGGCCCTATCTCACAACATAGCCAAAGTGTATTTAAAACAAAATAGCTGCCTTTAACTATTATAAAGGCAGTCATTAGCCAATCACATAATGCCTTGTCATCGGCATGTACTGCTGAACTTTTGTGAAATTTCGCGAAACTAACACAGTCACAGATATCACTAAGATAAAAAGCAATAAAATTACAAAAAACACTTACCCTACTTACCTGGTACCTCAGCTGCAAACCATAATCTATAATACTGCAAAATTTCGTGGAAAACCAACTGTCCATTTTTGCATTACGTCCAATACAAAAGTCTATGGAAAATGCATTGGGAGAAAAACGTGTTTTGGGTCGCCCCTTTTTCCTTACACTCCCTTGACGAGTCATCATGAAACCTTGCATTATCCGCAAATGTAGAAAAGCTATAGGTCTGCAAACTTTCATGAAGATTCGCCAAATGGCGTAAAGTAAATTCCAGTCAAAAATCAGAGGAGCTCCTATCTCTGGGAATCATAACTGTAAGTATATATCTGTAAAGGACAAATTATCCTAACTTCTTGGACTTGGCAAAGGCAAAGCAAGTGTGTTTTCTCTGCAATTCCACATTGAGCAGGCATTTGCAAAGCCAACAGGTATCGGCAATGCCCGAGCTATTGGCCTTGTCAATGGGAATGTATTTTAGCCATGTTGTCTAACAGCACATCTGCCGTTCAGCACGGCTGAAAGGCACTAAAAGCCTGGAAACACAGGATGTTGAGCCGACGCCGAGTCTCTTCACCCCCCATGTTGAGTTTATTGTCCTGCCCCTCCTAAAACAAAAAAGCGCTATGACATAGCCTGCGCTGGCTGCATCATAGTGCTTTTTTCAGTGACTCTCAGCCACGCTGTACAGCATATGTGCTACTAGATAACATGGCTAAAAGACATGGCCAATAGCCTGGGCATTGCCGAGATCTATTGGTTTTGCCAATGCTTGTTCGGTGTTGACAGGGTCTTGCTGAACAAATGCGGAAGTGATAGTGAGAAACTGCTGAGGAGCTTTGAAGTGAGGCAAGCATGTGGTGTAATGGAAATAGAGCTGCTAACGTGGGAACTGGGGAACCAGGTTCAAATCTCATCGTCCGCTGAACAGTTTGTGATTCTGGGCAAATCACTTATGCTTCCCCCATGGTATGACAATGAATGCGTCATTGTGTAATGTAACTGGTGAGCACTTACAGCGCTCCAATACCGTCGGCTGGTGTTAGCACTATGGCAAGATGGAGGACGGAACAAGCGCTCCAATACCATTGTATCGCAAAAAAAAAAAAAAATCAGCAGCGACGTCAAGCGGGGAAGCTTGAGGGGATGGGGGATGGGAAAGCAACAATGGGAGAGGGCCGGAGGTAGCAACAATGAAGGGGGAATAAAATACCTTAATTAAAGTAGGATTAGAGACAAAATGAATGCGTCATTGTGGAATGTAGCTGGTGAGCACTTAAAGCACTCCAATACCATCGCTCGTGTTCGCGCTATGGAAAGAAGGAGGACGGAGCGAGGGCTCCAATACCATTGGATCATGCAAAAAAAAAATAGCAAGTGCTGTTCGTGTTTTAACAACTTTTTAAGAAATGCATTTGTTTATGTACACGCGCATGCATTTTAGTGGTATGTGTGTATGTGTGCAATGGAGACAGCCTGAAAACACAAGTACTCCTATGGAGTGCTTGAAAACATATAAAAAATAGCTGCGCAAACCAGGAGCAGAGTAGGGAGACATGTACTAGGTCCATGCGCTATATGAGGGCCAAACACAAGAAGAGAGCATGACGCCCGCATGCCATGACGAATGGCATCAAAGAAAACGAGAGTGATGCTGAAGTCGACCAATACTAAAAGAAGGGTGGCCTGTAAGCCCATAAATGGAACACAACATGTCTCTTTGAGACAGCGCATGCGCTGTCTAGCCAAGCAGCGCATGCGCCTTCTAGCCGGGACCTAAAAACAATAAATTTTGCATAGGCTAAACCTACTGGCTTTGCCAATGCTTGTTGTGTTTAGAAACGGGGAGATTTAGCTATTTATCCGTAATCACAAAATGTGGAATTGAGGCAGAGGCTAGGAAGATGATATGGTGTCCTTTCGGTAAAGGATGTGGCATAAGGGCCAGAGCCGCCGACTATGGAGATGGTAAACCGGGTTTGAGTTTTGGCGTCGACTTAACATCCTTCATTTTGGGCAAATCACTTAATCTCCCCGTGCCTACAAAAATGAATGTGTCCTTGTGTAAAGTAACTGGTGCTAATGTAAGGCGTTCCAATACCTTCAGGTGGTGTTGCTGCTATATAAAACTGCACAAAAAAAGTACCTGGTGCTAATGTAAAGTGCTCTAATACCTTCGAGTGGTCTTGATGCTATATAAAACTGCACGAAAAAAAGTAACTGGTGCTAATGTAAAGTGCTCCAATACCTTCAGGTGGTGTTAGCGCATCTAAAACTGCACAAAAAGAAGTAACTGGTGCTTATGTAAAGTGCTCCAATACCTTCGAGTGGTGCTGACGCTAAATAAAACTGCACAAAAAAACCAAATGTGAAAAGCAGAGTTGGGGGAGGAGGAGATCTGTGGAAGAGGGGATCTGTGCAATGGGAATTCAGCATGGGCAAGAGGTTGATGGGCAACCAACAGCAAATGCAGCTGCCACGGGGAGATTAAGTGATTTGCCTAAGTTTACGGTGTCCTCGTGAAAAGTATCTGGTGTTAGTGTACAGCACTCCAATACCTTCAGGTGGTCGGCAGCTCTGGCCCTTATGCGCTATATAAAATTGCACAAAAAAAGTAACAGGTGCTAATGTAAAGCTCTCCAATACCTACGGTGGTGTTGGTGCTATATAAAACTGCACAAAAATAAAAGGTGGAAAGCAGAATCGGGGGAGGAGGGGATGTGTGCAATGAAGTTCAGCAGGGAAAGCAGTGACAGGCGAGAGGTAGACGGGCAACCAATAGCAAATGCGGGCTGGCACGGGGAGATTAAGTGATCTGGCAGTAATCACAAAATGTGCAACTTAGGCTGAGGCTAGGGAGATGATGTGGCGTCCTCTTAGGAGAGGATGTACCGTAAGGGTCACAGCTGCCGACTATGGAGCTGAGAAACCGGGTTTGAGATTCAGCGTCAGCTTAACATCCTTGGTTCTGGGCAAATCACTTAATCTCCCCGTGCCTACAAAACTGAATGTATTCCTGTGTAAAGAAACTGGTGCTAATGTAAAGTGAGAACACTGTCCCGGGCACACGTAATTAGGATAAAATTCTGGTTTGAAGAGTCTCGTATTGTAACAATATCTGCGGTCTACACCAGTGTGATGATTAAATGTTTTTAATGATGTAACAACGAAAAACAACCAGCCAACACGTGTTTCGTCACACAAGGGAGTTAGACCGTGACTTCTTCAGGGCTGTATGGAGCTGCAGAGTAATGCGGTGGTGTCGCGAGGCCGGTGATAATTCCAACCCGGCCAGGTGGTCAGAGCGGACCAACCGGTCCCAGTTGTACCGTTGCTGATCCTGTTGACAGGGGAGCTCACTGTGGTGAACCCCTGTGGGTGAGGCTGTAGGGCGGGCGGTGTGGCCCCTAAAAACAAATGGACCTCAATCAGGTCTGAAGATCAGAATGCGACGCGTGGATGAACCGATGGGACAACCCAGGGTGTGTAGGTAGCCGTATGGAGTGATGATCAGAGCCGTCCAGTGTCGAGAGCAATAAGATTGGCGGATGCGCCGTGAAAAGAATTGATCTAGAGTCAAACGATAGGGGTGAGGAGACACTGGTGCCGTCTCGCTTTCCGGATGACCACCTGGCCGGGTTGGAATTATCACCGGCCTCGCGACACCACCGCATTACTCTGCAGCTTCATACAGCCCTGAAGAAGTCACGGGATAACTCCCTTGTGTGACGAAACACGTGTTGGCTGGTTGTTTTTCGTTGTTACATCATTAAAAACATTTAATCATCACACTGGTGTAGACCGCAGATATTGTTACATTACGAGACTCTTCAAACCAGAATTTTATCCTAATTACGTGTGCCCGGGACAGTGTTCTCATTACTGGTGTGGGTTTTTTGAATCGCACATTCACGGGGGTTACAGGGTATTTCCCCCGACCTGGCAGCACCGTGCATACACTGAGCATAGTAAACACGACGCAAACTAGCCTGAGCGCCAATCTTCCTGTTGTTACTAAAAACCCTACACCGAGATAGCACGCTAATGTAAGGTGCTCCAATACCTTCGGGTGGTGTTGGCACTATATAAAACTGCACAAAAAAAGTAACTGGTGTTAATATAAAGCGCCCCACTACCTTCGAGTGGTGTTGCCGCTATATAAAATTGAAAATAACCAGAAAGAATCACAGTTTTTACAGTAGTGAACATGAGGAAATACATTGCATCTGCAACCACATTAAGAGGGCTACTTTTGCCATGGACACTGAGGGGCAGGCAGACCTTGATGACATCAAGACTCAGCCTGGCTCCTTTGAAGAGAATTCAAGTTAAGCAACAATGGCGCAAGGAAACACTTCACTGGCGAATGCGGAAAAAGTAAGAAAGTGTCCAGATGGGAGAAATTTGAAGAAATAGAATCCCACCATGTGAAATGAGAAGCAACAATGTGAGACACAAACAGTTCTATAATTTTGCACAGGAGTAACGTAGCTATGCAATTACAGCAGATGACACAGGTACTTTAGAAGCTCTGACATGCCCTGTGATAACGCATACCTGATTCACTTGAGGTTTGATTTTCCAGCTACAAACACCATTGCTGAACGACCACATATGGTGTAAACACGCACATACACATAGTACCCACATATGTGGAAAATAAACAGAGAATACTTGTGTGCCAAGTAATAGCTGCATGCACACATGCTCCAATCAGCAGGTCAGCTATATACTAACAGGACATTAAAAAGCAGAACCCCAATACTCACTAGAAAGAAACAGACTGCAAAAGGTGTTTAAAGCAGTTTCAGGGTTCGGGGTAGGGGGTGATTTGTGGATGGGGCAAGCACCGGGAGGTGCGAGGGAGCAAGTAGAGATGGGAGGGAGGTGGGGGAAACAGAAAGCAGCAATGAAGGGAAAAGCAGATACGGGGTGATCTGTGGATGGGGCATGCGGGCGGGAGGAGATGGCTCTGGTAATAGCACAAGCACTGTGTAGAGTGATGAAAAAGAAAGAAAAAAGTAGGTCGTAAAATGGTCGTAAAAACGGGAGCAGTGGATATTTACAAGTACTTAGTCCATGCTCTGGGAGAGAGCTAAATACAAGAAGAGGCATGACCATGCATGCCAGGTACAAATGGTGACAAAGAATATGAGGCAGATGATGGTGCAAGCAAATAGAGAGCCTATGGATGGGCTGAAGCCCACAGATTAAACAAAACATGTCTCTTCGAGACAGCACATGTGCAGTCTAGCTGAGATCTAAAAACTATCTGAAATCCTTGATGGAGGTGAAAGCCTCATTGATCTATCGAAGCACAATCTATAGTGACTGTGACAATGGGGTTCTTTCTTGTTGTCTCCTGGTGAGAGCAGAGTCCATGGTTCTCCTTTATATTACTATGAGTATGCAAATATGAAAAATCACCTGGAAGCTCCTCCCGTTTGGCACTGCCCCGTCCACCTTAGTAGTATGCAAAGGTATTCCCGCCTTTTCCCCGGTTGATGGATAGCTTACTAAAAGGACCCCTGAGTGTGTTTCCTGCCAATTTGGTGACACGTTTTTGATGCTGAGGGATATAAGGACATCTCAACCAAACAAAGAAGCACTTACTTAATATAGTTATGAGGAAGTACCCTTGTTTAGTAGAGTTTCCCCTCTTTGTAGTCTCTCTGTTTTCTGTATATGAGGATTCATGTTATCACAGATTTCTGGAAGAAGACGGTTGATGAACAATGACATTGCTGAAATTAAACACACACAAGGTCACTGGAGACATTGCCCCTGGTCCATTATGCAGCTGTAGTGTAGAATATGCACTAGACATTTACACAGCGAGTTAGCATTTACTAATTATCCAGTAGAAAGTACTCCAGTTGGGTAGACATTTTGTGTAAAACTGACTCTTGTTGGATAAAAGGGCAGGTGAGGCTCCGTTCTGGCAAGTCACTCACACAGCTACTGACACACCCAGACAGCCACTCAGACACCCACTTGCACAGCCATACAGCAACTCTCACAACCACTCAGACCTACCCAGCTACTCACAAACCCATACAGTCACTCACACATCCACTCACACACCCACAAAACCAAACCCACTCCCACTCACAGACCCATACAGCCACTCACATGCCCCCACTCACACACGCACATGGCCACTCATACACCAACTCAAAGACCCATACAGCTACTCACACACCCACAAACCCACTCACACACCCAGCTCACTGACCCATACAGCTCCTCACACAACCACTTACAGACCCATGCAGTCACTCACAAACCTACTCACAGACCCATACAGCTACTCACAACACCACTCACACACCCACACAGCTCCTTACACATCCACTCACAGACCCATACAGCCACTCACACACCCACTCACTGACCAACAAAACTACTCACACACCCATTCATACACCCATGCAGACACTCACACACCCACTCACAGACTCATACAGCCACTCAAACACCCACTCACTGATCCATACAGCTACTCACGAACCCACTTACAGACCCATATAACCATTCATGTGCCCACTCCCACCCACACAACCATTCACACACACACAGACCCATACAACCACTCACACACACATTCAACCACTCATATATCCACACAGCTACCCAGCCACCTACTCAAACATCCACACAACCATCAAACACCCATACAACCACTCACACACCCATACAACTACTCACTTACCCACACAACCACTCAAACAACCACTCACACATCCAGAACACCACTCACAAGCCCATTCACAGTCCCATACAACCACTCACATACCCACTGACAGACCTATACAGCCACTCACACACCCATGGAAGATCCATACAGCCACTCACACACCCATACAGCCACTCAGACACCCACTCACACACTGATAGACAGTTAAATATATGTTAGAAAAAGTAGCACTCATTAGTAGCACAGAAAGAATAGTAATTTAATTTATACAGTAGTTTAGTATATCTCTTTAAGACTCAGAAACGCTTACGAAACACACTCACTGAATGATGTCATCAGTGATGTCATTTGAGATGTTATCAGTGATGTCATCAGTGACGCTGGAAACAACTAGTACAAGGAGTACAGAAAAAATAACAGACATGAACCAAAGCCCTCCAAGTGGAATGCAAAAAGTAAGCGGGCCGGATCAAGCTTGGGAGACAGTAGAAGCAGCATCTTCAAAGCCCGATCTAACTGGGAACACCACTGGAAATCACCCTAAAACAGCAGCAAAAACTGCGACGAGAATCCAAAATCCAGAGTCAAATCAGGACCAAAGCCTCATCGGGAAGCCACGTACATTAAGAGCCCCAGAGGGGAAAAACGCAAAACCGGGGAAACTGGGAAATCAAAAGATCGAATGCAATAACATAACGGAAGGAGAAAACGCAAGGACTAGTCAACGTCTCCAGAAAGGTTTGCCCGAGACACACATAACATCAATAAATATAGAGAATCACCAGGGGCAGCTCCTGAAAACAATCCGAGAACACAACCAAATCGGCCAGGGATCAATTCCCCCAGGAAGCATAGAACGACGGCTAGGATCAGAACGCAATGCACAACAAGAACACAAAGACGGGAGCCATCTGGTTACAGAATGCTTAGTGAAGGAGGCTGACCTCCCATCCACAAGCAATGGAAAACAACACTATCAACGGATAGGTGGGAGGGAAAAAAGGGCCTTATGGTTCATCCCAGAATATACCTCTAAAGGACCGCATGACATCATGAACCGCGGAAACATACTGCGGCTATTATCTCATATACCTTCATTGAAAGAGGTAAAACCGGCGGACCTGGAGTCTATAGAATTCATCAAATGCAGGGATTCTCTTGCAGGAGAAAGAACTAGGGCAACATGGATCTCTCCAACAACTGCACACAAAATACTCCTAGAAATCGACACCCTAAAATCCTGGGGGATAACCATTGCTCCCTACATCAAACCAGGATACCCGGATCTGTTAATCCCGGCGAACACAAGGGACAACAAGAAGGCTACAAATGAACCAACAACTTCCGTGCTGAAAGGAGCAGTGGGATACTGCCAAAGGGATAAGGTGCAAGCAATAGAGGAACCTAGCAGTCGCAGCGCTCCCCTAACGCTGCAAAACCGGGATTTCGACATAAGATGTATCTCCAGAACCATAAATAACAAAAAAGATTGACAACCCTGCTACTCGTCACCGAGGACAACAGCCAAAGGGCTTGTCCGGATATGCTCTTGGAATGTGAACGGGCTTGCAAATAAGATAATAGATCTCGACTTTGTCACTTACATCAGGGCGTTTAATATAGTGGCATTCCAAGAAACCTGGCTAATTGATCCCCCTCACCTACAGGGATTTCTACGATTCTTTATAAGTGCAACCAAGGGGGCAAACTACGGTCACTTGCAAGGAGGTTTGGTCACATATGTTGCAGACACAATCGCACATACAGCTCGCGCTTTTGGCCCAACTAATCCGGCACTATTAGCAGTAAACGTATTTGCTTCCTCTACAACAACAAATACTAGGGACACCAACATCATGATAATTAATGCCTATATCCAACCAAAACAGAAAACCAAAGCCGCTAAGGAAATGTGCAACTTTGTGGAAACATGCATAAGAGAAGGGCCCACAACTGAACTCATCCTAACAGGGGACTTAAATTTAAATCTAATGGGCTCCTCCTCGGACGAAGAAGTGCTACTTAAAAATACAATCTGGAACATACCAATGCAAGGGATGCCACAGTCATGCAAATGAAGTAAAATAGGACAGCTGATCCTGGAGGAACTGGAACATCTTAACTTAAGAGCAACCAATGGCAGAGCAGCCAAAGATAATCCTCCAGTAACAACTCACAGCTCAACAAGAATGAGTGCAATACTGGACTACACCTTTGTCTCCTTAGATCTGTTCCACCAAGTCACATCCTTCCAGCTGGGTGACAATGGTGAAAGTGACCACCGGCCCCAGGAAATAGAGCTTAGAACAACAGTGCCTACACTCGAACGCTGCCGGGCACCTCAGGGATCAGAACTCACCATCAATCTTAAAAGAATCAAGTTTAAGGTAGCGGCAGAAAGCAACATGCTGGAAACTGCAAAACAACATTTTGATCTGAGGAGCGGTCAAGGAGAAGTCGAGAAATGGGAAAGCTTCACATCTAACATGAAAGAATATGGAACTAAGGTCAAACCACCGACCCAGCAGAGATTCAGTGGCGCGAAGCCCATACTACAAACTGCGAAGAAAGAAATCAAGATTATAAAAAATTCCATTTATCGTCTACTGAGACAACTCCGTCATCAGCCAAACGACAAAATACACTTGCAACTACTGAAGAAGCAAAAAATGCAACTGAAAAAATTAAAAAGGGACGCAACTAGAGACACGGAAAATGACCTTTGGGCAAAATTATACGACGACACAAAGCACAACAATAGTGCCAGATTTTGGAGCACCATAAATAAATGTATCCATCCCAACCACGACGGAACCTCATCAAACATCTCCGAGGACACATGGGTAAAATACCTGAGGGCCCACTTCCATCAAGACATGGAACAAAGCGTCAATGGTCAGAAACAACAAAATATGTTAGAAAGTCAAATTACCACCAAGGCATGGGCCTCAAACAACCTCATAGCAACATGGGAACCAGGAGGAGACACACCTACAGAGGATATGTATGCAAACCATACTAATTCCATCAAACGGCAAATAGGAAAGGGAAGGAGAGAAGGCGCACCTGGCCCAAACGGTATACCTCCAGTTCTCTACAAACAAGAGCCAAAGTTTTGGGCGGAAGCGCTGGAACCTCTATTTGGAGAAATAAGGAAACTGAAAACCCTGCCATCCTCCTGGAGAGGATCAATCATTTCACCAATTCATAAATCTGGGGACAAGTCCAAACCACAAAATTACCGATTAGTGGCTTTAATAGACAACGAGGCTAAATTCTTTGCTGGAACACTACTCGAGGAGCTCCAGACATGGGCAAAAGAAAAGTCTGCAATCCCATTACATCAGACTGGATTTGCAAAATCAGTCGGGACAACAACAAACATACTCAGAATGGCTATGCTTATGGACAAGGCAGAATCTGCAAGGAGGCCCCTTTTCTTATGTTTCATCGACTATAAGGCCGCCTTCGACCACGTTAACCGCAACAGACTCTGGCTTAAACTACAAAATTGGGGGTTGCCACAGCCGCTACTAGGTCTGCTGATAAATCTGCACACTGACACTTGGGTACAGATAAAGCTGGGTAATGGGTCATTCTTGTCAAGGCGCATCCCAACAGAAAAAGGGCTGAAACAAGGATGCGTTCTGGCGCCAACACTTTTTAACCTGTTTATAGCTGACCTAGTCCCGAAATTAATCAGCTGCAACTCACATGCTCCAAAAATAGGAGACATACCGCTACCTTGTCTCCTATATGCGGACAATATAGTCCTGATTAGCCAAACAAAAGTAGGGCTTCAACACCTTTTAAACGCTACACATGACTTTTCCAAAGCAAACGATTTAATGATAAACCTGGATAAAACTAGAACCATGATGGTCGGGAAAAAAAGGAGACAGCCCCCGCTTGGTTCTGGGGAATGACCAGAATTGAGGACACAAGGGAATACAAATGCCTGGGAGTGAAGCTAGATAAAGGCGGCCGATTCCTGGCTCAGAAGCACATCATCATGCATAAAGGCCTCGCGCTACCTACCTCCTTAAAATCTTTAAACAACAAACTAAAAGGACCTTCGATCCTGCCCCTGGCACAGGTCATCCGCGCAAAGCTGCTACCAACAATTACCTACGGCAGCGAGGCACAGAAAGGAAGAGACGCCAAAATACTCGATGCCACAGTAACAACTGCTTACAAGGTTATCTTCGGGCTACCTAAATATACCTCGCCTGCACAAATCAGACTTGAGTTTGGTTTACAGAAACAATCACTGGCGAGACAAGGGGCCTACATCATTGCCTGGGACAAAGTGCGGAAAGCCCCCCAGGGAACTCTAAATGAGCAGTTATGGAAGGAGATACAACTATACACTGCAACCCCCGCCGCAGAGTATTTCAACAGCAGTTTATACAACACAGGGTTAAACCAGCTTTGGGAAACACCTACAACAGCTACCACCTTCAAAAGACTGGTATGGAAGTCAGTGAAATACCTTTCATGGTTGGAGGACAAGGCATCCCTAACAAAAAGGGCTCATGGATGGATGACTTTGAACTCCTATGCGAAGCCTATAGCGCAAAACTACTTCAACTTGGGCTATGCAAAAAACATAAAGATCAGCTTCATGAAATATAGGCTCGGCTTGTTACCCTGCACACAGCACTTACCGCCCTGGCTAAGGGAGAAAGTAGGTTCGACATGCCGCTTATGTGGATCCGCGACAGAAGACCTGCTGCACATATTATGCTCCTGCAAAGAACTTTTAAAAGAACGGAAACAACTGCTAAAACGGCAATTTAATTTACGAGGGGTTCGAACCAGGAGGCAAGCAGTACTGGCATGCTTCGCACCCACCGATCAACAACTGAACTGCTGCCTAGTAAAATATCTGAGGTTATGCGAGCAGAAAATGCCAACAACGCAGCTATAACAAGTGAATAAATATCCTGCAGCTTTACTAACCGGACTAGAGCACTGATTTTAGTAATAATTTATTAATACAAGAAATGTGATGTATGCAGTTTTAATGTATGTACACTTCTGTTTTAATTGAAACTCTTTTGTATTGCAACAGTTTTAATTAACTATGCAAATAAAAATGATACATACACAGTGATGTCACTGACCATATCATGAGTGATGTAATATGTGAGATCATAAGCAGTGCACTGCGGGGGCATAAGTTATAGTTAGCTCAGGTAACTATAACTGCAGACAAATTTCTATGGTTTTGTGCATGTGAAATCTGAGCCTAACTATAGCGTCCTTGTATCCTTTGGTTTTTTCAGTTAATATATGTATGTGGTGAATAAGGTTTTATGTATATATTTTCTCCTTCACTCATTGTATCGAGTAAAACTCCACACAACCAAGGAGAGGCAGCACTCAATTCCGTGTAAGCCACAAGTTTTCTTTTCAATTAAATCCCACATGAAAGGTGCAAGGCGTGCAAAAAAGAATGGCCAACGTGTTTTGGTAATTTTCCTTCAACTGTACCATTGTGATAACAGTGAATTTTCAAGTTTTTTTTTAATGTAAACTAATATATTATTACAATTCATAATGATGACATTGCTTTAAACTTTTAAACTTTTTTAGTGAAAAAGATATATATATAGCATTATCTATATATGTGTATATAAATATATATATATACACACATATATAAATATAGCTATATATATCTTTATTATTGAAAAAGATATATACATAGCTATATATGTGTACATATATATATACAAAGCAAACACAAGGGGATGATGGACGGAGCGCTGAAACTTTTCAGACACTCACCCCCAGTCACAGATCTGGGTTGAATCCATCATCGTTCTTTAGCTCACTTCGCCACCTCAGTTCAGACCCAGCTATATGTAAATCAGTCCAAGGCAATCTTGTAATATGTAAAGTCTTTCTTTGAGTTAATATTTTCAGGTAATAATGACAACTTCAGCTCAACCAACGCGTTTCGTTCTCCTCCGAGAACTTCATCAGGGCTTGAATTATAGTTTGGTGAGATCTCGATGATGGTAAGTGGATAGGTATCCAAAGTGAGTGCTCCACTGTGAAGTGCTGGGCTCAAATGGGCTAAGTAGTGCCCAAAGCCTAGGGTCTTGGGTAAAGCAAAAAAGTGTCCTCAACAGAACATGTCTTTAAGGTCCAGAATAATAGCTCCAGGGTATTGCTCCGGAGACAAGAGGGAATTCCCAGGGCTAGGTAATGCCAAGAACGATGAGATCCGTATTCTCGGTTCTCGTTTCCCTCTTGTCTCTAGAGCAATACCCTGGAGCTATTATTCTGGACCTTAAAGACAGTCTTTAAGTCTGCACTCAGTGAGTTAATGAAACATTGTGTCAGCCATTGCCTACTCATAGTGTCGCTTATCTATATGATAATGCTACATGACCTCTTCAGCCACACATCAGCATTCTTAGAGAAAGGACTCATTACTGCACTTTCATTAGTCTCTCCTCTTTATACATCATTTCTTCTTCGGAATATAACATCCTCATTTGCAGTCTCATTCCACTTGTTGGGTGATAACATCTAGATCTTCGTCCCCTGTTCCTGCCACTGACTCCCTCCCTCCAATAGTATGTAGCTGATGGCCTCCCCGCCACCCAGTGCTGTAGAAATTCACTGCTTGTTGCTAAACCCCTAAAAAATTAGCTAATCCTTCTCCCATTCAGGATCATGCTCAAGGCCATCTGCTCCACATTTAATTCTCCCAACATTCTCCAAATCTCTCTCCCTCCATAACCTTGAAGATCTTATTGAAATATATCTCTTCATCATCACAAAAAGAGCCAAAATCACTCTCCTCAGCCTACTTATCAAAAAGTGTCACATCCATCTTGTGTTCCAAATTACCAGGACCCCACAATATGTACTGTCAACAAGATGCTGGGCTACTGCAACACTCTTCTCTTTAGTCCTCATCAACATTCCTTCTAACCCATTGACAACAATCCCCAAATCATATCCACCTCAATCAGGAACCAGTCTATATGTCTTATCAAAGTATTCCTTACCCCCTTGCCACTCCTAGGCCTGCTGGACATCCTCCATATTCCAGTTTCTTGTGCTCATATGGAGGAATGCCCTCTCCCTCTCTTGATCTAAGTATCATACCCTCCTTCAACTTTATCCACTTGCTCTATAAACCCATCTCCTACTGTGTGTGTTCATGGTCATCTGCACTACTTCAGCTGCCTTACCCCAGTTGCTCATGGGTCAAGTTAAAACTAAACTGGCGAAAAAGGTGGCTGAAACATGTAGACCGTATTAGATGCTTGAGTATTAAAACCTCAAAAGGCATCACCTTTTGTTATCAATCATTGGGCTCTGTGTAGACAATCTTATACCCTCTGAAATTAGTGATCCCTCGAGGGTCAAGGTTGTCAGTATAATGTATTGGGGAGAACTCTATAATTAAGCATACCACCGGAGCAATCAGTGGGTGAGACTTCTTTTACAAGAGCAATAACTATATCTTTTTAGGTAGATTTTACGAGTTGTCAGTCTGACATATTAGGGGTTGGCTCTCTCTTTGATTATTATGATGCTATTGGGAAGCTGAAACAACCCTTCTGCATCTCCACTCCCTTTGATTAACCAATATAAAAACTAGTCCAGTGCACACAAATGTCAAGGTTTTTTAAAATAAAGCTTACAAGACTTACCAGAGTTTTGCTGCATGCTAATGAATTTTTAGGGCCCCAAAGTTCTCTAGGTATACTTTGAATAAGGGTTTTTGGACTGCTTCACTTTCTACTTATTATCACCACCCATGGTTTCCTTTCATCAAATATGGTTTATGTTAAGTAGAACAACCTAATGAACCTTCTATAGTATATTTCTTTTAGACAGTCAGAGAAACAGAACTGGAAATTCAAGGAGTTGTTCATTTTTTAATGCCATCCTGTCATGCTAGTAGGAAGGAGAAGTCAGTTGCACACAATGTAAATAGGGAGTATTGTATATCAGAGCACATTCCTAAACTAGTAGCAATATCTTGAAACAGAATTTCCATCATTAATGAGGAGGGTTGAGCCATTAAAGATTGGGCAACCTCTGTAAATCTATCCATTCCCACCCCAAAAAGAGCAGATGGGCCTGATCTAAAGAGGAAATGTTGAATAGCAGTTTGCGCATTTAAAAGCAGAGTTGAAGTGATTTGCATAATGTTGGTTCCCTTGTGTTATAGTACAGATAAATACAGAAAAGATTTGGCTTTTTGTGGTGAATAAGGTTTTCTCAAGCTTCCTTAAAAAGCAAAGCAAGGATACCAGTAGTATATGTTTTCCTCACTCATAGAACAGGTACGTAGAACAGCTGCAGTTCCAAGCATCTCTCTTTCTCTGTCTCCATCACACACACTCACAAAACACACATGTGGATGAGACAAGCAATAGAGGATACTTCCTTCACCCCCAGGTTAACGCAGGCAGCAGAATTTTGAGCTTTCCTCCCACACCACACAGGCCTACTTCATTTGGAGGTCGTCACCCTCTTGGACCCATCAACTCCTCTAGAACAAGTGAAATGCCTCCAATAGATATCAAATGGATTACCTAACCTGGAAAACCTTCTTACCTTCTTTAAAAATGTTTGACTCCAGTAATTACAATAAGGGCCCCCTCCTAAAAAAAATAAAATCTAACCCTCATTAGAAACTTAAAAAGTTCAGCGATATATACAAGTAGAACAATGACAACAGCATTCCAAGTTTGAATGTGATAGGGGATCAATGACCAAAATTGCCCACTATCCTAAGCTACCTCATCTTATGTTACATGTACAATAAAAAATTACATCCTGTGTCCTGCCACCAACCTGTTTCATCCCTTGACCATCTCTCCCCTCAGTCATCAAAATAAAACACCTGCCAACCTCTCACACCACCCTTGGCAGTGTTGTCCCCTTTGCAAATGTTAAAAAATTGAAGTACCAGGTGTACCTCCGTACTGCATTACTACCCCTTCCTTCCCTTGCCCAAAAAGTAGAATTCATTGGCAAAGCAAAGAGGTCTTGCATTGGTAGCCAGTCTTTTGCTTTGTCAATGATTGTTTAGTCATGGTTTTTACATACAGAAGCAGTCAGGCCCGTATCAATCCAAAAAAAAAAAAAAACATTGCCTAAAAGCAGAAATACTTTTTGGTCTTAAGAAGCACATATTGCCATAATAGTCCCTGCCACGGTAGGAAACTACTTGTGCGTGGTGACTCCTTGTGAAAGGGTGGAATGTCATCACTTACAGTGAAGTTAGCCATTGGCTGAAGTAGAATGACCCATTGCCCATTCTGTTTGTTGTAGTGGGTGGAAGCAATATGTAAATGACACAATAGCAGGCCAATGGAGGAAGAGGGCTGGCTGAAAGCCCCAGCGTAAGTATATTAAACATATAATTTTAGTAAGCTCAAAAGTTCTTGGCTAACGCTAGAACTAGAAATAGAAATACCTGGTATTTTGACAGAGCTTATAACCCTCAGCATTACCCTTCTTCCCCACGTCAAATTATTAAAAATTAAAATACCTGCTGTCCTGCCACCCATCCCCTATCAGCCTCTGTACCTTACTGCCCTCTCTGCATTCGAAGTTGCACTAGAACACCAGTTATTGAGCTGACAGTCGTTCTGTGAGATCCAATGAACTATGACAATGTAAGTCAATTTTCTTTCAGGGTAGGTATGTGGAGATTGATGACAGGCGGGGCAACAGAATAGCACCTAATCTGTCTTGCCTCCCACATGCTTCAGGAGATTTGAGAGTGAAAATTGTGAAATTAATTTATTTCTCATTAGGTAACATTTGCAAAATTTCTCGAAATGTTGCATTGTGTGATTTCAAATTATTTTCACCCAAGGGAGGCTAATACACCAAGGGAATAGTCACCTGGTGGTACCTCCCATGACCTTTGTTAGACCTGTCAACCTGAGGGTGGTCTTCCCCCAAACCTTTTGCCTGCTTGCCTCCACTTTTTGCTGTATCTTTTTTTTGGCAATTGTACTCTGAGCACTTTACCACTGCTGACTAGTGCTAAAGTGCATGTGCTTCTCCCCTAAACATGGTGACACTGGTGTATACCCAATTGACATATATAGCTTACTTATACGTCCCTTGCAAAATGGTATACCATATACCTGGGGCCTGTAATCTAAATGCTACTAGTGGGCCTGAGGCACTGGTTGTGTCCCCCACACATGTAGCTTTTCAAACCTGTTTCAGGCCTGCCATTGCAAGGCCTATGTGTGCAGTTCTCTGCTACTTTGACTTGGCATTTAAGACCACTTGCCAAGTCTTAAACTCCACTTTTATTACACATAGGTCATCCCTAAGGTAGGCCCTAGGTAGCCCTATGGGTAGGGTGCTTTGTAAATAAAAGGTAGGAAATGTACTTTTAAGTTTTGCATGTCCTGGTAGTGACAAACAGCTAAAATGTGTTTTTCACTACTGTGAGGCCTACTCCTCTCGTAGCCTAGCATTGGGAATTCTTAAAAACACTTCTAAGCTGTAATTCCTGATCAGAAAGGAGTACTGTTGTGAACAGAAGAAGGTCCAGTCCGAGTAGTTTATTGAAGATCAGATGTTACAGGGTTGAGCCCCACCAGGAGCAGCCTTCCTGCTGCTCAGCCCATACACCAACTGACATCCTCACTCATCCAACATTCCACAGTCACCTCTCACACCAACATTCCACTCCACAGTCACACTGGCTGAGCAGCAGGTATAACACATCTCCCTTTCTTTATACAAATGAGAATTAATTCCAAAAGGATCACAAAACAAATGGTGCATGCAAAAGATGACAATAAAGTAATAACATGCACACGGGGCATCAAAGCAAAGAGCAATGTCATACATGTACAATTGACGATACATGTATAAAAGATAACAAAAAATAAATATTAGGAAGAGGTAAACACACCACGCAATCCAGCAATTCTACACACACCACTTCTCCCTTTCCACCATGCAAAAACAAATCATACGCTCCTTAAAACAAACCAAGATAACTGACACGCTACCATGCCACAAAACACAAACTAAACCCCAATACCAAATCAAGCTGGCTGGCCAAGCCAACAAGAGATAGAAAGAGTACAGACTAGAAGACGTGGTAGGAAACCATTCTAAGACCTTAGAAGCTGTGGAAGATCATTCCACAGGGAAAAAACAGCAGAAACATTGCCCTCCACCCTCCTTACCCGTAGTAAGGGTGGTAAGTGTGGCATATAAGTCCACACAGAACCCGAAACGGAACAAAATGGTTCCAGATACAACATCATAGTAAAGAAACCTCAAAAACACTTCCCCCAACGCAAGTCGGGGTGGAATGTGTGGGAAACACACCACACGAAACACAATGCAAGCGCAGAACGTCACAACCAAGCCCTTCCCCCAACAAAAGATGGGGTGGGATGTGTAGAAAACACTCTACACGGAACCTATGCAGGCGCATAACACTTCACTCAACAACTTAAGCACTTCCCCCAAGAAAAGATGGGGTGGGATGTGTGGGAAACATTCCACACGGAACATATGCAAGCGCACCACGCAACACTCAGCAACATCAGCACTCAGAAGGAAAGAACACTCACTCCAAAGAAATGTGGCTAAGAACTTGCCCTGAATGGCACTCTCCCAATGCAAACCTTGACGTGCGAGGGAAGAAAGTGTAATGCACACAAACATTACAAACTTTGAAACAAGAAAAATGAAGTAAGTACCACCACATAATAATGTACACGATCCCAACACAAACCTTGACGTGCAAAGGAAGACCACAGAAACAGAATAATGAGCACAGCACACAACCCCTTGCACAACATCAAGAAAAGTAAGGAAATCCTCTCTGAAAAAAAAAACACAGCACACAACCCCCGTATAAAAGAAATAATAAGTGCAGAACTTCCAAAATCTGTGGAATTAGAAATTACGTTCAGCAAGGCTGCCTGGACAGCAAAAAAAAAATGTAGATAAAAAAAACAACAGCATGTACACACTAAAAATGTAAAGTGCCCACAACAACAGTCCTAACGGGTACTACCGGCACACACTCTACAAAAATGTGAACAATAATCATCAAAGAAAGCACATAAGGCATTAAATTAGTTAACGCAGAATGGTAAAAGTGAAAAGAGCACAAAGTACTGGTGAGCGACCTCTCACCCGAAGTATGGCACTGCCCGGGGGGCGTGGCTTAGCCGGCTGCAAGATGGCCACACTCTGAGTGGGCTCTGCCGGCCAAGCCTTTTCATCCGTCATTATCCTGCGGACCCGCATGGATTCCTACATCCACGCCTTGCGATCCTGCTTCCCTGCACTGAGTGGCACTGAATAACCCCTCAGTGGGCTGTTCTCCTTGTGGTGGAGCTGAGGAATCTCCCAGGGCTCGCGGCCCCCGTGGGCGTCTGTCAGGCCTCGTCAGCGGTGCGCTGTCGGCGGCCGCGCTGTGGGGCATGGACATTGGCTGGTGTGCTGTTACGGAGCCGGAGGCCCACCGACGGTGGTTCCTGTGGCCCTGCCATTTCCAGTTGCCCGGTGAGAGGGTGCTTTATGCGGGGTGGGTTTGCGGAGGGGTGGGGGCGCGCGTGTCGCACCGCGGGGCCCGGGGGCCATAAGTCATGCTGCTGAGCACCCGTTCACGTTGTGCTTATTTTCGTGCCCTCCCTTGGCTGTATTGGGCCCCGCGACGTGGGCAGCGCGCCCCCCGCGTCTCCCCGCTGCTCTCTGCCTCGTGCTGTGGAGCGCCCACCGTGACCCGGTCTCCCTGGTGCTGTGGCTCTCTGCTGAGGGCTCTACCTGCTTGTGGCCACATCCAGACCTCCCCACATCTTTGTTGGGCTGTACCGGCCCATTGCCGCCATTGTGCCCGCTAAGCTGACCTGCTGCTGCTCCTGAGTGTGGTCCCCCTGCGGGCTTTCCAGCCCTAAACTCCTGCTACAGAGGACAGAGCCCGCCTCCGCCTTCTCTCTGCTGCCTGCTGCCCTAAGGGTACCCTCTCGCAGCGATTCGCCGCCTTGCTCCTACAGTGTGCTCTGGTGAGCTTGGCTCCCTACTCTACGTTGCTCCTTTCTGGTGGGCCCTGCTCTAACCGGCTTTCAGGACCGGGCCATCTTCCCGGAGGCCTCGTATCTCCCTTTGCAGGGTGCTGTAGCTAACATTCCCGGTGCCTGTCTCGTCTGCGGCCCTTGTGACCTCCGGAGGCCCCCGTCTCCTGACACCGGCGATCCTCCTCCTTCACCTGGGCCCCCTGGTGGCTGGTGCAGGCCTGGCTGGCCGTGTCGGCCTGCTCATGGGGAAAGCAGATCCCAAGCAGCCCAAGCTGACGTTCGATCAGCGCAGACAGACTCGACAGGATGGTGCTGCCCTGGAGGCCGGCGAATCCGCTACCCAAACTGAGACTGGCACGACGCGGGACGACGACCTGAAGGCCATCATGCTTGACGTCAAGGCCACCGTCTCAGGCATTGCGACTCAGCTGGATAAATTATCTGCTCGTTTGGATACTGTGAAGGCCAGGGTGGACTCCCACGATTCACGCATTGCACAGGTTGAGGCTAGGGTCTCGGATGCTGAGGACACCATGGCTGGAGACCGCCACAAGTTGCTTCAAATGGACAAAATACTGGAGCTGATCAAGAATAAAAACGAGGATTTGGAGGCGCGCTCCCACAGAAGCAATCTCTGCATCACTGGTGTGCCTGAATCCTCAAACATCACAAAAATGGAGGACTTTATCGAACAGCTTCTGCGCGACCTCTTTGGTGACGTCCTGTCCCCGGTCTTCATCGTCGAGAGGGCCCACCGCTCTTTGGGTCCGCGACCTCCCCCAGGCGCCCCTGCTCATCCAATCATCGCCAAACTATTGAATTTTCGCAACCGCGACGCGGTCCTCCGAGCAGCCCGCGAGAGGGGTGAGGTACGCCACCAAGGAAACTCTCTTGCTTTCTACCCCGATTTCACGATGGCGGTGCAGGCCGCTCGGAGAGAGTTTCTCCCGGCCAAATGTTTGCTCCAGAAGCACAATGTCTCCTATTCCCTGGCATACCCGGCCAAACTGCGTGTTAAAGACGGCTCACACACGCACATCTTCAATGAGCCAAAAGCCGCCCTCGCCTATAAGAAGAAACTAGACAAGCAACAGCGCCTGTCTCCGCCTAGCTCCCAGCAAGTTGACGAGGGCGGTGCAAGTGACAATGACTAGACTGGGCTTTCGTTGCTTTGTTATTGTTACTCTTGGTGCTTGATTTGTTGCCTCCTCTAGCTACCGCCTGATCGCAGTATATTTCTGTAATTGCACGTGCTTTTTTTTCTACATTTGTTGTTCCTGTACCTTAGGGTACTTAATGTTAATGTTCTTAGCACTGAGTCGACTATGATATACTAAGTCTTCGCCCTGCTCCGCTAGAGGCCCCTGGCAATGTGGGCCCGATTAACTGCTTGCTTTACTTAGTCACTCCCTTGGGTGCAGGGGTGTCCCAGAGCTTTTTCTTGCTCTGACGGTATGCTGTCCGGCTGCTCCTGAGGCTTGGCCACCCTGTCCTAGTGATGGGGGTGTATGCCAGGCGGAACCACGCCTCCTCGGGATGATTCACATGCCTGTTATTCCTTTTCCCCTTCCCAGTTGGGGTTCCCAGGGAGGGGTGGGGATGGTGACTCAACCTAATTGGGGGGTTGGTGTGGGTGGTGGAGTTTCATGTATGGGCTCTTTGCCTCTCACTAGAGGCTTGTTTTATTTACTGTTGTGTTTTGTTTTTTGTTGTTTGTACCGCAATGCATCTCACAGTATTCTGCACATCATGTCACCCGCTGTTAGCACTCTTTGGGTACACTTACCATTGCTTGCCATTCACTATCACTCCATCTCCTCATGTCTGACACTACGTGCTGGACCTGGAATGTTAGGGGTCTTAATGACCACCGCAAGGCACGCCTTATGCACGCCCACCTCATACGCCACCAGGTTGACATCTGTTTCCTTCAGGAAACTCGTCTTCTCTCGACCGCCTCCTCCAGGTTGCAGTCCAAACACTGGGGTGAGATCCACTCATCCTACTATTCCAACTACTCCTGAGGCGCATCCATCCTTCTCCGCAGAGGGCTTCCCTGGCGCACCACCCAGTCCTTTATCGATCCCGAGGGCAGATATGTCATACTTTCGGGCACCCTTCTCACCCAGCCCGTAGACCTGGCGGCAATCTATGGCCCAAACACAGATACTCCTGATTTTTTTATCCACGTTTGGCAACTCATTTCCTCCCTGGGGCCCTGCCCTCTCTTATGGGGTGGTGATTTTAACATTGCCCCCTCTCCAATGCTAGATCGCTCCGGCCTGCGCGCACAGCAACCCCAGGCTGCTTCACTCCTACACTCAATCATATCGGATCACTCTCTCCTCGACGCGTGGAGACATGTGCACCCAGATAGGTGCGAAGGCACATGTGTGGCCGGTTCGCGGGGATGCTGGTCCCGACTGGACCTCTGGCTCATCACTCGAGACGTCTCCTCATGGGTTACATCCGTCGATCATATGGCCCGAACCCTCTCTGACCACACTCCCGTTCGTTTGCGTTTGCAGCTCCCACTTGCCACGCGCCGTATGTTTGCCTGGTGGCTACCCCCGAACGCACTTCAGGACTCAGTTTTCCGGGAGGAGATCCGCACTGCCATAATTAGCTACTTCGAGCATAATGTCGGCTCGGTGGAGTCTCCCTCCACTCTTTGAGAGGGCTTCAAGGTAGTGATTCGGGGAGAGTGCATCTCTAAACAGTCCGGGGTGCTGCGCTCTATCCGGGGCGCCTTGGATCGTCTTGAGACTAAGAGAAAATCCTTGGATCTTCAGCAATCCCGTGACCCACACCCTGACATTCTGGCGCAGATTAGAAGCAAGCTCTCCGACTTCCACGGGGAGGCAGACAGGGAGCTTTCCTTTTTGGGCCGAGATGCTAGAGCCCGTCGCTACGGTGAGGGTGACCGCCCCGGTAAAACCCTCGCTAATCTCCTCAAGCACCCACATGCCTCCTCTTACATCACCGCCTAACAAGATGAGACTTCCGATAGAACAACCTCCCCCTCAGAAATCGTTGCCCGATTCTCCGCCTTCTATTAGAAACTTTACTCCGCTGGCGAGACACCCTCCCGTGCAACTCTTGACCAATACTTTGACACCATTCAGCTCCTCTGGCTGGGCAACGACCACCGGGAATATTTGGACAAGCCGTTCACCCAGGAGGAGATCTCTGCCGTTATTGCGGGGCTCCCTGGGGACAAGGCTCCCGGCTCCGATGGTCTGTCGCCGGCCTTCTATAAACAATTTGCGTCCCTCTTGGTCCCACACTTAGCTGCCATGTATAACGACACCCTCGAACATGAGTGCTTCCCCCCGTCTCTTCGCAAAGCCTTACTCACTCTTCTTCTTAAGCCTGACAAACCCCCTGAATCGTGCGATTCCTATCGCCCTTTATCCCTCATTAACACGGACAATAAGATTTATGCGAAACTGTTGGCCACTCGTCTTCTTCCACTTATGTCGCTGATTGCACGCCCGGACCAATCTGGATTCATTCCCGGGCGCGCCACATCCCACAACCTCCGGACCATCTTTGCCGTTCTTCACCAAATCAACCCCTCTCTCCCGGCTGTGGCGGCACTCCTCGACGCCACTAAGGCCTTTAACACCCTTGAATGGCCTTTCCTTTTTTACCTCCTCCCCCGCCTGGGCTTCAGCTCGGATTTCGTGCACAAAATACGGCTTCTATACACTCTCCCCACGGCCCGCATCAGAATCAACGGACAGGTTACGGAGCCACTCTCCATCACCAGAGGTACTAGACAAGGGTGTCCCCTCTCCCCCATGCTTTTTGCCATTGCCATGGAACCCCTCGCGGCCAGGCTTCGGCAACACCACACGCAGCGGGGCATAGGTTTCACGGCTCGGGCTCTTGTTGTCTCCATGTACGCGGATGACGTAACGCTTTATATCCGCAACCCCCAGGACAACCTCGCCCCTATGACTAGGGAGGTGGTGTTGTTTGGGTGCCTTTCAGGCGTCCAAGTCAACTGGAATTAATCAATCCTATTTCCACTCACGGACGCCACCAAACCCTTTACCCCCGAGTATCCCTTTGTCTGGGCCTCCAGTCCCACCAGGTATCTCGGCATTTGGCTAAGCCGTGATGTGGATGACCTGTGGAGATCAAACTTCGGCCGTGCGATGGACTGGCTAGAATCTAAGCTTCCCGCGTGGCAAAAACTCCCCCTGTCGCTGGCGGGCCGTATCGCCATTGCCAAAATGGTGGTCCTCCCGAAATCTTCATACCTCTTTTTAAATATTCCCATCCCGCTCACATCGCATTTTCTCCGCAAACTAAGTTCGCACATTACATCCCTGGTTTGGGCTGGGCGACAACCTAGGATAGCCTACAACATTCTAACTCTCCCCTTGGCCCAGGGAGGTATGGGTGCCCCTGACTTCCGGTTATACGCGCTGTGCGCCCAGGCCAGCTTCCTTCACTTCTGGCTACACCTCACTCCCTTCCAGCCTCACGTCGCCGTCGAGGCCAACCTTGCCGCCCCCTGGCCACTCCAAACCACTCTCTTCATTCCACCTAGGCCCCCGCGCTGCGAAATAGACACTGTGGAGTGCCTGTGCTGGGCCTGGGATAGGCTTCGGAGACACGCTGGCGCCAGCACCCTTCATGCTCCCTCCATGTCCCTGGCTCACAACCCAGCGTTCCCCCCACTACAGACTGCTAACATGGCCAAACGTGCCGCGCTCTTAGGCCTTACCACCATGGCCGACGTTTACCCTAACGAAACCTTCTTCGCCCTTCCTGAAGACGCTGGCCCATTGGATAGGTTACTATACTATCAAATTAGAGCGACATGTAAAGCGGCTAATCCCACATTTTCTTGTGCCCCCCCGGCGCTTGCTGCCCTCGAGTTAATCCACGCCTCGAGTTCCTCTGGCAAGCTGGTCACCAGGCTATATGCCCACTCGCTTGCCGCTTCTTCTGTCAATACTGCCTGAGCTCGCACTGCATAGAGTGCAGATCTGGGCAAGGACCTCCCCCAGGCGGTCTGGCTCTACTGCTGTAACCAAATTAAGCGCTAGTCCCCTAATTACCGGCTGCGCCTCATACATTTCAAATACATGCACAGGCTATACCGCACCCCTGCTACACTTCATAGAATAGGGCTCCTTACCAATGACAGGTGTGCGCAATGCTCTGCCCTGGCTGCAGACTTTTCCCATCTAGCCTGGTTGTGCCCCAGGGTTCTGCCTTCTGGCAGGATGTATGCGCGACCATCAGTGACATTACACTCGATCATATCCCTCCCGACCCTTTGGTATGTCTCCTCGGCTATGTCAAACACATATCTGATGCAAACCCCAAACTGATTGCGATGCTCCTAGTTCTTGCAAAACGTAGGGTGTCGCTCCACCGGGGGCGCAGGCCGGCGCCCAAGGTTGCCAGCTGGCTGGACGATGCTGCTCACTGCCAGACACTACTGGGTGAATTTTGGGACCTGATGCCGGCTGCTAGCAGACCCCCTGACATTTGGGCTCCCCTTATCTCCTATCTACACCGCCAAAATGTCACGGACAGCCCCTCTTCCAATTCCCCCGCAACGGCCATCCCGACCCTTAATGGCAAGGCCGCTGTCGGGCCAACTTCACCACTTTCACCCTCTCGTTCCCCGACCAATTCACTTTGACCTCCACCTGGGTACTTAAACTCTAACATCGTGCCTTTTGGATCTTCAATCCTTTTTCTTGAATTATGTTCTATGACGCAATGATATAACCATGACTGTTATGTGCTGCCATGATACAGTGTACCTGTGAAGTGCTGCTTTCCTTTTTCTTCCTTTCTGTATTATTTTTGAAAAATTCAATAAAAATAAATTAAAAAAAAAAAAAGTATGGCACTGTCCCCAAGCTCATATTGCTGTCAGTTGCTGCAAGACTCCTGAGAAACCAGTCAGGAAGAAAGTGAGTATAAAGTCACTGAAGACATTGTAGATGCAGCAGTGGGTGGACAATGCACCGAACATTAAAAAAAAACAATTGGAGATGTTGCACTCTCTTTACCACAGTACACGCCTCACCATGAAAGAGAAACATCGGAACAGGCTGCACTGCAGAAAAGGAACGGAGGTGGTGACTCACAGTTACACTGAAGCAAGTGATCCCCTGAAGATTGAAAAGTTCACTTTGAACTACGACATCACCGACATCACTTGAAAACGACATCACTTGGAAACTCTTAGGCTCGGCTCAAATTGAGGATGAACTTTATTGAGATATAAATTAAAAGAAACTGAACGTGGTTGGCAAAACGCACTGAAAAGCAGTGAAGCTTGGAGAATGCAGCGTGGCCCCAGTGTATCGGCGGTGACTCCAAACACAAGATGGCGGCATGTGCGTGACGCTGAGTCGGATGGCTCACAGCACGTCTTTGCAAAATCAAGAAATCCCTAAATATAGCTAAAAGACATTCAATACACCAAGAATACCAATCTTAGCTCATACGGAGGTTATAGAATTATCAGAATTAAAACATCACTACAGTACCATATTGCAAAGTTCACACAAAAATACACACAAAAATATCTTAAAAACCAGCCAATTTACATGTAATATTTATTCAATACATTTGTAAAAAACAATATAATAAAAACATTTCATTATTAAAAAATCATGTTGGATATATAATATTAAAAACACAAAATACACAATCTAAAGGAAAACAGTTGTCGACGCAGCGTTTCGGTGAATACGTGGAATAGACACCTTCTTCAGGACAGTTTTCTAACAATTCTGTAGACAGTGTTAGTGTATTATATAACTAACACATCTGGTAGTTACCCTCAATATGAGTAGAAGATCGTAAAGGCGGGAGATTTAATACTATGCTCCTCTTCCAATCATTGGCCTTATGGTACAAAACAATATGTTCTGTAGGTATGTATACTGGTGCCACCGTTGTTTAATTAGGGTCCAGATCCTAATATAAAGGAACTGAATGTAGCCAACCGATGTCGGATTTGTGTGTTTCTACGATTAGGGCTGATGTGCCACTTATTCAATCCGTAGTATCACCGATGTAAAAAAATAATTTTTTTACAGCCAAGGGTCCTGACTTCTTGTGTGTCACCTTAGACACGTTCTACGGCCTCCCTGCGACCAGTATACAGCTTCCGGGTCGGGACGTCTTTGCAAGCAGGCGTCCGAAAGCAGGAATCCACAGCGCACAGTCCGGAACGTCGGAGGGGATCCATGGTGACAACTGAGGACAAAGGGAAGCAGGTAAGAGTGCGCACGCAGCTGACAGACTCGTGCCTCATCTTTTAAATGTTGCGCACAATGACACGCGCTTTCCTTTAAAACTATGAAGCTGCGCTAAAACTGTCACAGGTAAAGAGGCCTGCAGGGGCAACATTTAGTAAAAAGAAAGCATGGCTCACCTCGCACGTCAATCTGGTCGAGTAGCAAACTATGTATACAGTATGTAAGCTACCATTAGAAACAGCGCCAAACCACCAAAGCTAGGAAAAACGAAACCCACTTGTTCCAGCGTAAACGCAATTTGGCATTAGGTGCTGAGCTCAAACCTTCCTCGTAGGCACACCTGTAGTTGGCGTTATCAGCACACCTTAGGTTCTTCACAACAGCTCCCCAGGTTGTTCCTAGTGTGCACCGGCAGTCCAAATCCACAGCTGGTAGGAAGGCACACAGCAGAGAGAAAACGGGGAGTTCAGCAGGAACTATGACACTAGGGTTGGATCACAGCAAGTAGACTCTGTTGCCCGCAAAAGTTGAAGAAACTCTTTTTGAAGAAGTTAATTCCCAAGGTACATCAACATGTAAAACACTTCCAGGGTTGCAGCAGTCAGGTAGAAAGTCCAACAGGAACTAGCACACTAGGGTTGGGGCGACCGATGTAAAGGTCACTGGTGGGGCTCGGAGTTCCAGGTAGTTGTGCCAAACTTAGTTACAGGAGCAGTTTCTTCAAATTACCCTTCTTCAGTTACAGGTACTTTAGTCTGAAAATAGCAGTCCGTTCAAGTTGCACACGCAGGTTCTTTGATGAAAATCGTCGCCAAAATGTTGTGAACAGAAGAAGGTCCAGTCCAAGTAGTTTATTGAAGATCAGATGTTACAGGGTTGAGCCCCACCAGGAGCAGCCTTCCTGCTGCTCAGCCCATACACCAACTGACATCCTCACTCATCCAACATTCCACAGTCACCTCTCACACCAACATTCCACTCCACAGTCACACTGGCTGAGCAGCAGGTATAACAAATACCTAAATCATGTTTCGTATCTTTGGAATGGCAATGATAAATCCTCTATATTGGTAAAGCTGGGTTTAACATTACTCTTTTAGAATGGCCACTTTTAGAAAGTGGACATTTCTCTGCTCTAACAGCTCTGTGAGCCTTGCAGCCTGTCTCCAATACACATCTGGGGTTGGTGACAGCTACACTTTGTGCATTCCCTCTAGACACCACAAACACAAGGATGGGTGTGACAGAGAACTCATCTTCATTCATTTACATTCTGATAGCTCTTCCTGGGCAAGAAGAGGAGGGGAGCTGACACTTAAACCTGAATAGGCAGTGTCCTGTGCCCCACACAAAGGGCTGATTACCCCCCACAGATATCCAGGCAGACAGGACTGGGATGAAAGGAGACCGGTGCACTTCAAGGGCTTGCTTTGAAGTCACCCCCACTTCAACGGCGCAACTGGGTATAAGTACTGCGGCTCTGACCCCAACAAGAGATTACACTACCGGAACTCTGCTGGGAGTAAAGACTGCTGTGCTACAAGGATTGCCACTTTGCCTGTCTGCTGCTCTGAAGGAACTGCTTTCTGCTTGGTTGAGCTGCCCTGCTGCCTGCTGATCTCTGCCTTGCTGAGGACAAGGATTGGACCCATTTCACTTGAACCCAGAGTGACTCCAAGTGCTTGCTGGCTTGTCCCCTGTTCTGAAGTCTCAGGACCATCAAAGACCTTCTTCAACTCTGCAACAGCACCTTGACTCTGCCATCTGCGAGTCCTGCCATACCAAGTGGTGCCAATCCAGTCCTGGGCCCTTGAAAGGTGATTTCTGCTGTCCAGAACCATGAAAATCGAACTGACGCATTGCCCTTTGAAACCGACACAGGAGCTGATCGACAACATCTCCTCTACAGACTGCACGGCTTGACATGAACACATCGACAGTGCAGATCGGCGCCAAAGCATCACCTCCATCTACGGGATCGACGACGATACAGCGCCTCCTTGACTCCTGGCATTGAATCTTCAACTTCGACGCTTGCTCCATCCAGGGTACTTTGTCAGTGGGACCTGTCTGAGTCCTGTAGCCGGCCTGCCCTCCATCGTGGTCGGCCTGAGCTTTGTATTTAACCAAGTCTAGCACGACCTCAAGTAACCCCTTAGTTCTATTGACTTCTAAGCACTACTTTTGGTCTATTTTTTAAAAATTCATAACTCCGGTTCTACATATTGGATTTTTGTCATTTTTTCTTGTTTTACTCATAAAAATATAATCTATTTTTCTAAATCTGGGTGGAGTCTTTTTCATTGTGTTACTGTGTATGTGTGTGTTGCACAAATACATTACACATTACCTCTTCAGATAAGCCTGACTGCTCTGTGCCAAGCTAACGGAGGGTGAGCACAGGTTATCTTTTAGTGTGTATCTAGCTTACCCTGACTAGGAATTTGGTCCATACTTAGACAGGGTGCATACCTCTGTCAACTATAGATCCAATTTCAAACAACGTTTTATCGCAAAGTATGCTTTCAAATGAAATAAGTCACAAGAGATACTGGCAACCACACTAAAAACAAAATTGTGCGTCACTTCATGGAACTTTTGTGGAAAAGGACACAACTTAAGGTATGAGGCGGTCTGGGTGAATCAGGGAAAAAGTCAAAGGAAACAAGTACTTACCCGTGCCGACGCAGCAGTGGAAGAAATGAATATTTTGCCACTACTGGGTTAGTAGAGCTGTGAATAACATGTTTTCTATCCCTGTATTAACGCTTATGGCTTCCAAAGGCCATTCATAGCATTCTGCTCCTCTAAGTATTGCTTTGTTTAAAAGCGAATATACTTGAAATAATTCACTTTGTTTTGTTTTCAGGATACATGTTTTAAAAGCACAAGATTAAAAGCCATACGGTTCCCGAGGAACTGGGTCCCAGACATTAAGGTATTCCAGAACAAAACACTTTATATGACATTTTTATTGTAAAACTGATGTTTTTTAACCTTCTACGGAGCTGGCAGTCAGCCAACATGCAATAAAACTCCCAGCGATGGAGTCTGTGTGCTTCTTGGCCAGTGATACACGGGACACCCGGTCAAAGTGCACAGCAGCATCAGAAGAAGTGAAACACTGGGAGCCATTAAATTGTGCTACCTCGCCATCTGTTAGTGTTTACAGGAGCCATTAAGGGAAAACCTTATGAACTCATAAATAACTTCCCTCCCATTAAACTCTTGCTTTGAAATAATTAACCTCTTAATGTTTCTGAATGATTTTTTCGTTGACTTTTTTCTACACGTTTTAATAGTATGGGAAATGTCTGCTTTTTGTTAAGGAATAATAGAAAAGAAATTCTACATTAGAGGTACAAAAAACCATGAAGCTGCCATATAGCAAGTAAATGAAGTCTTCCATCTTTCCTGAGCTTGTATTCGCTGTAGTTAGTGTGTATTGCCTTCTTTACGGTCCCTGTGACTCAGTACGTGTGCTGCCATGCTTTTATAAGGAATTCATCAGATGCATATGTTTCAGTATCAGGTACGGCCTTTTACTTCATACACAAGGCCGGACTGGCAAAAATGCTCACATCAACCCCCCATTCCTTTCGTCTCCTCACCCATTATCTTTCCATCGATCCATCCATTCTCGCTCTCTACTCTCACTCTTCTCCCTCTCTGATCGGTTTCTCCCTACTTTGGCCCTCCCTCCCTCTCTTTTTTTCTCTCTCTTAAAACCTCCCATCAATAAGCTTGGCTAGCTGGGGAAAATTGACAGTGGCACCAACAGTGTCTCTGTGTTTCAAAACCGGCCTCCAAGGGTTCCATCCCACTGGGGAAATGCCCAGTGGAATAGTGGGCCTGTCCGGCCTTGGCCGCACATGGGTCAAAATTATCTCCATCATAAGCACTCTGATGGCAGATGGAATGAAGGAACTCCTTCAGTCACTGGAAAAAGAAAAGAACATAGCCTGTATAGTCATCAGATTATGGTATGGTTAATCATACAGTACTGCTGCACAGGCACAAAGATTAGGCTGGAATAGCGAGCCTCAACATATCCTGAGTTCAACCCTTCATCTCCGATCACAGTCAAAACGCCATGACCGAAACAGCTGTATAACAGCAGTATCAGCCAAGGGTCCTGTATTCTGTGGTGTCTTCCAAGAATGAGTGCTTAATTTGAAGAAAAAAAACCCAATAATAAATGCCAGAGTCCAAGTTAGTTCACAGGAAGCAACTGCAAACTGACCCACCTGCTGCCCCTGTCAGCACTGCCAAATACCAGGACTGCTGTTATCTGCTAACCATCATTCTCGAATAATTGTGTCCATTTGGTGCGCCCTTCAAAGCTCTAACAATGTCCTGGATGGAGTATTATTACTTTCATTGTAATGTATATAGACGTGTTTTCAACACTCTGCTGCTTTGTTGTGCTCAAAAATAGAAAGACAAGGCCACCATGTGGTGGACTGTCAGATATAAATGCCGGTGTTGAGAAAGAATTCTTGGTGCTGGGCACTGGCAAACACTGGCACAAATTAAGAACTGCCAAGGGTCATTGATAACCTGTCTCCTTTTCAATAATTTATGTATGCCCCCTGGCATACTCTAGAAGTACCAAGGAAATGTCCAAATGTACGTAGATTCCAGGTGAAGTTATTTGTGGTTACATAACAACTCAAGTAACACTATCAACATCACTAAATGCCCGAATTACATCCTCCCTTGGATGAAGGAGACCTTCCTATGTATGAAAAAAATCAAGATGAATATCAATATAATGGGAGAAAGTGAACCTGTCTGACTAACCATCAAATGGACCCAAAGCCTTGGGTCCCCTCTTCGCACCAGTCCAAAAGCTAGGAACCTTCATAGCCTTCATAAATGGGGCCACAATAAGCGTGCTCTGAAAGCAATTCACTAGCGCCGGTCAAAACCAAGGTTAAATCCTAGGTTTTCTGCACTATCCACAAAGCCTCCTGGCAAAAGATCCTAACTACCTGTAAAAACCTGCTTGAATATACATCCCAGGTAGAAACCTTCAATCACTGGAAGGCAGCTTGAGTCATCATTAATATGGGAAATTAAATATCGATAACAAAATATCAACTTCCTATACTTAACTAGCAAAACCACAAATATAGAGAACATAAATATCGTTGTTAAAAATATTGATTTTTACCTTTATCGAAAACAAAATTATTGTTACCTTTAAATAAACATATTATATGCCAAACATATCAATTCACACAATATCGACTACAATATCATTGCCAAAATAATTAAATAATCATTAATAAGTATATAAAAAAAGATTTTATATAAAACAATTGCTTTAAATAAACCCAAACACTTCATACACGTATTTAAATTAAATTAAAATATATTATATCCAAATATTTACTATTCACCTCAATAAATTATGTAACTTAATATAAACAATACAACCCCGCAAAAAATTAACATTTCCTACAAATATTTAAACACCAAACTAAATATTAATAAGTATACATATATATATATATATATATATACATATTAACTACTGGCGGTCGCCAGTAGGTAGTTATAGTTAGGACCTTGTTTCTATTCAAAAAGCGTTTTTCTTTTGCCAATATCTTTGGCTGCGTTTGATGAATCTTTGCGAAATTTTCCAAACTAATGGTTCACTCAGGTCAGCTCCTGTTTTGAAAGTTTCGGGGTGATTCGTCAAGCAGGGGCCGAGAAAAAAGCGGGGTCCCAAAACGTGTTTTCCCCATGTTAATTTCCATAGGAACTTTAGACAAAGCTACAGCCCCAACTGCTGAACGGAATTACACCAAATTTGGCAAAAAGGTAGGTCTTGGTCCAGAAAGCGTGCATTTTTTTTTAAATGGTGTAAATCCATTCAGTAGTTGCTGAGAATTTTTTATTTTATTTTTATATATCTGAGCACCGAGGAGGATTCGTGACTCTTCCCAAGCATGAGCTTCATTCTGATTGGCTGCCAACACTCCAAACCAGGAAGTGTTGGCAGCCATCTTGTGACTCTGTAACCGAGTCACAAGAAAACAGTTATAAAAAGCATAAAAAACAAGAAAAGGGGGCAGGGTTGAAACACCCTGACCCCCGAGGCCTGCTCCGGGGGTCCCACAAGGACCCCCAGGGCCAAAGAAAACATTTTAAAAAAAAAGAAATCGTCCAAATTCGCGATGGGTGCGCGAATCCGGCCTAAATGTTTTTAAACAAATGAAGCGCGGACTCCCGCGCTTCATTTTCTATAAACCCCCGGGTGGGCCAGGTCCCGAGGGCAATGTCTATTTCTGTAGCAGAGGCCCCCGCAGCCCCGGGGACCGCCACCTCCCCAGGGCTTTTTAAAAAAATTTGTGGGGGAGGCTCTTGCCCCCGCCACGCTGCCCCAGGGACCGCCACCTCCCCGGGGCATTGGTAATTAGAAGCGGGGGGCCTCCCAGGGACTGCCACCTCCCCGGGGCATTTAATATTTTAGGGAGGGGGGCCTCGAGGGCCCCCCCAAGCCCTGGGGTCCACCACCTCCCCGGGGCTACTTTGAATAATAAAGTGTGGGGGGGCTCGAGCCCCCCCACACTGCCCCGGGGACCACCACCTCCCTGGGGCACTCTTGATTAAAATGCGGGAGTCCGTTGCGGACCCCCGGGCCCCAGGGACCACCACCTCCCCGGGGCTCAAATCAGTTGGGAGGGGGGCCGTACGCCCCCCTCCTGGAGCCCTCGATGGCCCTGGGGACCGCCACCCCCCAGGGCCAGCTCCTGCAATGTCCCGGGGTGCCCAACCCGGGACATTGCCGTTTACTATGGCAGGGCGGGAGCATGGCTCCCGCCTTGCCATAACAAACACTGCTTTGCTTCCAAGAAGCAAAGCAGAATTGCTTTTGGACAAGGGGAGCTGCATGTTAGCAGCTCCCCTTGTCCAAAAGCAATGCCGGCTCCCGCAGGAGGCGGGGAGCCGGAAGGGACCGTGGGGGCATTGGGGCTCCCCCCATGGTCCTCAACTTGAGGGCCGTCCCCAGGGGATGGGGTTCCCGGGGCCAAAAGTGGCCAGGGAGGGGGGCCACTCGGCCCCCTCCATGCTGATGTTTTTTTAAAATAAGGCCAGGCCCCGGGGGATGGGGTCCCCGGGGCCATAATTGGCCTCACCAGGAGGGCCACGCAGCCCCCCTCCCCCCAAAAAAACAGGCTGGCCAGTCCCCGGGGGATGTGGTCCCCGGGGCCAGAAGTGGCCCTGGGGAGGGGGTTCACGCAGCCCCCCTCGCGGTAAAAAAAAAAATGAGGCCAGGCCCCGGGGGATGGGGTCCCCGGGGCCAGAAGTGGCCCAGGGGAGGAGGGCCATGCAGCCCCCCTCCCGGCAAAAATTAAAAAAAATATATAAAACGATGCCAGGCCCCGGTGGATGGGGTCCCCGGGCCAATTATAGCCCAGGGAAGGAAGGCCACACGGCCCCCTTCCCGTTTTTTTTTAAAATAAAAAAATGCTCAGGCCCTGGGGGAAATACTAAAAGAAGGGGGCACACAGCCCCCCTTCTAAAAATATTTTTAAAAAAAGAAAAGCTAGCATCTCGCCGGAGGCCACGCCCCCTACCTGCACCACTGTGCAAACGTGCATCCTGGCGCGTTCTGAATTGGGGGATAAAGTCCCCTTCAATCCTAAGGGTCCTTACGGGCCAACTAGACCACCAGGTACCTCCAGTAATCCCCACACAGTGGGATTGCTGAGAGGTGGTCCAAGGCCACGCCCCTTTTTACACCACTCTGCAAACGCGCCTCTTGGCGCACTGCTGGTGGGGCAATGAGGTCCTCTTGTGTGCTGAGGACTTCAGGACACAAGTGGACTTCATCCCCCGAGCAGCAGTGCACCAGGCGGCTCTTTTACAGAGTGGTGTAAAAAGGGGGCATGGCCTCGGACCACTCTCAGCAATCCAGCTGTGTGGGGCTTACTGGAGGTACCTGGTGGGCTAGTTGGCCCCCAGGGACCCTCAGGAGGCAAGGGGACTTCATCCCCTAACTAAGAGCGCACCAGGAGGCGCATTTGCAGAGTGGTGGACAAAGGGGGCGTAGCCTGTATCCACCTATCAGCAATCCCATTATCTGGGGCATACTGGAGATATCAGGTAGGCTAGTTGGCCCCTAAAGACCCCCAGCAGCGAAGTGGACTTTAATCCCCATCCAAGAGCACACCAGGGAGCACGTTTGCAGAGTGGTGGGGAAAGGGGGCGTGGCCTGCTATGAGAACTTAGCAATGCTGCTGTGTGGGACTTACTGGAGGTAGTAGGAGGGGGAGTTGGCCCCCAAGGTTGTTCTTAGGGGCCATCTACCCCTCCTGTTACCTCCACTAAGTCCCACACAGTGGGATTGCTAAGAGGTCTTTGGAGGCCACACCCACCCTTTCTCCACCACTCTGCAAACGCACCTCCTGGCACAGTACTGGTTGGGGGATGAAGTCCACTTTACTCCTGAGGGACTTTGGGGGCCAAGAAGCCCTCCTGGTACCGCCTGTAAGTCCTACGCGGCGGAATTCCTGAGTGCTGGTTGGAGGCCCAGCCCCCTTTCTCCACCACACTGCGACTACCAGTTAAAGAAGCATTTGTAATTTAATAGGTCTCACATTTGCAAGAGTTAGAGCTATTGGCGTTGTAAATGTAAACGTTTTTTACTAATGTTTTTTGGAGTGGAGTGGATGTACGTTGTGTGTAGTGGAATTGTGTGGTATGTTGTGCAGTGAAATTATGTGGCTAGAAAGTATGTGCTATTTAGTGTATAGGAATTATGCAGAGTGGGATTATGTGTTATGAAGAGCAATTATGTGGTATGGTAGTCTGTGTTGTGGAGTGGTAACCTCAGGTTTAGTCTTCCTCGTTTCCATAGAAGCTAAACTATAAACTCAATGAGACAAAAAAAAGAAGGAATCACTGAGGAGCACTTCTGGACCTAGTCAGAGGTATGAGCAGGGCAACTGGAATTATGCGACTGTTTGGCTGCACCAACCTTCGCACAAATATACATTTTCCGCATTAGCCACATAATCCATCATCTGCTGCCTAATCTGCAGATTTGAACAAAAAAAGCCTTGTTTCTAGCTCAAACGGGTCAAACATTACCAAAAATTCAGCGACAAGTGTTACAGCGTGGTGGAAGGTCCTTTGTAAACCTAGAATGGTCACCTGTTACTTATTGCTAAATGTGGGTGTTAAATTGGTACTAATGGTGTGCAAGCCACTCTTGCTTCTTTCTGCGCCTCTCTTGCCTCTTTCTGTATTTCTGTTGCTTCTTTCTGTACCTTTCTTTCTTTTTCTGTACTTCTCGTGCCTCTTTCTGCACATCTCTTCTACTTTCTGCACCTCTTTTACCTCTTTCTGCACCTCTGTTGCCTCTTTCCACACCTCACTTGCTTCTTTGTGCACCCCTCTTGCCTCTTTCTGCACCTCTCTTCCGTCTTTCTGCACCCCTCCTGCCTCTTTCTGCACCTCTCTTGCTTCTTTCTGCACCCCTCTTGCCTCTTTCTCCATACCTCTTCCCCCTTTCTGCATGTCTGTTGCTTCTTTCTGCACTTCTCTTGCCTCTTTCTCCCCCCTTCTTCCCTCTTTCTGCATCTCTGTTGCTTCTTTCTGCACTTATCTTGCGTCTTTCTGTACCTCTCTTGCTTCTTTCTGCACCCCTTGTGCCTCTTTCTGCACCCCTCTTCTCTTTCTGCACTCCTCTTCCCTCTTTCTGCACTCCTCTTGCCTCTTTCTGCACCTCTGTTCCTTCTTTCTGCACTTCTTTTGTTACTTTCTGCACCTCTCTTGCTTCTTTTTGCACCCCTCTTGCCTCTTTCCCCATCCCTCTTCCCTCTTTCTGCACCTCTCTTGCTTCTTTCTGCACCTCTCTTGTGTCTTTCTCCACCCCTCTTCCCTCTTTCTGCACCTCTGTTGCTTCTTTCTGCACCTCTCTTGCTTCTTTGTGCACCCCTCGTGCCTCTTACCGTACCCCTCTTCTCTCTTTTTGCACCCGCTTGCCTCTTTCTGCACCACTCGTGCTTCTTTCTGCACCCCTCTTCTGTCTTTATGCACCCCTCTTTCCTCTTTCTGCACCCCTGGTCCTTCTTTCTGCTCTTCTTTTGCTTCTTTCTGCACCTCTCTTGCTTCTTTCTGCACCCCTCTCGCCACTTTGTCCATCCACCCACACAGACACTCAGGCACCCATACAGATACTCAGACAAGCAATCAATAACCCATATAGATACTCATGTAGCTACTCACCAACCCATGCAGCCGCTTATACACCAACAAACAGACTGATACAGACATTCACACAGTTTAGTCACTAACCAATGCATTCAGTAAGACACGTTTAATCACTCACTTATACAGTCAGTCACGCACCTACTAAATCATCCATTCAGACAGTCGTACACCCACTCATTCTTCAATACACCTTGGCCTATATATATATAAAACATATTTAAACTTTACAGAAACACACAGTCACTGGATGAGGTCATCAGTGATGTCACTGACCATGTCATGAGTGATATAATATGTGATGTCATCAGCAGTGCATTGCGTGGGCCCGAGTTATACTTAGCTCAACTAACTATAACAACCGAATTTCTCTGGTTTTGTACGAGTAAAATGTCCAACTAACTATAACGTCCGTGAAAGCTGTGGTTTTTTTCAGTGAATATATATATACATATATATATACATATCTATATATACGGTGCTCTTCCCACGACGAAGCTGTCATGTAATATTTTGTTTTTCAAAGGCTCTGCAATGGAAAAGCACTCGACAGCAGGTAAGAAGAATTCTTCATTTATTTGCATGTTGAAGGTGGCTTTAGCCCGTCCTTCTTCTTGGACAAAATGGAATTGCGGTTTTGTAAGGCTCTTAGTTGTCCCATGCTGTCGAGTGCTTTTCAATTGCAGAGCCTTTGAAAAACAAAATATTACACGACAGCTTCATCGTGGGAAGAGCACCACCTGGTAAAAGAGGAGGGAGCCGCTGGAGTGAGGGGCCATCAGCAGGAACTTTCCGTGTTGGAGACGGCACAGCAGACTGCAACACTAATGAAGGTGAACTTTATTCTGGAGCACACTGGAGTGCTTTTTAATATCACAGAGGATGTGTACTTAATCACTGTGATCCTGTTCAAATACAATGACATTGCGGAACCCACTATGGGTGAAAAGTGTGGCAGTTTTAAACTTCATGTCTCAGCATACATTGCAAGTGACCAGAAGCTACTAAGCAGGTACACCTGAAGCGGCTACTACTAAAGTCAGCTGAATCATGGGACAACTAAGAGCCTTACAAAACCGCAATTCCATTTTGCCCAAGAAGAAGGAGCAGACAGCTCTGAAACGCGTTGGCTATCAGGGATAATGACGGGCTAAAGCCACCTTCAACATGCAAATAAATGAAGAATTCTTCTTACCTGCTGTAGAGTGCTTTTCCATTGCAGAGCCTTTGAAAAACAAAATATTACACGACAGCTTCGTCGTGAGAAGAGCACCACCTGGTAAAAGAGGAGGGAGCCGCTGGAGTGAGGGGCCGCCAGCAGGAACTTTCCGTGTTGGAGACGGCACAGCAGACTGCAACACTAATGAAGGTGAACATTATTCCGGAGCACACTGGAGTGCTTTTTAATATCACAGAGGATGTGTACTTAATCACTGTGATCCTGTTCAAATACAATGACATTGCGGAACCCACTATGGGTGAAAAGTGTGGCAGTTTTAAACTTCATGTCCCAGCATACATTGCAAGTGACCAGAAGCTACTAAGCAGCTACACCTGAAGCGGCTACTACTAAAGTCAGCTGAATCATGGGACAAACTAAGAGCCTTACAAAACCGCAATTCCATTTTGGCCAAGAAGAAGGAGCAGATAGCTCTGAAACGCGTTGGCTATCAGGGATAATGACGGGCTAAAGCCACCTTCAACATGCAAATAAATGAAGAATTCTTCTTACCTGCTGTCGAGTGCTTTTCCATTGCAGAGCCTATGAAAAACATATATATATATATATATATTGCCACAATGTAGCCCTCTTAGTCGACGCCGGCGCTCTTAGATGGGGCGGTGCGTTTCTTCCGGCAGAGCCACGCCGGTATTCTATGAAACCAAGTTTTTGCCTTTCGGCAAAATGATAGAAACGCACTCACTCGTGTCCAGGAATCAAGGCGGTTTTATTTAGACAATTGCCATGCCCAACGCGTTTCGCCTTAACACAAGGCTTGTTCACGGGAACACCCTGCGCGCACCGTCCCGATCACGAGCTGCATGCTAATTGGCTGTCAAGTGGCTGTCAACACTCCAAATCAGGAAGTGTTGGCAGCCATTTTGTCCCTCGGTAGAACCGAGCGACAGAAACAAGTGCGCAAAGCGCAAAAGGGGGCAGGGTAGAAACACCCTGACCCCTAGGTCTGCTCAGGGGGTCCCAAAAGGACCCCTGAGCAGAAAAAAGCATTTTTTTTTTTTAAACGGCGGGATGCGCTTAGGGTGCGCGGATCCAGCTGATTAAAAAAAAAAAAGCACAAGAAACAAGTGCGCAAAACGCACAAAGGGGGCAGGGTAGAAACACCCTGACCCCCTAGGTCTGCTCAGGGGGTCCCACAAGGACCCCCTGGGCAGAAAAAAGCAACAAAAAAAAGACCGGCATCGTGCCGAGGCCCCGCCCCCTCCCTGCAGCAGTCTGCAAACGCGCCCCCTGGCGCGTTTTAAGAAGGGGAAGTAATTCCCCTTGAATACTGGGGGTCCCTGGGGGCCAACTAGCCCACCAGGAACCTCCGGTATGCGCCAGGGGCTGCGTTGCAGAGAGGTGTACAGAGGCCACGCCCCTTTTACACCTCTCTGCAACACAGCACTGTGGCGCTTTTGGAGGTACATGGTGGGCTAGTTGGACTCCAGGGACCCTCAGTATTCAAGGGGACTTAATCCCCCAACTTAAAACGCGCCACGGGGCACGTTTGCACAGTGGTGAAGGGAGGGGGCGGGGCTTCAGGTGACATGTGTGCAAACAGGCCCCGTGGTGCATTTTAAGATGGGGAATGAAATCCCCTTCAATCCTGAGGGTCCCTGGGGGCGAACTAGCCCACCAGGTACGTCCAGAAAGCGCCACAGAGCTGCGTTGCAGAGAGGTGCAAAAAGGGGCGTGGCCTCTGAACACCTCTCTGCAACGCAGCTCCCTGGTGCATTCTGGAGGTACAGGGTGGGCTAGTTGGACCCCAGGGACCCTCATGATTCAAGGGGACTTAATCCCCCAACCTAAAACGCGCCACGGGGCGCGTTTGCACAGATGTCACCTCAGGCCCCGCCCCTCCCTTCACCATTGTGCAAATATTCCTCTAAATCAGCCGAACTACGAATTCCGATTTACTCACCTGTTATCAGGAGAGACCTCAGTCCTGCATCTTTCAGCCCAGTACTGATCCTGAAAAGTAATTTTAACCGTACTTACCAGTAACTTGAATTTCCTTCCATAGGATATCATTGACTGGTTTCACTTGGAAATTCTTCTAAGTGTGGAGTTTTGGAACTTTATAATATTCCTCTAAAATCAGCCGAAATACGAATTCCGATTTACTCACCTGTTATCAGGAGAGACCTCAGTGCTGCATCTTTCAGCCCAGTACTGATCCTGAAAAGTAATTTTAACCGTACTTACCAGTAACTTGAATTTCCTTCCATAGGATATCATTGCCTGCTTTTTGCTGAAAAAGTTTCTAAGTGTCGATTTTTGAAACATACAAATATTCCTCTAAAATCAGCCAAAATACGAATTCCGATTTACTCACCTGTTATCAGGAGAGACCTCAGTGCTGCATCTTTCAGCCCAGTACTGATCCTGAAAAGTAATTTTAACCGTACTTACCAGTAACTTATATTTCCTTCCGTAGGAATCCATTGTCTGGTTTTCAGCAGAAAAGTTTCAAAGTGTTGATTTTCACAAACTACAAATATTCCTTAAAAATCGCCTGTATGACTTAAACGCATTCTTTCAACTGTTTACAGGAGATGCACCAGTGCTGGATCCAGGATCCACCACTGAGTAAGAAAAAGTAACGATAACACTACTTACCTGCTAAGTGAATTTCCTCCCATAGGATAACATTGGTGATTCTATGTGAAAAAGTTTCTAAGTGTCAACTTTTAAAATACAATAATATTCCTTAAAAATCACTACTGTAACCAAAACGCTTTTACTCAACTGTTTACAGGAGATGTCCCAGGACTGAATCTAGGATCCAGTCCTGTGGTTAGAAAAGTAATCCATAAAGTAACTAATTGCATTTAGCTAGAAATTCACATTGAGCTCAATGTTGCATTGTGTTGAAATTGTGTTGCCCATTGCAACAACTGTAACTACTGTACTTAAAAGTCTATTGTCTATTTGCAAAGTATTTAAACTAAAGTAATTCATTCTGAGAAAGTATATTTTGTAATGTAATGTATAATGTAATTACAATGTAATTTAAAAAATAAAATATCTAAAAATAAATAGTTTAAAAAAATGTAGTAAATCAGTATCAAAAAAATAAATATAACAATTAATACATTTAAAAATTGTCATTTACAAAACCTTTGAAATTCACTGAAAAAACCATAGGTTTTAGGGAAAGTTATAGTTAGTTGGACATTGCACTCGTACAAAACCCGTGAAATTCCCCCGTTATAGTTAGTTCAGCTAACTATAACTCGCGCCCCGTAATGCACTGCTGATGACGTCACATATTACATCACTCATGACATGGTCAGTGACATCACTGATGACATCACTGATGACATCTCAAATGACATCACTGATGAAATCATGCAGTGACTGTGTGTTTCTGTAAAGTTTAAATATGTTTAATATATATAGGGAAAGGCGTATTGAAGAATGAGTGGGTGTATACGCGTCTGAATGGATGATTTAGTAGGTGCGTGACTGAGTCTATAAGTGAGTGATTAAACGTATCTTACTGAATGCATGGGTTAGTGACTAAACTGTGTGAATGTCTGTATCTGTCTGTCTGTTGTTGTGTAAGCAGCTGCATGGGTTTCTGACTAGCTACATGAGTGTCTATATGAGTTATGGATTGGTTCTCTGAGTATCTGTATGGGTGCCTGAGTGTGTGGATGGGGTGTGTGTGACTCTGTGCATAGATGTGTGAGTGGGTGATTCACTGAGTTCTTGGTTTCAAAAGTGCCTCTGTGATGGACTGTATGGGTGGGTGAGTGTGTGTATGGGTGTGTTAGTGATTGAATGTATATCTCAGTGGTACATGTGTGAGTAACTACATATGTGAAAGGCAGTATATATGTGTGTTGGAGTATATAAATGGCTATAAATGAGAGTGTGTGATTGTGAGAGTGGCTATATGGATGAGTGTGTGCTTGCATCAGTGATTGCATAGGAGCGTAAGAATGTGCTACTATATGTATGACTAAGTGAGCTGGGGTGTATAACTGTATAGGTGAGTAAATGGGAGTGTGATTAATTATTTGCATGACTGACTAGGTGTGTGAGTACCTCTATGGATGAGTGGCGGTGTGTGAGTGTCTATGTAGGTGTATGAGTGCAAATGATAGTCCTGTACTGAGTGACCGTAAGTATGAGTGACTGTACGGGTGAGTGAGTGGATGTGTGTGAGACCTAAGAATCAGTGAGTGGGTATGTAGTTATTGGTGTTGGAGTGTCTATGGTTTTGCAAATAGCAGTCTGTAATTTAGAGTGGGTGTATGAAAGGTTATATTAAGGTGTGAGGAGGTGCATAAGATCATCACGTAGATGATGTCATCAGTGATGTCATTTGAGATGTCATCAGTGATGTCATCAGTGATGTCACTGACCATGTCATGAGTGATGTAATATGTGACGTCATCAGCAGTGCATTGCATGGGCGCGAGTTATAGTTAGCTGAACTAACTATAACGGGGAATTTCACGGGTTTTGTACGAGTGCAATGTCCAACTAACTATAACTTTCCCTAAAACCTATGGTTTTTTCAGTGAATATATATATATATGTATATATATATATATATCGTCACGTCGTCTGCTGTAAATTTGATACAGACTCCAGCACGCTCGGGGATACTACAATTCGTGTTTATTTAAGACTACAAATCTGGTAGGTGACGCGTTTCAACACCCTCCGCTGTCTTTTTCAATATATATATCATCCAAAAGTTTGCCACACACTCGAGGATGCACACAATGAAAGGTCGAATTCAGCCTTACAGCAATCCTTTATTAAGCAGAGCTGGCAACGTCGCTGGAAATGTCATGGCCTTGCCCTACGCGTTTCGGAGCTCCTGCTCCTTGTTCACGGGCTGGCGCGCTGTGGACAGATGCAAATAGGAAAAGTCTCGCAATTAGCTATTTATATCGCCATCTGGTGGGCTATATAAATTTAGAGGCTGCCTGGGACTTGTAGTCCTGTTTGCTTAAATAATACCCATGATGGGTTCTGCTTCACAGCATATACCTTAAAACACTCCAATAGTGTCCCCAGTTCAGTGGCCAGTTCATATACATGCCGCCTTTCATCCCGCTATGGCGGTTTCCGTGAATCTGAAACCAGTGGCCCACTTCATTTTCGTGGTGGTGCTGTCCTCCCAACCTTGGCCGGCCGGTAAATTTCATCCAAAAGTTTGCCACACACTCGAGGACGCACACAATGAAAGGTCGAATTCAGCCTTACAGCAATCCTTTATTAACCAGAGCTGGCAACGTCAGTGAAAATGTCATGGCCTTGCCCTACGCATTTCGGAGCTCCTGCTCCTTGTTCAAGGGCTGGAGTGCTGTGGACAGATGCAAACAGGAAAAGTCTCGCAATTAGCTATTTATATCGCCATCTGGTGGGCTATGTAAATTTAGAGGCTGCCTGGGACTTGTAGTCGTGTTTGCTTAAATAATACCCATTGTGTGTTCTGCTTCACAGCATATACCTTAAAACACTCCAATAGTGTCCCCAGTTCAGTGGCCAGTTCATATTCATGCCGCCTTTCATCCCGCTACGGCGGTTTCCGTGAATCTGAAACCAGCGGCCCACTTCATTTTCGTGGCGGTGCTGTCCTCCCGACCTTGGCTGGCCGGTAAATTTCATCCAAAAGTTTGCCACACACTCGAGGACGCACACAATGAAAGGTCGAATACAGCCTTACAGCAATCCTTCATTAAGCAGAGCTGGCAACGTCGCTGGAAATGTCATGGCCTTCCCCTACGCGTTTCGGAGCTCCTGCTCCTTGTTCACGGGCTGGCGCGCTGTGGACAGATGCAAACAGGAAAAGTCTCGCAATTAGCTATTTATATCGCCATCTGGTGGGCTATGTAAATTTAGAGGCTGCCTTGGACTTGTAGTCCTGTTTGCTTAAATAATACCCATGGTGGGTTCTGCTTCACAGCATATACCTTAAAACACTCCAATAGTGTCCCCAGTTCAGTGGCCAGTTCATATACATGTCGCCTTTCATCCCGCTAAGGCGGTTTCTGTGAATCTGAAACCAGCGGCCCACTTCATTTTCGTGGCGGTGCTGTCCTCCCGACCTTGGCTGGCCGGTAAATTTCATCCAAAAGTTTGCTGCACACTCGAGGACGCACACAATGAAAGGTCGAATTCAGCCTTACTGCAATACTTTATTAAGCAGAGCTGGCAACGTCGCTGGAAATGTCATGGCCTTGCCCTACGCGTTTCGGAGCTCCTGCTCCTTGTTCACGGGCTGGCGCGCTGTGGACAGATGCAAACAGGAAAAGTCTCGCAATTAGCTATTTATATCGCCATCTGGTGGGCTATGTAAATTTAGAGGCTGCCTGGGACTTGTAGTCGTGTTTCCTTAAATAATACCCATTGTGTGTTCTGCTTCACAGCATATACCTTAAAACACTCCAATAGTGTCCCCAGTTCAGTGGCCAGTTCATATTCATGCCGCCTTTCATCCCGCTACGGCGGTTTCCGTGAATCTGAAACCAGCGGCCCACTTCATTTTCGTGGCGGTGCTGTCCTCCCGACCTTGGCTGGCCGGTAAATTTCATCCAAAAGTTTGCCACACACTCGAGGACGCACACAATGAAAGGTCGAATACAGCCTTACAGCAATCCTTTATTAAGCAGAGCTGGCAACGTCGCTGGAAATGTCATGGCCTTCCCCTACGCGTTTCGGAGCTCCTGCTCCTTGTTCACGGGCTGGCGCGCTGTGGACAGATGCAAACAGGAAAAGTCTCGCAATTAGCTATTTATATCGCCATCTGGTGGGCTATGTAAATTTAGAGGCTGCCTTGGACTTGTAGTCCTGTTTGCTTAAATAATACCCATGGTGGGTTCTGCTTCACAGCATATACCTTAAAACACTCTAATAGTGTCCCCAGTTCAGTGGCCAGTTCATATACATGTCGCCTTTCATCCCGCTAAGGCGGTTTCTGTGAATCTGAAACCAGCGGCCCACTTCATTTTCGTGGCGGTGCTGTCCTCCCGACCTTGGCTGGCCGGTAAATTTCATCCAAAAGTTTGCTGCACACTCGAGGACGCACACAATGAAAGGTCGAATTCAGCCTTACTGCAATACTTTATTAAGCAGAGCTGGCAACGTCGCTGGAAATGTCATGGCCTTGCCCTACGCGTTTCGGAGCTCCTGCTCCTTGTTCACGGGCTGGCGCGCTGTGGACAGATGCAAACAGGAAAAGTCTCGCAATTAGCTATTTATATCGCCATCTGGTGGGCTATGTAAATTTAGAGGCTACCTGGGGCTTGTAGTCCTGTTTGCTTAAATAATACACATGGTGGGTTCTGCATCACAGCATATACCTTAAAACACTCCAATAGTGTCCCCAGTTCATATACATGCCGCCTTTCATCCCGCAACGGCGGTTTCCGTGATCTGAAACCAGCGGCCCACTTCATTTTCGTGGCGGTGCTGTCTTCCCGACCTTGGCTGGCCGGTAAATTTCATCCAAAAGTTTGCCACACACTCGAGGACGCACACAAAGAAAGGTCGAATTCAGCCTTACAGCAATCCTTTATTAAGCAGAGCTGGCAACGTCACTGGAAATGTCATGGCCTTGCCCTACGCGTTTCGGAGCTCCTGCTCCTTGTTCACGGGCTGGAGTGCTGTGGACAGATGCAAACAGGAAAAGTCTCGCAATTAGCTATTTATATCGCCATCTGGTGGGCTATATAAATTTAGAGGCTGCCTGGGACTTGTAGTCGTGTTTGCTTAAATAATACCCATTGTGTGTTCTGCTTCACAGCATATACCTTAAAACACTCCAATAGTGTCCCCAGTTCAGTGGCCAGTTCATATACATGCCGCCTTTCATCCCGCTACGGCGGTTTCCGTGAATCTGAAACCAGCGGCACACTTCATTTTCGTGGCGGTGCTGTCCTCCCGACCTTGGCTGGCCGGTAAATTTCATCCAAACGTTTGCCACACACTCGAGGACGCACACAATGAAAGGTCGAATTCAGCCTTACAGCAATCCTTTATTAAGCAGAGCTGGCAACGTCGCTGGAAATGTCATGGCCTTGCCCTACGCGTTTCGGAGCTCCTGCTCCTTGTTCACGGGCTGGCGCGCTGTGGACAGATGCAAACAGGAAAAGTCTCGCAATTAGCTATTTATATCGCCATCTGGTGGGCTATGTAAATTTAGAGGCTGCCTTGGACTTGTAGTCCTGTTTGCTTAAATAATACCCATGGGTGGGTTCTGCTTCACAGCATATACCTTAAAACACTCCAATAGTGTCCCAAGTTCGGTGGCCAGTTCATATACATGTCGCCTTTCATCCCGCTAAGGCGGTTTCTGTGAATCTGAAACCAGCGGCCCACTTCATTTTCGTGGAGGTGCTGTCCTCCCAACCTTGGCTGGCCGGTAAATTTCATCCAAAAGTTTGCTGCACACTCGAGGACGCACACAATGAAAGGTCGAATTCAGCCTTACTGCAATCCTTTATTAAGCAGAGCTGGCAACGTCGCTGGAAATGTCATGGCCTTGCCCTACGCGTTTCGGAGCTCCTGCTCCTTGTTCACGGGCTGGTGCGCTGTGGACAGATGCAAACAGGAAAAGTCTCGCAATTAGCTATTTATATCGCCATCTGGTGGGCTATGTAAATTTAGAGGGTGCCTGGGACTTGTAGTCCTGTTTGCTTAAATAATACCCATGATGGGTTCTGCTTCACAGCATATACCTTAAAACACTCCAATAGTTTCCCCAGTTCAGTGGCCAGTTCATATACATGCCGCCTTTCATCCCGCTACGGCGGTTTCCGTGAATCTGAAACCAGCGGCATACTTCATTTTCGTGGCGGTGCTGTCCTCCCGACCTTGGCTGGCCGGTTAATTTCATCCAAACGTTTGCCACACACTCGAGGACGCACACAATAAAAGGTCGAATTCAGCCTTACAGCAATCCTTTATTAAGCAGAGCTGGCAACGTCGCTGGAAATGTCATGGCCTTGCCCTAAGTGTTTCGGAGCTCCTGCTCCTTGTTCACGGGCTGGCGCGCTGTGGACAGATGCAACCAGGAAAAGTCTCGCAATTAGCTATTTATATCGCCATCTGGTGGGCTATGTAAATTTAGAGGCTGCCTGGGACTTGTAGTCCTGTTTGCTTAAATAATACCCATGGTGGGTTCTGCTTCACAGCATATACCTTAAAACACTCCAATAGTGTCCCCAGTTCAGTGGCCAGTTCATATACATGCCGCCTTTCATCCCGCTACGGCGATTTCCGTGAATCTGAAACCAGCGGGCCACTTCATTTTCGTGGCCGGTGCTGACCTCTCAACCTTGGCTGGCCAGTAAATTTCATCCAAAAGTTATCCACACACTCGAGGACACACACACTGAAAGGTCGAATTCAGCCTTACAGCAATCCTTTATTAAGCAGAGCTGGCAACGTCGCTGGAAATGTCATGGCCTTGCCCTATGCGTTTCGGAGCTCCTGCTCCTTGTTCACGGGCTGGCGCGCTGTGGACAGATGCAAACAGGAAAAGTCTTGCAATTAGCTATTTATATCGCCATCTGGTGGGCTATGTAAATTTAGAGGCTGCCTGGGACTTGTAGTCCTGTTTGCTTAAATAATACCCATGGTGGGTTCTGCTTCACAGCATATACCTTAAAACACTCCAATAGTGTCCCCAGTTCAGTGGCCAGTTCATATACATGCCGCCTTTCATCCCGCTATGGCGGTTTCCGTAAATCTGAAACCAGCGGCCCACTTCATTTTCGTGGCGGTGCTGTCATCCTGACCTTGGCTGGCCGGTAAATTTCATCCAAAGGTTTGCCACACATTCGAGGACGAACACAATGAAAGGTCGAATTCAGCCTTACAGCAATCCTTTATTAAGCAGAGCTGGCAACGTCGCTGGAAATGTCATGGCCCTGCCCTACGCGTTTCGGAGCTCCTGCTCCTTGTTCACGGGCTGGAGTGCGTGTGGACAGATGCAAACAGGAAAAGTCTTGCAATTAGCTATTTATATCGCCATCTGGTGGGCTATATAAATTTAGAGGCTGCCTGGGACTTGTAGTCGTGTTTGCTTAAATAATACCCATTGTGTGTTCTGCTTCACAGCATATACCTTAAAACACTCCAATAGTGTCCCCAGTTTAGTGGCCAGTTCATATACATGCCGCCTTTCATCCCGCTACGGCGGTTCCATTGTGTGCGTCCTCGAGTGTGTGGCAAACTTTTGGATGATATATATATATATATATCTATATATATATATATATATATATATATATATATATATATATATATATATATATATATATATATATATAAAGCTCCAAGTTGCCCGCAGGCAGGACCGCACTCTCCAGCAGCCGACCGACGGGTAAGGCTAAACACTGCAAATCCACGTGTTTACAGTCCTGGTTTTAATGATAACAGCCTGACACATTTCTTGGCTCTCGCCCTTCATCAGAGGCTTAACAACAGGTTTGTGCATATGGACACACCCACTTTATTCACAATTAACCGCCCTCGGATGGGCCACACAGATGAGTGCCACGCTATGACTTGTGGGACTGGTAGTCCATTATCCAAATGGTTGCACGAAAATGATGAACACTGTCACTTTAAAGCCCACGATGGGCCTGGAACTGCGGAATAGCCATTGATCCCTGCGTTGCTGGTCCACTCTCAGGACTCCGAATATTCGAAGCCCCGTGGCCCCCAGTCCTCACAGGGTGGTGCGAGTCCTCGCGGCCTGGCAGCCGCGTATAATATAAAGCTCCAAGTTGCCCGCAGGCAGCACCGCACTCTCCAGCAGCCGACCGACGGGTAAGGCTAAACACTGCAACTCCGCGTGTTTACAGTCTTGGTGTTAATGATAACAGCCTGATGCGTTTCTGGGCTCTCGCCCTTCATCAGAGGCTTAACAACACGTTCGTGCATATGGACACACCCACTTTATTCACAATTAACCGCCCTCGGATGGGCCACACAGATGAGTGCCACGCTATGACTTGTGGGACTGGTAGTCCAATATCCAAATGGTTGCACGAAAATGATGAACACTGTCACTTTAAAGCCCACGATGGGCCTGGAACTCCACGTGTTTACAGTCCTGGGGTTAATGATAACAGCCTGACGCATTTCTTGGCCAACACTCCAAACCAGAATGTGTTGGCAGTCAACTTGTGACTCGGTAACCGAGTCACAAGAAAACAGTTAAAAATGATAAAAAACAAGAAAAGGGGGCAGGGTAGAAACACCCTGACCCCCTAGGCCTGCTCAGGGGGGTCCCACAAGGACCCCCAGGGCCAAAAAAAAAGCATTATTTTTAAAAATGAAAATCAGCCGTATTTGCGCTGGGTGCACGAATCCGGCAGAGAAAATAAAAACAAAATGAAGCGCGGTCTCCCGCGCTTTGTTTTCTATAAGCCAGGTCTATGGGCCAGGAAACCTGCTCTCACTTCAACGAAGCAAAGCAGAATTGCTTTTGGGCAAGGGGAGCTGCATGTCAGCAGCTCCCTTTGCCCAAAAGCAATGCCGGCTCCCACTGGAGGTGGGGAGCCGGCATGGACTGTGGGGGCATTGGGGCTCCCCCCACGGTCCCCAACTCGAGGGCCGACCCCGGGGGATTGTGTCCCTGGGGCCATAATTGGCCTTAGGAGGGGGGCCACGCGGTCCCCCCTCCACAAAAAGTTCCAGGCTGGCCAGGCCCCTGGGGATGGGGTCCCCGGGGCCAGAAGTGGCCCAGGGGAGGGGGGCCACGTGGCACCTTTATCGTTTAATTTTTAAGTAAAAAAATGCTCAGGCCCTGGGGGATGGGGTCCCCAGGGTCCAAAAAAGGTTAAGAGAAGCTGGGCCACACAGCCCCTTCTAACAAAAGAAAAAGAAAACAGAAGCCCGCATCTTGCTGGAGGCCCCGCCCTCTGACTGCACCACTCTGCAAACGAGCCTCCTGGCGCGTTTTGGGTTGGGGGATGAAGTCCCCTAGCATCTTATGGGTCCTTAGGGGCCAACTAGCCCACCAGGTACCTCCAGTAAGCCCCACACAGTGGGATTGCAGAGAGGTGGTCCGAGGCCACGCCCCTTTTTACACCACTCTGCAAACGTGCCTCTTGGCGCACTGCTGGTGGGGCAATGAGGTCCTCTTGTGTCCTGAGGACCTCAGGACACAAGTGGACTTCATCCCCCGAGCAGCAGTGCGCCAGGAGTCGCGTTTGCAGGGTGGTGTAAAAAGGGGGCGTGGCCTTTGAGCACTCTCAGCAATCCAGCTGTATGGGGCTTACTGGAGGTAACAGAAGGGCTAGTTGGCCCCAGGGACCCTCAGGAGGCAAGGGGACTTCACCCCCAACCAAGAGCACGCCGGGAGATGCGTTTGTAGAGTGGTGGACATAGGGGGCGTGGCCTGTGTCCACCTCTCAGCAATCCCACTGTGTGGGGCTTACTGGAGGTAACAGGTAGGCTAGTTGGCCCCTAAGGACCCCCAGCAGCAATGTGGAATTTAATCCCCATGCAAGAGCACGCCAGGGAGTGCGTTTGCAGAGTGGTGGGGAAAGAGGGTGTGGCCTGCTATGAGAACTTAGCAATGCTGCTGTGTGGGGCTTACTGGAGATAATAGGAGGGGTAGTTGGCCCCCAAGGTTCCCCTTGGGGGCCAACTACCTCTCCTGTTACCTCCACTAAGTCCCACACAGTGGGATTGCTTAGAGGTCTTCGGAGGCCACGCCCCCCCTTTCTCCACCACTCTGCAAACGCACCACCTGGCACAGTACTGGTTGGGGGTTGAAGTCCACTTTACTCCTGAGGGACTTTGGGGGCCAAGAAGCCCGCCTGGTACCTCCTATAAGTCCTACGCGGCGGAATTCCTGATTGCTGGTTGGAGGCCCAGCCCCCTTTTTCCACCACTCTGCAAACGTGACTACCAGTTAAAGAAGCATTTGTAATGTAATAGGTCTCGCATTTGCAAGAGTTAGAGCTATTGGCGTTGTAAATCTAAAAGTTTTTTACTAATGTTTTTTGGAGTGTAGTGGATGTACTTTGTGTGTAGTGGAATTATTTGGTATGTTGTGCAGAGAAATTTTGTGGATAGAAAGTATGTGGCATTTAGTGTATAGGAATTATGTAGAGTGGGATTATGTGTTATGGAGAGTAATTATGTGTTATAGTAGTCTGTGTTGTGGAGTGGTAACCTCAGGTTTAGTCTTACTCGTTTCCATAAAAGCTAAATTATGAACTCTATGAGACAAAAAAAAGAAGGAATCACTGAGGAGCACTTCTGGACCTAGTCAGAGGTATGAGCAGGGCCACTGGAATTATGCGACTGTTTGGCTGCACCGACTTTTGCACAATTATACATTTTCCGCATTAGCCACATAATCCATCATCTGCTGCCTAATCTGCATATTTGAACAAAAAAAGCCTTGTTTCTAGCTCAAACGGCTGAAACGTTATCAAAAATGCAGCGACAAGTGTTACAGCGTGGTGGAAGGCCCTTTGCAAACCTAGAATGGTCACCTGTTACTTATTGCTAAATGTGGGTGTTAAATTGGTACTAATGGTGTGCAAACCACTCTTGCTTCTTTCTGCGCCTCTCTTGGCACTTGCTGCATTTCTGTTGCTTCTTTCTGCAACTTTCTTTTTTTTCTGCACTTCTTTTGCCTCTTTCTGCTCATCTCTTCCATTTTCTGCACCTCTCTTGCCTCTTTCTGCACCTCTCTTGCCTCTTTCTGCACCTCTGTTGCCTCTTTCTCCACCTCACTTGCTTCTTCCTGTACCCCCTTGCCTCTTTCTGCACCCCTGTTCCCTCTTTCTGCACCTCTCCTGCCTGTTTCTCCACCTCTCTTGCCTCTTTCTGCACTTCTGTTGTTTCTTTCTGCAGTTTTCTTGCCTCTTTCTGCACCCCTCTTGCCTCTTTGTGCAACTCTGTTGCTTCTTTCTGCACTTCTCTTGCTTCTTTCTGCACCTCTGTTGCCTCTTTCTGTACCCTCTTGCCTCTTTGTGCACCTTTTCTAACCCTTTCTGCACCCCTCTTGCCTCTTTTTGCACCTCTGTTGGTTCTTTCTGCACCTCTTTTGCTTCGTTCTGCACTTCACTTGCCTCTTTATGTACCCCTCTTGCCTCTTTCTGCACCTCTGTTGGTTCTTTCTGCACTGCTCTTGCTTCTTTCTGCACCTCTGTTCCAAATTTCTGCATCCCTCTTGCCTTTTTCTGCACCCCTCTTCCCTTTTTCTGCAACCCTTTTGCCTGTTTCTGTAACTCTCTTGCCTCTTTCTGTAGTTCTCTTGCCTCCTTCTGCACCTCACTTGCTTCTTTTTGTATCTCTGTTGGTTCTTTTGCATTGCTCTTGCTTCTTTCTGCACCTCTCTTGCAAATTTCTGCACCCCTCTTGCCTCTTTCTACACCCCTCTTACCTGTTTCTGCACCTCTCTTGCCTCTGTCTGCACCCCTGTTCCCTCCTTCTGGACCTCTTTTGCCTGTTTCTGCAACTCTCTTGCCTCTTTCTGCCATTCTCTTGCCTCCTTCTGCACCTCTGTTGCTTCTTTCTGCACTCTGTTGCCTCTTTCTGCACCCCTGTTGCTTCATTCTGCACTTCCCATGCTTCTTTCTGCACTTGTCTTGCTTCTTTCTACACCCCTGTTGTCTCTTTCTGCACTCGTCTTCCCTCTTTCTGCACCTCTCTTGCCTCTTTCTGCATCTCACTTGCCTCTTTCTGCACTTCTCTTGCCTCCTGCACCTCTGTCGCTTCTTTTTTGCACTTCTCTTCCTCTTTCTGCACCCCTCTTGCCTCTTTCTGCACCTCTGTTGCTTCTTTTGCTTCTTTCTGCACTTCTCTTGCTTCTTTCTGCACTTCTGTTGCTTCTTTCGGCACCCCTCTTGCCTCTTTCTGTACCCTTCTTCCCTCTTTCTACACCTCTCTTCTCTCTTTCTGCACCTCTCTTGCCTGTTTCTGCAACTCTCTTGCCTCTTTCTACAGTTCTCTTGTCTCTTTCGGCACCTCTGTTGCTTCTTTATGCACTTCTCTTGCCTCTTTCTTCACCCCTCTTGCCTCTTTCTGCACCCCCTTTGTTGTTTCTATACTGCTCTTGTTTCTTTCTGCACCTGTCTTGCAAATTTCTGCACCCTTCTTGCCTCTTTCGGCACCCCTCTTCTCTCTTTCTGCACCCCTGTTCCCTCTTTCTTCACCTCTACTGCCTGTTTCTGCACCTCTGCTGCCTCTTTCTGAACTTCTCTTGCCTCTTTCTCAACCTCTGTTGCTTCTTTCTGCACACACAGGGCTACTTTTAAACTGACCTCGGACTCAGCAGTGCACACATGCAAGTGCAGAAAAGGGCTGCTGGCATCTAAACTGCCATGCCCTATTATATGCTAGGGACTTAGAGGTAGTTTTAATCCCCCTGCCCTATTATGTACTATGGCCTTACAGGGGAGGTCATGCCAATCACAGGGGTACCCCAACCCATAATGTACCCTAGGGAATGTAGGTGTTTTCACTGTATTCTAAGTGTCTTTCAGCATAGCACTGGCTCCGGGCCTGGTTACGCAGAGCCCAGGGTCAGTCAGAGTCAGTTACCACCAGTACCAGTCAGCAAAAAGTTGGGGGGTGCCCAGGGCACAGGATGACGTTGCACCAAGGTCTCTGTCTGCACCTCTGTTGGTTCTTTCTGCACCTCTCTTGCTTCTTTCTGCACCTTTCTTCCTCTTTCTGGACTTCTGTTGCCTCTTTAGGCATTTCTCTTGCTCCTTTCTGCGCCTTTCTTCCTCTTTGTGCACATGTCCTACCTATGTAGGCATTCACTGAAAAAAACATACGTTTCAGAGACGTTATAGTTAGAAATTAGCATTTAAAAAACATTTGAAATTCACTGAAAAAAACCATAGGTTTCAGGGACGTTATAGTTAGAAATTAGCATTTAAAAAACCTTTGAAATTCACTGAAAAAACCATAGGTTTCAGGGACGTTATAGTTAGAAATTAGCATTTAAAAAACCTTAGAAATTCACTGAAAAAACCACAGGTTTCAGGGACGTTATAGTTAGTTGGGCATTTCACTCATACAAAACCAGAGAAATTCGGCCATTATACTTAGTTGAGCTAACTATAACTCGCGCCCCCGCAATGCACTGCTGATGACGTCACATATTACATCATTCATGACATGGTCAGTGACATCACTGATGACATCACTGATGACATCTCAAATGACATCACTGATGATATCACTGATGACATCATCCAGTGACTGTGTGTTTCTGTAAATTTTAAATATGTTTTATATATATATATGCGATACAAAAGGGGATGATGGACGGAACGTTTGAGCCAATCAAACACTCACCCCCAGTCAACTGATCTGGGTTTAATCCATCATCATTCTTTAGCTCACTCCACCACCCCAGTTCAGACATGGCCATATGCAAATCAGTCTGACCCTGTGCCTCATGGGAACAGTCCAGCCCGAACTGCCAAGCCATGTCTTCCCTGGACCGGAAACAAGCATCCTAGGACCGGTTTCTGGCATTTCAGCCGTCATCAGCCAGGCTTGCTTGAATCCAGTGGCAAAGTGAGCAAGGGACCCACGTCTGGGCATACCCCCGCCAACTTAGGGCGACAAAAGCGATACAAAAGGGGATGATGGACGGAACATTTGAGCCAATCAAACACTCACCCCCAGTCAACTGATCTGGGTATAATCCATCATCATTCTTTAGCTCACTCCACCACCCCAGTTCAGACATGGCCATATGCAAATCAGTCTGACCCTGTGCCTCATGGGAACAGTCCAGCCCGAACTGCCAAGCCATGTCTTCCCTGGACCGGAAACAAGCATCCTAGGACCGGTTTCTGGCATTTCAGCCGTCATCAGCCAGGCTTGCTTGAATCCAGTGGCAAAGTGAGCAAGGGACCCACGTCTGGGCATACCCCCGCCAACTTAGGGCGACAAAAGCGATACAAAAGGGGATGATGGACGGAACGTTTGAGCCAATCAAACACTCACCCCCAGTCAACTGATCTGGGTTTAATCCATCATCATTCTTTAGCTCACTCCACCACCCCAGTTCAGACATGGCCATATGCAAATCAGTCTGACCCTGTGCCTCATGGGAACAGTCCAGCCCGAACTGCCAAGCCATGTCTTCCCTGGACCGGAAACAAGCATCCTAGGACCGGTTTCTGGCATTTCAGCCGTCATCAGCCAGGCTTGCTTGAATCCAGTGGCAAAGTGAGCAAGGGACCCACGTCTGGGCATACCCCCGCCAACTTAGGGCGACAAAAGCGATACAAAAGGGGATGATGGACGGAACGTTTGAGCCAATCAAACACTCACCCCCAGTCAACTGATCTGGGTATAATCCATCATCATTCTTTAGCTCACCACCCCAGTTCAGACATGGCCATATGCAAATCAGTCTGACCCTGTGCCTCATGGGAACAGTCCAGCCCGAACTGCCAAGCCATGTCTTCCCTGGACCGGAAACAAGCATCCTAGGACTGGTTTCTGGCATTTCAGCCGTCATCAGCCAGGCTTGCTTGAATCCAGTGGCAAAGTGAGCAAGGGACCCACGTCTGGGCATACCCCCGCCAACTTAGGGCGACAAAAGCGATACAAAAGGGGATGATGGACGGAACGTTTGAGCCAATCAAACACTCACCCCCAGTCAACTGATCTGGGTTGTCATCAGTGATGTCACTGACCATGCCATGAATGATGTAATATGTGACGTCATGAGCAGTGCATTGCGGGGGCATGAGTTATAGTTAGCTGAACTAACTATAACGGTGGAATTTCTATGGTTTTGTACGAGTGAAATGTACAGCTAACTATAACGTCCCTGAAACCTATGGTTTTTTCAGTGAATTTCTAAGGTTTTTTAAATGCTAATTTCTAACTGTAACGTCTGTAAAACCTATGTTTTTTTCAGTGAATTTCAAAGGTTTTATAAATACTAATTTCTAACTACAATGTCCCTGAAACCTATATTGTTTTTAAGTTAAATTTTAAAAAGACGTGCATACTTTTTGTAGTGAAAAACTAACTGTAACAGTAGTCTGTTATAAGTTATAATTTAACAATGTTTAAAACTTAATTAGCAGTAATTAACATATAAGTGTGGAAAAAGTGTGACGCAGCAGCTATGATACCTGACTTCGAACAACAGCGTTCACAGTTCGATTCCCGGCTCCAGCGGCACGTTAGCCCACCACTATGTCACTGTGGGCAACACCTTGCTTAATCTTCCCGATGCTCCCGAGCACCGGCACACCTTTCCGGGAGTACCTGTATGCTTTACAAATGCTGGTATTTTTTAATTTAAAACCATAGTGATGAGAAATATTAGCACATGCTTTTTTTTTCTTCTATTCTGAACGATATTTTTTTTATATCTTCTATTTAGAATTACGGCAATTAATAGATGTTTTTAGTCACGAGAAAGGAAATGACACGGTTTGCCGGGTAACAGTTTTTAAGCTCTCCAACGTATGTACATATTAAGCAACTTATACTTATGAGGATCGAAAGCGAAACCTTTACCTCTTCACATTTTGTAACTTTTTCCAACACGTGCACAAGTGAAACAGTGAAAACGGGAGCACGTGTCAACTGTAAAACGTGACATCTAAATGGGCGGAGCCGCATCTTCCTTCCATAGACTACTCAATAAATAAAAAGTATATAAACCACACCCGTTGTTCGATTAGTTTCGTTTTTGCGAGTTATTTACGCGTGTCTATTCTGTGATGCAGGTTCCCTTTTCTAGCGTCGGATTCTTCTTTTGCGACAACAAAACATATTACGGAGTTGTAAGTTGTTTGATTATGGCATAGTAGATATTTATAATACGTAGCTATTTGTGAATATTTAAAGATTTGTATTACGAAAAAAGTGTTATTGGTTGTTTTTGCCATTTATATGTAACGTCAGCAGCTTGTATTGAGAAACACCCAGAATAGAGGAAACACTGTTCCTTTTCTGGCTCCTTTGAGGTTATATACTGTGACTATGTACATTGTAATAATCAGAGTATAGCAAACTTCAGAGGTGTTGGTGACCCGTCGACGCGAAGACTGATTCATATGTAACGTGAACAGCTTCTCCTTCTTACTCTGTTTCCCCCCTTTGATCATATACTGTGAATATGTATATTATAAGATTCACAGTCATTATGATCTGAGAGGAGTTTATGAGCCGTCGGCGTGAAGACGAAAGATTTCGAAGTTCCGGATCAGATATTTTTACAGTGAGAATATTTTTTGAAATTGCAGTTTAAAAAAAGATTGTTTACATAGATACTTTTTTACTGAATGCCTTTGATAAACCCTACATTTCTTAATTGATATTTTCGTATTTCTCTTTTTCTTTGTTGTGGTTCCTATTCTCGTTCTCCCTATAGAATATATAGGAATAGTATTGTATATATTACTACTTTCCTATATATTCTTAAAGGAGTACGTGATCTGTTAGCAGAGCAGTGAGCGACCACTAACCACTACGACAAAACTTTCCCGACTTCTACAGAATAGATTTTGGTTTTTTTGTTGTGCTCCTTATTCTTCTTCTCCTGTGGAATACTATAAACTCACCCTGTACATTTTAATACTGTGAACTTATAGTACTTCAGAGGGGTTGGAGATCTATCTCTGCGAGAAATTAACAACATTTACTACAGTTATTTCTGTTGATAACTTACTACCTCACAGTTTGTAACACTGCTAATATTTTATAAAATAGTAGTCCCTAAAAAAAAATTGTATACATACTGCTTTATTTAATGTTTTGATGAAGCGTACATTTCTAAGTAATATGACGTCATTTGTGTTTAACTGTTTTTTACTTGTTATTGTTGTTGTGACCTGAAATGATGTAGTGCGGGAGTGTTTCTTGTAGCACTTCTTTTCTACTTTATCTAAAAGTAACTGATGCCCTCTTATATTAACAAGAATATGGGGCAACACTTTTGCAAACTATAGGCGACAAAAAAGGAGGGTGTGGCCACGCTTAAGGGATATTTTATGAATTGCGTTTTTATTTGTCACCCCTCTGATATATACAGCTACACTTTCCTAAGAAAGTATATTTGTGATTGCTTAATAAAAACTGTTTCAAACCTAGACTTAATTTTTTGCAGCGCAACCACACCTACTATTTTGCTGCAAGGAAATAGCACTACCCGCGACAGAAGTAAGCACCGCACTATAACTATACATTATAAGTAAACATTGCTCCCAAGAAGTAGCTTACTCAGAACCTTATTTAAATAAAGACCGCAACAGCGCGCTTTCTTTTTCAACCCCCTCCTCCATATTATAATATTTGCTCCAAAGATGTAGCACTCCCCGTCAGAAAAGTAAACACCACATTATAAGTAAATACTGCTCCTGTGAAGTATCCCACCCCCTGACTTAATAAAAAGAAGACCGCAACACACTGTTATTTTCCCGACGTGATTTGTAGGCCCCATGCAAATTATATAAATGTCCCTTAAAATATATAAAAAACAATTTTTACCTTCACAGTCCCTGTCCACCACCTTGTGACCACTGTACAGAGTTAATAGTGTTCCTACCCTCCCCTCTACTACTTTGTTTTCCCATACTCCTTTGAAGTGCGTCACAAAATGGCTGGCAACAGTGAACTGTTCCCACCCAATAAGGAGCAAACTTGTACTCGGAACACTTTAGTCAATAAAATGTCCATGGTGTTCCGCAGAAGGGGAGGGAATGGCTGCCATCACTTCTACTTTTAATGCTTCACAGCCAATGTACATTAAGCTTGGGAAGGTCCTCCTTGGAACACGTTAGCCAATTAGATGTCCCTGATACTCCGCAGAGGGGAAGGGAATGACTGGCAACACTTCTACTTTCAATGGTTTACAGCCAATGAACATTAAGCTTGGGAAGGTCCTCCTTCGAACACGTCAGCCAATCAGATGTCCCTCCTACTCCACGGAGGGGAAGGGAATGGCTGGCAACACTTCTACTTTCAATGGTTCGCAGCCAATGAACATTAAGCTTGGGAAGGTCCTCCTTCGAACACGTCAGCCAATCAGATGTCCCTCCTACTCCACGGAGGGGAAGGGAATGGCTGGAAACAATTCTACTTTCAATGTTTCGCAGCCAATGAACATTAAGCTCGTTGTTGCAAAACCTCAGCCAATTAAACGTTAATTTTGTTCCGCGCACAGGGAGAGAACACGCCCTCCCACATAATATTACATTTCCTCTAACAAAGTGACACTATCCGTGATAAAAGTGAACACCACATTATAAGTAAACATTACTCTGCATTATATTAAAGGAAGGCCGCAATATGGCGCATTGTTGTTTTCCCGATATGATTTCCACAGCCTACTGAACATTGCCGCAATACCGTGCATCGTTGTTTTGCAGACGTGATTTCCACGGCCTACGCAACATTCACACTACCTGTGTGTGCACCCTACACACTGCTTGTCGCAATACGGCGCATTGTTTTCCCGACGGGCTTTCCAGAGCCTACCCAACCTTGCCGCAATACCATGCACCGTTGTTCTGCGGACGTGATTTCCATGGCCAATGCAACATTCAAACTCCCTGCTCTGCACCGTACAGACTGCTTAAAGTAACTCCACAGTGTTCCTACTATACCCTCTTATACAATTTTTCTCTTTTTTTCCCCTACTCCTTTGAAGTGAGTCACAAAATGGCTGCCAACACTTCCTAGTTTCAACCGTTCACAGCCAATGAGCCGCAAGCTCGTGCTCGTAACTCCTCAGCCAATCAGATGTCAGAATTCTCAAATATCGATATCTGTAAAATTTGATATTTCTCAAAAACTACTTAACGGATTTACCCCATTTAAACAAAAGCATGCTTTCTGGACCAAGACCTTTCTCCCTGCCAAATTTGGCGTAATTCCGTTCAGCAGTTTGACCTGTAGCCTTGTCTAAAGTTTCCTATGGAAATTGCATGGAGAAAACACGTTTTGGGACCCCCTTTTTCTCAGCCCCCCTTGACCAATCACCCCCAAACTTTGAAGATAGGAACTGATCTAAAAAGAGAAACTTTTTGGAAAATTTCGTAAAGATTCATCAAATGACGCCAAAGTTATAAGCACATGAAAAAATGCTTTTCCTATGGAAACGTGGTCCTAACTATAACTACCTACTGGCAACTGATAAAAAAACAAAAACTAAACTAACTAATAAAATAAAACTACAAACAACTGTAACTGACAAAATCAAACAGTTAAATCAAAAATATAAAAGGCACACTAATTTAAACGACTAAACACTTCAAAAATGTCAAATGCTGAAGCACGAGGAAACTCTGCCAGATTTTCCCACCAGACCATTAAAGAAGAAATATATACATCTAAAAAACTACATAACAAAGTAAGTAAAATTTATATTTAAACTAAAAGGTTATTGCCATTAAACTTAAAAAGGTAAACTAGCAAATAAATATGAAATCACTCTCCAACTTCTATCTCTTTACATAGACTTCTTAAAAGAACAAGCTATAATGTGAAAAACCTATAAACTGCCAGGGAATGGCAACTATCAAAAACCAGAAAAAAGATATAAGAAAGTAAGTATACATACATTAGTAAAAGATTATAAACTCACCCAAATAGCTAGCATAAAAAAAACCTAACAACCTCAAACACTATAAACTACCAATAAATGACCAGTGAAGGGCCATCCGAGGCCCTGTGAGCACCAGACCTGTTAGGCGGTTGGCTGGGGTGGGACTCGGTCCCCCAGCATCCAGTGCATCTGTGGTACGCGAGGCGGCATCAGTTCTCCCGGTGCCATTAAGGTAGCCTTAATCTCCCGCAGAGTGGGACCATTGAAGGGCCGTCCGAGGCCTCGTGAGCACCAGACCTGTTGTGAGGTTAACTGGGGTGGGACTCGGTAGCCCAGCATCCAGCGCATCTGTGGCGTGGAAGGCGGTGTCAGATCTTCCGGCACCATTAAGATAGCCTCGCTCTCCCGCAGCATGGGACCAATGAAGGGACGTCCGAGGCCACATGAGCACCAGACCTGTTGGTCAGTTGGCTGGAGTGAGACTCAGTCCCCCAGCATCCAGTGCATCTTTGGTGTGGGAGGTGGCTTCAGTTCTCCCAGTGCCATTAAGGTAGCCTCACTCTCCTGCAGCGCGGGACCAGTGAAGGGCCGTCTGAGGCCCCGTGAGCACCAGACCTGTTGGGTGTTTGGCTGGGGTGGGAGTCGGTCCCCCAGCATCCAGTGCATCTGTGGCGCAGGAGGCGGCTTCAGTTCTCCCGGCACCATTAAGGCAGCCTCGCTCTCCAGCAGCATGGGACCAGTGAAGGGCCATCCGAGGCCTCATGAGCACCAGACCTGTTGGGCGGTTGGCTGGGGTGGGACTCGGTCCCCCAGCATCCAGTGCATCTGTGGCGTGGGAGGCAGCATCAGTTCTCCTGGCACCATTAAGGTAGCCTCACTCTCCCCCAGCGCGAGAACAGTGAAGGGCCGTCTGAGGCCCCGTGAGCACCAGACCTGTTGGGCGGTTGGCTGGGGTGGGACTCGGTCCCCCAGCATCCAGTGCATCAGTGGCACGGGAGGTGGCGTCAGTTCTCCCGGCGCCATTAAGGTAGCCTTGCTCTCCTGCAGTGCGGGATGTGGGTGAGCATGCCCAGGCAGTGCCCAGGCGAAGCCTGGGCCAAGGGCGGGCCCATCTTCACCCGTCAGCGGCCGACAGAGGCTGGGCTGGGCCACGCCTCTTGGTCCCGACATCCCTAGTTCTTTCATCAAACCCAGAACCCACAAAAACACGACTGAAAGACTACAGATTGAGGGAGATTCGGAGCTGGCGTATCGCTGCAATGGGGAAGAGGAAATCCGAAGCATCTTTGGCACATGGAGCCTCAAGTAAGAAAAGACACACTACTAATTTCTTTGCATGCCTTTTGACTGATGCCATGGGGGCCATTAATAATGAAATCGGGATGGTAGAAGAGAGACTGGACACCACAAAAAAAGCCCTGTCGATAGCTAGTACACGCAGCTCTATCGAGATAGTCTCTCCCCGGGACAACAGCACCGATATACATTGTTTACCATGCAGACCAACCATTAACAAAGAGCAGGTCGCTATTCCCCCCGGGGCATTTGGCAATGGTGTAATTAATCAGCGTGTGCATAACGGCACGTTGGATGTCACTCAGGACTCCATAATGGTGACACCCCCAGAGCCAACATGTAAGTCTCCCTCAACAGGCAAAAAGAAAAGACTTCCCAACAACCAATCCAAACTGGGCTTTAATAAAATCCCTGCACTCACTGCTCAAGTCAGTATCCCGGATGGTGGTGAAATACTGGTTGGGAATCTTCATGAGGCGGACAAACCCAACATAGCTACATCACATATGATTCCAGTGGCTGAAGTGGAGGGGCAGACAGATGTGATGGAGAACATCTGTGTCAAATTTTTAAACCCTGTACTCACTGCCTTACAAGGAATTGAGCTATCATTGAATGACATAAAAGACCAACTAATCGATCTGAATGCCAAAGTTAAAGACATCTCAAAAGGGGAGTTGCTCTGTTGCTACAGTAAGGAAGGTCCTGCTTGCGGACCAGTAATTTGTGACGGATCTCGAGAGGTCCGCCCAACAACTCAATGGGTAATAAACAAAAAATAAACAGTCCTCCCCCCAAATCTCACTTGCCCGATACATCTGACAAAGACCGGTTACCATAGTTGCTGGAACTAAACTCAAAACCAGTACCACGTGCAGGCAGTCAATCCAATAGATCATCCGCACCTCATATTTCTGCTCTCCCTATTATCCAATTACCACCGGAGGCACAATATGTGTCCCCTTGAATGCACCCCCATGCACAGAGGCACAAGGGGGCCCTGTAGGACCCTCTTTGTTGCCTCACAGCCACCCTTTCCATGGCGGTGGCAGTGAGGCAACTCAAAATATGCTTGGCGGTGCCACTGCAGCACCGCCAGCATATTTTGACCTCAAAACGGGGGCAGACCGCCGTAGTCGTAATGAGGCCTTTTGACAGTACCTTGGCACAGGAAGCCAAAACAAATAGCAAAGTGGATGGATGGCACAATGCATTCCAAACGACACTAGGCAGAACCCAACCTACACTCTGCAAATTTATACAAGCATTACAAATAGAGCAAAGCTACCAAGAACTACGAATGGAGCAATCTGTTAGTCAATTGGCCCTAAACTTAGCAAAACAAAGAATGTACGAGATGCTACAATTTAAAGTCAAACTCTTCATGAATAATAAAGGAGTAGATTACTTAAAAATCATAGCCAAAAGCATATTATAAAATAAATAGTAACCTACCAAAAACTAAGATAAATTCTAAACCAACATACCAAGGGCCTGATTACGACTTTGGTGGTGCTGCACCAGCTTTGCGCTGGCACAGCACCGCCAAAGCCATGCATGGTTCGCCCACCACATTACAAGTTCAACTCGTGTCTGGTGGGCTTTTCTTTTGTCATTCCCACGGCGGTGTCCTGAAAACGGGCACCACAACAGAAACGCAGAAGCAGTTCGAGAAAGGCATGGACTATGAAGTCCATGCCGACTGGACCTTGAGGCATATGCAAAGAGGAGGGCACATCTTGTGCCCCCCTGAATGCATCCCCATGACGGCGGGGGAATAGGAGCCCTGTAGGCCCCTTTTGCTTCCCCACTGGCAGCCTTTTCATGAAAAGGCTAGCGGTGGGGAAACTCATAATATGCTCGACGGACCACGGTTGTCCTTCCTTGCATATTGTATGCCCTTGTCTGCTGCACCACCACCAGGGAACGGTGGTTCCCTGGTGCAGCGGTAGTGGTCCGAATGGCTGCCTCATATTACGGTGGCCGCAGGACCGCCACCGCTGCACCACAACGAGTCTGGTGGTCAAAGACCGCCAGACTCGTAATCAAGCTCCAAATCTTTTTCTATTTAAAATAAAAATGTATTATTTTATTACATCAGTCAAAAAATGTATTAAAATGACAATGCTAATGAGACTGATATAATAAAATTATATGTACATTATTATTTTTAAAAATGTAACCATCACCAACCACAAAAGTTAAAAACAAACTCGATCCATCGCATAAAATAAATGCAGCACCTAAAGCAAACAAATACACATAAAAATCACATAATGTATACACAAACAAAATATTATAACATTTGCCACCCAAGAGAAAAGAAAGAAAGACAACTTACTGTTTTGTAGCTGCAAATCTTTCACTGTATCCACGTAATAAAAAATAGAAATCGACCAAAAATAGGAAAATATTGTCCAAAAGGACCAAATAAAATGCAAAAATAAAACAATAGAAATCCCTTGTGGCAATCCAAAGTATCTAGGAACCATAAAAAAACCCAAAAAGTGTTTGAAAAAATGGGGCTCCAGGAATCTCCCCAAAAAATGAAACCAAAGTCAAAAGCATTGGTTTACTAAACCAAAAATGATTTCCTTGAAAAAAATTGTGTAAACTCCTAATGCCCATAGGACACGCTTGTAGACACAAATCTGTAAAGCCTTACCATATGGCTTTCCTTCCGCCTATCATAGCGTTTTTTTGCTGTTTGGATCGATTCTGTTCCCGCTTTTAAGTAAGATTGACTACCACATGCGCACGTTACCTGGTGATCATGTGTTTTGCTAAAGTGTGCTTTTATAAGTCTTAACGGACTCCGGATGGGGTTTTGATGATTTTGAAAAAGCTTATCCCCGGTTTTTCTCTTTCTTTTTCCTCTCTGTTCTATGTCCCCTCCCTCATATTGTTCAGACTGTCAAAAGGTCGAACTATAAAGACTCGTGGATACTGCTTACTTGTGCTTGATACTTACAAGACGAAGGACGCTTTTTGATTGCATCTGACCATTCATATGATATTTGGGTAACTCTAATTTTTGTAACTTTGGTGTTCGCTTTGATGGTCTTTTTCTGTATGTCACCAACTTGAGACATCCTTTGATATCTACGTGCTTTGACGCTTGGATTTTCTCTCTTCCCTTGTTTGTTTCCGTTTGGACACGAATAAAAGTGGTGGATTGTCTCAAATGTTGTCACTCTTTCTTTTTTCATTCATTTTTAAGTATGTGTCCTCACAGATTGTGTATATTCTTTGTTTTATTGTTTAGTTCTTTTTTTTATATTTCTTTGTGCACGGTGTGTCACTTGGTTTTTGGGATATTTGCATGTCGGGCTTTTTAGTAATTTTAGCCACTTATTGCCCTCTTGTATTGCACTTATTTGCAAAGACGTTAATGTTGTTCTGTATTTAACAGCCTTGAGGAAGTCACATAGCGACGAAACACGTGTCGGCTGTTTTCCGCTCACTACATCTACGTGTCAACATTTTTACAACTCAGAATTGATTGTTTATTGTGGATGATATTTGACTGTATTGTTTAGCATTAAAAAACTTGTCCTGACGGATGTCAGGAATTTAATCTATTGTGCTGTGCTCTGTCTCGAATATAGCAATCCAAAGTATCTAGGAACCATAAAAAAAAACAAAAAGTGTTTGAAAAAATGGGGCTCCAGGAATCTCCCCAAAAAATGAAACCAAAGTCAAAAGCATTGGTTTACTAAACCAAAAATGATTTCCTTGAAAAAAATTGTGTAAACTCCTAATGCCCATAGGACACGCTTGTAGACACAAATCTGTAAAGAAAATAAAATAAAACACCCACACAACACATCGCATTTCCAATAATAGAAAGACATAACAGTAAATCATCAAAATATAACTAACATACCACAATTTAACATAACATAGTGATACATTACTAAAATAGTGTATGAAAATCAAAAACTACAAACTAGTGAACAAAAGTAACACTAATACTTCAAAATATACAAAAAACCCACAAGAAACACTATAACTAACTTGTAGACCTCCCACCTAACACCCTCCCCTACCCTCAAAACCCTTACAGAACCCTTAAAAAAGGACTTCCGGTAAACAGCAGCACCTTACCTAGTTGCAGGAAAATAAACGAACACTAACACAAATAAGTTTCCAAATAGAAGTTTGCGGTAAAAAATCGGTTAAAAAAAGGAAAATAAAAGTTGAAAATATACAACATGCAATAGTATTGCAATTTAATATACATGATTTTTATTAATAATAACATGTTTCATTTCCTTAACTTGATATAAATGTATATTTGTAACTTGAAGTATGTATGATTAAAATGCAAAAATATGCAATGAATAAACTTTGGATACATGAATAAAATTAGAAAAATATGTCATGTCTTTATTACGCAAACAAAATGTAATTAATAATTTTAGTGGTTACAAACATACAACAAACTTTTTACATTAAATTTCTAATCACCAACAATGCTCCTAAAATATCACAAAGTATTTCAACCCCAAACACATAAAAGTTAAATAAAATATTTCAGAATAAAAGTCTAAACTTAAAGAAGCACACTCCAACATATATCATTTTATATAATGGTTAAACACTAAGGGAGTGACATTTACTATTCCTACTCCAATCTAAATCAATTTGGGTGAGGTATTGGACACTGAAGGGTGACATTTACTATTCCCACTCCAACCTAAACCAATTTGGGGAAGGCATTGGACACAAAAGGGCTGACATTTACTATTCCCACTCCCATCTAAACCAATCTAGGGAAGGTGTTGGACACTAAAGGGGTGACATTTACGATTCCCACTCCAATCAAAACCAATTTGAGGAAAGCGTTGGTCACCAAAGGGGTGACATTTACTGTTTCAACTCCAATTTAAACCAACTTGGGGAAGGCGTTGGATGCTAAAGGGTTGACATTTACTATTCCTGGTCCATTCTAAACCAAAATGGGGAAGGTAATGGACATTAATGGGGTGACATTTACTATTTCCACTCCAATCAAAACCAACTTAAGGAAGGTTGTTGGGCACTAAAGGGGTGACATATATTATTCCCATTTGAATCTAAACAAATTTGGGGAACGTGTTTGACACTGAAGGGGTGACATTTACTATTCCCACTTCAATCAAAACCTATTTTGAGATTGTGTTGGACAATAAAGGGGTGACATTTACTATCCCCACTCCAATCTAAACCAATTTGGGGAAGGTGTTGGACAATGAAGGGGTGACATTTACTATTCCTACTCCAATCTAAATCTATTCAGGGATGGTGTTGGACACTAAAGGGGTGAGATTTACTATTCCCACTCTAATCTAAACCCCAGCTTTAAATAATTAACTGAACCTTTTGCCTCGCTAGTCCAAACATATTTTTAAAAATTTTGCCAGGGCGCATGTAACATCTAAAAATTTCATATTCAACTAAAGTGAAAGTGCATCATTACAATGATTTATATCACATCTTTTAAAAAGTGGTTTTAAAATCAAACGACGATACCTATTAAATGACGGCAGTCAATTAACAAATGGACATTAAAATTTTGAACACGCAATCCACATGTAAAATTATTCTCTGCATCTAAAAAACTTCTAATTTTTCAGCTCTTATATATCGCACATTTAATGCTACCTGAAATTTTAATAGTGCTAAGTGTAACAGGGCGTCAGGAAGTGCTGATGACTACGAAAATGCTTTCCTATTTACCCAAGATTCTACCATATACATTGCAGAGGGTCTGTTCCCTACATACTTCAGATCAGCCAATCTGGCCTCTTTGATACAGGCAGTTTTTATTTCTACTTTAGAAAGATGTGAGGCCTCTGTTATTTTTAATTCCATTTTTAAGGCTCCTGCGATAGCTTCTAGACTTTTCCTGACCTTCACCGCCCACTTTAATTCACTCTTTCCTATTCAGCAGCATATAAGGCTGATACCGTCCGTACCGCTGAGACCCAAAGTTTATCCCAAAATTGCAAAGTTGCTTTATAGGCTAAAAAATTCCAAGCCTGCAGGTTTCCTTCCAGCCTTATTGCCTGGCTCATTGTAAATTATTAATTTTCATATCTTTAAAATCATTACCGTAAAATTTAGCTCAAAAGATACATTTTTTAAAACTCTCCCCACCCGTATCCACTAATATTCTGCTACTAAATTTTTTTTTAAACATTTATGTACATTAATACAACTGAAAAGTACACATTTCAACAATTCTATAACTAAAAAATTATATTATTAAAAGCACAAACAAATAAATAATAACATATATGATCACTATAATAAATTATAAACTAATTAACACTTACAAACAATATTACACTGCGATATATTTGATATCCCAATATTCTTGGCACAATATTTTTGCCCGATATTTTGTCCAAATACCAGCAAAACAGCAACTAGTGAGGGGTGTAGCTATTGAGGTGCAGCAGGTGCAGTGGCATTGGGGCAAGAAGGATGAGGGAACCTCTGAAGCCTGATTTTTATGGTAATTTCTACCCTTCAGTAATTAGGGGGCACACTTTCCTTGCTATAACATGAGACTTGTACTGTACCACTGAAGCTGGGGGCACTGACCCTATCTGATTAGAAGCTTTCTCTCCCATGTCCATTTTCCACTGACCAAACTTGTTGCATTCCTTATTTTGTGCAACTAATATGTGACCAGTAATCCACCATAAAACTCCAAAATAAAAAATAAATATATTTCATTAATACCTTTGGGTGAAGGCATTCTGCAAATCCATTTAACATAACATAAAATTGCACAATAAATAACAACATGATATGACAGGATACATCTTGTCATATGATGATAGGACATATCATGATATATGACAACATAACCACTCTAAAAAAGGTTTCTTTTTTATTTGCTCTTTCAGGTATAACAAGATTTGTTTTTCTCTTTACACATTTATTCAAGGAAATGAACAACTATCGTTTTTATTTACTTTTTAGTTTGTATTTGTAAAGCCCATCACACAGCTTGAAGTAAGAATAGATGGATGTAATGGAAGAGAGATAACATTGCAAGGTGTCATGTGAGAACTATGAAGTTACACATTTTCACAAGAACACAAACTTTATGTGTCGCCATGAATGAGATTGAAATCAATTGATAGGTTCCACAAGGACTGATTGTATTGAGGTTCATGGGATAGAGTCTTGAAGAGTCTGTACAATAGTGAAGTCTTAATCAGAGACTGAACAGAAGAGATGGGTCTTCAGACCTCACCAGTACCTTATGACAACCATCGTCATGTAGACTGATAATTTGCCCATCTGCTGCTAACTTTGCAAAGCCTACTTGTTCTCTTCCTTTATTTTTGTTGTTCTCGGTCATGCTGTGAATGGTAGAAGAGAAAGTGGCTGTTGTTTGGGATTATTTGGGACAATGGTGTAGTTTATTTTTTTATTTAATTGATTTATAAACAGCTGGTATGTAACATGTTCATTTCATAGCACTAGAGCTTTCACAGTCGGGTGGGCTTCTAATGTGGAGTCTGCTGGTGGAGTGTGATTTTAAGCTACAGGAGTTCTTAAGAATGTTTGCAATATCTGCTGTCCAGGAGAAGGGAGAGGTGCTCAAGAATGACCCCCTCTAAACAGAGGGAGGAGTGGTTTGTGAATCATTTAGCAAATGTGAAAGGCCTCTTTGAAGAGGCTGGTTATCAGCTTAGGTTGGTATCTTAAGTCTGCACTTAGTGAGTGATACAAAAGGGGATGATGGACGGAACGTTTGAGCCAATCAAACACTCACCCCCAGTCAACTGATCTGGGTTTAATCCATCATCATTCTTTAGCTCACTCCACCACCCCAGTACAGACATGGCCATATGCAAATCAGTCTGACCCTGTGCCTCATGGGAACAGTCCAGCCCGAACTGCCAAGCCATGTCTTCCCTGGACCGGAAACAAGCATCCTAGGACCGGTTTCTGGCATTCCAGCCGTCATCAGCCAGGCTTGCTTGAATCCAGTGGCAAAGTGAGCAAGGGACCCACGTCTGGGCATACCCCCGCCAACTTAGGGCGAACAAAGCGATACAAAGGGGATGATGGACGGAACGTTTGAGCCAATCAAACACTCACCCCCAGTCAACTGATCTGGGTTTAATCCATCATCATTCTTTAGCTCACTCCACCACCCCAGTACAGACATGGCCATATGCAAATCAGTCTGACCCTGTGCCTCATGGGAACAGTCCAGCCCGAACTGCCAAGCCATGTCTTCCCTGGACCGGAAACAAGCATCCTAGGACCGGTTTCTGGCATTCCAGCCGTCATCAGCCAGGCTTGCTTGAATCCAGTGGCAAAGTGAGCAAGGGACCCACGTCTGGGCATACCCCCGCCAACTTAGGGCGAACAAAGCGATACAAAAGGGGATGATGGACGGAACGTTTGAGCCAACTGATCTGGGTTTAATCCATCATCATTCTTTAGCTCACTCCACCACCCCAGTACAGACATGGCTGAACTGGGGTGGCGTGGTGAAGCAAAATAACGATGGATTAAACCCAGATCTGTGACTGGGGGTGAATGTTTGCCATTGTGCAACATTCCGTCCATCATCTTGTGTGTTTTGCAATTCGCCCCAAGTGGGAAGGGTATACCCAGACGTGGGTCCCGTGCTCACTGCGCCACTGGAGTCAGGCTATCCTGGCTGATGAGGGCTGAATGCCCGAAACCGGTCCTAGGATGCTTGATTCCGGTCCAGGGAAGACATGGCTTGGCAGTTCGGTCTGGACTGTTCCCATGAGGCACAGGGTCAAGACTGATTTGCATATGGCCATGTCTGAACTGGGGTGGCGTGGTGAAGCAAAATAACGATGGATTAAACCCAGATCTGTGACTGGGGGTGAATGTTTGCCATTGTGCAACATTCCGTCCATCATCTTGTGTGTTTTGCAATTCGCCCCAAGTGGGAAGGGTATACCCAGACGTGGGTCCCGTGCTCACTGCGCCACTGGAGTCAGGCTATCCTGGCTGATGAGGGCTGAATGCCCGAAACCGGTCCTAGGATGCTTGATTCCGGTCCAGGGAAGACATGGCTTGGCAGTTCGGTCTGGACTGTTCCCATGAGGCACAGGGTCAAGACTGATTTGCATATGGCCATGTCTGAACTGGGGTGGCGTGGTGAAGCAAAATAACGATGGATTAAACCCAGATCTGTGACTGGGGGTGAATGTTTGCCATTGTGCAACATTCCGTCCATCATCTTGTGTGTTTTGCACTTAGTGAGTCCCTAAGGAGTGCAGGTTCTGATCCTCCATGGATTTCCAGGTCATTCTGGATTGAATGGCCAAACCTCCCTTTCTTGATCCAAGGTGCCGAATGGGTACGTAAATTAAAGTTAGGTTTTGTAGGTCTTTTGAGACCATTCCCTCCTGTGACCATGCCTAGGAGTTTGAATTTGATCCTGTGTGTCACCAAGGGCCAGTGGAGATATTTCCGAACTGAGTTGATCCAGTAGGATTTCTTTAGACTGAGGCAGATCCTGGCCACTTGATTTTGCATCCTCTGAAGTTTCAGTAGATCATTTCTGTGTTCTCCTGTGTAATCTAAGTTGCAGTAGTCAAGTTAAGAATGGGTCTAGTGCCCTGGTAAGCTCAATTCGGTGTAAACATTACAGAAAAGGAGGGATCTTTCTGATCATCATGAGGTGGTTTTTGAGCTTTTGACAAGTGTTGAGATCTGGTGTTTAAAGGAAATTTCTTAATGAAACCAGATATTGAGGCTTCTCTTCTGGAGCTGAGGCGTCTCCTAGTTCCCTTGGCCTTTTGAACAGGAGACTGAATGTTATGATATTGCTGGTCATCAGAATTTCGATTTTGAGCCATGGAGGCGGAGGTTTCTGTCCTTGTTACAGTGGTAGATATGTTTCAGAAATGTTATCATGCTTCTATTATGGTTTGAGAGGTCATGTAGCCAGAGGTGGATTTAAATGTCATCTGTGCACATCTGAAACTAAAGTTGGTAAAGCGAGATGATCTGTGCTAGGGGCCTCAAGTAAATTCCAAACAGTAACACGGAGAGGGAAGATTCTTGAGAGACCCCGCTGCTAATGAGTTTTTGTGGTCAAGGAGAATAAATCCATTTTGTTGGCATCAGTCCGAGAGGAGAGAGTTACACCACTGAGGCGCTGTTCTATTTTTAGGTCTCACCTAGGCAGCACTTGCGCTGTCTCTTCGAGACATGCTGTATTCAGGTATGGACTTGAGACTCCACCCATTTTCCATCCATATTTTCAATTAGCATCTGTTACTGTCCTTTCTTAATGGTTGCTTTTGATTCGTGAATAGGTTTAGTAGTCCTTCCTTAGTACCGCCTTTTCTCCTTTTGTAACCTCCTATTAGGACTGTCCCTCTTACGTGTTATGTTATATTTACAGTCTGTGAGCACTATTTTCTTAAATTTTCTCCTATTTTCTCCTATTGCACGCATGACAAGCTTTCCTGCAACGGCGCCCGCTTTTCCACTCTCTGCTCACTGTCTGCTCCTCATTGCCATCCTTCCGCCGGGCATCACGCTTTAGGTTTCAGCACGGCACCCGCTTTCATTCTAACAACACGGGCATTGCCCTTTATGTTGCAGCATGGCTCTCGCTTTTCTACTCTCTGCTGACTGTCTGCTCCTCATTGCCGTCCCGCCCACAGGCGCCGTGCTTTAGGTTTCAGCCCAGCGCTCTCTTTCATATTAACAACAACATGGGCTCCACGCTTAATATTTTAGCTGGCCCCCGCTTTTATAATTGTTTTTTTTGTAAATTAGTGTTAATTTGCATTTTTTTTACAGTACCACGCAACGCTGCATGTCATCTTCAACAATGGCGGCCGCACGGCTCATCCAACTCTATTTCAACATCTTAATACGTTTTTTAAGCACCGTGGCAACCGCTCCTAATCAGCAACAATTATGGCCGCGCCTTTCTTTTTCTCAGGCCAGCTCGCACAACTTCCTTCATTCCCCTGACCTTGACTGGTAGGTCGCTCCCCCACCACACAGCTCCGTCTGTGTGCCCTGCTGCTGCCCCTGATTGTGCTCGTTTTTCCTTTCTGTGCCCCCTTGCTGCCCCTGATTGTGCTCTGTTTTCCTTTCTGTGCCCCCTTGCTGCCCCTGATTGTACTCGTTTTCCTTTCTGTGCCCCCTTGCTGCCCCTGATTGTGCTAGTTTTTTTCCTTTCTGTGCCCCCTTGCTGCCCCTGATTGTGCTCGTTTTTTTCCTGTCTGTGCCCCCTTGCTGCCCCTGATTGTGCTCGTTTTTTCCCTTTCTGTGCCCCCTTGCTGCCCCTGATTGTGCTCGTTTTTCCTTTCTGTGCCCCCTTGCTGCCCCTGATTGTGCTCGTTTTTTCCTTTCTGTGCCCCCTTGCTGCCCCTGATTGTGCTCGTTTCTTTTCCTTTCTGTGCCCCCTTGCCGCCCCTGATTGTGCTCGTTTTTCCTTTCTGTGCCCCCTTGCTGCCCCTGATTGTGCTCGTTTTTTCCTTTCTGTGCCCCCTTGCTGCCCCTGATTGTGCTCGTTTTTTTCCTTTCTGTGCCCCCTTGCTGCCCCTGATTGTGCTCGTTTTTCCTTTCTGTGCCCCCTTGCTGCCCCTGATTGTGCTCGTTTTTCCTTTCTGTGCCCCCTTGCTGCCCCTGATTGTGCTCTGTTTTTTCCTTTCTGTGCCCCCTTGCTGCCCCTGATTGTGCTCGTTTTTCCTTTCTGTGCCCCCTTGCTGCCCCTGATTGTGCTCGTTTTTTCCTTTCTGTGCCCCCTTGCTGTCCCTGATTGTGCTCGCTTTTTTCCTTTCTGTGCCCCCTTGCTGCCCCTGATTGTGCTCGTATTTCCTTTCTGTGCCCCCTTGCTGCCCCTGATTGTGCTCTGCTTTTTCCTTTCTGTGCCCCCTTGCTGCCCCTGATTGTGCTCGTTTTTTCCTTTCTGTGCCCCCTTGCTGCCCCTGATTGTGCTCGTTTTTCCTTTCTGTGCTCCCTTGCTGCCCCTGATTGTGCTCTGCTTTTCCTTTCTGTGCCCCCTTGCTGCCCCTGATTGTGCTCGTTTTTTCCTTTCTGTGCCCCCTTGCTGCCCCTGATTGTGCTCGTTTTTCCTTTCTGTGCCCCCTTGCTGCCCCTGATTGTGCTCGCTTTTTTCCTTTCTGTGCCCCCTTGCTGCCCCTGATTGTGCTCGTTTTCCTTTCTGTGCCCCCTTGATGCCCTGATTGTGCTCGTTTTCCCTTCTGTGCCTAAGGCAAGCCCGTCTGCGCCCGTCCGCGCCGTGACCGCGCCCAGCGCCAGACCCCCTGGTCCGGGCTTCCCCGCGCCCGCCACATCAACAGACGCCGATCACGACGCCAGCACCCTCCACGCACTCAACCCCGGAAAAGATCACGCCTGCTACCAGGCCACCCCGAAGCGCACCCAAGGGCCCTTCACCTGCCGGAACTGCAGCTTCGCCAGCACCCGCCCCGCCAAACCACCTCCCAGGAAAGAACCCAACTACCTCAGATGCATCCTCCTCAACACCCGCTCCGCCCGCAAACACGCCATCGAACTCTGGGACCTTCTCGACTCAACCTCCCCAGGCGTCGCATTCCTGACGGAGACCTGGCTGAATCCCGCTTCAGCCCCCGACATCGCCATTGCCATCCCGGACGGATACAAGATCACCCGCAGGGACCGCACCAACGGAGTCGGAGGAGGCATCGCCATCGTCCACAGGAACACCCTCAGAGTCTCAACCAACACCGACGACACCCTCAGCACCGCCGAACACATGCACTTCCAGATCCACACCGATCCCAACACCACCCTCAGAGGAACCCTCATCTACAGACCCCCAGACCCCGACCACAGTTCAGCGATTCCATCGCTGACTTCGTCAGCACACACGCCATCGCCTCCACGGACTACATCCTCCTCGGGGACCTGAACTTCCACCTCGAGAACAACAAGGACACCAACTCCACCACCCTGATCGACAACCTCGCCACCCTCGGACTCAGACAGGTCGTGACTACACCCACCCACGCCGCCGGCCACACGCTAGACTCCATCTTTTCCGCAAGCCCACACGTCTCCTTCAACCACACCTCCGAACCCCACTGGACTGACCACCACTGCATCCACTTCACCTACAGGAAGCCCACCACGCACCACCGCACCGAACAAATGCCTCGCCGCTGCTTGAGCAGAGTCACGGAAGACCAGCTAACCACAACCCTCGCCCTGAGCCCACCCGCCGAACCCTCCGACCCCGACACCGCCGCCCGCAACCTCAGACAGTGGATCGACGACTGCGCCAACACCCTCGCCCCGCTCAAGAATCCGCCCAACAGCCACACCAGCAAGAAAGCCACCTGGTTCACCGAAGACCTCCAGGCCTCCAAACGAACATGCCGAAAACTGGAGAAGATCTGGCTCCACGAACGGACAGCGGACAGCTACGCCGCCCACAAGAGCGCCACCCGCAGTCACCATCACCTCATCAGATCCGCCAAAAGGGCCTCACTCAAAGACCGCCTAGACAACAACGCACACAACAGCAAAGAGCTCTTCAACATCGTGAAGGAACTCTCCAACCCCAGCTCCAACACCAACGACATCCAGCCGTCGCGAGACCTGTGCGACTCACTGGCCACCTTCTTCCACCGCAAAATCGCCGACATCCACGACAGCTTCAACACCACGACCGCCCGGCAACCACCGAGACCACTGCCCCCACAACCACCAACTGCCTGCTCTCCTGGACCAACATCAACGACGAGGACACCAGCGAGATCATGAACACCATCCACTCCGGTTCACCGCTAGACCCGTGCCCTCACCACATCTTCAACAAAGCCAGTACAGCCATCACGCCCCATCTCCGGAAAATAATCAACATCTCCTTCGAGACAGCAACCTTCCCAGAAAGCTGGAAGCACGCCGAGATCACCGCCTTACTCAAGAAACCCAAGGCAGACCCCAAGGACCTCAAGAACTTCCGACCCATCTCTCTGCTCCCGTTCCCCGCGAAGGTCACCGAGAAAATCGTCAACAAACAACTGACCCGCTACCTCGAGGAGAACAACATCCTGGACCCTTCCCAGTCCGGCTTCCGCAGCAACCACAGCACCGAAACCGCCCTCATCGCCGCCACCGATGACATCAGGACCCTGCTAGACAACGGAGAAACAGCAGCCCTCATCCTCCTGGACCTATCAGCCGCCTTCGACACGGTCTGCCACCACACACTACGAACACGCCTTCACGACGCCGGGATCCAAGAGAAGGCCCTGGACTGGACCACATCCTTCCTTTCCGGCAGAACACAAAGCGTCCGCCTCGCCCCTTCCGATCCAAGGCCACCAAGATCATCTGCGGCGTACCCCAAGGCTCCTCCCTTAGCCCAACGCTGTTCAACATCTACATGGCACCCCTCGCCCACGTCGCCCGACAGCACAACCTCAACATCATCTCCTACGCCGACGACACCCAGCTGATCCTCTCCCTCACCAAAGACCCTCACACCGCCAAAGCCCACCTCCACGAAGGAATGAAGGCCGTCGCCGAATGGATGAGGACCAGCCGCCTGAAGCTGAACTCGGACAAGACGGAGGTCCTCATCCTTGGTTCCAACCCTTCAGCCTGGGACGACTCCTGGTGGCCAACATCACTGGGAACAGCCCCGCCACCCACCGACCACGTACGCAACCTAGGGGTCATCCTCGACCCCACCCTCTCCATGACTAAGCAGGTCAACGCCGTTTACTCATCCTGCTTCAACATCCTCCGAATGCTCCGCAGGATCTTCAAGTGGATCCCCACCGAAACAAGAAAAACAGTCACCCAGGCCCTCGTCACCAGCAGGCTGGACTACGGAAACGCCCTCTACGCAGGAACGACGGCTAAGCTCCTGAGACGGCTGCAACGCATCCAGAACGCCTCTGCACGTCTTATCCTCGACATCCCCCGACGCAGCCACATCACACCCCACCTGAGAGACCTGCACTGGCTCCCTGTCAACAAGAGGATAACCTTCAAGCTCCTCACCCACGCACACAAAGCACTCCACAACTCCGGACCAGCCTACCTCAACAGACGACTCAGCTTCTACACCCCCACCCGCCAGCTCCGCTCGACCAGCCTCGCCCTCGCCACAGTCCCCCGCATCCGGAAAACGACCGCCGGCGGCAGATCCTTCTCCCACCTCGCCGCCAAGACCTGGAACACCCTCCCCACCAACCTCCGACAGACCCAAGACCTACTGGCCTTCAGAAGACTTCTCAAGACCTGGCTCTTCGATCAGTAGCAGCACCACCCCCCTCTTCCCCCAGCGCCTTGAGACCCTCGCGGGTATGTAGTGCGCTTTATAAGTGACATGATTGATTGATTGATTCCTTCTACACCCACAAGCAAAAAAACATAAATAAAAAACATTAGCATTTACAATGCCAATAGGTCTAACTTTCAGAAATGCGAGACTTATTATGTTGCAAATGCTTGTTACCCTTGATTTCCAGGCACTGACTCGAGGGGAGGCTTCCTCATGTCACATAGACGTGGGTTGGATTAGACTAGAGGGAGTAGACTACAGAGGCACAGGCTCTAAACATCTTTTTGCTTTGCCGGCACTGTTTTATATTGTGTTATCAGTGGAGAAAAGGAAACATGATGCACATCAACTATGAACTGAAACTGTTGCATGGGGTCCTTTTGAAGTAATCTGTGTACACCTACCCTATGGGGGGGGGAAATCATACAAGGTAAAGAAAGGCAAACAGTTGGTTTAATCAGATCTGTGTCCAATGAGAAAGAAAACTCGAGGATGCTACGGTATGAGAGAATGGAGAGGGGTAAGAGATAGAAGATAGTGGAATGTGTGCCACCCTTCCAATAAGGGGTACAAAATGCAAAATCATAGTTTACGAGGCAAGCGAAGATGTGAAACAATGCAGTAACATGGTCCTTGGCAAAATGAAAGGAAACGAGGAAGAATATGTCTCAGAACAAAGGGCGATTAGAATTTCCAAGAGATAAAGGCGGCTTGGTTATGGACAACAGAGAGTGCTGTGCCACAGCAGTGGGAAGAGGGTTTCTGATCTCACGGCAGGACAAAACAGGATTTGGCCTGTCTATGACATGGGATAAGGGGCGAGTGCTCCATGTACCCCGCCAAAGCAACAGTAGAGCTGGTTGCGCTCTTGCATGAAGGATGAAGATGGAAGGTTTGAACCTGATCTGGTCTTCACAGTGGATGAGAGAGGGACAACAGAAGGCGAAAAAGAGCAAATGAAGAAAAGTTGAGGGAAATCACAGGGCAATAGTGCAAGGGGCAAAGAGGAATACTAGTAAGGGAATTGATTAAAAATAGTTGTGATTAAGGGGTCCAAAAAGGGAACACGAGTAAGCGGAGTGCAGAAGAGCACACAGAGGTATGATATTCATGTGCCCACAAAATTTGGATTTTCAGGGTATTACAAATACAGTTGCACCGCAGCAACAAATAAAGCTTGTAAGTCATTTCCACTTGTGATAACTTTACAAAACCTTTTCACTAAGGTTAGGAGAAAGACAAATGATAAAATGTAGAGGAGTAGGGCAAAGATCACACATTCCATCAGGAGACCCTGCTCTGGGAAATCTCAGATCTCAAAGAGATTTTATATACTAAACTACCCATAAAACAGCCGACCGTGTTTTATTGCTTTCTTATCATTCTAAGAGAGAGTCCCGTTTATAAACAAATGCCTAAAATGTCGGCAGCTTGATAAAACAGAGTACAAATACATATGAAACTGTAAATACACACAATGTTTTTCAGATCTGCGTACAGGGAGAAAGATGACTGACAGTGCCTTCCTGGAATAGTTTTCTGTTTGTGGTTAGGTCTTTTACATGTTTTCCCATTTCGAATAGCACATTTATAACTATTTTGAAATGCAATCTGTTTTTCAAAAGCAGAACTATTTATCATGAGGCAGTTCTACTAAATACATTCCAAATACATTTATTTTCAAAACGCATAAGTGGCTTCAACCTCCGCTAGATAAGGTGCGGGTTTTCACAGATGAGGTACATGTGCATCTCCTAGATTCGTTATTAGAACCCCGGCATGTCACACATCTAACACCATCATGGGTTTGGCTGCATGGCCGTTTTTACAACATGTAAGGTTACGTTAAATGTCTAATTTGTTAAAAAAACATGAGCGCTAGTTTCCAAAATGGACACTCGTAGGAGGATGGTGCCGACAGTAGCGGCTGCTACAGACGGGGGTGGTGTGAATGGAAAAAAAAGGACTTACCTGGAACATCCTGCTGCCGTCTCTCCTCCGTCCTCCGTCCTCTTCCATCTTTCTTCTTCCGGCCAGCAGCAGGAAGCACCTGGGCACACAGGCTCCCCAGAGCCAATCACAATGCTACAATACAGCGGAACCTGTGCATGTTCCTCACCAGGCTGTGTAATGCAGCCTGGTGGGGAACATGCAAAGTGCGCCTGACTGATTTGCCGGTCCAAGATGGCAGGCCAAACAGTCATGCTACTTAGGGAGTGCAAACCACTCCTCCCCCTGCTCTGGCCAGACCCACCCTGCCATTGACTGCCATAGGAAAAATTAAATGCTAATAACGATACGTTATTATGATTTTATTTTTCCTTTTGAGCAGTGGGGTGATGCTACTCTGCCCTAACGGAGGAGACACCACAGGGTGCCGGCACAGCCGACTGCCACTGACTACTGACACGGTGGCAGGCAGATGTCGGGTGAGGAGAGGCAGCAAAAGGAATAGACAAAATGTGCTCCAATGTTTGAGTTAAAATCATGATTGTGCTGCCTGTTCACAACCAGTCTCTTGTCTCTTTGGTCTAACTTTCTCTTCCTCATTCATTCCTCAGCCACTTTTCATTCGAGCACCCGCTGAGCCATTGCGGCCTATATTTTCTAGCCATCAACCTCCATCCCATTCAGAAAAGCAAGAGTTAGTGTTCCCATCCTGACTGCTCCCTGGGTGAACCCAGTGTGTGACAGCTGCAATGCTACCATAATAAGGGTTAGGTAAGAGAGGCAAGAGCAGGGCTGAGACAGTTGAGGTCCAAACATTTGTAGTACAAAGAGGTTGGCCTGATATAGCATGGGGATTCAGGGCTGGACTAAGGAAGAACAAAAGAGCACTGACAGAAAAGGCTTTAAAACATGGTGGCATAGTGATCCAGAGGTGGCAGAAATAACTGCAAATGGTGCTTTGGTTCTGGGGAGTCAGGAAGAAGCTGAAAAAAGGGTCAAGCAACATATACATCATTGATTTTCTCCTGGAGCCTCTGTCTCACTCATTTCATGGGACAGGTGTATGGCTTTGCAGACACACCAGATTAGTGTTAGGCTGGGGCCAAAATGAAAAACAGGACAGTAGGGGATATTCCTATCCCAACAACTTTTTGAGAGTGATGGATGACATATTAAAATGTTGACCTAGATGACTGGCAACAGATTCAAAACTGATTTTGACTATTTTTTATAATTCCCATTCCTAATAGTAGTTTACTGTAAGGCCCATATTTTTTATTTTTTCAAACAGCGCAATGCAGCAATTCACTTGCTGAGCTGCGTTAAAGGGCAGGAATGCACCATATTTAACATTATACGGTGCATTTCTGTCCTTTTCTAGCGCTGGCGCACTTCTGACTGCCTAGCGCTGTCGTGTAGTTCCTATATTACCCATGCAGGACCTGCGCCTTTGGATAACATAAACTCCGGGCTTGGTGGCAGAATAACTCTGAACACCCCCACCATGTGTGTTAGCCTGTTTTGCATTAGCTAACTCACAGTGCCACTAGTGTCTCCTCTTATCGGGGAGAGAATAGTTTCTGGCAACCTCAGAACATGACAACCCTGATCCTTCAGAATCATGGAAACAATATACTACTTTTCGCTCAGTCACTCGTGCTCACTTATTTGGTCTGAGATACACAGAATAAACAGCCTGGGCGTTTCAATAAAAGGTTTATTGAACAGTTGTTATTCTCGTGTAGAATATATGAGCTGTAATAACCATTAGACAGTAGCAGAGATATATGATTAGCAGTACCATGAATATCAATGGATAGTACAGTTCTACCATCTTGCAATAAGCATGAATAAATACATGAATATAAAATGCAGTGATAAAAGAAAGCGCATACTCCTACGATGCCTATCTAGATGTACCTAAGTGTACCTAGCATGTGAGTAGGTGTGAAAGCCAGGAATCCCTCTAGGATTTTAGTCGAACCCCATTACCTGAAGTGAGAATGTAGGAGCCCCTCTTGGTCTCGAGCTGGACACCCCGCAAGGGATGTTCAGACCACTGTCAGCTGGAGCGCCTGCATGCAGGAGCCTCAGCATCTCTGGTCAGTGTGTCGGCCTGGAAGTCTCGGTTCCCTCTCTTACCCTGGCAAGAAATGGTGTATTTATACCCAAAAGTGTCTGGGGCTTCTTTGTCCCTTGTGTGATTGGGGTGGGCCATTGTCGGACTGAGGAAGACGTAAGAGATGAACCTTGTACATAGATTTTATGCAGGTGATGTAGCTTCTGCTTCGTTTCCAGGAACCTCATAAATATTCATACAAAATGTATGAGCACATCGGTGAAGTTATAGAAGGCCATTGTTTCAGGGAAACCCTCCTTCTGCACCCAGAGTTGAGTCTAGATAAGGTTCAAGCCTCACAGTTCGTTATTGTGTAGTGTAGTGAACTAATGTAGGTGAAAGATCATGCCTATATTAGGGCATATAAGATTTAGGCCCATATTAGGGCATATAAGGTTATGCCTATATTAGGGCATCTATACGAAACATAACACCCACTCCTCTTCCGAACCAGATGACAATGTTAACTGCTAGCACCCTACTATCAGTTTATGAAGTAGCGTACAAAATAAACTTTGTGTTTAAAAATGTCATTTTAAAAGCATATTAAAATATTGTCCTTTAAAAATTTTATGTGTAAAAAGTGAGAAGGGTCCAAATTTGTCCATTTATAAAATTCGCATAACTACAAGCAGAGGAAGGCCATGCTCTTCTCCAGCGAAAGTGACAATTTAGGAAATGTTCCAAATTTAGATGAGTTGTGAAAAAGATTAAAACTTAAAACTACTGCCGAATTCCTTCCCAGCACATGATGGGCCAATTGTAGATTAAATGTCCTGGCTGGGAGACGCAACATCGTCAGTATTTGCCGTTGCAGGGGACGGTCCTTGTAACACCTCGCAAAGTACGTCGATGGAGCACAGATGAAATTCAGTACTGCCAAAGGTTGGTTCAGAGGCAGCCGGTGCTGTAGTCGATACCTGAGTGCTAGTAGAGGAGCTAATACTCACTTCAGTTGTTGCAAAAGGCGGGTTCTCGAGGAACGCGGCCATGAGAATTAGAATACGCTGGGGACATTGTCGAGCGTGGGACCTCAAGGGTTCCAGCCTGGTGTTCAAATCCGTTGCAAGTGTCAGACATAGATCCAACACGCATTCTTCTCCGCAGAACAGGCATCGAAGAAAAGGTAAGATGCAGTCCATCGAGACTGGTCTAAATGATAGGAACCAAGAAGCACTCAGTTCCCGTAGGCGAGGTGTGCCCAGATGCTGTACCATGCGTTCACGGTATTTACGCTCCAGGAGTGCTTTCGCCATCTCGTTGGTGACTGGGCCGTCTATTGCGTAGCAAAAATATGACAATCAGGATTCCAGCTATTGAAAGCAGGATCAGCAGAAGACCTCCGAAAATGCTTCCAAATACGGAGTGTATAAAATTTGGGATAACTCCGAGGACTGTCTGAAAGGTGCTTAACAGTCCTGACCCTATGGTCTTAAATAGGTGTACAATACCGCTCGTATCAGACATATTAAAGATACGACCCACCATTTCTGCGAAATGAAAGGGGCAGTTTGTACGTATAAGTGCCTGTATCTCACTCTAGGTCCTAGCAATTTGAAGATCAAAAGTCTCTCGGGCGAAGGTTAAGGGCACGGTTCACTGTAAAAGCATGGCTTTCAGTCTGCTCAAAGTATCAAACTGTATAAAGGAAACATTCAATGAAGGCCATAACGGTGCCTCCCTGACTGTACTTGTTGGGGGAAACAATACTTGCATACAGCAAGTAACCCTGGAGTTCGCAGTGACCAGATAGGCAATGCCCGGAAGCATCCCACAGCAACCTTGATCGTTCAGCATCAAGTAACTCCCATTTGAAAGCAGCTCGAATACTGGTGTAATCACGGCAGCTGGGGTCCCTTTCATGTGGCAGGACAGGTTTGCTACCGAACCATTACAAGCTCCGTGCAAAGAAATATCCTGGCGCATGAGAGAACCACTCAAAGCGTTCTTGCAGTTTGTACCGCTTAGATATACTTCTCGATCCCCACTCTGGCATCTAAATCTGTATAGTAACTCCCAAGATTCCCTAATGTATTCCTTACCCATTTGTTCATATTTGCCTGCCTGCCTTGCTCAAGGCAATATTGAAACTGAAAAGTTGTGACCGGCAGAGTTATGTGGCCATGGATTAGCCATTCTGTGTGTGGCGTTTCCGCTACTGTAAATGGTAGTCTATCCAGTTTTTCAATACGCAGCATTGTATATTTTGCTCCTCTTTGTGCCATTTCTACCTGCTTATCTGTTAGATTGTACACAGAAAACAGAGACGTGCTGTTGATAAAACACCAAGGCACATAGCCTGCACGCAAAGATTGTTGTGATATGGCTAAATCTTGTTCCAGTATGTCTATCGCAGAAGATACAACGTTGCCTAAGGAATATATCCTGGAGGTCAAAGTTGTTAACCCATTGTCTACCACTGCTAGTGATTTTTCTAGATTTATACGGTCTATTTCCCGTATTCTCTCTGCGGCCTCTTGTTGGGATATTTTCCAGTTTTCATTATAGGCAGCATAAACGCCAGCATATATGAAACGTTTCTGACGTTCTTTCCTGGGTCCTAGTAAAAAATCCCTAAGATCCATGTCTTGTGTGAGTAAGGACAGATGTTGTTTTACTTCTGTGAGTGTTGAGGTTTCTAGCCAATCTAGGCACAACTTCCCAACACTGTAGGCTGTCACTACCCCTGGATGTTCTCTCTGTACATAGCGTGGGTCTGGCCTATGGATACTGAGCCCCCCATCGGTGTTATTCAAGAATCTTTTATGACAACTGTTTGTGTCTAAGGGCCAAACCAACCATTTCTTCCAAATAGGATCTGATCTATTGTACTTTAAAATGTCATCTACTGTTGCCCCTTCTTGTGAGATTGAATTTTCCCACCCCTTCATGTGTGATGGTGTTGGAAACCGAGGTGAGTTCAGGTCCTTGTTCATGGCTAGTCCAAGACAGGATGTCTGTTGCACAGTTTCATTCAGAAATATCATCTGATGCGGAATGAGGAATGCTCTAAATAGTGCTTCTGTTCCCTGGACTTGCCAGTCCCTAGAACCCCAGACTGATTTTAAGTCTATTTCGTCCTTCCATAGGTCAAAACCCTGTTCAGACAATTGGGCCAAAAAGGAAGCAGAGTAAATCTGCTTGGTATTTGTCAACATAATTTTCAGTGCTGATGTTGGTGTAATTTTATAATAAAATGAGGTTGGGTCAGAAGTGTTAAATCCTGAAAAATATGAAAATTTCTGTGCAAATGTTTGCAAACTACCTTTTGGTGGTGTAGGGCAATGTTCCCACTGATGGTACTCAAACACATTTCTAGGTGAAATAGATTTGTGCAGGGAATGATGACCAAAATGTTGGTAACAGTACGAAGTGTCATAGTCTGAATTACTTTCTAACATTTCAGTATTCAGAAATCCAGCATTTTTTTCTAAATCAGACAACATGTTATTAACAGTTTCAGAGTCCCAATCATCAGAAAATGTACTGGAGGTAATGATATCACTTAATGAAATTTTAAATAAATGATTCATTTTTAAAAGTTCCGTCGGTCCGAATATGTTAAAATTGACCTTGTCCCAAACTATACCATCAGGTATAGGAACTGCTGTTATGTTCACTGACAAGTCTCTTTGTTCTCGATGAGATGATTGATGTGGCTTCAAAATCAAATTTACTTTATGGGCTGCAGAGCTTTGTTTGAGGTATCGTCCATTAATAAGCATGCTAAAAGTAATAACTAATCCTAGCCAGAAATGAAAAAATAGAATCCCAGTAATAACCCATAGTTCTATCCAAGGTGATACCAGGTAAGTCTTTTTTAGAAAGTTCAAAAAGTCTTTAACTTGTTGTTTGTGTGATTTTTGGGCTGGCGTCGTTTCCGGCTCGCTTGGATCCAGGGAAAATGTATCAAAGTTCATGAAGTAGCCAGAAGCAGTTTGATCAATTGTTGGAATTGCATCGGGATTTGTTGAAATTGCATTTTGCTCTCGTTGAGGCATGTTGATGTAGATGTCTGTATTTGGTCTGATTGCAATTTGTGAATTGTTCTGAGTTTCATTTTGTAGATGAACTTCAGGTTCAAGGGGAACGAGTTCCATAGCATTGTTGCATAGTCCTTCATTCCGTACAGGAGGCTCTTCAAACGTGATTAGTCTTTCTGTTTGAACTTCTTGGATTGTAGCGAGAGGAGGGCGTCTGCTACTGTGGAGTCCACGAGGCCTACTGTTCAGTATCGGCCACATAGTGTGGTTTGATTAAGTCAATTGAGACAAATCGTTTTTCCTTTTTCCCGGCAAGAGGCGGCAAAAGAACCGTTTGTGTTCCTTGAATTGCAAGGACAGGTACAGGCTTTCTGTATGATGGTCCAAATTCTCTTTTGTCCGCTATTTTCTCTCTGACCAGATCCCCGACTTTTGGGATCCAGACAGGTCTTGCCGTTTTTGCCTTGACTTCCTCAGTGGCGGTCTGTTTTAAGTGGACGTTGCTTTGTTGTGTCCTGGATTCATTTCGATCCTGTAAAACAGCCAAACGATCATGGATATCAAATGGTTTTTCATCCATCACTGCACCTTCATAATCAAGATCAGCTACCCACATTCTCGTCCCAAATAGGACCTCATATGGAGTGACACCCCATAGAGAGTTTCTTGGCTGGTTGTTAAGTGCTCTTTGGACCCCATAAAGGTGACTGACCCAACTACCGCCTTTGCCTAATACCCTAGCTGTTAAAGATTGCTCTAAGTCCCGGTTTTTCCTCTCCACAATCGAATTTCCCTCAGGATGGTACGGAGAGGAGTACCGCAGTGCAACGCCCATACTTTTCATGGCCTCTTTGTAAGCCCGAGAGCTAAACGGCAGACCACGGTCAGAATGTAACATGCCAAATGCGTATGTCCCGATAAAGACTCGCAAATCTTTTATAACAGTTCGAGCATCAGCCGAGCGCTGAAGCCAGACCCACAGGAATCTTGAGCAGGAATCCACTGCAACCATGATATACTTGTAATCCCCATCAGATTGTAAGGGGCCGCAGTGGTCCAAATGCACACATGCGAGAGGTTTGTCAGATATTAGTAATGGTGTCTGTGCCGGGCGTGTTCTGGTGGAGCCTTTTATCTGTTGGCATATGTCGCATTTCAAGACGTAGTCTTTAGTTTGCTTTGTTAGACCTGGCCACCAATAGCGTTGTTTCAACAGTGAAATAGTTGCTGTAACGCCTGTATGTGCAGAGCCCAAACCCTTGTGTGCTGCTAGTATTAAACCTAACCTATGATCCATATTTGGTATTACTCTGTCCCCCACTCCAGGAATCTGAGCATATGGAATGTTGCTTGCATCTAACTTGTAGGAGTACTTGAGTGGAAATTTATTTGGTACTGCTCCGCTGTTTTTGCTCGAAGCAATGACAGCTACCATAATCTCACCGTCTATCCTCGTTTTTGAACGAGTGATTGCAGCTACGGACGCTGTGCGTACAGCCCCCTTTGCGGCTTCATCAGCCAATGAATTCCCTTCAACGTGAACGCCATCACGCTGTTGACTCAGTGTGTGTATCACGTGAGCCCTTCGTAGGTCGTTTTTCAACTCCACTACCTGTTCCCATAGCATTTTATGCTTAATTGTGCCACCTTTTGCATCTTTAAACCCGTTTTGTTCCCAATGATACAAGTATTCATTGTATGACTGTACACAGTAAAAGGAATCACACACAATTAGTGTGGGGAATTCGTGATCCGTATTTACAAGTGCCAGTATCAGTGCTTTTAACTCTGCCAACTGAGCCGTGTAGTCTCCTAGAGATTGCGTTTTGGTGCAACTTGATGGAACTTTCCACCCCGCATGCGACCTTTAACGATTGCACACGCTGCGCTGTATTGTTGCTTACTCCCTATGACCGGTTGAGCAGATCCGTCAGTGTAAATAATATATTCATACTGATCGAGAGGCAATATTTCATTAGGTAGAGGATATTCTTGCTCGTATTGCAGGAATGCTTGTGTTTTTAGATTTGGGTCAAATCTGTATTCAACGTCCGGTGCAGTAAGAGAATTAGCCCATTGTATCCATCTTGGATGTAAGGCTTTTGCATTTGGAATGCTTGCCTTTGTAACAGCTTCTAAAGCTGGTACTGGGGTTACGACAATTATGCGTTTCCCCTGAGCCATTGCTCTATCTCTTGCTACAGCGGTCTGAACTGCTGTCAGGATTTTTTCTATTGAGGTGAAACGCATCTCTGCGTTTGAATACAGGTGTGATTTGTATGTGATTGGTACTGTTTCGCCTTCTTTGAAGGTTAAGGAAGTGTACTCGCATTGACCCGCTATTACACGGATCACTAGGTTGCGTACATTTACGCGTGTCTGTAAGTGTTTGGAAGCTATCATATCAGCTTGTAAGGAACCAAGTGCATCTGTGTGTTCCTGTGTCCAATGTCTGACTGAAAAGTCAGGTTTGATTAATTCGTAGAAAGGTTTTACTCTTTCTGCGTAATCTAAAATGTATGTTCTGCCGAAATTTAGGAATCCCAGTATTGATTGTAAGTTTTTTAATGATTTTGGAGGCTGGAGCAGCGCACACTTTTCAAAAAAGTTAGCTGCCAGACTTTTTCCTTCACATGAAAGCTTGTATCCTAAAAACAGGACATTGAGGTGGGCTATTTTTGATTTCTTAAAATTAAATTTGTAGCCCTCAGAGGCGAATCCCATTATAATGGTGCTCACCCTGGTCAAGTGCCTTTTTAAGTCATCGTCCGTCAGATAAATATCATCCACATAGGACAATGCTTCTTCATCAAAATTTTGGAGTAACTCAATTACTCTTGCTGAGAATACTCCCGGGCTGTTCTTATACCCCTGGGGGAGACGTCAAAATTGCCTTTGGGACCCCAACGCTGAGAATGCGGTCAAATACCTGCTTTCAGGCGCTATATTTTGGCAGAAAAATCCATTTGAGATATCAAGTGTGGTTTTGTATTTTTTCCGCACAATGTTATTCATTAATGCAGCACTGTGTGCGTTTTGGACAGCGAATGCCTTTGTGCAAGTGTTTAAATGTCTGTAATCTAAAACTAGACGATATGTGTTGTCCCGTTTTGATACGGGGAACAAAGGATTGTTCATTGGTGAGGTGCATGTTTCAATGACACCTTGATATTCAAGTTGATCTAAGATCTCCCTGGCCTGTTTTTTAGCTTCTTGCTTTATTGGGTATTGCCTCTGAGCATTTGGTGAAACTTTTAACGGGATCACGTGGTGGGTTGAATCCTCATCCCATCCGGCATGATTTTTGTATAGTGCTGGAGCTAGGGCAACCGCCCACGCCTGTGCATATGCATGTTTAAGATGTATGGGAACGAGGTCGGAGATTGATGGAATAATTACAGTTTCTCCCCTGGGGCACTCCATACCAAATGCTGGCGGCCAATCTTGTTCTGCTAATAGGATGTCATAACCAGATGACAGATTTTCCCAAAAGAGACCTTTAACTTTCCTGGGCTTGTCCCCCTCCATTTGGAGTGTTATTTCGTGTAACTTATGTGGGACGCTCACCCTGGTGTCTCGTGTTTCCACCGTGATGTAATCATTCAAGTCCGCTGTCACCAGAAATTCCATCAGGTTCTGGCGAGCTATTGTTACTTCTGCTGCACTGTCTAGCATCGTTAGAGCCCATTCCCTGTTCAGAAGTTGCGTCCTCAGAATTCTGGGCATGTCTGATCCTTATGCCTGCAACTTTCTTCTTCTTAAACTGAGGTTTTGATTTTGGTTTGTCTTCTTTTTTGGAAGTATAGTCTTGAGCGTGTTGCTTGTCTCGTGACTTCGCACGCTCTTCTTTGTGTTCTGACCGTCCTTCTCTCTCAGAGTTTTTCGTCGCGCCCTGAAAGGAACGAGAGGAACGTGTATCAGTATCCTGATACCTGTCAGGTTTCATAATATTATCCCTATTCCTGAGGTTATACCTCTTTTCAGAGGGCTCCTGTGGAGGAGATCTGCCTCGGAATTGAGATCTGTTTTTAAAATTTTGTTTTTTATTATCCCACTTCTTTTTAGAAGAAGCAGGTGTCTGCTTTGAATTGGCCTTTTCAGGACTGCCCACCAGTTGTGGTTTTAATGCTTTCCCACCCAAACTGTCTCTGCCTAATTCTGCATATGCAGTTTCAATTATTTTGGGTGGTTCGTGTTCCTGTTCTAAAGGACTGAACTCCCTTAGGCGTTGGCGGATTGCCACTGAAGCTGCTTCCCCTTTAATATTAGCTAGTATTATGGCTGATACCTGGTCATAGTTATTTAATAACTTCATCCCTAAGTTTAGGGCAGGTTCTGCTCCGTATTCGTTTTGTATTTGTCTTAATACATCAGGTACTACTGCTAATGAAGGAATACCATGAGTTCTGGTATATATGGCAGCAAAGACTGTACCCCAAGAGGTGCAGTCCTCTACTTGTGGTGTTATCCCCATGGGCAAGCAGATTGTTAGCACTCTGTGTTTTTCAAACGGGGTAGTATTTGGGAATACTGCCTCGAGCTGAGTTATTTTCTGAGCTACCCAGAATGGCATTTGTTCACGTTTCGTGGGCATCTTGCCCATTACTGCGTGTAATGTTTGTGGAGTGATTTTAGTTGCTGTACCCTGATATTGAGTACTATTTGCTGCAACTGTTGCTGGTTGGACTGTGAAAGTCCTCATGACATACTGTGTCAGGTTTCTGTAGATTTTAATTAAATCCTTGTGTTGTAAGAGTAAGTCTGGCTGTGGCATGGTGTCAATGTCAGGATGTGGTGTGTAAGCCGCGAGTATTGGCCATGTTGCACCGTCTCCTCTGAGCGGGCCTAATTTTACTCTGTTTTTTATATGGGGTAGGGCGCCTTTAAACCAGTATAGGTGTTCCTGGTAAGTGAGTCGAATCTCTATGTCTTCGAACGGACCATATTCCTGTAGGGCATCTCCTTCTGTATAGAAGTGAAATGTCTGTGTTCTTGCATCTGTTGCTGGGAATGTAACCCATGAATAGAATACCTCTGTTTTATTTGATTTGTGTGCCTCAATCACGAAGGCTACTAAGCCACCCCTAGGTGCTAAACCATTTTCTAATAGTTTCAGGGTGATAATACGTCTGAATTTAGGTGGGATGAGTATTCCATCCACCTCTTCATCCTCTACTGAGAGGTGTCTAGCCACCACCGGGTTATCTTCGCCCTCAGTCATTTTGTACTGGAGAAGTTTTGTTCAAGGGAACTAAGATAAGGTATTATGCACAATTTTAGGAACACTGTGTCCTTCAAGCTTGATTAACCAACAGCCAATAAATAGGATTTCTTGCCTACTCAGCTGTGGCGGAGTTTGTGCCCACCCACTCCGGACATCTCTGGCGTTTTGTGAGTAGGGGTCTCTGAGAATAGCACGACTGAACTACTCAGATTCTACTATTAAATAAGAGCCCAACCATCGTTGGTGGCGCCATGTCGTGTAGTTCCTATATTACCCATGCAGGACCTGCGCGTTTGGATAACATAAACTGCGGGCTTGGTGGCAGAATAACTCTGAACACCCCCACCGCGTATGTTAGCCTGTTTTGCATTAGTTAGCTCACAGTGCCACTAGTGTCTCCTCTTATCGGGGAGAGAATAGTTTCTGGCAACCTCAGAACATGACAACCCTGATCCTTCAGAATCGTGGAAACAATATACTACATTTCGCTCAGTCACTCGTGCTCACTTATTTGGTCTCAGAGATACACAGAATAAACAGCCTGGGTGTTTCAATAAAAGGTTTATTGAACAGTTGTTATTCTCGTGTAGAATATATGAGCTGTAACAACCATTAGACAGTAGCAGAGATATATGATTAGCAGTACTATGAATATAAATGGATAGTACAGTTCTATCATCTTGCAATAAGCATGAATAAATACATGAATATAAAATGCAGTGATAAAAGAAAGTGCATACTCCTACGATGCCTATCTAGATGTACCTAAGTGTACCTAGCATGTGAGTAGGTGTGAAAGCCAGGAATCCCTCTAGGATTTTAGTTGAACCCCATTACCTGAAGTGAGAATGTAGGAGCCCCTCTTGGTCTCGAGCTGGACACCCCGCAAGGGATGTTCAGACCACTGTCAGCTGGAGCGTCTGCATGCAGGAGCCTCAGCGTCTCTGGTCAGTGTGTCGGCCTGAAAGTCTTGGTTCCCTCTCTTACCCTGGCAAGACGTGGTGTATTTATACCCAAAAGTGTCTGGGGCTTCTTTGTCCCTTGTGTGATTGGGGTGGGCCATTGTCAGACTGAGGAAGACGTAAGGGATGAACCTTGTACATAGATTTTATGCAGGTGATGTAACATCTGCTTCGTTTTCAGGAACCTCATAAATATTCATACAAAATGTATGAGCACATCGGTGAAGTTATAGAAGGCCATTGTTTCAGGGAAACCCTCCTTCTGCATCCAGAGTTGAGTCTAGATAATGTTCAAGCCTGACAGTTCGTTATTGTGTAGTGTAGTGAACTAATGTAGGTGAAAGATCATGCCTATATTAGGGCATATAAGATTTAGGCCCATATTAGGGCATATAAGGTTATGCCTATATTAGGGCATCTATACGAAACATAACTGCGCCAATGCAAGCACCCTTGGGTAATGGTGCAAGGGTGCCTGCATTGTAGGCAGAATTGTTTTTGTGAAGAAAGGGACATCTTCCAGCACAAAAAACAATCCTCTGAGGCACTTTCCGCTTTCTAGGTGTGCTGCAACATGCAGCACACCTAGAAAGAGGAAAAAACGAATAAAAATAAAGATATTTCTCTTTGTTATGCATCACCTGGGAGGCGTAGAAGTTTGACACATTCCCAGGTCTACCACTAATGGTAAATCTGGAAATGTGCTAAAAATCCAAAGGTGGATGTGTGGGAACACCCATGTCCAACCCATGGAACACCTCCCAGGGGCAGGGTAGCACAAGGCAATGCTTTGCTCTGACTTGCATTACTCCAGGTGTCCTTGCATGGCTTGATAAACCTCACTTAGGTTTTGTGTCGCCCTTGCACCCCTTTGTGTGGCAGAAGGACGACGCAAAACCTTGACAGATCTGGCCCCAAATTTCTGCAGAAGAACAATGCGCACTGATTTTATTGATGACAGCATAGCATTTCAGGGAACACAGGCAAGAAACTGAATGCATCAACCACTACGAGGGATCTCAGGCCCTTAGAAAAGGTTTGAGGCTCTCGCCTGTGACTTTCCTGCTCTGAACTACAGAACCTGTAGAACAAACTGAACTTTGCGACTAGATTTTATTTTCAGGAGTCATGTCACCAAGACTAACCAGCAGTTTGCAAGAATGTTGTACTATATTGTATTGTAACATGTAAATAGCGCTTACTACCCCTTTGTGGGGCTCTGAAGTGCTTGGGAAGCACATTACATTGGATAGGGTGTGCGGTTGAAAGGGTGTTGTCTTTTTAGTGATCATTTGTTGAAAGTGTTTTCCTGTCATGTGTAATGGCCACCAAGATGTGGTTATCAAGTTATGGGACACAGTGATTCGCAATGTGATGAATGAAGAAGGGTGAGAGCTAGGAGTACAGTTTGTGGTTTTCATGAAACTGGCAGTTTTGATCAACTCTGCAGGCCCATTAATAGTATTTCTTAAGGTCCCAGTCCTCTAAGATAGTTAGCGCACAGGGTTGTTCATTCTTAGATTTTGTGTGTGATTATGGTCCTGAGCAGGCATAGGTTGGAGGGAGAAATTGTCCAGAGATATGTTGCTATGGACTTCGTTACAATCATTCCTTCTATGATTGTCATTCTGAGATGTCAAGCAGCAACTATATTATGTAGTTAGGTGGTATCTGCAGCGGTGGACTAAATTAGAGTCCTCTGGTGGCTAGCAGTAAGTCGCTGGTGATGGGTGGTTTGCTGTTGTGGCTGGTACAGAACTGGGTGATAGTATTGGCCATAGTTGTTCTGTCCTATGTGAGTGTAAGAAGGACAAACTTTATAGGGGAACTATGCAGCCTGTTTGAACTACAATTGACTGCATGACCACTTAGTGTTATAGTATCAGTATTAGTGATTGCTAGGTAGAGTTAAGTATGAATTTACATGATTATATAATACCCAGGCTAGACACAGACCAGCCCTTCATGACTTAACTGGACATAGAACATTGCTAGAGTGTTTGCAAACATGAGCAGTTTGCTGGTCGGACTATTCCATATCTGTGGACTTTGAAGTAGTGATTGTTGTTCTGGGTTCAATCTCAGGCTTATGTATTAGTGTAGTTGTTTTGTAACAGCTATGTTTTCAGCTCTCTTGTAAACTGTATGCATTGAACTTTGACTGGTATTGAAAGACAGATGAGAATTATATTGAAAAAGCAGTGCCTACTATAAATTTCTTATTTTAAGGTAGTGTGGTAGTAGGTGGTGCAAGACTGGTATTGAAAGCCAGATGAGAATTATATTAAAAAAGCAGTGCCTACTATAAATGGCTTATTTTAAGGTAGTGTGGTAGTAGGTGGTGCAAGCTTCAAGTCACCTATTTTGTTTGCATTGTTTGAATTTAATTTGTAGGTACAGTAGTCCTTTTCTGTGAACTTGGCAAAGTGTCTTGAAGATTGTTTGTCTAGCTACACGTAGCCAGTTGATTGTTAACAGGACTGGCATAATGTATTCTCTGAGGTAAAAGTGGAGAGGGACTCTTGTAGCAGTGCTTTGGCTTAATATATGATGGAACTCAGGGCACCAAAGTAGAGGCTGTTGACATAGTCAGACATTGGTATAATGAGCATGAGGAAAGATTATAGCTTGGTTGATATTCAAGGTATGGGAAGATGTTTCACTGTGTTTTCATTGTTTAACATGTGCTCTTTGTGAACTTGTTGAAAGGTGGTATCCAGGACAGATCTATATCCATGGTTACCCCTAGGTTTCTTCCCTCTCTTGATATAGTTGGTGGGACATCAAGTAGGCTGGTGTTTGTGCCATTATCCACAGGTCAACAGGTCATGATATCTGTCTTTGTTGTGTTGAGGTTCATCCATGCATTTAAGGCACGCAAGCAGTCATCAACTCTTTACTTGTAGAGATCTTCTGGGCCATCCTTTTTTAAAATGATTTGTGTATCATCTGCATAGTTGTAACAGCTGAAGTGGAACCATCTAATCAAGTCTGGCAAAGGGTCTAGGTAAATGTTGAACAACAGAGGAGATATGAGGGATGACAAAATGTTGGATGCAAGGGGTTGAAATGACCAAACATGGTCAGTATTTGAGGTAAGAAGCAAATAATTTCAGAGCATTTTCACATATTCTGAGGATGGAGTTTTTGTTGTAGTGTGTGGTGGTGGACAGTGCCAAATGCCATTGACAGGTCCAGGAGGAATAGAGCTGTCACTCCATTCTTGTCCACTGTTTGAGGCCATGCCATAAAGAAACAAAAGTTGTCTATGTGCCTCTACCTGATCCAAAACCAGATTGTTGGGCTGTGCTTTTCCTCAGTAAGCTTGTTTAGCTGAGTAAATATTGCTCTTTCAAATATATTACCCAGGATTAGTTAATTAGATATTGATCTGTAATGTTCTGGGTTGAATTGGTTGAGATTCTTTATCTTGAGGAGAGGACTAATGTAGGAGGCTTTCAAGTTACATGGGAAATAATCCAGCTTTAGGGACTTGTTGAGTAAGCTTCTAGATGCCTCACCTGCAGATAGTGCACAAAGGATATCTTGGAGGTTTTTAGTGTTTGTTAGCTCTGAAGTTGATCTTGATGGTCTGCGTATGATGATAATGTCATAAAATCCTTTTTCTGACAGATAATTAAAAGTTTTATGGGGTGGAAGATTGGTGTTGTCCCTGTTTTTGTTGTGGTCAAGTCATATGTTGTGGGGAGTGTCAGCTGTGTTCTACTTAAAGTAATGTTCGATCTTTTAAATTTTTCAGATCAGTTTGCAAGAGTTCCCCATTTGACTTATAGTATGCTGAGTTGTGTTTTCATTCTTTTGATGTTGTCATTAATCCATGTGATTTCCTTATTGTTTATGTTTTTATGTATGTATCTCTTGAGGTTCCATATTTATTGAGAGTTTTCAATATAGCAGTAGAGTGCTATGAGGTCTATATTTTACATTGCCTGTATGTTCAGTTGTTCTTAGTCGTCGTTGCTATATTTGATGAGTAGGTTGATCCTCAAGGTAATGAGGTTTTGGTTGCTTCAGATTAGCTACAGTTGCCAGTCACTTGGCCTGTCCCAGGGAGCACAAAGGGAAATTAGGATGTCCACAGTGTGTCTGACAGACTGGGTGGTACAAATACAATTTGTTGGAGGTTGAATACCGCAAGGTTGGTTGCGACGGCTGTGATGGTTTTTAGATTCTTCGTGTTAACCCATATGCTGAGGATCACAGAACGTGCAAGGCCAGCTCCCACTGCACCTGCTGCACCAATGGAAACTACACCATTGAACTACTTAGCTTTTCTTCTGATACCACTACTTGCGACAGAGCTGTCTGCACTTCTTCACCCACAGACCCACACAATTCATGAGCAGTACCTTCTGTAATGTTCACAGGCGCTGTTGTTGTTGTTTGTTTTCCTGGCACACTATTGGCCTTGCACGTTCTGTGATCCTTCAAGTATTGACTCACCATACGTAGATGACGCTATTTGTGTTAGCGTCTATTTTGCTTCCTAGTGACAGACTGTAATTCTCAATGCCAGAGTCCCGACAGGAGGGAGTCATTTGTAAACAAATGAAAAAAGAGAACATTGTTAGTTAGAGAAAAATCAAAGGCAGGATACCCATTTGCTTTTAACAAGCAAGCTTAGCAAAGTCATTGTAAATACAAAGAACGACTTATTTGCTTGAAGGTTACTCTTGGCATTTCATTGTCTTGCTATCTATTTGGCAGCATGGATGATCCAGGCTGTGCGATCACGTGGCCTGACTCACGGTGCTCGCCGTGGTTAGCTTACGTCATAGGTGATGAGCTCAGAGCAGGCTTCCTTCCAGAATCAACACCTCCTAGCACATACATCTAGGATTCAAAACTTACTGTTTGAAAATCGTTTGCATGCAGTTTTCCTTTTGAGATGTTTATTTTGCAGCGCAATTAAGACCCATGGTTTGTTCTGATGAAGTGTGTGAAAGATGCAGAGAATGTTGCATTCAGGCTTTGAAGTTAATCTTTCTGAAGAAGTAAGGATCAGTAAAGAGAATCACAATCCCTTACTTGTCACAAATTCTGCATTCCTGCTCGACATTTTGAGGGAAGCTGTTGATGTGAATCTCACTCTGCACCTGAAACAAAGAAGGGTAATTTGCCCCACCCCCCACACAGAAAAAAGGCATGCCTTAGTGTTGCCATCCCAGGTGGGAAATCCTCCCTGTGGGAAGGTACTTAAAGGGAGGGCTTTCTCAGCTGGAAGTGTGGTGAGATGCGGACCCCAGCTCCCACTCTATCTGGCCCAGGCAAGAATCAGAAATACGGGGAAGGACCATTTACACCCCTGGCCACCACTGCGCCCTCTCTTCCTGTAATTCTGTGAAGTCATTGTGGGACTCAACTGCGCAGCAAATTGAGCAGTTATGGAGTTGTCAAAGGCACCAGGGTTTACAAGAGAAATACAGCGAACTCTGACCTGGAAACAAACAGTCTAGAACTGAACGCTTGCCCTTGTACAAAAGTCCGGGAAGTGGACTTTCAACCAAAAATGTTTGGGAACGACCTGGGAGTTAAACATTTAATCATAATGGAATGTTTGATTACGGATTTCTGGACATGAACTGCAGCTTTAAAGTAGTAAATGAATGGATCTAGGAGACCAAAAGCGACCAAAACAGCCACCCGGTAACATAAATGAGCAAGTCTTTTAAAGGTAATCATTTAGGGCCATATGTAGGTGGGCTAATACCGGTCGGTAACGGCCGAAAATCGGTAAATTTCCCGTTACCGACCGGTATTTAGCCCTTTGCGATGTAGGAGGCCGGATTTAAGGAGTCGGTAATTTACCGATTCGTTATTTTAAGGAATCGGTAAATTACCGATTCCTTAAATCCTATGTGAGTGCATTTTTGGTTTAAGGATTCGTTATTTACCACAACTACAAGTTGGTGGTAAATACCGAATACCTTTTAAAAAGCAATTTTGTGCTTTTTTAAAAGTGCCATGTGGCAGACATACATGCCCTTAGGGCATGTATGTGCGCCACATGTGCACATATGCACGATTCAGGGGTGCAACAGGGTGTCAATTTGACACCCTGCCACCATTGAATATGCTCCCCCTATTACCGATTCGGTATTTACCGAATCGGTAATAGTGAATGGCTTCGCATTCATTCCTATGGGCCTCCAGGCACATAGGAATGAATGGGAAGGTATTCCTATTACCGATTCGGTAAATACCGAATCGGTAATAACGAATATTACCGAATCGGTAAAATTTACCGAATGTTTACCTACATTCTATTTACCGATTCTTAAATACCGAATCGGTAAAATTCGGTATTTAGGAATCGGTAAATAGAAATTACCTACATATGGCCCTTAGTGTGCTTCAGTGATTTAAAAATGGTTACCAACACAGGACCACCAAATGGCTGTTTGGTCACGCCACCAGACCGTGCAAGCTGTCTGGTCGCAAAATACCTATTAATTGTGGGATTACCAAGAATTTACAGGGGTTTACAGAAGGCCCATTGCCTACCACTGGTTGACTTTATTATTATTTTCATTTGCTTGCTCCGTGTTCAGTGACTTCCTTTGTCCCAGGTGGCCCATCTTGTGTTTTTCTTTCCCTTGTATCCTTGCCTATTTATCACCTCTTTGATTGGCAGGCTTGTATCTTTCAATTGCTCATTTTCAGGGAACATTTTTTCTTTTTGGCTGAGCACTCCATGAGAGTATATGTGTTCCCAGATCCCTCTCTCATGTGCTTCTCTACTTCCCTCTGTGTTGCCTCTTCCTGGTGCTCTGCTTTTCCCCGATCCCCCCTACCCATCTTCATTTTTAATTTAAAATCCTAACCCACACCCTAACACGCTCCTCCATTGCACCTCCAAGCTAAGCAGTTTAAAAAAAATGTTTTTTCGATGGCCTGACAGCAAATTGCTGCAGCCCCTGCTGCTTTAAAAATAAATGATCAAAGTGCTTTAGCACTACTTGGATTTCATATGTTTTGTTTAATTTAAAAGTCTACCCCAATCAGTTAATTTAAAAAAATACAAGCCTAGAAAGGGACGTGGCCAATGGCAGCCACGTCATCAGGCCTTTTATTTTTCTTTTTTCTTCTCCTTTTAACCATGCTGAATATCTGCGCTTGGTGTACTATGTAAAGTTTTTGGGAATCTACCATCTGACTCACTGCGAGCCAATGAAATTACCAGATTGCAGGGGCACATTGTAACTGCATTGAAGGTGCTTCAGAAAAAGTGCTGCCACATTCTGCAGCGTCTGATGCTACATCAGATATTTGCGGAGGCCAAGGCACAGAGTATTGTCCAGTCAATACATGATAGCATCAACGGCCGCTGTACACTCTTTCTGGTAATGCCAAATATGGAAACATTTGTCTTAAAGGACAGAGGTGGGGGAAAACATTGCTGTTACTAGTGGCTGTATTGTATGCTCTAAGTCTCTAGAACTGAACCTAAGAAGACACAGCTGGGCAGTCATAAACGGGGACACCACGGCACTTGATGATGAATAGTTCGATTTAGTTGATTTTAGTTCAGGTTTGTTATTCTGCATCACAGAAGTTATTTGCAGTGGCGGCTGGTATTCAACAGCATTGAGGGGGGCAGGTCGCAGGGTTGGGAGGGGGTTTGAGGGAGTGAAAAAAAAAAATAATACTTACCTGTTTTCTGCCGCAGCCGTCGCCTCCTCCTCTTAGTCCTCTTTGCCTGTTTCCACGGCAGGAAGGAGGAAGCACCCGGCTCCCAGCCTCCAGAGGGAGACAGCGTTTACAACGCAGTCATTACATCGCAGTTCCTTTACAACGCGGTCGTTACAACGACCGCGTTGTTAGAACGCGATGCCTTTACAACGCAAGTCATTAGATCGACCTGCTATAGGGGGCGCTCTATCATAAGGAATAGTATGATTTACTATTCCAACACCTTCCCTACTGTTGCGCAGGCTGGAGTTGGAATAGTAAATTATACTATTCCTAAGTCCAGCGCGCCCCCTACAGCAAGTCGATCTAATGACTTGCGTTGTAAAGGTATCGTGTTCTAACAACGCGATGTAATAGCATGCGATGTAACATGCTATATTCCCTCCCGATAGCCACTGACAACGCTGCATTGCAGCGTTGTGATTGGTCTGAGCGCTGTGGATCGGCGCTCAGCTAGAGAATGGGAGGCTGGGCATGTTCTCCATGCAGGCTGTAATGCAGCCTGCATGGAGAACTTACAAAGTGGGCATGACTGTTTGACCATCCCGAGACGGCCGGCCAAAGTGTCATGCACACTTGGAGTGGGCAAACCACTCCTCCCCTGCCCCTAACCAGCTGAGCAAGGGTAAAAATAAAATGATAATGACAATGAGTTATTATCATATTATTTTTTCCTTCTTGACCTGGTCAGTGGGGCGACGCTCCTCCGCCTTAGCGGAGGAGCTGCCACTGGTTATGTGCAAGAAAGGGGATTATGTAGTGTAGTCCATTCCCGTCACAGCATTACTGCCTGGTGTTGGAAGGTTTTACTGTCTGCTTGGTGAGCAGAACCATTTCCTAATCTTGGCTATAATATTTAGTCATTTCAAACAGTGGGCATAAGTCAACTTTCAAATATAGGGAAACAGGAATGAGTCCTCAGATATCCCATCTAGGAGTGTTTAAAAAAGAAACCTAAAAATTGAATGCCAGCAGAAGAAGAATGACCAGCATGGGGTGATTAGCAACATTCTGAACAAACATCAGATCCAATAAGCTATGTTGACATGTTCCACTGCGGCTGCGGTCCCTGGCAGTTTGTGCACTGATCTGGTTGGTTGCTCTCAGATTCTGGTTGGTCAGATGGGTGATGTATAAAGCCCTTCCAGCTCTTTCAGAAGAAGTATGTCTTTGGACACTTCCTGACATTAGCCCTCTGTGTTCTCATATGTAGGGTAATGTGCTCAAGAGGCAGGCCCCACAACTCTCAAAGAGAAACCTCCAGAGGGACAAAATTAATGCTGATGATCACAGGTAGCATTGCAACAAAGATTCTGGTAGGGTTATTCTGGCTGAGCCTTGTAACTTTGTTGGTGAATTATGTTTGTTTATCATTGTAAATGGCTTTGTGTAGGGTACATATATATATTAAATGCATTTAGAAGAAGAATGCCAGCCCCTGGCATCTTTGTGCTGTATGTTTAATTCTAACTTGGCATTGTTGACCAGTCGCAGGCCTAGTTTCTGCATTTTTATCTAGCTGTATATTATGATGATTCTATACTCATAGTAGGTCTCCGAATAAAAAGTTCCACTAGTCTTCTAAGTCCTGGGTGTTGTTAAATAGTTTTGGGGGCAGAGGGGAGAGGGTATTGGCAGAGGTTGCTTGCATATTAATGCTGGTGTGTCGAAACATAGACTGGTAATATATTCAATAAGTGTGTTGAGTATGAAAGGTAGGGGCTGAAGAAGATCCAAAGGGATTTCACATGTGGGCACATATTAGGAGTTTGGGAGAACCTGAGGAGGGTTTACTAACCAGCTCGTAATCTGGTTTTGCATTAGTTAGGAAAATCCAAGTGGCAGACATTCATTGTTAAGTGGTTTCTCAGCTGTTGGTAACTTCCGCCTGATAGCTTCTACACATTACCTAGCATCTTGAAAGATTGAAAGAATTGGGTGTGATCTGCAGACTAAGCTTCTGATGGTTACAAGTGTTGACCGTGTGAGTGAGGAGGGACATGTCCAAAAGGACATATACTTAAGTACTTGTGACATTAGCGTGTTCTGTGTACTATGGAGACCTTATAATAACTGTCTATCTTTACCTTGTGTAAGCATACCAATCAATGTCCATTTGGCACAAAGCTCACTGATGTAAGTATTTTTGTCAGCAAATTGTTCCTTTTGGGATTTGTATGTGTCTAGTCATGAAGCTGGAAATCAAAGCCCGACATAACTGTTCAATGATGCATGTGACCCTCATAACTGAACACAATACTCTAGCTAGAGCCTCCGGAACTGAACGCAACTTGATGGAGGAGGCCTTCAGAACAAGACAAATAATTTCAGAGCTGTCAGATATGTACACAACACCTCAACAACAGCATTCAGAATTGTACACAACACACCATCATTGGCCTTCAGGACTGTAAACAATTCACCAGAGGGGTGGTCCAGAACTAGACACAATACATTATGAGTAGCCTCAGAAAATGGACAAAATAACCCTGATGCGTCCTGATAAACAGTGCACTGCACAATTCGCAAAATGTGGCAGCTAAATGTATTAGTAGGCACTGAGAAATTGCCACAATAGTTGAAAGAATGGGTGAAGGCTATTTGTAAAGTGCACACTTACCCTGACATTGTGTTCTGCAGCAAGGAAGGCAGCTGGGTAGCAGAACAGAGCTAAGTACGTATATAGCTAAGTACATATAAACAGCATTTTGAGTTTTTTCGTAACTAAAGATGATTAGAGTTATAGTGTAGGTCCAAAAGGAGATTGTTGCAGTAGTTTGATGCAAAAAAAGGCAAATAACTGCACTCTCCGCCCCCCCATATTCCAGCCTTCTTGATCCTCAGGGGCTGAAGAAGTTTGGCAGTTGTAAAAAGCAGTGGCATAAATGGAGTATAGCACCTGAAAAGACTGAAGATAAATGTGACTGTGGATATGGATTTCTAGATGACCTATGTACATGGATTTAAAAATGGAGTGCTTGGTAATGGGGAGGTATTGAAGAGTTGAGAGATTGAGAAACAAGTGCAGCAAAAGTAATTTCAGAAACAGTGGAGCTAAGCCAAACTAAAAACTTCCACCCAGAGTGTTAACTCTGGGTGAAATTTCTCAACTTGGAAATTATATGGGTCAATTGGCCCAGAATTATCTATAGACTCTAAACCTGATAAATCTGGGGGATAAACCTGATACTGCTGTGAAAAGAAGAGACTCCGCAGGTAGGAGAGAGAACTTCTTTATTTAGCCGGCAGGAGCGACACAGCCTCCATCTCCTTTCTCCCTCTGCCAACCGTCATCCCCACCATTCCAGAACCCCCCTGCTCGAGCATCTGCACGATACAGAGACCAAACACATCTTCCTGCCATACAATGACAAAAATATAGAGCCAACAGTAAAAGATAACATTGGCAAAACATAAACATGGTTGACAGAAATTAAAAATAGTAATAGAACAAAAGAGTAAAGAATCATAAAATTAAAACAGAATGTACACTGATAATGTTACAGTGTCAAAGCACAAAGAATTTTTGTGACATTGCAGTGTAATTACATAAGAAAACTTCAGCATGACAAAATACATTACAAATATTCAGCATAGCAGCATGGAAAATGTAAAGAAAATCAATGCATGACGTGCTCTTGGAATTTTGAAGGCAACTTAGACATTCTGGAAGAAGGTGCACGATGAACCTCAGGAGCCGGAGAACCCTGAAACCTATCTTCTCCAGACGCAATGATATAATGAGACTTAGGAACCCTGATCTTACTCTTGTTCCACCATCTGCCATCATTCAATTTTACAGCACCTTTATTGGTTTTCACAACAGTCTTGAGATCAGAGAATTTAGACTCTACCTTGGGAAGAATTCTGGAATATTTTACTCTCACTCGATCACCAATGCATACTCTTAACTCTTTGGTCCCAGATTGGATATATTTGTCCTGAGCTTCAACTCTTTTTCTGACTACCTCCTTTATTTTTTCCTCAGGCAGTTTAAAGTCTCCCATCCACCTCCTCAACATTTTGGAAGAGGGAACGCGTCCTCTCAGCAAAATGAAAGGAGAAACTGCAGTATCAGCATTGGCAGTGGTGCGCACTGCCCACAGTAAATTCTTCGACTCTTTCTTGCAATTCAGACCACTGGCCTTGGGCAGTTGTACATTGTCCTTTATCACCCTATTAAACCTTTCTACAAGGCCATTACTCCTAGGGTGATAAAGTGAGGTTCTAGAGTGTTCTATGCCCATAAATTCCATAAACTCTTTAAATTGTGTAGAAGTAAACTGACAGCCGTTGTCGGAAAGTATCTCGTCAGGAATTCCTTCCCTAGCGAATAATAATTCTAGGAACTCAATGATACAATCGGCCGTGGGTGACTTCACAAACTTAACTTCAGGCCAACCACTGTAAAAGTCAACAAGGACAATGCCATACTCAGAAACACCATTAGCAGACAAAGACATGGGACCTGTGATGTCGATGGCAAGCTTGGACCAAGCTTTAGCGGGCACCTCAAGTGCTTCTACAGGACCGGGTACCGTCACTTCTGATTTGTCACTGATGGCACACGGCATGCAATCCCTCACGAAGTGTTCCACATCCCGGTCTAGACCTGGCCACCAGAAATTTTCCCTGATTCTTCTTTTCATGGCACGCATGCCAATGTGACCCTCGTGAGCTAATGCAAGAACTTTGTTATGCATGGCCTCAGGAACTACAAGCAAAAAAGTTCGATACAATAGTCCATTAATGTTAATGTTAATGTTAACCAGATTTATATAGCGCACAGCTGCCCCAGCGAAGAGGCGTCCCTGCCTCTTAACAATTAACAATGGACAGCTCATCAAAAACATTCTTGAATTTACTGAGAGAGTCGTCCCTTGAGTAACTTCCAGACCAACCTACATGCACCAGGTTCATCACTTCCTTGATTTCCTCATCCATCTCATAAGCACTCTTCCACTCCTGTTCTGTTAAAATGCCATTGGAATTACACACAGTATGACAGATCATTTCAGTATCAGCATCTTTTTCATCGTCTACACAACTCGTTTCATCACAACTGGGTAACCTAGAAAGGCAATCTGCTAACAGGCTTTTCTTGCCAGGAACGTATTCAACCACGAAATTGTGTTCCAACAATCTGTATTGCCATTTGGCAATCCTGGGGGTCGCCTTGCTACCACCTTTTGTGGTGAAAAGATGAACTAAAGGCTTGTGATCCACCCTTACAGGGAATTTTGAACCCCACAAATAATGTTTGAAATGGACGATACCCCACCAGCAAGCCAAAGCTTCGCGTTCTATAACAGAGTACGTGGCCTCAGCACCTCTCAATCCTCTGGACGCAAAGACTATAACTTCATCTTTTCCCTCTCTGTGTTGCATAAGCACAGCTCCTAAACCTCTCTGACTGGCATCAGTCATGATAATAGTATGGTCTTTGGTATCAAAATCTTTAAGGAAATGGCATGTGCAATCGCTCTTTTAATTAGATTGAACTCTTCCGTACATTCATTATCCCACTTGTTTCTTGAGGAGACCCCTCATGTGGTAAGTTTTTGCAGCACAATCAGGCACAAATCTAGCATAAAATTCAATGAGTCCCATGAAGGATCTCAGTTGATCCTTGTCCTCAGGAGTGCTGAAATTCTGTATTGCATGGACTAAACTGGACTTGGGCTCCACCCCCTCGGCAGACTATTTATAACCCAAATAGTCTACAGTGGACCTATTCAATTTGCATTTGTCGAGGCTCAGGTTGACTCCTTTGCTATTTAAAATTGACAATACAGAGTGCAACCTTTCATTGTGTTGTTCTTGACTGGTGCCAAAAACCAAAACATCGTCCTGAAAGGACATCACGCCGGACATACCCTTGAACATGCTCTCCACAATTCTTTGAAACACAGCGGAAGCGGAAGCAAGTCCAAAGGGCATGCGTTTGAACTGGAACAAACCATCAGGGGTGATAAAGGCAGTGTAATGTTTGGAATCAGGGTGTAAATCAATTTGGTGATAGGCAGAAGTCATGTCCAGTAAACTGAACCACTTTCCACCCTTAAGACTGGATGTCATTTCAACAATATTAGGTAAAGGGTGTTGATCTACCGATATGTGTTGGTTTAAATCGCGTAAATCAACAAACATGCGAAGAGTACCATTGGCTTTCTTGGCTAGGACAATCGGGGAAACCCAATCTGATGATTCGATAGGCTCAATTACATTGCTGGCACATAGCTTATCTAATTCTTTCTTCAATTCGTCGCGTAAAACCAAAGGTACCCTGCGAACCTTATGTACAACAAGTTCTGCCCCATCAACCAATCTTATCTTGTGCTTAAACCCCTTGAACAGACCTAATTTCCTATTGAAGACTTCAGGATTCTTGGTGTCCCAAGACTCTTCTTTGATTGTTTAAATACAAATAAATTCTTTTTTTAATATGACTTGGTGGGGGTTGTTGGGATCAAGTATGATACCTAGATTCCCTTGATCTTGCCACCCCAACAAACTAGAGTCCTCTTTGGCAACATAGATTATTCCTTGGGACTTACTGTCCTTGAAACATAAATCAGCATCAAACTCACCTACAACATCAATGGCTTTTCCCCCATAACCAATCGGTTTTATGGTGGACAATCTTAAAGGAAACCCTTGATTTTTAAATAAAACTTCCCAAACTTTAACACTAATCAATGTAAAGGAGAACCAGAGTCTGCCAATACTTTAACATCCACACCATTAATGTTCAGAATGCACAAAGGACGTTTAATTCCTTGCGGTGTGGCACTACATGTGCTCATGGTATGCGACTCCCCAACGATGCAGTTCTGTTCTTCGTCACTTGACGATGACTCTCCTTCTTTACAAGGTTCTAGGTTGAAGACTTTTCTTGAAGGTCCTGCATTGAATGATCTTTTTCCAGTGGATCTGCAAACTCTTGCGAAATGACCCTTTTTAGAACAGTTTGCGCATGTTACATCCACAGCAGGACATATCTTGGCCTTACCGAGATGGGATGAGCTACCACAACGGTAACACTCCCAACGTTTGTATGTAGGTTTTGAAAAGAACTTGTCATTTCCATTGTTCTTTTCTTGATGCAGTTTATCTTTTGGTCTTTTGTACTTACTCTTGACAGCCAAAACTCCATCAGAATGAATTTTAGGATCAGAAATCGTCATTTGTTCTAAATACGCTGTAGTGCTTTCTATCCTTGTTTCTATCTCCAAAGCTTTTTGTAAAGTAAGATCTGGCTTGGATAGTAGAGCTTCTTGAACCTTTTTACTGTTAGTTTTCTCCACCAACTGATCTCTTATCATTTCTTCTTCAAACGTGTTATAGTCGCAAGAAACAGCCAAAATCCGTAGTGCGCCAACATAAGTAGCTGCTGATTCTCCAGGCAACTGTGCTCTTTTGAAACATTTATGTCTCTCTAACGTAACATATTTGCATGCTTTAAATCTTGTGTCTAAGGACTTGATGGCTGTGGAATATTCATCCTCTACGCCATCACCTTCACCATCAGTTGATAAAACAACCACCTTAGGAATGTGTTTGAGAACGCTGCGACCTTCTGAGCCCAAACAGTGTCTTAAAATTGCATACTTCTTTTATGTGTAAAAGAATCACCTTCAAGGGCATCTAGGTATGCCTCGAAGCCTTCCTTCCATCTTTCCCAATCCCTTTCTGGGGATACTGGGTTGGGAATAAACGCAGCAGGTGGAATTATGGATTGTTGCATATTTAAAAGAAGAGAAGAGCAAACCAAAATAGACAGAAATAAAATATAACTGGAGTAAATTTGGCGAAGGGAATTTGGCACACTGGAGAACAATTACCAATTTGGATTGCAATTACCAACTTTAAATGAAGAAGAGAACGTGTCCGTTTTACTGGCTTGTAATTTTTTTTATTTTTATGAATGTTCCCTTTGTTAAAGAAGACACACGATGTTTTCAAGTGTGTGTATCACTGAAGCAAGTTAAAATTGGTGTGTGTATCACCGATTGCTTCCTGAGTGACACACGAGTGATACACGTTTTAAAATTGAAGTGTGTGTATCACTGGAAGAGCTGGAAGGGGAATGCCTGGTTTTAAAATGGCCGCCGACATCCGTGCCGTAAATGAAGGTCAGGCAAAGTCAGGCACCGCTAAATGGCCACTGTGGCAAAGGGAGCTCGTGGTAAAGGCTCGCGACTGGAAAGACAAAACACCGGTGCCGCTGAAAATTATGGACCAATCAATAAAGGGTTCTGGCCCATAATCAGTAAGGCTGGACCTAACTATAAACCAAACAACAGACACATTGCCAGTACTGATAATTTCTGTATCAACTCACTCCAAAACAATCACCAGTGTCACTCAAAGTGATTGAAAAATTAATAAATATTTTTATTTTTTATCTTAGATGAAATTCATTTTTTAGAAAAAGAAAGAAAGGGGAATCTTTTAGTTCATGCTATTATTTTCATGAGCTTTGTCCATATAGTTCATTTACCGAACCACAACAACTTATACAACCATAAAACAATACTTAACATTCATAACAAAGACATAATAATATAATACATGAATTTAAATGAGCTCAAATTCCACAACATTTAGAAAAAAGAAAAGAGAAAGAATGAAAAAACCCAAGGGAAAGGTTAAAAAGGAAAAGAGAATACATTGTCAATTGGTAACACAGACCCAGGGGGAAATTTTGGCTAAACAGTATTTGTATTCAGGTCATGAAAAGGTGAAATTTCAATACTACTAATACATTGCAAATGGCCTGATACCTCTTCTATATACAAAACAAAACTTGTTTAGGCACAAACAAAAAGTCTACGCGTTTCAAACCCAATGTTTTATTTTAAGGGTTTTCCTCAGGACCTGGAATGAGAGCTGTAAAAACAAAAAAGGGTGCAGTGTTTACCATTACTTCAAACTTTCAACCACTCTAGCTTACCTCTAAAATTGTCAATCTGTTACAACAACATTACCTCGTGTTATCTTATTATTGCCACTCGTTGTAACCAAATGCGTTTACACGCATTAATGCACTAATTTCGTACCGCTAAAAAAGAAGAAGAAAAAGAGACGACTTCACCAACAAGCTCTACTTCGTATCATGCATTTATGAGTAATAATTTCTGCCGTCAGTTTGTTACCTCGCTAGCGCCGGCTTTTGCCTATCCTTTTATTTACGGGCACCCCAGCTCCGCTGCGATCTCCAGCTGCAAGAGCAAAGCACTCCTTTAAAACATGCTCTTTTTTCGGAAAAACCATTCCGATCACAAATGTATGGTGAAGAATAATGGTAATAATAATCGGCATACCTTAATTGGTGCCGCAACCGCATCAAGGCATTTCTTCTGAACAGCGAGCGGTTTTTTCGACAGACCGTGAGTTCAATCTACCAAGGACAAAAAAGTTTTCAATACGCGCATTCCGAATTAGTGAAGCGCTGCGATGGAATTAACGTTTATTCTCAAATTACCTTCGGTCCAAGCGAATGGTCTGCGTTCACTCAGCAGAGTCAGAATGCGACAAGCGAGTATGAAGCAGGAACGGGCGCTTTACATGCAACGTCATCACTGTGTTTATATCATGTGACTTGCTGAAAGTTTCAATTTAAACTTTATTACTAACAGACAAATACGTCTGTGTTTTAAAGCTTTAAGAAAGAAGGAAAACTCGCATTTTGATATTATCACCACAGACAACTTCTCAACAAAACCTTTTTCTAATGTGGCATTTCTTTGAATATTCTCAATAAAAATCATTTGTTGTCCGATCTATTCGACATTTTCAGGGCTTCATTACATCTAGCGCATTAAGCGCGAAGGAGCGGCATGACTTGTGTCCACTAGTTGATTAAGCCGCATTTTCGAATTTGGAGATTGCTCCATATTTTAAATAGATTCATTTGTCAAATGCATACAATATATCATTCTGGCTTATGTAATTTCATTTCGCCAGTAACGATTATACTTAGGAGAGCCATTTTTTCATAGAAGGTGCGCTTTTACAGATTATAAATTTCAGAATGTTCATTTAATCCATCTGTTGCTGTATCATATTTAACGATAAGCATCGCTTCTTTCTGGAGCAAAACCCGTTCTATATCTATTCCTCGTGGGTTTTTGTCAACTTTAAGGAGAACAGTCCATTTTAAATCATTCAAACTATGGTTCTTTGAGGACCAATGATGTACAAGCGGTGCATTTGCCACTTGTTTTCGAATTCTAGACATATGTTGTGTTATACGCTGACGGACTTCTTGATTCGTTTTCCCAATGTACAATTTTGGGCATGGGCACATAATGCCATATATTACATTTTTGCTTTTGCAATTAGTAAAACGATTGTGCTTCCACTTGATGTCATTAAAACAAAAAAGGGCACCTTCCATTGTGTTTGAACAGCTTAAACATGTCCCACACTTGTGGTGTCCTGTAATAGGTGGTAAATTAAATTGTGTCCTCAATGTATTTGTATTTAATGGCCTCTGTACTGCAGCACGGACAAGTAGATTTCCAACACTTTTGTCTTTTTTGAGAGCAAACAACGGTTTTTTCCATGAAGTATGCACTTTTTGTACTAGGTGCCAGTTTTGATTGATCACCTTTTTAACAAAGTTGGTACGTGAACAAAATGTGGTCACGCAAACCAGCCGATCCATTGGATCTTTTTTCTTCTTTTGTAGTAGGACTTCTCTGGGTGTCCACCACGCCCGTTTTAAAGCTTGTTTCAATAGCTTTTTAGGGTATCCTCGCTGTTTCAATTTATCCAAGAGATTATTCGCATGGAACATATATTCATCTTTGGTGGAACAATTGCGTTTTACTCTAAGAAATTGTCCCACTGGGAGATTGTCGCGCAAACTGCGCGGATGATAGCTTTTGTAATGAAGCGCTTTATTGCGATCAGTTGATTTGACATGCAATGAAGTGTGCAAAGTTCCCTGTGCACTATATACTTCTACATCCAAAAATGTTATAACATTGGGACTGGAATTCAGACTAAATTGGATGTCAGGTGTCCGTTGGTTCAACCAATTATGGAAGGCTGTCAACTCAATCAAAGTGCCATTCCAGATCAAAAAAATGTCGTCGATGTAACGAACATAGGTTGATATTTGTGTCCAAAAAGGATTATTGTTATAGACAAAATGTTCTTCATATTGTGCCATAAACAATACCGCCAATTCCGGCGCAATGGGACAGCCCATGGCAGTCCCTTTGATTTGAAAATAGTAACTCTGCTCATATTTAAAGTAATTCTTTTTCAAAGCAAACTTTGCTAATTCAATTATGAATTCGCTTGGGACTCTTACAGGTCTAGCTCTCTGTTCAAGAAAGATTTGGATAGCATTTAAACCTTCTTCCTGGGGTATCTGGGTGTATAGGGACACCACATCAAGCGTCAACAATAATTGATTGGTAGGTGAAAATTCCAGATCTTGTATTCTGTTCAAAAAATCGGTGGTATCCTGTAAGTGGGATGGGACATCTAATAAAAAAGGTTTTAAGAAAAAATCGACATATTTAGATATCGGCTCAAGTATTGAGCTACAGCCCGATATAATTGGGCGTCCTGGAGGATGTGTCGCATTTTTATGGATTTTTGGAAGTATGTATAATAATGGAATCCTTGGATATTTTTTATTTAAAAATCCAAATTCCTTTCTTCCAATAATTCCTGCATCCAAAGCGTTTTTTAGAATAACCATCAGTTCTCCTTGAATCTCTGATGTAGGATCCATCCCAATTTTTCGATAACACTGTGAATCTTGAAGTTGTCTTAAAATCTCTGTCTGATAGTTGGAGGTGTTCATCACAACTATTGACCCGCCTTTATCAGCTGGTTTTATCGTTATTGTAGAATCCGATTTCAATTTTGTTAATGCTTCCTTTTCAGTTTTTGTTATATTATATTTTACAAAATCCTTTTTCTTTTCAATTTGTGAAATTGCCGATAATATTGTACGCTCGAAAGTTATTATTTCTTTAGGTACTTTATTTGGTGGTGGGCAAAAAGTGGATTTTTCCCGGAATCCAGTTACTTCTGTGTTAATAGGGCAATAATTTTCAAGAAAAAGGATTTTAAACGGATCTTTCTACAAAACTCAATGATTTCCATCTTCATTTTAACTAGATCAGTCGTTCTTGTAGGGACAAAAGATAATCCTTTTTTCAAAATCGATTGTTCTGCATCCGACAGTTCCCGATTTGATAAATTAAAAATGGGTGATGGCATTAATTCTTGTAATGTTGACGCCTGGTTGTCATTTCCCATGTTTGATTCTGGTATTTGTTCCGGGCTCGAGGTTGCTGTTGGCCTCTGCCTAAAAAAGATTGTTGATAATTTTTTCGTCGATTTTGTTGTTGATTCCCTTCTGAGTTATCAGTATCACCACCAGAGGATGAAGATGTATCAGAGAATGAAATAAATTTGTTTCTAGACCGACCTTGAAAATCTGCGAGAAAGCGACGTGAGTCCGGACATGAGTAAAAGTCTGTTTGCAAATATGGATACGCAGCCTCCAAAGAGAAGTTTTTTTATCTTTTTCAAATTTAGTGGACTTTTGGTTGATAGTAAAGTCCTTAAATTCTGCTATGTCCTTTTCGACTTTGGCTAATAAAGATTTAGCATCCGTAATTAGTTGATTGTCCTTAATCTCCTGTTCCAAATTTGAAATTTCAAGAAGTTGTTGTTGCGACAGTCGTTGAGCTGTTTCTATTGTCAATACCATAAGGTCCCTACTACATTTTGTTTCAATGCAACTGTAGCCCTTTTTGTATAATGGATCCTCTGTGAAGATTACCGGTATGTTACGTATTTGGAGGCCAGTTGGAATTGTACCTGCCTTTAAATGTTCTAAGAGGAAGTGACCGTGTAAGTCCGTTCGTATCTGTTTCTTCTTTAATCTAATGAGTTTCTCAGACTCATTTTGCTGCTTTGCGGAAGTGCTCAATGACACCGAGGAAAATAAAGAGGCAGTACTTATCAATTTTTGTATGTGGTCCTCAGTATAAGCAAAAGTGTCCTGATCAGACATATCCTAAAAACCGATTCGTTAACTAACATAAAATTCAAAATACCACTACAACATAAATACAAAAAACTCCCACACAAAGGTGGAGTCACAAGAACCTCGCGAGTAAAAACCCGCTAATCATAAACCAATCAATAAAGGGTTCTGGCCCATAATCAGTAAGGCTGGACCTAACTATAAACCAAACAACAGACACATTGCCAGTACTGATAATTTCTGTATCAACTCACTCCAAAACAATCACCAGTGTCACTCAAAGTGATTGAAAAATTAATAAATATTTTTATTTTTTATCTTAGATGAAATTCATTTTTTAGAAAAAGAAAGAAAGGGAAATCTTTTAGTTCATGCTATTATTTTCATGAGCTTTGTCCATATAGTTCATTTACCGAACCACAACAACTTATACAACCATAAAACAATACTTAACATTCATAACAAAGACATAATAATATAATACATGAATTTAAATGATCTCAAATTCCACAACATTTAGAAAAAAGAAAAGAGAAAGAATGAAAAAACCCAAGGGAAAGGTTAAAAAGGAAAAGAGAATACATTGTCAATTGGTAACACAGACCCAGGGGGAAATTTTGGCTAAACAGTATTTGTATTCAGGTCATGAAAAGGTGAAATTTCAATACTACTAAAACATTGCAAATGGCCTGATACCTCTTCTATATACAAAACAAAACTTGTTTAGGCACAAACAAAAAGTCTACGCGTTTCAAACCCAATGTTTTATTTTAAGGGTTTTCCTCAGGACCTGGAATGAGAGCTGTAAAAAACAAAAAAGGGTGCAGTGTTTACCATTACTTCAAACTTTCAACCACTCTAGCTTACCTCTAAAATTGTCAATCTGTTACAACAACATTACCTCGTGTTATCTTATTATTGCCACTCGTTGTAACCAAATGCGTTTACACGCATTAATGCACTAATTTCGTACCGCTAAAAAAGAAGAAGAAAAAGAGACGACTTCACCAACAAGCTCTACTTCGTATCATGCATTTATGAGTAATAATTTCTGCCGTCAGTTTGTTACCTCGCTAGCGCCGGCTTTTGCCTATCCTTTTATTTACGGGCACCCCAGCTCCGCTGCGATCTCCAGCTGCAAGAGCAAAGCACTCCTTTAAAACATGCTCTTTTTTCGGAAAAACCATTCCGATCACAAATGTATGGTGAAGAATAATGGTAATAATAATCGGCATACCTTAATTGGTGCCGCAACCGCATCAAGGCATTTCTTCTGAACAGCGAGCGGTTTTTTCGACAGACCGTGAGTTCAATCTACCAAGGACAAAAAAGTTTTCAATACGCGCATTCCGAATTAGTGAAGCGCTGCGATGGAATTAACGTTTATTCTCAAATTACCATCGGTCCAAGCGAATGGTCTGCGTTCACTCAGCAGAGTCAGAATGCGACAAGCGAGTATGAAGCAGGAACGGGCGCTTTACATGCAACGTCATCACTGTGTTTATATCATGTGACTTGCTGAAAGTTTCAATTTAAACTTTATTACTAACAGACAAATACGTCTGTGTTTTAAAGCTTTAAGAAAGAAGGAAAACTCGCATTTTGATATTATCACCACAGACAACTTCTCAACAAAACCTTTTTCTAATGTGGCATTTCTTTGAATATTCTCAATAAAAATCATTTGTTGTCCGATCTATTCGACATTTTCAGGGCTTCATTACATCTAGCGCATTAAGCGCGAAGGAGCGGCATGACTTGTGTCCACTAGTTGATTAAGCTGCATTTTCGAATTTGGAGATTGCTCCATATTTTAAATAGATTCATTTGTCAAATGCATACAATATATCATTCTGGCTTATGTAATTTCATTTCGCCAGTAACGATTATACTTAGGAGAGCCATTTTTTCATAGAAGGTGCGCTTTTACAGATTATAAATTTCAGAATGTTCATTTAATCCATCTGTTGCTGTATCATATTTAACGATAAGCATCGCTTCTTTCTGGAGCAAAACCCGTTCTATATCTCCTCCTCGTGGGTTTTTGTCAACTTTAAGGAGAACAGTCCATTTTAAATCATTCAAACTATGGTTCTTTGAGGACCAATGATGTACAAGCGGTGCATTTGCCACTTGTTTTCGAATTCTAGACATATGTTGTGTTATACGCTGACGGACTTCTTGATTCGTTTTCCCAATGTACAATTTTGGGCATGGGCACATAATGCCATATATTACATTTTTGCTTTTGCAATTAGTAAAACGATTGTGCTTCCACTTGATGTCATTAAAACAAAAAGGGCACCTTCCATTGTGTTTGAACAGCTTAAACATGTCCCACACTTGTGGTGTCCTGTAATAGGTGGTAAATTAAATTGTGTCCTCAATGTATTTGTATTTAATGGCCTCTGTACTGCAGCACGGACAAGTAGATTTCCAACACTTTTGTCTTTTTTGAGAGCAAACAACGGTTTTTTCCATGAAGTATGCACTTTTTGTACTAGGTGCCAGTTTTGATTGATCACCTTTTTAACAAAGTTGGTACGTGAACAAAATGTGGTCACGCAAACCAGCCGATCCATTGGATCTTTTTTCTTCTTTTGTAGTAGGACTTCTCTGGGTGTCCACCACGCCCGTTTTAAAGCTTGTTTCAATAGCTTTTTAGGGTATCCTCGCTGTTTCAATTTATCCAAGAGATTATTCGCATGGAACATATATTCATCTTTGGTGGAACAATTGCGTTTTACTCTAAGAAATTGTCCCACTGGGAGATTGTCGCGCAAACTGCGCGGATGATAGCTTTTGTAATGAAGCGCTTTATTGCGATCAGTTGATTTGACATGCAATGAAGTGTGCAAAGTTCCCTGTGCACTATATACTTCTACATCCAAAAATGTTATAACATTGGGACTGGAATTCAGACTAAATTGGATGTCAGGTGTCCGTTGGTTCAACCAATTATGGAAGGCTGTCAACTCAATCAAAGTGCCATTCCAGATCAAAAAAATGTCGTCGATGTAACGAACATAGGTTGATATTTGTGTCCAAAAAGGATTATTGTTATAGACAAAATGTTCTTCATATTGTGCCATAAACAATACCGCCAATTCCGGCGCAATGGGACAGCCCATGGCAGTCCCTTTGATTTGAAAATAGTAACTCTGCTCATATTTAAAGTAATTCTTTTTCAAAGCAAACTTTGCTAATTCAATTATGAATTCGCTTGGGACTCTTACAGGTCTAGCTCTCTGTTCAAGAAAGATTTGGATAGCATTTAAACCTTCTTCCTGGGGTATCTGGGTGTATAGGGACACCACATCAAGCGTCAACAATAATTGATTGGTAGGTGAAAATTCCAGATCTTGTATTCTGTTCAAAAAATCGGTGGTATCCTGTAAGTGGGATGGGACATCTAATAAAAAAGGTTTTAAGAACAAATCGACATATTTAGATATCGGCTCAAGTATTGAGCTACAGCCCGATATAATTGGGCGTCCTGGAGGATGTGTCGCATTTTTATGGATTTTTGGAAGTATGTATAATAATGGAATCCTTGGATATTTTTTATTTAAAAATCCAAATTCCTTTCTTCCAATAATTCCTGCATCCAAAGCGTTTTTTAGAATGACCATCAGTTCTCCTTGAATCTCTGATGTAGGATCCATCCCAATTTTTCGATAACACTGTGAATCTTGAAGTTGTCTTAAAATCTCTGTCTGATAGTTGGAGGTGTTCATCACAACTATTGACCCGCCTTTATCAGCTGGTTTTATCGTTATTGTAGAATCCGATTTCAATTTTGTTAATGCTTCCTTTTCAGTTTTTGTTATATTATATTTTACAAAATCCTTTTTCTTTTCAATTTGTGAAATTGCCGATAATATTGTACGCTCGAAAGTTATTATTTCTTTAGGTACTTTATTTGGTGGTGGGCAAAAGGTGGATTTTTCCCGGAATCCAGTTACTTCTGTGTTAATAGGGCAATCATTTTCAAGAAAAAGGATTTTAAACGGATCTTTCTACAAAACTCAATGATTTCCATCTTCATTTTAACTAGATCAGTCGTTCTTGTAGGGACAAAAGATAATCCTTTTTCAAAATCGATTGTTCTGCATCCGACAGTTCCCGATTTGATAAATTAAAAATGGGTGATGGCATTAATTCTTGTAATGTTGACGCCTGGTTGTCATTTCCCATGTTTGATTCTGGTATTTGTTCCGGGCTCGAGGTTGCTGTTGGCCTCTGCCTAAAAAAGATTGTTGATTATTTTTTCGTCGATTTTGTTGTTGATTCCCTTCTGAGTTATCAGTATCACCACCAGAGGATGAAGATGTATCAGAGAATGAAATAAATTTGTTTCTAGACCGACCTTGAAAATCTGCGAGAAAGCGACGTGAGTCCGGACGTGAGTAAAAGTCTGTTTGCAAATATGGATACGCAGCCTCCAAAGAGAAGTTTTTTTTATCTTTTTCAAATTTAGTGGACTTTTGGTTGATAGTAAAGTCCTTAAATTCTGCTATGTCCTTTTCGACTTTGGCTAATAAAGATTTAGCATCCGTAATTAGTTGATTGTCCTTAATCTCCTGTTCCAAATTTGAAATTTCAAGAAGTTGTTGTTGCGACAGTCGTTGAGCTGTTTCTATTGTCAATACCATAAGGTCCCTACTACATTTTGTTTCAATGCAACTGTAGCCCTTTTTGTATAATGGATCCTCTGTGAAGATTACCGGTATGTTACGTATTTGGAGGCCAGTTGGAATTGTACCTGCCTTTAAATGTTCTAAGAGGAAGTGACCGTGTAAGTCCGTTCGTATCTGTTTCTTCTTTAATCTAATGAGTTTCTCAGACTCATTTTGCTGCTTTGCGGAAGTGCTCAATGACACCGAGGAAAATAAAGAGGCAGTACTTATCAATTTTTGTATGTGGTCCTCAGTATAAGCAAAAGTGTCCTGATCAGACATATCCTAAAAACCGATTCGTTAACTAACATAAAATTCAAAATACCACTACAACATAAATACAAAAAACTCCCACACAAAGGTGGAGTCACAAGAACCTCGCGAGTAAAAACCCGCTAATCATAAACCAATCAATAAAGGGTTCTGGCCCATAATCAGTAAGGCTGGACCTAACTATAAACCAAACAACAGACACATTGCCAGTACTGATAATTTCTGTATCAACTCACTCCAAAACAATCACCAGTGTCACTCAAAGTGATTGAAAAATTAATAAATATTTTTATTTTTTATCTTAGATGAAATTCATTTTTTAGAAAAAGAAAGAAAGGGAAATCTTTTAGTTCATGCTATTATTTTCATGAGCTTTGTCCATATAGTTCATTTACCGAACCACAACAACTTATACAACCATAAAACAATACTTAACATTCATAACAAAGACATAATAATATAATACATGAATTTAAATGAGCTCAAATTCCACAACATTTAGAAAAAAGAAAAGAGAAAGAATGAAAAAACCCAAGGGAAAGGTTAAAAAAGGAAAAGAGAATACATTGTCAATTGGTAACACAGACCCAGGGGGAAATTTTGGCTAAACAGTATTTGTATTCAGGTCATGAAAAGGTGAAATTTCAATACTACTAATACATTGCAAATGGCCTGATACCTCTTCTATATACAAAACAAAACTTGTTTAGGCACAAACAAAAAGTCTACGCGTTTCAAACCCAATGTTTTATTTTAAGGGTTTTCCTCAGGACCTGGAATGAGAGCTGTAAAAAACAAAAAAGGGTGCAGTGTTTACCATTACTTCAAACTTTCAACCACTCTAGCTTACCTCTAAAATTGTCAATCTGTTACAACAACATTACCTCGTGTTATCTTATTATTGCCACTCGTTGTAACCAAATGCGTTTACACGCATTAATGCACTAATTTCGTACCGCTAAAAAAGAAGAAGAAAAAGAGACGACTTCACCAACAAGCTCTACTTCGTATCATGCATTTATGAGTAATAATTTCTGCCGTCAGTTTGTTACCTCGCTAGCGCCGGCTTTTGCCTATCCTTTTATTTACGGGCACCCCAGCTCCGCTGCGATCTCCAGCTGCAAGAGCAAAGCACTCCTTTAAAACATGCTCTTTTTTCGGAAAAACCATTCCGATCACAAATGTATGGTGAAGAATAATGGTAATAATAATCGGCATACCTTAATTGGTGCCGCAACCGCATCAAGGCATTTCTTCTGAACAGCGAGCGGTTTTTTCGACAGACCGTGAGTTCAATCTACCAAGGACAAAAAAGTTTTCAATACGCGCATTCCGAATTAGTGAAGCGCTGCGATGGAATTAACGTTTATTCTCAAATTACCATCGGTCCAAGCGAATGGTCTGCGTTCACTCAGCAGAGTCAGAATGCGACAAGCGAGTATGAAGCAGGAACGGGCGCTTTACATGCAACGTCATCACTGTGTTTATATCATGTGACTTGCTGAAAGTTTCAATTTAAACTTTATTACTAACAGACAAATACGTCTGTGTTTTAAAGCTTTAAGAAAGAAGGAAAACTCGCATTTTGATATTATCACCACAGACAACTTCTCAACAAAACCTTTTTCTAATGTGGCATTTCTTTGAATATTCTCAATAAAAATCATTTGTTGTCCGATCTATTCGACATTTTCAGGGCTTCATTACATCTAGCGCATTAAGCGCGAAGGAGCGGCATGACTTGTGTCCACTAGTTGATTAAGCCGCATTTTCGAATTTGGAGATTGCTCCATATTTTAAATAGATTCATTTGTCAAATGCATACAATATATCATTCTGGCTTATGTAATTTCATTTCGCCAGTAACGATTATACTTAGGAGAGCCATTTTTTCATAGAAGGTGCGCTTTTACAGATTATAAATTTCAGAATGTTCATTTAATCCATCTGTTGCTGTATCATATTTAACGATAAGCATCGCTTCTTTCTGGAGCAAAACCCGTTCTATATCTCCTCCTCGTGGGTTTTTGTCAACTTTAAGGAGAACAGTCCATTTTAAATCATTCAAACTATGGTTCTTTGAGGACCAATGATGTACAAGCGGTGCATTTGCCACTTGTTTTCGAATTCTAGACATATGTTGTGTTATACGCTGACGGACTTCTTGATTCGTTTTCCCAATGTACAATTTTGGGCATGGGCACATAATGCCATATATTACATTTTTGCTTTTGCAATTAGTAAAACGATTGTGCTTCCACTTGATGTCATTAAAACAAAAAAGGGCACCTTCCATTGTGTTTGAACAGCTTAAACATGTCCCACACTTGTGGTGTCCTGTAATAGGTGGTAAATTAAATTGTGTCCTCAATGTATTTGTATTTAATGGCCTCTGTACTGCAGCACGGACAAGTAGATTTCCAACACTTTTGTCTTTTTTGAGAGCAAACAACGGTTTTTTCCATGAAGTATGCACTTTTTGTACTAGGTGCCAGTTTTGATTGATCACCTTTTTAACAAAGTTGGTACGTGAACAAAATGTGGTCACGCAAACCAGCCGATCCATTGGATCTTTTTTCTTCTTTTGTAGTAGGACTTCTCTGGGTGTCCACCACGCCCGTTTTAAAGCTTGTTTCAATAGCTTTTTAGGGTATCCTCGCTGTTTCAATTTATCCAAGAGATTATTCGCATGGAACATATATTCATCTTTGGTGGAACAATTGCGTTTTACTCTAAGAAATTGTCCCACTGGGAGATTGTCGCGCAAACTGCGCGGATGATAGCTTTTGTAATGAAGCGCTTTATTGCGATCAGTTGATTTGACATGCAATGAAGTGTGCAAAGTTCCCTGTGCACTATATACTTCTACATCCAAAAATGTTATAACATTGGGACTGGAATTCAGACTAAATTGGATGTCAGGTGTCCGTTGGTTCAACCAATTATGGAAGGCTGTCAACTCAATCAAAGTGCCATTCCAGATCAAAAAAATGTCGTCGATGTAACGAACATAGGTTGATATTTGTGTCCAAAAAGGATTATTGTTATAGACAAAATGTTCTTCATATTGTGCCATAAACAATACCGCCAATTCCGGCGCAATGGGACAGCCCATGGCAGTCCCTTTGATTTGAAAATAGTAACTCTGCTCATATTTAAAGTAATTCTTTTTCAAAGCAAACTTTGCTAATTCAATTATGAATTCGCTTGGGACTCTTACAGGTCTAGCTCTCTGTTCAAGAAAGATTTGGATAGCATTTAAACCTTCTTCCTGGGGTATCTGGGTGTATAGGGACACCACATCAAGCGTCAACAATAATTGATTGGTAGGTGAAAATTCCAGATCTTGTATTCTGTTCAAAAAATCGGTGGTATCCTGTAAGTGGGATGGGACATCTAATAAAAAAGGTTTTAAGAAAAAATCGACATATTTAGATATCGGCTCAAGTATTGAGCTACAGCCCGATATAATTGGGCGTCCTGGAGGATGTGTCGCATTTTTATGGATTTTTGGAAGTATGTATAATAATGGAATCCTTGGATATTTTTTATTTAAAAATCCAAATTCCTTTCTTCCAATAATTCCTGCATCCAAAGCGTTTTTTAGAATAACCATCAGTTCTCCTTGAATCTCTGATGTAGGATCCATCCCAATTTTTCGATAACACTGTGAATCTTGAAGTTGTCTTAAAATCTCTGTCTGATAGTTGGAGGTGTTCATCACAACTATTGACCCGCCTTTATCAGCTGGTTTTATCGTTATTGTAGAATCCGATTTCAATTTTGTTAATGCTTCCTTTTCAGTTTTTGTTATATTATATTTTACAAAATCCTTTTTCTTTTCAATTTGTGAAATTGCCGATAATATTGTACGTTCGAAAGTTATTATTTCTTTAGGTACTTTATTTGGTGGTGGGCAAAAAGTGGATTTTTCCCGGAATCCAGTTACTTCTGTGTTAATAGGGCAATAATTTTCAAGAAAAAGGATTTTAAACGGATCTTTCTACAAAACTCAATGATTTCCATCTTCATTTTAACTAGATCAGTCGTTCTTGTAGGGACAAAAGATAATCCTTTTTTCAAAATCGATTGTTCTGCATCCGACAGTTCCCGATTTGATAAATTAAAAATGGGTGATGGCATTAATTCTTGTAATGTTGACGCCTGGTTGTCATTTCCCATGTTTGATTCTGGTATTTGTTCCGGGCTCGAGGTTGCTGTTGGCCTCTGCCTAAAAAAGATTGTTGATAATTTTTTCGTCGATTTTGTTGTTGATTCCCTTCTGAGTTATCAGTATCACCACCAGAGGATGAAGATGTATCAGAGAATGAAATAAATTTGTTTCTAGACCGACCTTGAAAATCTGCGAGAAAGCGACGTGAGTCCGGACATGAGTAAAAGTCTGTTTGCAAATATGAATACGCAGCCTCCAAAGAGAAGTTTTTTTTATCTTTTTCAAATTTAGTGGACTTTTGGTTGATAGTAAAGTCCTTAAATTCTGCTATGTCCTTTTCGACTTTGGCTAATAAAGATTTAGCATCCGTAATTAGTTGATTGTCCTTAATCTCCTGTTCCAAATTTGAAATTTCAAGAAGTTGTTGTTGCGACAGTCGTTGAGCTGTTTCTATTGTCAATACCATAAGGTCCCTACTACATTTTGTTTCAATGCAACTGTAGCCCTTTTTGTATAATGGATCCTCTGTGAAGATTACCGGTATGTTACGTATTTGGAGGCCAGATGGAATTGTACCTGCCTTTAAATGTTCTAAGAGGAAGTGACCGTGTAAGTCCGTTCGTATCTGTTTCTTCTTTAATCTAATGAGTTTCTCAGACTCATTTTGCTGCTTTGCGGAAGTGCTCAATGACACCGAGGAAAATAAAGAGGCAGTACTTATCAATTTTTGTATGTGGTCCTCAGTATAAGCAAAAGTGTCCTGATCAGACATATCCTAAAAACCGATTCGTTAACTAACATAAAATTCAAAATACCACTACAACATAAATACAAAAAACTCCCACACAAAGGTGGAGTCACAAGAACCTCGCGAGTAAAAACCCGCTAATCATAAACCAATCAATAAAGGGTTCTGGCCCATAATCAGTAAGCCTGGACCTAACTATAAACCAAACAACAGACACATTGCCAGTACTGATAATTTCTGTATCAACTCACTCCAAAACAATCACCAGTGTCACTCAAAGTGATTGAAAAATTAATAAATATTTTTATTTTTTATCTTAGATGAAATTCATTTTTTAGAAAAAGAAAGAAAGGGAAATCTTTTAGTTCATGCTATTATTTTCATGAGCTTTGTCCATATAGTTCATTTACCGAACCACAACAACTTATACAACCATAAAACAATACTTAACATTCATAACAAAGACATAATAATATAATACATGAATTTAAATGATCTCAAATTCCACAACATTTAGAAAAAAGAAAAGAGAAAGAATGAAAAAACCCAAGGGAAAGGTTAAAAAAGGAAAAGAGAATACATTGTCAATTGGTAACACAGACCCAGGGGGAAATTTTGGCTAAACAGTATTTGTATTCAGGTCATGAAAAGGTGAAATTTCAATACTACTAAAACATTGCAAATGGCCTGATACCTCTTCTATATACAAAACAAAACTTGTTTAGGCACAAACAAAAAGTCTACGCGTTTCAAACCCAATGTTTTATTTTAAGGGTTTTCCTCAGGACCTGGAATGAGAGCTGTAAAAAACAAAAAAGGGTGCAGTGTTTACCATTACTTCAAACTTTCAACCACTCTAGCTTACCTCTAAAATTGTCAATCTGTTACAACAACATTACCTCGTGTTATCTTATTATTGCCACTCGTTGTAACCAAATGCGTTTACACGCATTAATGCACTAATTTCGTACCGCTAAAAAAGAAGAAGAAAAAGAGACGACTTCACCAACAAGCTCTACTTCGTATCATGCATTTATGAGTAATAATTTCTGCCGTCAGTTTGTTACCTCGCTAGCGCCGGCTTTTGCCTATCCTTTTATTTACGGGCACCCCAGCTCCGCTGCGATCTCCAGCTGCAAGAGCAAAGCACTCCTTTAAAACATGCTCTTTTTTCGGAAAAACCATTCCGATCACAAATGTATGGTGAAGAATAATGGTAATAATAATCGGCATACCTTAATTGGTGCCGCAACCGCATCAAGGCATTTCTTCTGAACAGCGAGCGGTTTTTTCGACAGACCGTGAGTTCAATCTACCAAGGACAAAAAAGTTTTCAATACGCGCATTCCGAATTAGTGAAGCGCTGCGATGGAATTAACGTTTATTCTCAAATTACCATCGGTCCAAGCGAATGGTCTGCGTTCACTCAGCAGAGTCAGAATGCGACAAGCGAGTATGAAGCAGGAACGGGCGCTTTACATGCAACGTCATCACTGTGTTTATATCATGTGACTTGCTGAAAGTTTCAATTTAAACTTTATTACTAACAGACAAATACGTCTGTGTTTTAAAGCTTTAAGAAAGAAGGAAAACTCGCATTTTGATATTATCACCACAGACAACTTCTCAACAAAACCTTTTTCTAATGTGGCATTTCTTTGAATATTCTCAATAAAAATCATTTGTTGTCCGATCTATTCGACATTTTCCGGGCTTCATTACATCTAGCGCATTAAGCGCGAAGGAGCGGCATGACTTGTGTCCACTAGTTGATTAAGCCGCATTTTCGAATTTGGAGATTGCTCCATATTTTAAATAGATTCATTTGTCAAATGCATACAATATATCATTCTGGCTTATGTAATTTCATTTCGCCAGTAACGATTATACTTAGGAGAGCCATTTTTTCATAGAAGGTGCGCTTTTACAGATTATAAATTTCAGAATGTTCATTTAATCCATCTGTTGCTGTATCATATTTAACGATAAGCATCGCTTCTTTCTGGAGCAAAACCCGTTCTATATCTCCTCCTCGTGGGTTTTTGTCAACTTTAAGGAGAACAGTCCATTTTAAATCATTCAAACTATGGTTCTTTGAGGACCAATGATGTACAAGCGGTGCATTTGCCACTTGTTTTCGAATTCTAGACATATGTTGTGTTATACGCTGACGGACTTCTTGATTCGTTTTCCCAATGTACAATTTTGGGCATGGGCACATAATGCCATATATTACATTTTTGCTTTTGCAATTAGTAAAACGATTGTGCTTCCACTTGATGTCATTAAAACAAAAAAGGGCACCTTCCATTGTGTTTGAACAGCTTAAACATGTCCCACACTTGTGGTGTCCTGTAATAGGTGGTAAATTAAATTGTGTCCTCAATGTATTTGTATTTAATGGCCTCTGTACTGCAGCACGGACAAGTAGATTTCCAACACTTTTGTCTTTTTTGAGAGCAAACAACGGTTTTTTCCATGAAGTATGCACTTTTTGTACTAGGTGCCAGTTTTGATTGATCACCTTTTTAACAAAGTTGGTACGTGAACAAAATGTGGTCACGCAAACCAGCCGATCCATTGGATCTTTTTTCTTCTTTTGTAGTAGGACTTCTCTGGGTGTCCACCACGCCCGTTTTAAAGCTTGTTTCAATAGCTTTTTAGGGTATCCTCGCTGTTTCAATTTATCCAAGAGATTATTCGCATGGAACATATATTCATCTTTGGTGGAACAATTGCGTTTTACTCTAAGAAATTGTCCCACTGGGAGATTGTCGCGCAAACTGCGCGGATGATAGCTTTTGTAATGAAGCGCTTTATTGCGATCAGTTGATTTGACATGCAATGAAGTGTGCAAAGTTCCCTGTGCACTATATACTTCTACATCCAAAAATGTTATAACATTGGGACTGGAATTCAGACTAAATTGGATGTCAGGTGTCCGTTGGTTCAACCAATTATGGAAGGCTGTCAACTCAATCAAAGTGCCATTCCAGATCAAAAAAATGTCGTCGATGTAACGAACATAGGTTGATATTTGTGTCCAAAAAGGATTATTGTTATAGACAAAATGTTCTTCATATTGTGCCATAAACAATACCGCCAATTCCGGCGCAATGGGACAGCCCATGGCAGTCCCTTTGATTTGAAAATAGTAACTCTGCTCATATTTAAAGTAATTATTTTTCAAAGCAAACTTTGCTAATTCAATTATGAATTCGCTTGGGACTCTTACAGGTCTAGCTCTCTGTTCAAGAAAGATTTGGATAGCATTTAAACCTTCTTCCTGGGGTATCTGGGTGTATAGGGACACCACATCAAGCGTCAACAATAATTGATTGGTAGGTGAAAATTCCAGATCTTGTATTCTGTTCAAAAAATTGGTGGTATCCTGTAAGTGGGATGGGACATCTAATAAAAAAGGTTTTAAGAAAAAATCGACATATTTAGATATCGGCTCAAGTATTGAGCTACAGCCCGATATAATTGGGCGTCCTGGAGGATGTGTCGCATTTTTATGGATTTTTGGAAGTATGTATAATAATGGAATCCTTGGATATTTTTTATTTAAAAATCCAAATTCCTTTCTTCCAATAATTCCTGCATCCAAAGCGTTTTTTAGAATAACCATCAGTTCTCCTTGAATCTCTGATGTAGGATCCATCCCAATTTTTCGATAACACTGTGAATCTTGAAGTTGTCTTAAAATCTCTGTCTGATAGTTGGAGGTGTTCATCACAACTATTGACCCGCCTTTATCAGCTGGTTTTATCGTTATTGTAGAATCCGATTTCAATTTTGTTAATGCTTCCTTTTCAGTTTTTGTTATATTATATTTTACAAAATCCTTTTTCTTTTCAATTTGTGAAATTGCCGATAATATTGTACGTTCGAAAGTTATTATTTCTTTAGGTACTTTATTTGGTGGTGGGCAAAAAGTGGATTTTTCCCGGAATCCAGTTACTTCTGTGTTAATAGGGCAATAATTTTCAAGAAAAAAGGATTTTAAACGGATCTTTCTACAAAACTCAATGATTTCCATCTTCATTTTAACTAGATCAGTCGTTCTTGTAGGGACAAAAGATAATCCTTTTTTCAAAATCGATTGTTCTGCATCCGACAGTTCCCGATTTGATAAATTAAAAATGGGTGATGGCATTAATTCTTGTAATGTTGACGCCTGGTTGTCATTTCCCATGTTTGATTCTGGTATTTGTTCCGGGCTCGAGGTTGCTGTTGGCCTCTGCCTAAAAAAGATTGTTGATAATTTTTTCGTCGATTTTGTTGTTGATTCCCTTCTGAGTTATCAGTATCACCACCAGAGGATGAAGATGTATCAGAGAATGAAATAAATTTGTTTCTAGACCGACCTTGAAAATCTGCGAGAAAGCGACGTGAGTCCGGACATGAGTAAAAGTCTGTTTGCAAATATGAATACGCAGCCTCCAAAGAGAAGTTTTTTTTATCTTTTTCAAATTTAGTGGACTTTTGGTTGATAGTAAAGTCCTTAAATTCTGCTATGTCCTTTTCGACTTTGGCTAATAAAGATTTAGCATCCGTAATTAGTTGATTGTCCTTAATCTCCTGTTCCAAATTTGAAATTTCAAGAAGTTGTTGTTGCGACAGTCGTTGAGCTGTTTCTATTGTCAATACCATAAGGTCCCTACTACATTTTGTTTCAATGCAACTGTAGCCCTTTTTGTATAATGGATCCTCTGTGAAGATTACCGGTATGTTACGTATTTGGAGGCCAGATGGAATTGTACCTGCCTTTAAATGTTCTAAGAGGAAGTGACCGTGTAAGTCCGTTCGTATCTGTTTCTTCTTTAATCTAATGAGTTTCTCAGACTCATTTTGCTGCTTTGCGGAAGTGCTCAATGACACCGAGGAAAATAAAGAGGCAGTACTTATCAATTTTTGTATGTGGTCCTCAGTATAAGCAAAAGTGTCCTGATCAGACATATCCTAAAAACCGATTCGTTAACTAACATAAAATTCAAAATACCACTACAACATAAATACAAAAAACTCCCACACAAAGGTGGAGTCACAAGAACCTCGCGAGTAAAAACCCGCTAATCATAAACCAATCAATAAAGGGTTCTGGCCCATAATCAGTAAGCCTGGACCTAACTATAAACCAAACAACAGACACATTGCCAGTACTGATAATTTCTGTATCAACTCACTCCAAAACAATCACCAGTGTCACTCAAAGTGATTGAAAAATTAATAAATATTTTTATTTTTTATCTTAGATGAAATTCATTTTTAGAAAAAGAAAGAAAGGGAAATCTTTTAGTTCATGCTATTATTTTCATGAGCTTTGTCCATATAGTTCATTTACCGAACCACAACAACTTATACAACCATAAAACAATACTTAACATTCATAACAAAGACATAATAATATAATACATGAATTTAAATGATCTCAAATTCCACAACATTTAGAAAAAAGAAAAGAGAAAGAATGAAAAAACCCAAGGGAAAGGTTAAAAAAGGAAAAGAGAATACATTGTCAATTGGTAACACAGACCCAGGGGGAAATTTTGGCTAAACAGTATTTGTATTCAGGTCATGAAAAGGTGAAATTTCAATACTACTAAAACATTGCAAATGGCCTGATACCTCTTCTATATACAAAACAAAACTTGTTTAGGCACAAACAAAAAGTCTACGCGTTTCAAACCCAATGTTTTATTTTAAGGGTTTTCCTCAGGACCTGGAATGAGAGCTGTAAAAAACAAAAAAGGGTGCAGTGTTTACCATTACTTCAAACTTTCAACCACTCTAGCTTACCTCTAAAATTGTCAATCTGTTACAACAACATTACCTCGTGTTATCTTATTATTGCCACTCGTTGTAACCAAATGCGTTTACACGCATTAATGCACTAATTTCGTACCGCTAAAAAAGAAGAAGAAAAAGAGACGACTTCACCAACAAGCTCTACTTCGTATCATGCATTTATGAGTAATAATTTCTGCCGTCAGTTTGTTACCTCGCTAGCGCCGGCTTTTGCCTATCCTTTTATTTACGGGCACCCCAGCTCCGCTGCGATCTCCAGCTGCAAGAGCAAAGCACTCCTTTAAAACATGCTCTTTTTTCGGAAAAACCATTCCGATCACAAATGTATGGTGAAGAATAATGGTAATAATAATCGGCATACCTTAATTGGTGCCGCAACCGCATCAAGGCATTTCTTCTGAACAGTGAGCGGTTTTTTCGACAGACCGTGAGTTCAATCTACCAAGGACAAAAAAGTTTTCAATACGCGCATTCCGAATTAGTGAAGCGCTGCGATGGAATTAACGTTTATTCTCAAATTACCATCGGTCCAAGCGAATGGTCTGCGTTCACTCAGCAGAGTCAGAATGCGACAAGCCAGTATGAAGCAGGAACGGGCGCTTTACATGCAACGTCATCACTGTGTTTATATCATGTGACTTGCTGAAAGTTTCAATTTAAACTTTATTACTAACAGACAAATACGTCTGTGTTTTAAAGCTTTAAGAAAGAAGGAAAACTCGCATTTTGATATTATCACCACAGACAACTTCTCAACAAAACCTTTTTCTAATGTGGCATTTCTTTGAATATTCTCAATAAAAATCATTTGTTGTCCGATCTATTCGACATTTTCCGGGCTTCATTACATCTAGCGCATTAAGCGCGAAGGAGCGGCATGACTTGTGTCCACTAGTTGATTAAGCCGCATTTTCGAATTTGGAGATTGCTCCATATTTTAAATAGATTCATTTGTCAAATGCATACAATATATCATTCTGGCTTATGTAATTTCATTTCGCCAGTAACGATTATACTTAGGAGAGCCATTTTTTCATAGAAGGTGCGCTTTTACAGATTATAAATTTCAGAATGTTCATTTAATCCATCTGTTGCTGTATCATATTTAACGATAAGCATCGCTTCTTTCTGGAGCAAAACCCGTTCTATATCTCCTCCTCGTGGGTTTTTGTCAACTTTAAGGAGAACAGTCCATTTTAAATCATTCAAACTATGGTTCTTTGAGGACCAATGATGTACAAGCGGTGCATTTGCCACTTGTTTTCGAATTCTAGACATATGTTGTGTTATACGCTGACGGACTTCTTGATTCGTTTTCCCAATGTACAATTTTGGGCATGGGCACATAATGCCATATATTACATTTTTGCTTTTGCAATTAGTAAAACGATTGTGCTTCCACTTGATGTCATTAAAACAAAAAAGGGCACCTTCCATTGTGTTTGAACAGCTTAAACATGTCCCACACTTGTGGTGTCCTGTAATAGGTGGTAAATTAAATTGTGTCCTCAATGTATTTGTATTTAATGGCCTCTGTACTGCAGCACGGACAAGTAGATTTCCAACACTTTTGTCTTTTTTGAGAGCAAACAACGGTTTTTTCCATGAAGTATGCACTTTTTGTACTAGGTGCCAGTTTTGATTGATCACCTTTTTAACAAAGTTGGTACGTGAACAAAATGTGGTCACGCAAACCAGCCGATCCATTGGATCTTTTTTCTTCTTTTGTAGTAGGACTTCTCTGGGTGTCCACCACGCCCGTTTTAAAGCTTGTTTCAATAGCTTTTTAGGGTATCCTCGCTGTTTCAATTTATCCAAGAGATTATTCGCATGGAACATATATTCATCTTTGGTGGAACAATTGCGTTTTACTCTAAGAAATTGTCCCACTGGGAGATTGTCGCGCAAACTGCGCGGATGATAGCTTTTGTAATGAAGCGCTTTATTGCGATCAGTTGATTTGACATGCAATGAAGTGTGCAAAGTTCCCTGTGCACTATATACTTCTACATCCAAAAATGTTATAACATTGGGACTGGAATTCAGACTAAATTGGATGTCAGGTGTCCGTTGGTTCAACCAATTATGGAAGGCTGTCAACTCAATCAAAGTGCCATTCCAGATCAAAAAAATGTCGTCGATGTAACGAACATAGGTTGATATTTGTGTCCAAAAAGGATTATTGTTATAGACAAAATGTTCTTCATATTGTGCCATAAACAATACCGCCAATTCCGGCGCAATGGGACAGCCCATGGCAGTCCCTTTGATTTGAAAATAGTAACTCTGCTCATATTTAAAGTAATTATTTTTCAAAGCAAACTTTGCTAATTCAATTATGAATTCGCTTGGGACTCTTACAGGTCTAGCTCTCTGTTCAAGAAAGATTTGGATAGCATTTAAACCTTCTTCCTGGGGTATCTGGGTGTATAGGGACACCACATCAAGCGTCAACAATAATTGATTGGTAGGTGAAAATTCCAGATCTTGTATTCTGTTCAAAAAATTGGTGGTATCCTGTAAGTGGGATGGGACATCTAATAAAAAAGGTTTTAAGAAAAAATCGACATATTTAGATATCGGCTCAAGTATTGAGCTACAGCCCGATATAATTGGGCGTCCTGGAGGATGTGTCGCATTTTTATGGATTTTTGGAAGTATGTATAATAATGGAATCCTTGGATATTTTTTATTTAAAAATCCAAATTCCTTTCTTCCAATAATTCCTGCATCCAAAGCGTTTTTTAGAATGACCATCAGTTCTCCTTGAATCTCTGATGTAGGATCCATCCCAATTTTTCGATAACACTGTGACTCTTGAAGTTGTCTTAAAATCTCTGTCTGATAGTTGGAGGTGTTCATCACAACTATTGACCCGCCTTTATCAGCTGGTTTTATCGTTATTGTAGAATCCGATTTCAATTTTGTTAATGCTTCCTTTTCAGTTTTTGTTATATTATATTTTACAAAATCCTTTTTCTTTTCAATTTGTGAAATTGCCGATAATATTGTACGCTCGAAAGTTATTATTTCTTTAGGTACTTTATTTGGTGGTGGGCAAAAGGTGGATTTTTCCCGGAATCCAGTTACTTCTGTGTTAATAGGGCAATCATTTTCAAGAAAAAAGGATTTTAAACGGATCTTTCTACAAAACTCAATGATTTCCATCTTCATTTTAACTAGATCAGTCGTTCTTGTAGGGACAAAAGATAATCCTTTTTTCAAAATCGATTGTTCTGCATCCGACAGTTCCCGATTTGATAAATTAAAAATGGGTGATGGCATTAATTCTTGTAATGTTGACGCCTGGTTGTCATTTCCCATGTTTGATTCTGGTATTTGTTCCGGGCTCGAGGTTGCTGTTGGCCTCTGCCTAAAAAAGATTGTTGATTATTTTTTCGTCGATTTTGTTGTTGATTCCCTTCTGAGTTATCAGTATCACCACCAGAGGATGAAGATGTATCAGAGAATGAAATAAATTTGTTTCTAGACCGACCTTGAAAATCTGCGAGAAAGCGACGTGAGTCCGGACGTGAGTAAAAGTCTGTTTGCAAATATGGATACGCAGCCTCCAAAGAGAAGTTTTTTTTATCTTTTTCAAATTTAGTGGACTTTTGGTTGATAGTAAAGTCCTTAAATTCTGCTATGTCCTTTTCGACTTTGGCTAATAAAGATTTAGCATCCGTAATTAGTTGATTGTCCTTAATCTCCTGTTCCAAATTTGAAATTTCAAGAAGTTGTTGTTGCGACAGTCGTTGAGCTGTTTCTATTGTCAATACCATAAGGTCCCTACTACATTTTGTTTCAATGCAACTGTAGCCCTTTTTGTATAATGGATCCTCTGTGAAGATTACCGGTATGTTACGTATTTGGAGGCCAGTTGGAATTGTACCTGCCTTTAAATGTTCTAAGAGGAAGTGACCGTGTAAGTCCGTTCGTATCTGTTTCTTCTTTAATCTAATGAGTTTCTCAGACTCATTTTGCTGCTTTGCGGAAGTGCTCAATGACACCGAGGAAAATAAAGAGGCAGTACTTATCAATTTTTGTATGTGGTCCTCAGTATAAGCAAAAGTGTCCTGATCAGACATATCCTAAAAACCGATTCGTTAACTAACATAAAATTCAAAATACCACTACAACATAAATACAAAAAACTCCCACACAAAGGTGGAGTCACAAGAACCTCGCGAGTAAAAACCCGCTAATCATAAACCAATCAATAAAGGGTTCTGGCCCATAATCAGTAAGGCTGGACCTAACTATAAACCAAACAACAGACACATTGCCAGTACTGATAATTTCTGTATCAACTCACTCCAAAACAATCACCAGTGTCACTCAAAGTGATTGAAAAATTAATAAATATTTTTATTTTTTATCTTAGATGAAATTCATTTTTTAGAAAAAGAAAGAAAGGGAAATCTTTTAGTTCATGCTATTATTTTCATGAGCTTTGTCCATATAGTTCATTTACCGAACCACAACAACTTATACAACCATAAAACAATACTTAACATTCATAACAAAGACATAATAATATAATACATGAATTTAAATGATCTCAAATTCCACAACATTTAGAAAAAAGAAAAGAGAAAGAATGAAAAAACCCAAGGGAAAGGTTAAAAAAGGAAAAGAGAATACATTGTCAATTGGTAACACAGACCCAGGGGGAAATTTTGGCTAAACAGTATTTGTATTCAGGTCATGAAAAGGTGAAATTTCAATACTACTAAAACATTGCAAATGGCCTGATACCTCTTCTATATACAAAACAAAACTTGTTTAGGCACAAACAAAAAGTCTACGCGTTTCAAACCCAATGTTTTATTTTAAGGGTTTTCCTCAGGACCTGGAATGAGAGCTGTAAAAAACAAAAAAGGGTGCAGTGTTTACCATTACTTCAAACTTTCAACCACTCTAGCTTACCTCTAAAATTGTCAATCTGTTACAACAACATTACCTCGTGTTATCTTATTATTGCCACTCGTTGTAACCAAATGCGTTTACACGCATTAATGCACTAATTTCGTACCGCTAAAAAAGAAGAAGAAAAAGAGACGACTTCACCAACAAGCTCTACTTCGTATCATGCATTTATGAGTAATAATTTCTGCCGTCAGTTTGTTACCTCGCTAGCGCCGGCTTTTGCCTATCCTTTTATTTACGGGCACCCCAGCTCCGCTGCGATCTCCAGCTGCAAGAGCAAAGCACTCCTTTAAAACATGCTCTTTTTTCGGAAAAACCATTCCGATCACAAATGTATGGTGAAGAATAATGGTAATAATAATCGGCATACCTTAATTGGTGCCGCAACCGCATCAAGGCATTTCTTCTGAACAGCGAGCGGTTTTTTCGACAGACCGTGAGTTCAATCTACCAAGGACAAAAAAGTTTTCAATACGCGCATTCCGAATTAGTGAAGCGCTGCGATGGAATTAACGTTTATTCTCAAATTACCATCGGTCCAAGCGAATGGTCTGCGTTCACTCAGCAGAGTCAGAATGCGACAAGCGAGTATGAAGCAGGAACGGGCGCTTTACATGCAACGTCATCACTGTGTTTATATCATGTGACTTGCTGAAAGTTTCAATTTAAACTTTATTACTAACAGACAAATACGTCTGTGTTTTAAAGCTTTAAGAAAGAAGGAAAACTCGCATTTTGATATTATCACCACAGACAACTTCTCAACAAAACCTTTTTCTAATGTGGCATTTCTTTGAATATTCTCAATAAAAATCATTTGTTGTCCGATCTATTCGACATTTTCCGGGCTTCATTACATCTAGCGCATTAAGCGCGAAGGAGCGGCATGACTTGTGTCCACTAGTTGATTAAGCCGCATTTTCGAATTTGGAGATTGCTCCATATTTTAAATAGATTCATTTGTCAAATGCATACAATATATCATTCTGGCTTATGTAATTTCATTTCGCCAGTAACGATTATACTTAGGAGAGCCATTTTTTCATAGAAGGTGCGCTTTTACAGATTATAAATTTCAGAATGTTCATTTAATCCATCTGTTGCTGTATCATATTTAACGATAAGCATCGCTTCTTTCTGGAGCAAAACCCGTTCTATATCTCCTCCTCGTGGGTTTTTGTCAACTTTAAGGAGAACAGTCCATTTTAAATCATTCAAACTATGGTTCTTTGAGGACCAATGATGTACAAGCGGTGCATTTGCCACTTGTTTTCGAATTCTAGACATATGTTGTGTTATACGCTGACGGACTTCTTGATTCGTTTTCCCAATGTACAATTTTGGGCATGGGCACATAATGCCATATATTACATTTTTGCTTTTGCAATTAGTAAAACGATTGTGCTTCCACTTGATGTCATTAAAACAAAAAAGGGCACCTTCCATTGTGTTTGAACAGCTTAAACATGTCCCACACTTGTGGTGTCCTGTAATAGGTGGTAAATTAAATTGTGTCCTCAATGTATTTGTATTTAATGGCCTCTGTACTGCAGCACGGACAAGTAGATTTCCAACACTTTTGTCTTTTTTGAGAGCAAACAACGGTTTTTTCCATGAAGTATGCACTTTTTGTACTAGGTGCCAGTTTTGATTGATCACCTTTTTAACAAAGTTGGTACGTGAACAAAATGTGGTCACGCAAACCAGCCGATCCATTGGATCTTTTTTCTTCTTTTGTAGTAGGACTTCTCTGGGTGTCCACCACGCCCGTTTTAAAGCTTGTTTCAATAGCTTTTTAGGGTATCCTCGCTGTTTCAATTTATCCAAGAGATTATTCGCATGGAACATATATTCATCTTTGGTGGAACAATTGCGTTTTACTCTAAGAAATTGTCCCACTGGGAGATTGTCGCGCAAACTGCGCGGATGATAGCTTTTGTAATGAAGCGCTTTATTGCGATCAGTTGATTTGACATGCAATGAAGTGTGCAAAGTTCCCTGTGCACTATATACTTCTACATCCAAAAATGTTATAACATTGGGACTGGAATTCAGACTAAATTGGATGTCAGGTGTCCGTTGGTTCAACCAATTATGGAAGGCTGTCAACTCAATCAAAGTGCCATTCCAGATCAAAAAAATGTCGTCGATGTAACGAACATAGGTTGATATTTGTGTCCAAAAAGGATTATTGTTATAGACAAAATGTTCTTCATATTGTGCCATAAACAATACCGCCAATTCCGGCGCAATGGGACAGCCCATGGCAGTCCCTTTGATTTGAAAATAGTAACTCTGCTCATATTTAAAGTAATTATTTTTCAAAGCAAACTTTGCTAATTCAATTATGAATTCGCTTGGGACTCTTACAGGTCTAGCTCTCTGTTCAAGAAAGATTTGGATAGCATTTAAACCTTCTTCCTGGGGTATCTGGGTGTATAGGGACACCACATCAAGCGTCAACAATAATTGATTGGTAGGTGAAAATTCCAGATCTTGTATTCTGTTCAAAAAATTGGTGGTATCCTGTAAGTGGGATGGGACATCTAATAAAAAAGGTTTTAAGAAAAAATCGACATATTTAGATATCGGCTCAAGTATTGAGCTACAGCCCGATATAATTGGGCGTCCTGGAGGATGTGTCGCATTTTTATGGATTTTTGGAAGTATGTATAATAATGGAATCCTTGGATATTTTTTATTTAAAAATCCAAATTCCTTTCTTCCAATAATTCCTGCATCCAAAGCGTTTTTTAGAATGACCATCAGTTCTCCTTGAATCTCTGATGTAGGATCCATCCCAATTTTTCGATAACACTGTGACTCTTGAAGTTGTCTTAAAATCTCTGTCTGATAGTTGGAGGTGTTCATCACAACTATTGACCCGCCTTTATCAGCTGGTTTTATCGTTATTGTAGAATCCGATTTCAATTTTGTTAATGCTTCCTTTTCAGTTTTTGTTATATTATATTTTACAAAATCCTTTTTCTTTTCAATTTGTGAAATTGCCGATAATATTGTACGCTCGAAAGTTATTATTTCTTTAGGTACTTTATTTGGTGGTGGGCAAAAGGTGGATTTTTCCCGGAATCCAGTTACTTCTGTGTTAATAGGGCAATCATTTTCAAGAAAAAAGGATTTTAAACGGATCTTTCTACAAAACTCAATGATTTCCATCTTCATTTTAACTAGATCAGTCGTTCTTGTAGGGACAAAAGATAATCCTTTTTTCAAAATCGATTGTTCTGCATCCGACAGTTCCCGATTTGATAAATTAAAAATGGGTGATGGCATTAATTCTTGTAATGTTGACGCCTGGTTGTCATTTCCCATGTTTGATTCTGGTATTTGTTCCGGGCTCGAGGTTGCTGTTGGCCTCTGCCTAAAAAAGATTGTTGATTATTTTTTCGTCGATTTTGTTGTTGATTCCCTTCTGAGTTATCAGTATCACCACCAGAGGATGAAGATGTATCAGAGAATGAAATAAATTTGTTTCTAGACCGACCTTGAAAATCTGCGAGAAAGCGACGTGAGTCCGGACGTGAGTAAAAGTCTGTTTGCAAATATGGATACGCAGCCTCCAAAGAGAAGTTTTTTTTATCTTTTTCAAATTTAGTGGACTTTTGGTTGATAGTAAAGTCCTTAAATTCTGCTATGTCCTTTTCGACTTTGGCTAATAAAGATTTAGCATCCGTAATTAGTTGATTGTCCTTAATCTCCTGTTCCAAATTTGAAATTTCAAGAAGTTGTTGTTGCGACAGTCGTTGAGCTGTTTCTATTGTCAATACCATAAGGTCCCTACTACATTTTGTTTCAATGCAACTGTAGCCCTTTTTGTATAATGGATCCTCTGTGAAGATTACCGGTATGTTACGTATTTGGAGGCCAGTTGGAATTGTACCTGCCTTTAAATGTTCTAAGAGGAAGTGACCGTGTAAGTCCGTTCGTATCTGTTTCTTCTTTAATCTAATGAGTTTCTCAGACTCATTTTGCTGCTTTGCGGAAGTGCTCAATGACACCGAGGAAAATAAAGAGGCAGTACTTATCAATTTTTGTATGTGGTCCTCAGTATAAGCAAAAGTGTCCTGATCAGACATATCCTAAAAACCGATTCGTTAACTAACATAAAATTCAAAATACCACTACAACATAAATACAAAAAACTCCCACACAAAGGTGGAGTCACAAGAACCTCGCGAGTAAAAACCCGCTAATCATAAACCAATCAATAAAGGGTTCTGGCCCATAATCAGTAAGGCTGGACCTAACTATAAACCAAACAACAGACACATTGCCAGTACTGATAATTTCTGTATCAACTCACTCCAAAACAATCACCAGTGTCACTCAAAGTGATTGAAAAATTAATAAATATTTTTATTTTTTATCTTAGATGAAATTCATTTTTTAGAAAAAGAAAGAAAGGGAAATCTTTTAGTTCATGCTATTATTTTCATGAGCTTTGTCCATATAGTTCATTTACCGAACCACAACAACTTATACAACCATAAAACAATACTTAACATTCATAACAAAGACATAATAATATAATACATGAATTTAAATGAGCTCAAATTCCACAACATTTAGAAAAAAGAAAAGAGAAAGAATGAAAAAACCCAAGGGAAAGGTTAAAAAAGGAAAAGAGAATACATTGTCAATTGGTAACACAGACCCAGGGGGAAATTTTGGCTAAACAGTATTTGTATTCAGGTCATGAAAAGGTGAAATTTCAATACTACTAATACATTGCAAATGGCCTGATACCTCTTCTATATACAAAACAAAACTTGTTTAGGCACAAACAAAAAGTCTACGCGTTTCAAACCCAATGTTTTATTTTAAGGGTTTTCCTCAGGACCTGGAATGAGAGCTGTAAAAAACAAAAAAGGGTGCAGTGTTTACCATTACTTCAAACTTTCAACCACTCTAGCTTACCTCTAAAATTGTCAATCTGTTACAACAACATTACCTCGTGTTATCTTATTATTGCCACTCGTTGTAACCAAATGCGTTTACACGCATTAATGCACTAATTTCGTACCGCTAAAAAAGAAGAAGAAAAAGAGACGACTTCACCAACAAGCTCTACTTCGTATCATGCATTTATGAGTAATAATTTCTGCCATCAGTTTGTTACCTCGCTAGCGCCGGCTTTTGCCTATCCTTTTATTTACGGGCACCCCAGCTCCGCTGCGATCTCCAGCTGCAAGAGCAAAGCACTCCTTTAAAACATGCTCTTTTTTCGGAAAAACCATTCCGATCACAAATGTATGGTGAAGAATAATGGTAATAATAATCGGCATACCTTAATTGGTGCCGCAACCGCATCAAGGCATTTCTTCTGAACAGCGAGCGGTTTTTTCGACAGACCGTGAGTTCAATCTACCAAGGACAAAAAGTTTTCAATACGCGCATTCCGAATTAGTGAAGCGCTGCGATGGAATTAACGTTTATTCTCAAATTACCTTCGGTCCAAGCGAATGGTCTGCGTTCACTCAGCAGAGTCAGAATGCGACAAGCGAGTATGAAGCAGGAACGGGCGCTTTACATGCAACGTCATCACTGTGTTTATATCATGTGACTTGCTGAAAGTTTCAATTTAAACTTTATTACTAACAGACAAATACGTCTGTGTTTTAAAGCTTTAAGAAAGAAGGAAAACTCGCATTTTGATATTATCACCACAGACAACTTCTCAACAAAACCTTTTTCTAATGTGGCATTTCTTTGAATATTCTCAATAAAAATCATTTGTTGTCCGATCTATTCGACATTTTCAGGGCTTCATTACATCTAGCGCATTAAGCGCGAAGGAGCGGCATGACTTGTGTCCACTAGTTGATTAAGCCGCATTTTCGAATTTGGAGATTGCTCCATATTTTAAATAGATTCATTTGTCAAATGCATACAATATATCATTCTGGCTTATGTAATTTCATTTCGCCAGTAACGATTATACTTAGGAGAGCCATTTTTTCATAGAAGGTGCGCTTTTACAGATTATAAATTTCAGAATGTTCATTTAATCCATCTGTTGCTGTATCATATTTAACGATAAGCATCGCTTCTTTCTGGAGCAAAACCCGTTCTATATCTCCTCCTCGTGGGTTTTTGTCAACTTTAAGGAGAACAGTCCATTTTAAATCATTCAAACTATGGTTCTTTGAGGACCAATGATGTACAAGCGGTGCATTTGCCACTTGTTTTCGAATTCTAGACATATGTTGTGTTATACGCTGACGGACTTCTTGATTCGTTTTCCCAATGTACAATTTTGGGCATGGGCACATAATGCCATATATTACATTTTTGCTTTTGCAATTAGTAAAACGATTGTGCTTCCACTTGATGTCATTAAAACAAAAAAGGGCACCTTCCATTGTGTTTGAACAGCTTAAACATGTCCCACACTTGTGGTGTCCTGTAATAGGTGGTAAATTAAATTGTGTCCTCAATGTATTTGTATTTAATGGCCTCTGTACTGCAGCACGGACAAGTAGATTTCCAACACTTTTGTCTTTTTTGAGAGCAAACAACGGTTTTTTCCATGAAGTATGCACTTTTTGTACTAGGTGCCAGTTTTGATTGATCACCTTTTTAACAAAGTTGGTACGTGAACAAAATGTGGTCACGCAAACCAGCCGATCCATTGGATCTTTTTTCTTCTTTTGTAGTAGGACTTCTCTGGGTGTCCACCACGCCCGTTTTAAAGCTTGTTTCAATAGCTTTTTAGGGTATCCTCGCTGTTTCAATTTATCCAAGAGATTATTCGCATGGAACATATATTCATCTTTGGTGGAACAATTGCGTTTTACTCTAAGAAATTGTCCCACTGGGAGATTGTCGCGCAAACTGCGCGGATGATAGCTTTTGTAATGAAGCGCTTTATTGCGATCAGTTGATTTGATATGCAATGAAGTGTGCAAAGTTCCCTGTGCACTATATACTTCTGAAAATTATGGGGCAGGTCCGATGCTGAACCAGGTGTGCAATTAATAATCAAGAGAGAGTGCGCGGCGAGACCTCACCTCGATAGAATGGTTCTGCAGGCAGAGTAAAGGCGGTCCGTCGGTCATCAAAGACGCGAAGCAGGCTCCGGGAATCAAATGTAGTACACGAGCGGGACTCCTGCCGGCAGCAGCTCATCGCCACTGAAAAGAAGAGACTCCGCAGCTAGGAGAGATAACTTCTTTATTTAGCCGGCAGGAGCGACACAGCCTCCATCTCCTTTCTCCCTCTGCCAACCGTCATCCCCACCATTCCAGAACCCCCCTGAACACTCTGCTCGAGCACCTGCTCAAGACAGAGACCCAACATGCTGCTACGGGGGGCAGAGGCATGGACTGTGGGCAGCAGCACAGCCCAACCCTCCTCCCGACTACTGCCACAGCTGGCGGGGAGCAGGGCAGACAGAAGCCTGCTCAGAACCCTCAACATCGACTCCCACTTATCCCTGCACCCTTCCTCCTGACCTTTACAAATGGAACATCCATTTTTTCCACACAAATCTGAAAAACTGCCCGGTAATGAACCCAGTATCCCTTGTACCAATCGGTTATTACCCATTATGGAGTAAAAAACTTACAATCACTAGAATTTGGGTTGGAGATATAATAGATTAATTGCCCTAAGTTGTCCCAGCACCAGATTCTAACTAGCTTACAAGGAGGGCTTTAGAAAACACAAGATTTCAGTATACCAGAGGATGGTATAACTCCACAAAAATGTCTGTATGAGATGGCGTTATTATTAATGTCATCCATCATCATGAGGGAGGAAAGGTGAGAGGATACAGTAGCCCTCATGTAAAAATGCTTGACTTTGGTCAAATGTCTAGAGAGAGCCTAAAAAGCATGATCTGTTGGCTCCTTTCCTATGAAATGCCAAAATATGGAGAAAGGAACATCATAGGGAGCTGTTCATGTAAGAGGTTGAGGTAAAAACACTGAAAGGCTTTTGGAGGAGGTAAAAAAAGGATCCAACATATGTCGAAGATATGGGGGTTTTAGAAATTACAAGTTGTTTGATGCATAATACTAATATGGAGTCTGGTAGCCTGAAACATTCAGTCTCTCATTGAAATTTAGATATTGATAGTTCTACTATATAAGCATATGCTGTTTGATTGCCATAGGTTGTGCAAAGAAAGGAATGGCATTCTAGAAAAAAATGAATTTACTTGTGGGTAGAGGAGTCACAGTTTCTCCATTGCTTATTTGATACACGCAAAGAGCTGTAACTAGAATTATACAAAAACTGTGATATAAAAATGAGTAGTGGTAAAACAAAATGAAGACATCAAAACACAGGAGTGAAGAAAACACAGTCCTGCAAGAGGAAAGAGAATGATGAAAAGGCAAGAGTAGACGAGAAAGACAGTAGAAAGATTTCCAGTATCTTAGTGCCAGAACTAAAAGGGAATGTGAATGGGATGAATTATGAAGGGGATGATGAGTACACAGTGTTGAGAAGGAGGACAGTACTTCTGGGATAAAATATGGATGGGACGAAAAAAAGATGAGAGGAAGGAGTCAGTCTGTAAATACATTTAATACAATATATAAGAAAAGCTATTTGAGATAGGAAGGCAAGGATGGCCAAGGGAGAGAGGCAGTCAAGATATGAATGAATGTTAAAGGTTTAAAGGTCTGCCTTGTTGGAGAAAAAATATATAGCCATATGTGTGTACTACATATATATAATAATTAGTTCAAAATCTTTCCAGCACTATCTTAAACCTACTGAGCTATCAATTTCTCTCCCTGAACCAATTGCTCCGAGCTGCAGCTCAGTGCTCCTCCTTCTTAACAGAGTGGTTTCCTGCTTCTTCACAGATCTATTACAGCCCTGAACCAAAGCTCATCCGCTGACCTCTCTGACACCTCCACCAGCTGTGCAAACAAACCTCTATGAGTCACATTAAGTTTAGCTCCTCAGGACAATCCACAAGCAAGGACATAGCTTCCTTTAGCTCACAAAGCAGTCCACCTGTTTTCTGTTCATGTATGCCTATACTACAGATATGTATATTTGGCACAGTGTTCCTTCTAGTTTGCGCATATGTGGCAATTCTGTTTTCGATATGTTTGCCCATGTTGGGACTGTGTCCTTCTTTTGGCTTTTGATGATGGCTGCATTTTCTAAAGTATATAAAGGCCATACAAGAGTGACTCAGGGCAGAATAGCCAGTTTCTAAGGCATACCACTGGGACTTGCATCTGCCTTCTACCTTGGCCGACCAATAAGCTTTGGTACATGTAAATACATTTCATCTGTTCTAGAGCCCTGGTGTCTGTGCTTTCTTTGCGTCACTCCAAGGAAGGTTGGAAAAGTTGTTCCCTGACAGGCCTAACCACAGTATTGAAAAGTGATTAAAGAGGATAGCACAAAAGGAGGAAAGTTCAACTAAAAGAGAGGAATAGTAATCTAGATGAGGAAAAAACTATTTTAGAATGGGAATTCTACTGATAGAAAAATGATAGAAGAACAGATTTTCCAAATGTTATGCAGCTTAAATCTGCATGTGCTTGCAACCAAGACAATTGGGCTGAAAAAGGGTATAGTAAAACATGGCACCCAAATTGTGGGAAGAGGAGGAAAGAGGCAAATAAGTGGAGGAAAGTAAAAAGAGGAATGGAGGGCATAAGGTGAGGTGGGAAATTATAGAACTTCACTCTCTTTGAGGTTTAGATGTAGACGGTGAGTATTTATCCAAGATAACTATTAAGTGTGTTGTCTGTCAGTCATACTTCAGCTAATCACCAGGTACTCTGGGTAAAAGTAAGCCATTGCAACTTAATGGAGAATTGTTTTAAAGCGTTAAAAATCATAAAATAAATTGTTATTGAAGACTTGATTCACATAAGTAAAGTAGGCCGCTTCAGACTGTGTATCCTTGAATGTGCACAATATTAGAGGAACACTTCAAAAATAGAGACATTGCCTTAAGTACTATCATTAATTCAGTATTAACTGTAGAAGCCATGAGTCCCTAGCGTGGCTTGGGACTATATCGTTGTTGCTCACTGTGTTACCTGTTTGATATTATACATGTTTCTCCTATGAAAGTGGATATTAATTTTCATGTATCTTTTTTGCTAGTGTAAAGCTCAATGATAATAATAAAAAAAGAGAAAAGCTCATAATGCTCCAGGTGGGTTTCAGCACCACTAAGGGGCCACATTTGCATTGGTATTAGAAGAAGAAACTGGTCATTTGAGAGGAATTTAGAGGAGGCTTCCGATGTCCTTACTTGAACAAAGAATGCTTTCATTAGTGTGTAGGCAAACTGCATTGTGAGCCAATGGAAGCTTGCCGCATGTTGTCTTCTTTCGTGCACAAAATTGATTTTCAAGACGTGGCAATTGGACAGATGAAGAGAATTGTATTTCCTGTGACAGCTCCCTTCTGCAATGATCGGACCAAAAATTTGTAAAGGAAGACAGGTCTGTGAAGACAGAAATAAATAAGAGCAATGGGTAAGAAATTGGAGACAATATTGCAGTGAAAGGGTCAGGAGAGTATGATGGTTCTTCACTAGTTAAAAACAAGAAAATAACAAAATGTGTTCTCTTTACAGAAACATGTATTCAGAGTACTCATTATTTAGGTAAAAGCTATTTTAGGTAAACTGTAAAAGATTTGTAGGTACTTCGGGTGTGCACCCTCTCATAGACGCCTTACTTCTCTGAAAACAACTTTAATAAGGTGTGCATTGGGCCTGGGTGGAGTTTGTGGAGTTTCACTCTGTGGAATTCCGTGTGGTTGCTGAAAAAAACTCAGCAAAATTACGCAGAGTTCCGCGAGCAGGCAGAGTTAATGCAGAGTAAGGGAACCTGAGAGGGGGTATGGATGAAGTGACTCCCTAGCACAGCAGTGAGGGAGCGGACCCTCCACTCCCCTCTTCCCTGTTTCTTATTCAATTGTAATACTCACGGATTCAGTATTTAACCCGCCCCCTACACACAACACACATGTGAGCCGTGCAGTTTTTTTCATTCAGACTTCATGAGTGTTTTATCTGCTTAACCCTGGAGAGTTCAGAGAGTGGGTTGTCTCGATGTTCTGCATGAGGCAAATAATAATTAATCACATTGGCGCGATCTAACAGAAGTCCATGGGAAGTCTGAGACTCGGGTCACCCCAGTGCATGCGCTGTACTTGGTCCTTTACGGAAATGTGAGGTTCACCCCCGTTTTACAATTACATGTGCTTCACAGCACCATGTACAGGCTGCAGGGGCTGTACCGGGAAACAAACTGCAACTTCTTCTGTTTTAAATCATGTATGTCTGGGCAAATACAGTAACCCAGTATCCATTGTCTGCCACAGCTAGTGCAAAACTACTGTTTGTTGAGTGTCCAAACTAACAATATCTTATGTATGCCTTGGAAACTGGAAACAATGTGTAAAAAGAGCAAAACATTTGTTGTAAGACAAAAAAATATGATTCTCTCTCTCTCGTTTACATGCAAAGTTAAGACATAAATCGATGTGACGGCAAAGCCCTTGTACAAAGTGAAAGCATGGCTACAAAACAGCTTAAATTGGGGCCAAGAGTCTAATCCCCAGAAAGCAAGTTAATTGAAATGTCCTTTGTCAGACTCTGGTGATACGGCTAATAAACAAGCACATTTTGTACAAAATAAGGCAATGATGGCTACTCACTACACTAGAGCCCCAAGGGCGCAGAAGGTGTATCTGTGGCGCCGGCGCTTCTCGTAAAAGGTGACCATGATGACACTGTGCACAGGCCAGGGCTCTGCTGCTCTGCTCTCAAGGAGCAGATACACTTCTACTGTGGGCCTTTCCTCATTGCGACTGTAGCCGACAGCACTTTGTAATCAATGCACTGCATTAGCATAGCCCAGTACAGGGACTCTGTAAGCAATGTCGGCTTGCCAAAATATTGCTCCAGACACACGTGCACCATGCGAGACTCACAACCAATCAAAAATTGGTAAGCCTTTCCTCGACAAACCTCAAGCCTTAGAACAGACTGCGACAAACTGTAACCGATGACAAATCAACCAATCCAAGACCACCTCTTTTCCACCATGGAAAGAATATGATCGGTGGCGAGCAGCTGGGTGGTACAGTCTCAGGCCCGGATCGAAGAAATTACGGGACAAAAGACTTCCGCTAAAGCAGTACTAACAGACAACAAGTTCCCATCCAAAACCAGGCTTGTGTGAAATTTTCATTAGACTGGATTAATGTCATAAAATATACGGTAAACTCCACCAGGCGGCGATAGGGGAAGCTTTGCTGAAGTCCACGCTTCAAGCAGAACGCAGAGTGGGCAAAACTCCATGAAATCCATTGGCGGAGTGAAGTTCACCGCCCACCTATAGTGTGCATACTAAATATCAAAGTCAGAATATCTATGATACTAACTATTGAGGACAAAATATCAAAAACAATGTTGATAGGCAAGTCTATCTATACCAAACTCCAAATATACCTACAGATGCCAAGCATATATCTTCAAGGTACGTAGATGTGGAGTTAGGCATAGTAAATCTATAATTCCCTATATGCACTTACCTTTCGATATTTTGTCCCTCAATATTCTGTCCTCAATATTTTTTGCCACGATATTCTTCATGTCGATGTAGAGTAGTCCAATCCTTTAATAAATTCCATGTTCCTATACAGAGGTAGGAGAACCAAAAAACATTATTTATCCTGCCATGTATTATTGTTAAATGTTTAAATGTTTTTCATCTGTTAACATTGTTTTCAATTCTGGACCTATTACAGCTTTTTTTCTACCTTACCGTAACTATCACATTGTAATTCAGACTAATTCAGGGTTTGGTCTGGTTTACAATAAGTTCACATATGAAAAGGTAGAGGTTTGTAGATCATCCATTTGACTGAACACAGGAATTCCCGTTGTTAGCATTGAATCGATTTATAAAACGGTCCCGCTTTTAGGAGCCCAGCACATGGCAGAGCACCTGTTGCCTGCGTTACCAAAATACCAATAAAACACTTGTTACAGTTTCGGAGTCACCCTTTATCAGATCAACATAACACAGTTACCCTCTGTTCACCCCTAGCGCTTCCTGTGATGGAAACACACAGCCTCAAACACATCTGGAAGATTGCAGCAGTAAATCACATATGGCCAAAGGATGAAATGCCTAAGAAACAAGTCAGATGCACATACTCATAAACACAAAGGCTTAGCAGAGGGCCTGCATTCGACCCAAGGACAGGATACAAGAGCAACTGGCCAGTTGCATTCATCAGATAAAGCCCAACCAATGCCTAGTAGTAAGCGTCACCCTAGATTACACACACACACACAACTCACCCAGCCACCTGTACCACCTCAGAATGTGACCTCCAGTTGGTATTTATGGCCTCTTCTATCAGGTTGGGATCAAGCATCTAACACGTAATTTATGGCCCACTGTACCACTATTTCGCGCCCAAAGGGGGATGAGCGCCTCTTTATTGCACCCGCTGTATAGCATAAAGCATGCCACGTACCTAATGCAAGTTGAATTTCAGCACGCAACTGTAAGAGTTGTGGCTGCTATTTCTGGCCGTTATTGTTTAATAAAACTTAAACTGTTCCTGATTGCCAAGCCTCGCTGTTCTCTTTTTTGATACTCAGAACTTGCCTACAACATTCGGCAAGCCAGATAGGAGATGATCACAGCGGATATCCATACTGCAGCCTGGTGACAGGAGGATCCACTGCCCGAGCCCACTCTGTGCGCATTTCTGAAGAAAAAGGTGTGGCAGACACCTCTCTTTACTGCAAACCTGCCGGCTCGTGGGGGGCTGAATCCATCCACTGGGGGCTTGGGTAAGAACCCGCGATTAGCTTTTCTTTCCTAAATAATATGAACAGCATAGCGTGGCAAACAGAAGCGATAATTGTAAAAATAAATTCACCCAACACTCATAGATACTAGTGGCCTGGAAGTACTTTTTTGTATTAATATTAATTGTGGACTAGTCACCCAGCACTCCTGATCAGAGTGGCCTGGAGGTACTCTTTAAGCATAAAAATAGATTCACCCAGTACTTCTGATTAGAGTGGCCTGGAGGTACTTTTAAGCATAAAAATTGTTTCACCAAGTATTCCAGATCAGAGTGTCCTGGAGGTATGTGAGCCTCACCCTCATATTTTTTAGTTAACTGCGAGCTTAGTGCAGGGGGAGTTCTTAACGCCCCCTGTATCCGAAAGGAGTGTTGAAAAGAGAAAAAGAAAAACGGACTAAATTGTTTTCAATTTGGACCAGGCACAGTGTACCCAGGAGTCTAGGCCTAACCCTAGTAGAGCCCAGGAGGAGCTGAATGACAATTGTGCCCTTTAAATAAAGGTAATTATGTATATATGTGCCGTATGAACGAGGTATGAGTGTTGTCTGAATGAGAGAAACCTGCACTGCAGGAGCGCATTAATATTGTCCGCATCATTGTTGTCTGTAGGACAGAAGCATGTGCTGCCAGAGCGCATTCTCACTGTTTGCATTATCGTTGTCTGTGGTCAAGAGGAGCCTGCTTAACAGGATCGCATTGCCGTTGTGGCTCGCCTTTAAGTGTTATCTTAATCAGCTGTTTACATTGCTGTGCGTGCACCCTGCTAGCACACCCCACCCTTTGCAGACCCTTTTTCTTATGTGCCAGCTGCTCACCAAGCCCTTGCATGCACTCTTAAGAGACGCACCCGCACCCCAGCAAAATGTTCCTTGTGCGTGCGTTATTCTTTAGGGGTGCTCCATATGTGAATTCTGGTCAATACGCATGCTCTCTGCTCTCTTGTGCGTATTGACTACTTGCAAAACTCTGTGAAACTGTGCGACCTGAGATCCCTTACTTGTAGTAAACACTAGGAGGTAACAGTTCCTATGGCTAGAGTAAGCTGACCCTATTCAGTCGCTTGCAAAGTCTGTGAGAGACAATTTCACAGGATAGGTTGGAAATGATACAGGAAAAAGGTTGAGGAATTCCTTCTTTTAGAAAAAGTGCCCTCACACACCCATGCAGGTGTCATGCTTCATCATCGGGCGTTGCTCCTTGTGTTGGTGGCGCTGCAGTCCCCCAAGGGCCGCACGAGAGGGCTCTTTATCGGAGATCTTTTCGGAGTAACGCCGCAGTTGTGAGTGCGGGTGTGTGGGCTGGAAAAGTGCGATGTTAAAAAACCACGTTGGTACCCTGAAGTATCTTTATTAGGGAGTCCAAGTGGCCAGGATAAAAATTATTGGCGATGGTGACAACTGAGGACTCAGAGGAAATTATACCTGAGAGGTGGATATTTTCCTTCCGTTTCTGGTGTCAGCCAGTGAGTGAGGGGTGGTGATAGTGAATAGTTTATGTTAGGTCTAGGTCGACATGTTTCATGCCTAGTGGGTCCCTAATGGATCCCGTGGCGTTTCTTCAGGACCGTGAAAGAGGTGTGTGAAATAAAGGGTTAAAAATAGGGGTCTGAGACGACGACACTCAGTCTCCCTATATTACCTATAATAAGGTTTTTTAAGCGGGTGTCAATGCACCAATGGGAACATCCTACTGGGTGTCCCTCTGTCCAACCTGTATCAAAGAGAAGAAAAGTAATAAAAACATAACGTTCTGCAGGTGTGGAAACACGAGACTAGCAATTCTTGGCGTGCCGATACATACGTGCATCCCATGCAGATTGTATACACAGCGAGGCTTGCTGTCCTTCATATGACATATATGTCGGAAAGACCGTCGGTGCAGTGCTCATAATCTTGCCTTAAAGGTGCAGTGCGTACAGTATCACTCTCACCAGGCTGTGAGGCCCATGTGGCATGGTCTGTGATATGGACCGTGATACTGACTCTGTCCGGTCGCTTGTGTGACGAGCGTGAAATAATGCTGCCAAATGGCTCCATACGGAGTAGACACACAACCCAAATACACTTGGCACAACGTGCATATCTATGTTGAAAGAATGAATATTTCTCATACCCCACCAATCGTGACGGCTGGCTGCGTCGGCGTTGATAGCAAAAGTGGCGAGAGGATATCTGTCAGCGACAAAATAGGCCACAATCAAAGCGCGTACATTATTAGTGGTGTTACCTGTTACGGCGTTTGAGTTCCTGAAGGAAAATACTCACATGGCCTCTCCCCGTAAAGCAGCTTATTGCCTGCCCGCAGCTACTCAACAGCCGGTAATCTGAAGCCGGCATAGTGCAGATTATATATACACACCCCTTGATGTCAACCCGGAAGGCCTTGGGGTAGGGGCGGAGTGTGGGGAAGCGCTCGGTGACGTTCTAACGTAAAAAGCGTGGCGGCCATTTTGGGGAAGGCTGGAATGACCTACCCTGAATGACGTGCACGGAGACATGAGAACGTCAAATACGTGGCAGCCATATTTGATGAGTGTTGTTTTCCTAAACAGAACGGTCCAAGCAGGATGGTACCTTATACTTGGAAAGGCAGGCAATTTTGTGGGGACCATCGCCAAAGAGCGATATAAAATTAATGGTAACGTTTTTGCCATGTGTGAATGTGTTGAATGGCAAATCCTTTTCTTATGGGGCTTATGAAGGAAGTACAAAATCGGGGGGAAATTGAGTCGGGAGCAGAGGGAGGGAACAGGGGTAATCAACCGGGTAAAGTTAACAATGTTGATATTAATAACTGTGGGGAAACCCTGTGCCTAGGGGTAGGCCAGAGGTCTATGTGGCTTCATAGTATGCTAGACCAATGGTGACCAAAAGTGATGGGTATCATGGTCGGGACCCACCATAGTCTGCTCATGGGTGGTGAGAGTGGGGAGGTCCATGAGGTGGATCAGGCCTAGCACTCTATATGCAATGTCAATGAGTCATAAAAAGACGAGCTGGGGATTATGGGTAGTCAATTACTGAGTTCCGCCCACGGAATGTCATCGTTCAGGCCAGTGATGTTGCTTTTGAGGCGGAACACCCATCTTTGTTCTTATTTGAATAGTGTTCTGGTGGACCAATTTTGGTTGGACTCAATGATAGTCCACCTTAAACTCTCAGGTGTGTGATTAGCCTCCAGAAAATGACTGAGCATTTTGGTGTTCGTCTTTTTGCACCAGATGGTGCTTTTATGTTCACTCATACGTGTCTTGACTGGTCTCGTTGTCATGCCAACATATCGCAGGTTGCACGGGTAGGTGATTAGGTATACACAATTTTTTGTGTTACAGTTTGTGTGTTTCTTCTGGCACCATGGTGTCCTAAGGCCCAGGTATATACTTTTCGTTGCCATGGTGAGAGGGCAAACAGCACATGAACCACAGGGAAAATGTCCTTCTACCGGGGGTAAAGCCCATAGGGTCGGTTGTCTTGTCTGTTGGAGCTTCGGTCAGGGGTGGACTATAGGTCCCTCAAGTTCTGGGTGCGCTTGAAAGAGAAAAGAGGGATGGGTCCTGGAGAAAAATTCCCTGTGCCCAGGATGCCCCAGTGTTTTTTTTATAACTTTCTGTATCAATTTGGAGCTCGGTGTGAAGGTAGTTACACAGGTCAGATTGTCAGTGGCTGTCTTCACCTTGTTTTCTAAAAGGCCATCCCTATGATTGTTCCTGGCTCTTTTGCATGCCTGACGTATCACTTTTTTGGGGTAGTGACGTTCTGTTAAATTGGAGGCCAAAATGGTGGAGTGGTTGTCGTATTCAGCCATAGTGTTACAGTTCCTCCGTAAGCAGAGGAACTGTCCTACGGGAAGATTATCCCTTAGGGCTTTTTGGTGATGGCTCTCGTATAATAGGAGGCTGTTCCTGTCTGTAGGTTTTTTATAGTTGGTGGTCAGTAAAACCCCGTTCTTGAGGGAGATCAGTAAATCTAGAAATGGAATGCTGTTCTCAGATCTTGCACTTGAGAATTTTAGGAAAAGGTCAAGGGTATTGACCCAGACGCAGAATATCTCACAGGTATCTACCTCACCTGTCCAAAATACCAAAATATCATCGATGTAGCGCCGCCACACCAGTATGTTTTTTTGATAGGGATTGCTTTCATGTAAGATGAATTTCTTTTCAAAAGCTGCCATGTACAGGCAGGCCAGACTGGGAGCAAAGGTGCTTCCCATGCTGGTCCCCTGAACCTGGTGGTATAGTTGGTTTTGAAAGGCAAAGAAGTTCTCCTTGAGGGCAATTGTGACACACTCTAGGATGAATGAGACCGGAGTAAGGTGAGGCCAGGGATCAATGTCCTGTAAGATGGCCTCTAGGACCTCTAGAGTGGCGTCCTGGGGGATATTAGTATATAAAGCCTCCACATCCAGGGTGACCAGGAGACTGACTCTGTCAGGTTCGGGAAATTCTTCAATGAGATTGAGGACTTCAGTGGTGTCTCTGAGGTAGGTAGGTGTTGTCATTACGATGGGTCGAAGGAAAAAGTCACAGAATTTACTCAAGGGTTCCAGCAGGGAATCGATGCCTGAGACTTTGGGTCGTCCTGGTGGGGGGGTTACTCCTTCATGGATTTTCGGGAGCGTGTAGAAGTAAGGGGTCTGCGGTTGTTTATTGATGAGAAATTCTGCTTCATGCGGTGTGATTCAGCCCTCTGTTTCAGCTTCTGTGATCAATACCTTGATTCTGGTGGAAAGCGGTCCAGTAGAATCATCCTCAATGGGTAGGTAGTAGCGGGAGTTGTTCAATTGGCGGAGACACTCATCATTATATGTGCCAATATCCTGAATCACAATGGCAGCGCCTTTATCGGCTGGTTTTATGATGATGGTGTAGTCCTCGGCTAGGGTCTTCAAATGGTTTTTCTCCTGCGCAGATAAGTTCTGGAATGGGCGTCCGTTGGTGCTGACTGGAATATCTTTCAGGATTGCTTGTTCACAGGTAAGAACTTCATGGTGCGTCAATGCAGCCGGAGGGGTGAAACGAGATTTATTCCTAAGACCAGTCCCAATGGTCGGACTCTCGGGTTTGTTCTGGAAATAGGCCTTGAGCCTGATCTTTCGGTTGAACTGATGGAGTTCTTGGTGGAGGGGGAAAGGGTCCTCATCAGGTGTCGGGATGAAACCCAGACCCTTCTCCAAGAGTCTGACTTCACCCTCGACAAGTGGTCTTGATGATAGGTTAACCACTAGCGTTTCTGGCTGATTGTTCCGCTCCTCAGGGTCATCTGGGCGTCTGGTTCCTGCCAGTGCACATTCTTTTGCCCTCCTCTTCTTCTGCCTCGTCCTCTGCCCCTCCCTCTGTTGAAAAAAGGGGGGTTTTGGTACTGCTGGTATTGTTGAGCCTGTGGCATATGGTTGATTGGAAAATTCCATGCTGGCGGTGGCCCCATCCATTGTCCGGGAAACATCTGTGGTTTGTAATGTTGTGGAGGGAAGTTCTGAAAAAGGGGTGTTGGTTGGTTATTTAGTGCACCCCTGTATTTGGGTGTGTAATTCCTTCCTTCGTAGCTGGAGTCACTGCTCGTGGATCCTGATCTTCTTGAGAGATGACTGGTGCTTTCATTCGATGACACATCGGTGGTTTGGTATGCATAATCCTCTTTTATGTATGGATAGACCTTCTCTTGATCAAAACGCCTGACATCTTTCTGTAACTTAGTGATCTTTTGTTTGGTGAGGTACTCTTTGTGTTCGTTCATTTCCTCATTGATCTCAGATAAACGTGAATTAAAAGCTGTGATGGATATACCCTCCTTCAGGGCATTTTCCGCCACTGTAATCTGAATGAGGAGTGCATCGGAGAGGCGTTTAGCAGTGTTGATGATTAACACAAGCCAATCGCGGGTGCACTTCCATGCTATTTTAGACCACTCTCTATGGAAGGTAATGTCTTCTAGAAAAATCCTGGGGGTGAGGGTGACTAGAAGGCCATTGGGGGCTATATTGGCCCGCAGATACTCAGTCATAATGGACCCATGTAGGGCAGTCTTGATCTGTTGCTTCCTGAGCGCCTGCAAAGATTTCAAATCCTCTGTCTTGCTCCCTGATGCCATACCTCCTTCCATCGTTAGTAGAGACGGAGCCCTCAGAATTTCAGCTACTGTGTCATCGTCAAAAATTAGACCGGGATTATCCATGAGAGTGTGCGTGTCTTAGGGCCCCCTGCAATGTCGCTAAACAAGTAGATTCATTTGTGCCTTCCTGGTGATACAGTGGGGCAAGCTCGGTGGGTCTGTAATTCACCTCTGATGGTGATGAGGTGAAAAAACAAGGTGAAAAAGTAAGGAAAAATAGATAAGAAAGTCCCATGGCTGACGTCCGTACTAAGTCACAAATCACAAAAGAGGGGGGACTGGGAGCTTTAGAGAGAAGAGAAGAGAGGTCCAGTTACCGTGCTCCCAAAGTAAATGCAGTAAACACTAGGAGGTAACAGTTCCTATGGCTAGAGTAAGCTGACCCTATTCAGTCGCTTGCAAAGTCTGAGAGAGATAATTTCACAGGATAGGTTGGAAATGATACAGGAAAAAGGTTGGGGAATTCCTCCTTTTAGAAAAGGTGCCCTCACACACCCATGCAGGTGTCATGCTTCATCATCAGGCATTGCTCCTCGTGGGGGTGGCACTGCAGTCCCCCACGGGCCACGCAAGAGGGCTCTTTATCGGAGATCTTTTCGGAGTAACGCTGCAGTTGTGAGTGCGGGTGTGTGGGCTAGAAAAGTGCGATGTTAAAAAACCACGATGGTACCCCGTAGTACCTTTATTAGGGTGTCCAAGTGGCCAGGATAAAAATTATTGGCGATGGTGACAACTGAGGACTCGGGAAATTATACCTAAAATCACAGACATTTATTCCTTGCTGGAAGCCTCCAACGCGGGGTCGCCTGCTCAGTCTACCTCCCTTCTTAATGAAGATGCTTTTATGGAGGACTCGTCTAGGCTACTTACTTTTCCTTGTTTAGCACCTGATGTTACTGATCGGCTTCTAGAAGGAGTCAAATCTGGTTCCCCTTTGGATCCCTGCCCCCTTAAGGTGTTAAAAATTGGTCGAGAAGTCATTGTTCCACACCTTACTGATGTTTTAAATGTAGATATCTTAGAGGGACAGTATCCCACCCTGTGGAAGTCTGCAATGGTAAAGCCACTTTTAAAGAAGCCTTCTTTGGACCCCACAGGATTGAAAAACTATCGTCCGATCTCATTGCTTCCTGTTCCAGCTAAGATCTTGGAAACTTATTTAAATTCCCACCTTAGTGCCTACTTAAAGAATCACCAATTACTTGATGGTTCACAACACGGTTTCAGAAGCCATCACAGTACGGAAACGGCATTAACTGCCGTATTTAACAATATCCGTACTCAAGTGGATGCTGGGCATACCACGCTGCTTGTTCTACTTGACCTTACCGCAGCTTTTGACACCCTATCTCCTCTGAGACTAGTTGAGCGTCTCAGAGAGATAGGGGTCGGGGGATCAGCTCTGGGGCTTCTTGCTTCATTTCTTAGTGACCGGGCACAGACAGTGAAATTTGGCCAATTTTACTCGGCGTCTAATTCCCTGTCATGTGGTGTTCCTCAGGGCTCTTCCCTGAGCCCAACACTTTTTAATATTTATGTGGCCCCGCTTGCTAAGGTGGTGAGATCCTTTGGGTTGGTGGTGTTGTCCTATGCGGACGACACCCAAATAATGGTGTCCATCACTCATAATATTAAGGACTCTGCCCTTAATTTTCGGAATTGTATGCAGGCAGTCTCCTCCTGCCTGGATGGTGGCTAATTTCATGAAATTGAACGGGGAGAAGACTGAGGTCTTGATCTTCGGCAGCAAACTGGACATTTGGTCCAGCGATTGGTGGCCGGACACGCTTGGCGCTTGTCCCTGCCCTGTATCCTACGGGAAAAATTTAGGGATCATAGTGGACAATTCACTTTCCTTGAGCCGGCAGGTCAGTAGGACAGTGTCCACTTGTTTTGGGATCATTAGGATCCTCAGGAAAATCTCCCATTTTCTTTCATTTGACTCACGCAAACAGGCTGTTATTGCATTGGTAATGTCCAGATTGGATTATTGTAATGCCCTGTATTTGGGCATTAATAAAGGTCTGGTGCGACGTTTGCAGCTCGTGCAGAATGCTGCGGCCAGGCTGGTGATGAATCTTCCGAAATTCCACTCAGTCTCAGCCTCTCTTAGGATGCTACATTGGCTTCCTCTGGACCGTAGGATCCTCTTCAAAACATTCTGCCTAACGCATAATGCCTTCTATGGCGTAGGCCCTGATGGTATTAAGGCAATATTCCATCGCTATGTTCCAACTAGACAGCTCCGATCTGCAGATAAGAATCTGTTAACAGTACCGAGGTTTAATAAGGCAAAATGGGGAGGTAGAGCTTTCGCAATTGCTGCTGCTAAGTTGTGGAACTCCATTCCGGAAGAACTTTCTGGTCAGGTGTCACATTCTCTCTTCCGTAAAGCCTTGAAGACCTGGCTTTTTTCACAGATTTTAGTATAAGCCTGTCATCTTGTCTGCTCATTAGTTCCGCAATAGCGCCTTGACGCCCTTGGGCTAAGTTTAGCGCTCTATAAGTCTTATATTCATTCATTCATTCAGGTGGATATTTTCCTTCCGTTTGTAGTGTCAGCCAGTGAGTGAGTGGTGGTGATAGTGAATAGTTTATGTTAGGTCTAGGTCGACATGTTTCACGCCTAGTGGGTCCCTGATGGGTCCTGTGGCGTTTCTTCAGGACCGTGAAAGAGGTGTGTGAAATAAAGGGTTAAAAATAGGGGTCTGAGACGACGACACTCAGTCTCCCTATATTACCTATAATAAGGTTTTTTAAGCGGGTGTCAATGCACCAATGGGAACATCCTACTCGGTGTCTCTCTGTCCAACCTGTATCAAAGAGAAGAAAAGTAATAAAAACATAACGTTTCTGCAGGTGTGGAAACATGAGACTAGCACTTCTTGGCGTGCCGATACATACGTGCATCCCATGCAGATTGTATACACAGCGAGGCTTGCTATCCTTCATATGACATATACGTCGGAAAGACCGACGGTGCAGTGCTCATAATCTTGCCTTAAAGGTGCAGTGCGGACAGTATCACTCTCACCGGGCTGTGAGGCCCATGTGGCATGGTCTGTGGTATGGACCGTGATACTGACTCTGTCCGGTCGCTTGTGCGACGAGCGTGAAATAATGCTGCCAAATGGCTCCATGCGGAGTAGACACACAACCCAAAGACACTTGGCACAACGTGCATATCTATGTTGAAAGAATTAATATTTCTCATACCCCACCAATCGTGACGGCTGGCTTTCAATGTTGAAGCAAAACCCCCAGAGAAATCGGGGAGGGCTAGTGGAGGGTTGTTGATTTTGATTAAAAATGATTTTCCAGGTTTACCCACTCTGCTAGAGGTTGATTGTCCTGATATAATGGGTATCACAGGAATTCGATTGGCGTTTATAAATGTATATGTTCGATCTGTCCCAACCAGCAGTGAGTCCCCTATTTTATTAAGTTTAGATGAGATAATTGAGTCCCTTCATTTTAATACTAAGATAATTGCAGGTGATTTTAATACATCCTTTGAACCTTCCCCCTATATTAATGAGTTAATAGAGGCAGAGGATGAATTTGGAATATCCCCCTCTTGACAGGAAAACCCGAAGCAATTTCTCTGCTACTGCATTAATACTAGCTTCTATGACAGTTGTTAGAGGATTTAGAGCATATAACAGGCGAACTACCTCTGACCCTGCGAGGGCAGCCACATTCAAAAGAGGATCTCACTCCAGTGTCATTGATTATTTTTTTTAGATGTAAGACTATGCCCATTATTGGCTGACATGAGAGTGAACCCTCGTGAGGATAGCGATCATAGTTCTCTGCTTTTAACTTTGACTGGGGATGCACTGAGAAGGACAAATAACCATAGGAACAACACCTTAGTGCCTGAACCCATTTTTAGCTAATAATTGCCGCCATGTCTCTTGGCCTAATATGTTGTCTAACCAGAAACTTTACGGAGAGATCTATGTCTTGTTTGTGGCCTACCTGTCTGATTACATAGGCTCTCATAGTTCAGCCATCCCTATATTGAAAATTCTTAAGCAGTCTTTCTACAAGCTACAGAATATCTTTTATAAGGAAACTGATCAAAAGAAAATGTATAGGGGCTAGGTGGCTGATTGGTATGATGATAAATGTAGAAATGCCAAACTGGCGCTAAGACTGACTGTCAAGGACTGTAATCGATTAAGGATTATAGATGCGAGACCTAATTATAACCTTGCTATGAGCAAAGCCAGAAGGAACTGTGGCGACAAGATCTGGCACAACATGCTCGCAGCTGCCAAAATGAAAAACGATAGATCCTTCTGGCGCATAGCAGCACAGGCCCATACAGACAAGATGAAAACATTTCATCGTCATATTCAACCTGAAGAGTGGGTGTCCCATTTCTCTTTATTATATAATGGAAACAAAAGTGTGATTCTACTCCAAGTTCTGACCAGGTAGTATCTTGTGCGCATATGCCCACAACTAACTTAGAAGTAGATGAACGTTTGGTTTTCTCCCTTGAGGACACCGGAAGAGCTATTGCCTTGCTAAAATCAGCCAAGGCCACAGGGCCAGATAAAATTCCAGGAGACATATATAAAACAGAGCCCCAGATTTGGACCTGTTACGTAAATCTATTATCCAACGCCATTGCAGCTGGTGGGGAAATCTCTGACTCATGAAGGGGGGAGAGATAATTACAATCTATAAGAAGGGCGATGTCTGTACCTCCTCCAATTACTGACCAATAAGTCTAACTGATAACCTGCAAAAGATCTTTGCGAGGCAGGTCTTAGATAGACAATTAGAATGGGTGGCGGAAGAGCACATTTTATCTCCTTTTCAGGAATGATTCCGCTCAAAGACCAGCACCTCAAACCAGGTTTTTAGATTTGCCACTCTTTATTGGAAATACGCTCTAATTTTATGACAAAGGCTCTATGTGGCTTTTGTCGATCTTAGAGCTGCATTTGATCTTATCCCAAGAGATATCCTGTGGGCAGTTCTGGCAAACATGGAGGTCCCTAGAAACCTGCTCCACCTTATTATAAAGCTCCACACTAAGAACAACGCCCAAGCGCGATGAGATATTAAAGTAGAGCGCCAAGGGTGCGTACTGGCACCAACATTATTTACTCTCTACATGAATGATGTAGTGAAAGCACTCATGGATTGCAGGAACGATTCACCCACATTGAACAATAGGAAGGTTCCTATTCTCCTTTTTGCTGACTATTCTCTTCTTATCTCAAAAACACCAATGGGGCTCCAATGCCTTATCAATAAATTCCTGGACTCCTGGAGCTCAGTACCAATAAAACCAAGTTCATGGTGTTTGGGTCAGGCGTTCCCAAGACTTTAGCCATTAGACCTAACACCGAAGTACTTGAGAGAGTACATAGCTTTGGCTACTTAGATGTCAGATTGACAGGCAACCTCAAATGGCTAGCCAAACCACCAAGAGCAGGCTATTAATCGAGCATAGATCCAATGCCATTCTGAGGCTGACCAAAAGGACGAATTCTCATTCGCTATCACCGGCTCAAGAGGTTTATCGGGCCAAGGCGCAAAGTGCTGAACTCTTTGTTGTTGAGGTATGGGGCTACGCAGATGCACATCAACTAGCCTCTGCAGAGAATAGTTTTGCGCAGCAGCTTGTATCTCGGCCGTCTAGCGCCCCCTGATCCCACTTTTCTTTGATTTGGGACTGAAAAGAATAGCTGATCTGGCATTATACAAGCCCTTAGCATATTGGGTCCGCCTCTGGTTTCCGTCTGAGCTTAGTGATTAAAGAGACTCTATTAAGGACTTATTAAAAAAATACTAATGCCAGGCGGGTACCTTGGTTAAAATGTGTTCACAATTGGTTTTATAAGCTTGATTTGGCGAGATTGTGGGAAAATCCGGAATCCATATGTAAAGATGATTTGGCCAGTGTTAAGACCTGCTTTTGGGCGTATATCTATGATCGATATGCAGGCACCGGGGATAAGGGTCCTCTCACAAATGAATACCTGGAATTTAAGATTACATCCTGTTTTGAACATTTCCTGGATGCAATAACCCCGCCTTTAACAAAGAGTTTGTACATGCGCTTCCGGATGGGTATTCTCCCATTGAGTTCTTTCACAAGCAAATGGGGCAAAGGTCTAGCCCCTAGCTTTTGCCCAGCCTGTGGACTGGATTCTGAAACTGAGGCACATGTTTTGTTTTTCTGCTCGGGGTATCTAGACTCGTGCAGAAAATGGATACGCCCGATCTGTTTGAAGCTGGGGATAACCAGATATCTTGTTGCCCACAGAATATTGAAAAGTGATACCTCTCACCAAATTGTGTTTGCAGTCAGCCATTTTTTAGCCAATGTCTGGTACAAGCCTAGAAAAGATTCTTTCCCAAATTACCATCTGAGCCAAAGTACGTATGAATACTTCTAGGATATATTTGTAATGCATTTTATTTACTCAAAATTCCATGAAGCTCTCACGTAACAGACACTATGCACTTTTTGAATATTTTTAATTATCGCATGCAAAATTATACTCCCTTGATTAGAGCACTTTTTAACTGTTGTCCATTAAGTTTATACCAATATACTATGATGCGTTTATCTTGGGTGCATTCTTAAAAGCATTTTATTTACTTAGAACCCCATGGAGCACCAAATGTAATATGCATTATGCACTTTAGAATACAATTAATTATGGTAAGTAAAACTACACTCTTTTGACGAGAGTATTTTTATCTGTTGTATATTAAGTTAATATTAATACATCATGATGGTTTTTTTTTTGGAAGTCTGCTGCAATTAATATGGGTGATCCAATCCTACAACTATATTATGACTTGATTTTATGGGTTGCCATTGTTTTTATACAAGTTGATCACATTTTAACCGTTTTTTCTCTATGTACACTTTGATGGTTTCTGGATACCGAATAAAGTATTTTCTATCTACTTGCTCATAATTCGATTGTTGTCTCACTGTTCACCCGGCTCTCAAAAAGCGCGTTCTCTCCTGTGCGTATTGTTCTTTAGGGGTGCTTCATATGTAAATTCTTGTCAGTACGCACACTATCTTCTCTCTTGGGCATACTGACTACATGCTCATAATTTCACTGTTACACTGTTCGCATCATTCTCAAAACGCTCTTTTTATTGTGTGTGCGCTATTCTCTGTGGGTTGCTCCATATGTGAATTCAGGTCCTACACACACCCCGGGTCTTCCAAGACGTGCACTTTCTTGTGTGCACATGATTCCCTGAGGGTTGCTTCATGCATCCTGCCAATATGCACACTTTATGTCCTTGTGCGCACCTTCTCTCGTGTGCACATCACCCTTTTAAAAAAATTGTCTTCTGCATTGCGCAGACGAGCTCTCCATTATGCATGTGCAACTGTTTTCTTCCTCTTTGTGACTTATGTTATATCTTTGTTACTGAATCCTGCACCTCTGTACTCTACCCCTCCCATTTTCTCTCACTCATATCCCTTGCCTTTCTGTCCTGTCATCAGCCCCACCCACTGTTATTACTAATGTAAAGCAAAAACAAATTGTATTGGCTCTCACATTTTTATGATTTTATGCATGGTAAAAGTTTGCCATTGTATTGCCTCAGGTTGGAAAGTAAATTGCGTTTTTCCACACAAGTTTTAGCCGCTAGCTCCCGACAAAACATGCCCCGTGGACCTGCCCACTCCAAGCCCCGCCTATTCAGACCACCAGTGCACCACTGATCGCCCACACCGCCACCAACCAGGGTCAAACCCATGCCCCTCTCATGGATCCTCAAGCCACAAAAATGTGCACTCCTCTAGAGCACATGCAGGGAGCCTTCCCCAATGAAAAGGCAAAATTTAGTAAACATTGTCAAGAATGGCACATGCAAACAAAAGCACACATGTATCCGTGGCCTCAGGAGGGAACATTCAACCTCAAAATAATTGAGTATACCAAAATACACATAATTACCAAACATAAAGGACATAAGAGGGAAAGGAGGGAGGCAACCCTTCACCTCTGGACTCTGTTCGAAGAAAGGAAAGTAAAGGACCCCACAGCTCAGCCCACTGTCAAGGCTTCTGCACCTCCTCCTCCAATACACTGACATGTGTGTGGTTACCCCTGCAATACCCGCTTTGGAGGTACTGCAATCCCCATAGTGGAAGCAGAGGAACCACCCACTAAAAGGGGATCCCAATCACCCTCACCCCTAACTACTCCACATAGCTTAGGCCTGCCCCAGTCCAGGGCCACCCTGCACAGGAAACCAACTCGCAGCGCACCACAGCAGATCCCGACTTCAGCCACTCCAGGGTCAGATGAGGCAGGGTGGCTATCTTGGTGATTCTTAGCCCTCCTAGATTGCGATCCTGCAAGCTAGGAAGGAAGGAAGTTCTAGCTCCCCAGGGTCAAAAAGCAGAGGCGGAGCTGCAGGGGGCATAAGAGTAACAGAAGAAGAAACACCTAGTGGGGGTAGGACAGTAAGGTCTAGGACAAAGGTAGGCCTATCTGAAGGCAGGGTCGTAGCTAGGAGACTCAGAGAGGAGAGGAAAACTACCCACACACTGGAAGAGAAAGAGAGAAGTGAGGCTTGGCGCAGAGAGCAAAGGGAGCAGGAATTGGACGATGAGAGGCTACTCGCCAGCTTAGGGTCACCACGCAGCAGATCACATCCTATGTCCAAATCCCTGAGACATAGGGCAGACGAGGAGATCAGGAGGCAAGGTCAATTGATCCTTACTGAACCTCTATGCTCCAAAAATAAGATATTGATAGCACAGGGGTGTAGCACCTCCCCAGAAAACAGCAACCAAAGGCGCGGCACGGGCATTTGGGAAGGGTAACCGCACCCCAAAGGAGATAATTGCACTGAAGGAAGGCAAATTCAACGTGAACCCTTTTTGTAGTTTGCTAGCCCAATGGACAAGGCAAGGTTACACTAGGCCCTGGCCACGAAAAGGTTTTTTTGAGCCAGAAGACATGGCCATGGCAGACGATTGCATTAGGCATGATGGGGGAAACCCAGATTGGGGATTCCTCTACATGCAGCAATGTCTCACAAAGTGGGAAAAATACCTTGAGGACAAGCCCACCACCCCTTCAGCAGCAAGGAAATCTCCTTTGCTTCAGATGGGGGTCGCAGGTATTATTTATGTCACTTGGGCCCATATGGACATAGAAGGGCATAGGACTAAACTGCCATACCTACTTGAGGGGGCAGGGAAGTAGATAACCTGCTTTGAAAATAACACAGCAGGCATCACACTCACTATAGGGGAAATTTAAAGCCTACTAAGTAGCCTGATAGGCGACCAGACTAATGCTGTGTTTGCCCTAGGTCGCGTACCAACAATAACCCTGACCAATACCTAACACGATGGGGCAGTGTTTAACACATATAGACATTAGATCTGGACGGCCCTGAGAGAAATGTTCCCCAACCGCCCAGACATAAGGGGATTGATGACAGAGACTATTAAGCCTGACAAAGGGATAAACAATTACCTCAGCAGAATGAAGGAAAGATGGGGCCAGGAGACAGAACAGCCATGGGTTAACGCAGGCTTGCAGCTCACCTTTTTCTTCAATATCCTTGAAAAGGGACTGCCCACCGAAGTACAAAATGGACTAGACAACATAGTTGGGCTAGACACATAACCATGGCCAGAGATACAGGCCCACATTATATATAATTACAAGAAGAAAATAGGAAAAGACAAAGACAGGCGGGACCAAGTAGAGAGGGACACAACCAAGTTGGTACAGCTGAACTTTAAAAAGGCAACATTAGAGAAAGCGGTTGTAGATGCAGCCACACAGATGGCTACGATCCTCATGGGAAGAGACTTACAGAACTTCCAAGGATTCCAAACTAATGATCCAAGGGCAAGAGGAGTTTTCAATGAAAGAGGAAGGGGAGGTCCAATGAAAGTCAATAGAGAATGTTCTACTGCCATAAGATGGGACACCTTGCAAAAGATTGCAAGACCAAAATGTATCATGAGCAATAGAGGTCCAAGGAACACATACAGCACCCAGCCTCAGCCCAATAGCAACCCACAGTACCCTCAGATGCAGAACACGTACACCTCCAGAGGGCCCTACCCCAAGGAGGGCAGCTACGAGCCTCCTCCTCACAGCAAACACAGGTGGATGGGCCACATCTCTGGCAGGATCAGCAAGCAGGAGGGAAACCCATCCTTAGCATTAGCAAAGGGCCCAGGTTCCCCACTGTACATGGAGGAGCAAAAGTTTGCAGAGGGAGCGCACTGCTCCAGCCCCAGAACCTGCACTGGGTTCAATGAAGGTGTCCAGGGAACCCCATGTGTCCCATATGTTCGGTAATGCACAGGTTGGATGAGGAACCCACTGTGATGGTGGCCATCAATGACATACTACTATATCATCCTTCATCCCCTACCAACCTTCTGGAGAGAGATCTAGGGGCAGATGTACAACCCATTTTTGTGGTTGCTAACGGGAGATCGGCATGATTGCGACCGCAAAAAAGGGACCAGGCATGTAAAACCGCTATTTTACGAGTCACTGACTCGCAAAATAGCGTTTGCAACTCTCACTATTAGGAAGGGATGTCCCTTCCTAATAGCGATTCTCAATGCCATGTACTATTGTTTTGCGACTGCATTTGCGGTCACAAAACACTCACATTTTACCACCTACTTCAAGTAGGTGGTAAACCACTTGCAAACGGGAACTGACCCCTTCCCCTTTGTAAGTGAGTGCGAAAATATTTTTTAAGAGCAGGCAGTGGTCTCATGCTCCATGCTGGGGTGTCACCCTGTAATACCCCATACACCCCATGAGAAAGGCAAAGGGGGGGAACTTGGTGCCTAGTACAGGACCTACACCCCCGCTAAGTGATGTAGTGGTTCCAGAGTTCCTGGTGGTACCAGACCCCTCCATCATACTGACCAAAATCCAAACCGATGATGCAGACTTCTCAGTCATATATGTTAAAAATCCTTCTTCAGCATTTTGCTTCACCCTGACAGCCAGTACCTAATGGCATTCACCTTTAGGGGAGCTCAACTGCTCCTTCAAAGTTTGCCTCAAGGGTATTGTGAGTCACTAAGTATCTTTAACATGATGCTGAGGCATGACGTGTCCAACTTCTAATGTACCTTGTTACAGTATACTCATGATATCCTGATATGCAGCCCCACGGAGCTGATATGCAGACAAGACACTATAGCCCTCCTCACTACGCTTGCAGAAAGAGGCTACAAGGCGGACAAGAAGAAATTACAATACGCACTACAGGAGGTCAGCTATTTGGATCAGTTGATCTCAGCCTCAGGAAGACGAGTCACACCCGACAAGCACACACCATTGCAGACAAAAAAGGAGAAGCAAACATTTCTCAGGCTCTGCAATTATGTCAGGCAATGGGTCTTCAACTACAGCACCCTCGTAGTCCCCTTGCTGGCTGCAATGAAGAATGCAAAGTCCGGTGGTGCTTATCTGACATGGACCCCTGAGATGCAGGAGGCCTTCACCCAATTAGAAGAAGAAATCATGTACGTACCCATACTTGGGACACCAGACTATAACAAGGAGCTCTCCCTCTTCTGCCATTGCAATGGACAGGTGATGACTGCATTACTCACCCAGGAGTATCCCTCAGGGCACAAACTCACCGTGTATTACAGTAGTCAACTCGACTCTGTAATGCAGGGACAGTTCCCTTGCAAGTAGGCCCTGACTGCCGCAGCCTTCGCAGTGGACAAAAGTACCTCCATTGTCATGGGGGCACCCCTCACACTGTTCACCAAACACACAGTGTTCGCGATCATACAAAAAGGGAAAGGCACCCTGACCACGTAACGAATCTCAGGATATGAGCTTATGCTATCCAGACCAGCGGTCAACATAGTGCTGTGCCATACCGTCAACCCAACCACCTTCATTGCCCATGAAGTACAAGAAGGACAGGAAGCCCATGACTGCCCTGTGCAGGCACCAGACGAATTCACCAGGGTAGAAGAAGACTTGATCCCTAACGGCAAAGTAATGTTCGTAGATGGCTCCTCTGTCATAGATTAGGAAACCGGTGTTAGGCACACAGGGGCAGCAGTGGTCACAGTAGATAATCAGACATCCTCAGATTCCCTGCAAATCACAGCACAGCTGACATTGCTCCTGCGCCTCTCTGCACAAGAAACCAAATTGGTGGCACTCATTGAGGTCTTCACACAAGGCAAAGGGGACACCATCATGGTATATTCTGCCAATGTTACAACTACCGTACATTCTAGTATTAGCAGATAGAAGAGAAGAGACTTCCTCAAATCTGATGGCACACCAGTAATGCACAGGAACCTGTCAGAACTCTTCATCAATGTGTTAATGCTGCCGGAACTAGTATCAGTCGTCAAGTGTGCCACACATACAGGTGGCCATGACTTTATCTTCCGGGGCAATGCACTCGCCGGCTGGGCCGGTGGTCTACAGGACCACAGGAGAAATCCACGAGTTCCCAGTACAGGAGGCTGAGAAGCAACCATCAGAGAACGCTTCACCACCTTCCGAACTACCATACACTCATACGGCTAGGTTGGACCTTAAGGAAATACAGGAAGTGGCTCTCCCACATGAGCAAGAACTCTGGGAATCTATGGGATACACATAGACCACCCACAATCTCATCTACAGGGACACTTTTACTGGGAAACCCCACATGCCCCAAAGCCTATTCTATACAGCCCTGAATCAGCTCCACCTCCCGGCACACACCCCTAAAAAGAGCATGCTCGCTAACCTACAGCTAGACTGGTTTATTCCCCACACGGCAGAAATAATCTCTATGGGTCTAAATGAGTACACAGTATGTCCGCTGCACTCACCTAAACCCACACTGAAGGTCATAACCTCATCGATCCTGAGACCCTCTGGGCCATTTCAGGCACTACACATAGATTTCATCAACATGAATGACAGATGAGCCACTTATTGATGCCTAAACGAGGTGGTCTGCCATAAGCGGGCCCCTGCACACACTGCGATGCTAAAGCCGCAGCTACCTTTCTGGTTCAAGAAGTCATACCCAGGTGGAGGTACCAGAGGTCATCCAATCGGGCGGCATTTCATGATCAAAATGTTCAAAAACATCTGTAACCTGATGGGCATAACCCACAAGCTGGTCACAGCATACCACCCCCAAAGCAATGGCCTAGTGGAACACCTCAAAGTCCTCCTAAAAAGCAAGCTCGGCAAAACTGTGCACCACCATGTGTAACAAATGGCTGCATTGCTTGCCCCTAGCCCTGTTCGCTCTAAGGAACACCCCAAGCAGAGACCACCACTTTACCCCCCATCAGCTAGTCACTGGTAGATCAATTCATACACCAATACATCAGAGCAGAACCAAACTAAACGCAGAGTCCAGCTCGAGGACCAAGGTAATGAAATGTATATATATATCTCTGACCAAAGCTTACAGATTCACCTCTAAAAAGGTTGTCCAAAGGAAGGCGGTGCTCAACTCCGTTGATTTACCCTACATCATCCCCCATCCCAGCGAACGAGTCCTAATCTGCAGCTTCCATCGTAGGTGGAGGGACAGAAAGTTTTAAGGGGCCTTCAAAGTAATCTCCTACAGCTGTCAAGGTCAAAAGTAAAGGGTCATGGATACACCTCTCAGACATTCGCTTGGACCCATCACTACCACCACCACCAAAGGAGTCCTCATCGCAGACTTTTCCAACATGAACTGTGAACACTTTGGGGACAGAAGCACCCGTAAGGTTCCCCCGGACTTAGTGAACGCTTTGTGAATTGGAGCACCCACTGGACTCATCCCAGGCTTTACACTGACTATTTCATAGCCCACCTGAAAACATAAATCTATGTATTGTCTTTTGCCCTATGTGCTTTGATGTTTTTTCAGCTATGTATCACCGAACAGAAACCGGTCAAGTTTCAACCAAGGTCACTAGGTAAAGTGGTCCAGTGTGAGTCCCGGGATCTAACATATTTAACATACAACTTCACTGCACACAACAACAGCATCCCACATTCATCAGACAGCACATTACCACACAACACCTAGTTTCAGCACATGACCTCAGTGCGGGGCCAAATATCTACCAACTCCTGCTACATTTGCTCATTGATACCCCATGCAGTAGGCACAGGCAAGCTATACCTGTCTCAGGAGGTACCACCCAGCAAAACCTTGTGCCTCATTCACTTGTACCTAGGACAAAAAAGAGCCAAACTCCAGCCCAACACTATTACACCACAGAAGGTCACAGTGAACCTAACCAAGTATGAAATCATACCCGAAGTTCTTTACGTCCTGACAGAGCAGGATGAGATCCAGTCTGAGCTAGACAAGCTCAATAAAAAGGGGACAGACACAGTATTGAGACACAAGGCCTAAAACCAGCTCCCACAAGGGTTTCTTGGAGATCACCAAGCCCTCAGCCCAGTTCAATAACGTGTCCACACAAGTACCAACCTGTGGACCAAGGCTATCTCTTAGTGTAATTGGAGCCGTATTTATGAACAACAAGTGGAACTCCACTGTTCAGTTCACTTGCAGGGCCATCGATTTGGGGAACAGAAGTAACAACAAGTCCCATGCGTGCGGGTTGAATGGCACCCTACTGAAAGAATGCCAAGACACCTGGAACTTAGAGGCAGGAGGGTGCACATGGATAGAGGGTAAGGGGAAGCCCATAGTAGTCAGGAAACAGCCAATGTATTCCCTGTGTTTTAGTGGCAAGGGAATGATAACCTTTAGGGTGAACAGCAATTGCAGGAGTATAACCTATAATAATGAAATGCAGTGGGGCACCTCTACCTTGATGGACTATTACTGGCAATGCAGCGAGCATGCCTACACATAGCTCGCCCCAGACTGGAGAGAGGTCTGCTCACTGGTCACCCTCTACACGCCCACCTTGGTCATACCCGACCCAGAGAAGATCTTTCCACACTGCATCATCACCCCAGGAGCTGAGGCATGGCACTTCTACATCAAGTCAAGATGGTCAGCCGAGTACTTTGGTTGGAAAAGATTCAAGGACATTCCTGAAGAGTTTTGTCTCTTCATCGATGCGCAAATATGTGTAAGAGGGTCAATGCCCTTCTTTACCCTGCAAACCAAGGCCAACACCCGGTGGCAACAGATCACCAGGTGGGAATTGCTGAAAATGATGAACACCACCGAAGATGGCCTCAACGCAATCAAAGAAGAAATGCTCATCATCTGCCTCATGGTGATGCAGCATCGGTATGTGTTGGACTTAATGACCTCAATGAAAGGGGGCGTATGAGCCAAGATGGGCACAGCATGCTATACGTTCATCCCGGTGAACGACCTGGAAAATGGCATGCTGTCAATTGCCATCCAAGCACTGCACAACCTACAGCAGGTCATGGTTAAAGAAGAAGGTGCACCAAACATAGAATGGTTCACCGGCTGGTTTGCCTGGGTACCAAGGTGTATCGCAGGTCTAACCAAGGCCTCGTTACCAGTGGTTATAATCTTGCTCCTGCTGTGCCCTGCAACTAATATGTGCCTGCGTGAAGAAGCCTACTCTGAAAATAGGGGAATACATCTGGCTAGGATACCCAAAACCGAGGGAAACACGCACACCACATGCCGGAAAGAGGAAACCCCCACATGCAAGACACATATACAAACAGCCAGGGCAGTAGTTGATGACGCAACTAGAGGGGGGAATGCTAGCATCGGATCGATTTATAAAAAGGTCCCACTTGTATGAGTCCTTATAACTTTATTAAGGTGTGTATATTAAATATCGAAGTCAGAATATCTAGGATACTAACTATTGAGGACAAAATATCAAAAACAATGTTGATAGGCAAATCTACATTTTCTATACCTAACTCCAAATATACCTACAGATGCAGAACATATATCTTCAAGGTACGTAGATGCGGAGATAGGCATAGTAAATCTATAATTTCCTATATGCGATATTTTGTCCCTCGATATTCTGTCCTCGATATTCTTGTGCCACGATATTCTTAATGTTCATATATGGTAGTCCAACCCTTTAATAACTTCCATGTTCCTATATGGGGTGGGAGATCCAAAAAACATTATTTATCCTACCATGTATTATTGATAAATGTTTAAAAAAATGTCATCTGTTAACATTATTTTCAATTCTAGACACATTACAGTTTTTATTCTACTTTACCGTAACTATCACATTGTTCTTCAGACTAATTCTGGTTTGGTCTGGTTTACAATAAGTTCACATATTGAAAGGTAGAGGTTTCTAGGTCATCCATTTGACTGAATACAGGATTTCACGTTGTTAGCATCGGATCCATTTATAAAAAGGTCCCACTTTTAGGAGTGCAGCACACCACAGAGCAACTGTTGCCTGCGCTACCCAAATTCACCATAAAACACTTTATACAGTTTCAGAGTCACCCTTTATCAGATCAACATAGCACAGTTGCCCTCTGTCTACCTCTAGCACTGATGGAAACACCAGATATGGAACAGCCTCAAACACACCTGGATGATTGCAGCAGTAAATCACATATGGCCCAAGGATGCAATGTCTAACAGACGAGTCAGATGTACACACTCATAAACACAAACCAAGGCTTAGTAGATAGCCTTCATTAGGCCCAAGGACACGATACCAGAACAACCGACCAGTTGCATTCATTAGATAAAGCCCAAACAATGCTTAGTAGTAAGCGTCACCCTAGATTACACATGCAAAACACACCCGGCCACCTGGACCACCTCAGAATGTGATCTCCTGTTCGTATTTATGGCCCCTTCTATCAGGTTGGGATCAAGCATCTAACACGTAATTTATGACCCACTGTACCAGTATTTCCTGCCCAATATTGCAGCCACTATACAGTGTAAAGCATGCCATGAACCTAATGCAAGTTAAATTTCAGCAAGCAACTGTAAGAAATGCGGCTGCTATTCCTGGGCATTATTGTTTAATTAAACTTAAACTGTTCTTGATTGCCAAGCCTCGCTGTTCTCCTTTTTGATAGTCAGAACCTGCTTACAACAACATCTTACAAATTATTTAAAATACCCTTCCTGTTTTTCCTTATACAACTAGAGGCTCGAAATCTTTTCAATTGGAATATTTAGCAGATAAAGCAATGGAAAGGAGTATATTTCCTCATATGCTGCCCCTTTGGTATATTTCACTGTCCTTCAGCCGTGATCTGCTTAACTTCTAAATTGAACGTCATTTGATATTAAGCCTAAGTATGCATTCAAGGTTAAGATTTAATTTGATAGCTTCTCGACTGATTGCATTTTCCTTTTATCCTCCGTGAGGTGAACTTGTCTGATTTATGGAGACACTTTCATTTGGCCCTTTATTAGCCGGCTGTCTTATGCATGGAACATGAGTGATTGACAGATATCATTCAATCAGCACCCATCAAGAGCATTAGGGAAGCAATTTAAAACATCTCTTTTGATGCTTATTTTGCCTAGCATACTTTTAGCTGCATCTACAAACCAATTCCACTACTAGATTTATGATAGAACTGCAAGCCTCATGCTTTAACCCGTCAGCCTACATTTTGACTGTTGATCTTGCAGAAATCCCTTCCCACATTTTTCAGGTCACGTTAACTTAATAAAAGGTGTTGTGTAAATTTGCATGGTGTACAGGTGATAGGCTATCGCTGATCCTAAAAAACACACAGATATTCAATAGACTGACCGAGTTGTCAATACTTGATCTCGGCACGGAGTGGAGACCATCGGCCAATGACCATATTCTATCTGGGACTGTACGCGCAGAGAGCTTTCATCCTTTGATCAGTATTTTGTGGAATCTGAATATCAGGATACCTCCTGAACCTTATAGAGACTTTGAAAACCTAGCAATATTGAAGTGTGATTGCAGGTGCTCCCCACTAATCAAGGCACTTGCTACTCTGTCTGCATCAGTAAGTGGGCTTCCTAAGAATTATTTCACTCTCTAGGAAGGTAGACTGAGAAGACAGGGCAGAGCCTTCTCAAAGGAGGTGCTGTGAAGGCTGAGCACAATTATCACAGTGGCACTAAAGAGAGCAATGTCCACCCCTAGTTGTTATTTTATATATAACAGCAACACTTTTTTTAACCAAAGAATAATAAAATCTATGTATAGTGAAAACAAAACTATTAAAATCAAACGAATTGACTAGGTAACACAAATGACAAACAAAGAGTTACAACAGTGAGCGCCCCAGTAACATACAGTACACTACATGAGAACAGACACTGTAATGTTCATGATACAAAGAGAAAAAAGAGAATTCTGCTCCAGCCAAAATTGTGGTAACTTTTCAAAAATTGTTCCTAGTCATTTACTAATTGTGAACTCCAGTAATATTACCAAACCCAGAAGAACGGGATTATATGACAGCAGAATCAAATGTCTCATTGTTCATAGTTTTATTGTACGTAGGAGATGTGCCTAACTTCGGGTTTAGCATTAGAGTGTGCCAGTCCCTTGAAAAGTTGATAACTTGTGACCTGCGGGTCAACAATCAGGGGTGAAATCTATGTTCTGGTGACAGAAGGTGTCTGGTGGTAATCAGTGAATTTTGCCAGAGACATAAAACAGTGCCAGGACCATTCAGGCCCTCTTCGGGTTACCTGGGTCCAACTAGTGCACAGGCCATCTGGGTACGGGATTTTCATACTGCAATGCAGTGACAGTGATAGGAGATCAAAAAACGTGTGGTAACAGTCCCTAAAGAGAAAGTAATAGTAATCAACCAATTTTGGTTGAGTATATGTGTCTCAACAATAGCCAGGTTGGATTAGTAAAGATTGGGGGAATTCCTCCTTATGGAACTGGTGCCCTCACACACCCTTGCGGGTGTCATGCTTCATCATCGGGCTCTGCTCCTCATGGGGGTGGCGCTGCAGTCCCTCATGGGCCCCGCGAGAGGGCTCTTTGTCGGAGATCTTTTAGGAGGTGCCGTAGTTGTGCATGCGGGTGTGTGGGCTTGGTGAAAATGGATATGTGTATGTGTTCTAAAATTATCTCACCAGATCCCCAAAGTAGGTTTATTCCGGGGTCCGGAAGACAAATTTAAAATTTAAGGACTGGAGTAAATCCTACGTAACAAATAAGTAGGGGGGACAAGTATACTCCCACTGCTCTCAGTCCGTGAAAGTGAGGCGCACGTGATAAGTGGTCAACATGTTTCGCGCAAATGGTAGGTCCCTAATGGATCCGCTATGCGCTTCGTCAGGACCGTGGAAAAAAGGGTGATTAAAAATGATGTTAAGACCGTGGTAGTCAGGAAAGAACACCCTGTACTACCACCATACCTATATTGAGGTCAACAAGCGTCTCTGCGCTAAAAAATACGTCTTGTTCGTATTTAATGTAATCCCAACCTGTTGTAGACACAGAAGAGAGAACAGAAAACGACAGAGAAAGGTTAAAAAACAACAGAAGACAATATCATCAACCTAATAGGGATTGTCAAATCATAGTGAATAATTTATCTCACTAGAATTTGTTGCAAATGCAACCATAACTCATACTAATGCAGGAGAAAACATATATATAAGAAAACAGATCTAAAAAGATCTAAAAAGAGGCACTGCTATGTTAAAATACACAACATGAAGGAGTTTTGAAAGTCCGTAACCCCAACAACCATGTATTCGTCTATACGCCAACCATATTGATTATAGGATGGGTGCCATAATGGTCGTTCAAGCGGTGTGTGTACATTACATAGACACATGGTTGAAGTGGCCAGGATACATAAGTGACAGTAGAGGTCAACAAGTTTATCAGGTTCTAATCTTGCGTATCAATAGCCCCAAAATGCTAGCAAAGATTAATCTCCTCGGTAAGAATGTACGATAAAGTGTGCCCAATTATCGCGAAAAGTGCCAAAGTACAGAGCAACCAGTGCGACGGCGCGATGTGGTCTGGTGGAACAAACAAACACAAATAAGCCTACCCTCCTAACAGTAAGGGATGGCATGCGCCGACGGGTGCTGCGGAAGAACGGGGAGACCAAAACTGAAAAGAGTGAAGAAATCACTCGGTAAGCATGGAGTTGATTAATGCCAGAAAGTGTGACTAGGTTCGAGCAGTGGGAGCCTACTTACTGTGTCCCCCGTTGAAGTCAGCCACTGAACCTACCCTCTCCGATCAGGATCGCTGGTTAACTGAGGGAAGACGCCAGGCGCTAGATAAAGCCGGCTGGTTTCCGAAAGCGATCGTGACGGGGAGGGCGTGGCTAAAGGCGCATGTTTAGTCTAGTGGGAAAAAGCTAAGGAAAAAGGCGGCCATGATAGAGTGGAGTTCCGGACCCTTATAAAACTATTGTACATAAAGATGCAGTGGCAGTACCCTTCAAAATGTGGTGACCAAGGTACAATGATCATAGGAGTCGTCAATTTGAAACAATATATAATCACAGTCCGGTAAAAGAATCGGTTGGAGAAAAAGAAGTGTGTAAAACTTTATCAACAGACTGTGACTCATACACATAGCCACCTCAGGAAAGCCACTGGTGTATGAGACTGCACAATATGCATGTCTAAAAATGCCGATGGCAGTACTGAATGCACATTGGATTATAATATTAACCACAGATAACAATGTGGGATTATAGAGCAGGTGATGTGAACCTAGATTTTAATCTCATCATAGTGGTAGAATCTAGCCCAATTCTACCCAAGGTATATCTTCATTTAATCCGACCCTATTACTTTTTAGACGGAACACCCATCGTTGTTCTTGTCTGAATAGTGTTTGTGTGGACCAAAGGGGGTTGGATTCAATTATAGTCCAGTGTAGACTGTTTGGTAAGTGATTCTGCTCTAGGCAGTGGTTCTGAAGTCTTGTGTTGGTTTTTCTACATCGAATTGCACTCTTATGTTCCCCAATGCGGATCTTAACAGGGCGGGTCGTCATGCCCACATACCTCAGAGAACATGGGCAAGTTATGAGGTATATACAATTCTTTGTATTACAGTTCGTATGGCGTTTTTGGAGCCATGGTCTGTCAAGGCCAAGATCAAGTTGTTTGGAAGCTGAGGTTTGCGGACATATTACACATGTCCCACAGGGGAAATGTCCCTCCACTGGGGAAGAGACCATAATGTAGTTTGTTTGTGTATTGTAGGTTTTGGACGAGTATGGACCAGGATGTCTCTGAAATTCTGTGTGCGTTTAAATGCAAAGAGTGGTGGCGGACCAGGATTAAAACTGCCCGTATCAAGGATTTTCCAGTGTTTTTTAATGATTTTTTGAATTTTGTTTGAACTGGGTGTGAATGTCGTGACACATGTTAGTGATTCTGATTCAGATTTCTCTCTGACTTCCAAAAGGGCCTCCCTGTGATTGTTCCTCGCTCTCTTCCGGGCACTACGTATGATTTTCTTTGGATAATGTCGTGCTGATAAGTTTTCAGTAAGTATATCAGCTTGAGTCTCAAACTCAGTGATGGTATTACAGTTCCTGCGAAGTCGCATGAATTGGCCAACAGGTAAATTATTTCGCAGTGCCTTAGGATGGTTACTTTCATACAGGAGCAGACTATTCCCGTCTGTAGGTTTCCTGTAGTTAGTGGTCTTGAGTGCGCCATCTTGTAAGGATATCAAGAGATCAAGAAATGGGACCTCTTCCCAGGACTTAGTACCGGTGAACTTCAGGAAGGGGTCAAGAGTATTGATCCATTCGAGGAAAAGGGCACATTGTTCCTCATTCCCTTGCCAAAACATGATGATATCATCAATATATCGACGCCACATTAGGATGTTATTCCTGTGGGGGTTATTTGCTGACTGAATGAATTTGTCTTCAAAATTAGCCATGTAAAGGCATGTCAAACTCGGCGCGAAGGTGCTCCCATGCTGGTGCCTTGAATTTGATGGTACAGTTGTCTCTGGAAACAGAAGAAGTTCTCTTTAAGAGCAAGGGAAGCACAGTCACAGATGAATTCTATGGGAGTTTCATATGGCCATGGGTCAACCTTCCGTAGGGCACTCTCAAGGACTTCGAGTGTCGAGTCCTGCGGAATGTTCGTGTAGAGTGCTTCTACATCTAGGGTCACAAGGTAGTTGATGGATGCTGGTTCTGCAAAATTCTCAATCAGGTTTAAGACCTCCATGGTGTCTCTGAGGTATGTAGGTGTTCTTTCCACTAAAGGACGAAAATAAAAGTCGCAATATTTGCTGAGTGGTTCCAGGAGGGAATCAATGCCGGACACGATTGGTCGGCCTGGTGGTGGTGTGGATCCCTTATGGATCTTGGGGAGCGTGTAGAAGTAAGGAACACGTGGGTCATCGTTGGTAAGAAAAGCTGCTTCCTGAGCCGAGATCCATCCTTCTATTTCAGCCTCAGATACAAGGTTCCTGATCCTGGTAGACAAAAGTGCTGTGGGATCCTCGTCTATCGGCCGGTAATATTTAGTATCCGACAATTGGCGGAGACATTCGGCATTGTATGTGTCTATGTCCAAAAGGACAATAGCTGATGTAGCTAAGATGTAGCTAAGATTTTGTTGTCGTGCTCCTTAGCACCATCTGTTCTGGGTCTTGCCAGTGGACGGTCTTGGATCCTCCTCTTCTTCTGCCTCTGCCTCTGCCCCTCCCTCTGTTGAGAAAAGGGTGGGCCGGGAATTGATGGTATTTGAGGCATCAGTGGACCCTGACCTGGTTGCAAATTCCACATGGGTTGTGGTTCCATCCATTGACCAGGATACAGTGGTGATTGGAAAGGTTGTGGTGGAAATCCTTGAAATAGAGGTGTGGGTTGTTGTCTGTAACCTGTAAAATCTTAGTAGTCAATCTTTCCTCTCGGACAGTCACTGAGGAGGAATCACAACTTCTGGAGAAGGGCCTTGGTTTCGTCCCGACTCCGAGGGAGGACACTTTCAGACTCCATCAAGAGCTACATCAGCTTTTTCGCAAAATAAGACTGAAGGCTTTTTTTCAAGGCAAACTGGAAACTCCCATTGTTGGGACTGGCCTGAGGAAGAAATCTAAATTTACTTCCACTGCTGCCATGACACCCAATGAGGTACTAACCTTTGAACAAGCCATCCTGAAAGATGTCCAGAAAATCACCTACACACATTCTTTTGACAACTTGTCTAAGGAAGAGAGGCATTTACTCCAAACCATCACGGAGAACTCTACCATCATCCTTAAACCTGCAGATAAAGGTGGGGCTATTGTCCTTTTGGACATAGACACATACAATGCCGAATGTCTCCGCCAATTGTCGGATACTAAATATTACCGGCCGATAGACGAGGATCCCACAGCACTTTTGTCTACCAGGATCAGGAACCTTGTATCTGAGGCTGAAATAGAAGGATGGATCTCGGCTCAGGAAGCAGCTTTTCTTACCAACGATGACCCACGTGTTCCTTACTTCTACACGCTCCCCAAGATCCATAAGGGATCCACACCACCACCAGGCCGACCAATCATGTCCGGCATTGATTCCCTCCTGGAACCACTCAGCAAATATTGCGACTTTTATCTTCGTCCTTTAGTGGAAAGAACACCTACATACCTCAGAGACACCATGGAGGTCTTAAATCTGATTGAGAATTTTGCAGAACCAGCATCCATCAACTACCTTGTGACCCTAGATGTAGAAGCACTCTACACGAACATTCCACAGGACTCGACACTCAAAGTCCTTGAGAGTGCCCTATGGAAGGTTGACCCATGGCCATATGACACTCCCATAGAATTCAGCTGTGACTGTGCTTCCCTTGCTCTTAAAGAGAACTTCTTCTGTTTCCAGAGACAACTGTACCATCAAATTCAAGGCACCAGCATGGGGAGCACCTTCGCGCCGAGTTTGGCATGCCTTTACATGGCTAATTTTGAAGACAAATTCATTCAGTCAGCAAATAACCCCCACAGGAATAACATCCTAATGTGGCGTCGATATATTGACGATATCATCATGTTTTGGCAAGGGAATGAGGAACAATGTGCCCTTTTCCTCGAATGGATCAATACTCTTGACCACTTCCTGAAGTTCACCGGTACTAAATCCTGTGAAGAGGTCCCATTTCTTGATCTCTTGATATCCTTACAAGATGGCGCACTCAAGACCACTAACTACAGGAAACCTACAGACAGGAATAGTCTGCTCCTGTATGAAAGTCACCATCCTAAGGCACTGCGAAATAATTTACCTGTTGGCCAATTCATGCGACTTCGCAGGAACTGTAATACCATTACTGAGTTTGAGACTCAAGCTGATATACTTACTGAAAACTTATCAGCACGACATTATCCAAAGAAAATCATACGTAGTGCCCGGAAGAGAGCGAGGAACAATCACAGGGAGGCCCTTTTGGAAGTCAGAGAGAAATCTGAATCAGAATCACTAACATGTGTCACGACATTCACACCCAGTTCAAACAAAATTCAAAAAATCATTAAAAAACACTGGAAAATCCTTGATACGGGCAGTTTTAATCCTGGTCCGCCACCACTCTTTGCATTTAAACGCACACAGAATTTCAGAGACATCCTGGTCCATACTCGTCCAAAACCTACAATACACAAACAAACTACATTATGGTCTCTTCCCCCAGTGGAGGGACATTTCCCCTGTGGGACATGTGTAATATGTCCGCAAACCTCAGCTTCCAAACAACTTGATCTTGGCCTTGACAGACCATGGCTCCAAAAACGCCATACGAACTGTAATACAAAGAATTGTATATACCTCATAACTTGCCCATGTTCTCTGAGGTATGTGGGCATGACGACCCGCCCTGTTAAGATCCGCATTGGGGAACATAAGAGTGCAATTCGATGTAGAAAAACCAACACAAGACTTCAGAACCACTGCCTAGAGCAGAATCACTTACCAAACAGTCTACACTGGACTATAATTGAATCCAACCCCCTTTGGTCCACACAAACACTATTCAGACAAGAACAACGATGGGTGTTCCGTCTAAAAAGTAATAGGGTCGGATTAAATGAAGATATACCTTGGGTAGAATTGGGCTAGATTCTACCACTATGATGAGATTAAAATCTAGGTTCACATCACCTGCTCTATAATCCCACATTGTTATCTGTGGTTAATATTATAATCCAATGTGCATTCAGTACTGCCATCGGCATTTTTAGACATGCATATTGTGCAGTCTCATACACCAGTGGCTTTCCTGAGGTGGCTATGTGTATGAGTCACAGTCTGTTGATAAAGTTTAACACACTTCTTTTTTTCCAACCGATTCTTTTACCGGACTGTGATTATATATTTTTTCAAATTGACGACTCCTATGATCATTGTACCTTGGTCACCACATTTTGAAGGGTACTGCCACTGCATCTTTATGTACAATAGTTTTATAAGGTTCCGGAACTCCACTCCATCATGGCCGCCATTTTCCTTAGCTTTTTACCACTAGACTAAGCATGCGCCTTTAGCCACACCTTCCCCGTCACGATCGCTTTCGGAAACCAGCCGGCTTTATCTAGCGCCTGGCGTCTTCCCTCAGTTTACCGGCGATCCTGATCGGAGAGGGCAGATTCAGTGGCTGACTTCAACGGGGGACACAGTAAGTAGGCTCCCACTGCTTGAACCTAGTCACACTTTCTGGCATTAATCAACTCCATGCTTACCGAGTGATTTCTTCACTCTTTTTCAGTTTTGGTCTCCCCGTTCTTCCGCAGCACCCGCCGGCGCAGCCATCCCTTACTGTTAGGAGGGTAGGCTTATTTGTGTTTGTTTGTTCCACCAGACCACATCGCGCCGTCGCACTGGTTGCTCTGTACTTTGGCACTTTTGCGATAATTGGGCACACTTTATCGTACATTCTTACCGAGGAGATTAATCTTTGCTAGCAATTTGGGGCTATTGATACGCAAGATTAGAACCTGATAAACTTGTTGACCTCTACTGTCACTTATGTATCCTGGCCACTTCAACTATGTGTCTATGTAATGTACACACACCGCTTGAACGACCATTATGGCACCCATCCTATAATCAATATGGTTGGCGTATAGACGAATACATGGTTGTTGGGGTTACGGACTTTCAAAACTCCTTCATGTTGTGTATTTTAACATAGCAGTGCCTCTTTTTAGATCTTTTTAGATCTGTTTTCTTATATATATGTTTTCTCCTGCATTAGTATGAGTTATGGTTGCATTTGCAACAAATTCTAGTGAGATAAATTATTCACTATGATTTGACAATCCCTATTAGGTTGATGATATTGTCTTCTGTTGTTTTTTTAACCTTTCTCTGTCGTTTTCTGTTCTCTCTTCTGTGTCTCCAACAGGTTGGGATTACATTAAATACGAACAAGACGTATTTTTTTTAGCGCAGAGACGCTTGTTGACCTCAATATAGGTATGGTGGTAGTACAGGGTGTTCTTTCGTGACTACCACGGTCTTAACATCATTTTTAATCACCCTTTTTTCCACGGTCCTGACGAAGCGCATAGCGGATCCATTAGAGACCTACCATTTGCGCGAAACATGTTTACCACTTATCACGTGCGCCTCACGACCACTTATCACGTGCGCCTCACTTTCACGGACTGAGAGCAGTGGGAGTATACTTGCCCCCCCTACTTATTTGTTACGTAGGATTTACTCCAGTCCTTAAATTTTAAATTTGTCTTCCGGACCCCGGAATAAACCTACTTTGGGGATCTAGTGATATAATTTTAGAACACATGCACATACCCATTTTCACCAAGCCCACATACCCGCATGCACAACTACGGCACCTCCTAAAAGATCTCCGACAAAGAGCCCTCTCGCGGGGCCCGTGAGGGACTGCAGCGCCACCCCCACGAGGAGCAGAGCCCGATGATGAAGCATGACACCCGCAAGGGTGTGTGAGGGCACCAGTTCCATAAGGAGGAATTCCCCCAATCTTTACTAATCCAACCTGGCTATTGTTGAGACACATATACTCAACCAAAATTGGTTGATTACTATTACTTTCTCTTTAGGAACAGTTACCACACGTTTTTTGACATTTATCTTGGGAGCATTGGTACTGGACCTGAGCCTTTTTTCTACAAACCGCTCCCAGTCCCCCCTTCTTTGATATTTTGAGTGATAGGAGATCCACATGTGTTATTGAGGGCCATTTCATCGGGCTCAGTGGTCCATAGGCTGGCTACGGCCCATGCTCATACTTCTACACTGGGTGAAGGCTAATAGATATCACAAAATTGTAAGTGGGAGTGTCCCACAAGGATGCGCAGAAATGGCAAAGCAAACATAGGTACAATGAGGAAGGATAATCACCAGGCAAAGCTACTATTCAGCTCACCAGAGAGTCAGGTCTCTAGTAAGGGGTTAAGTGGGCTTCTTGGAAGTTTGTGTGACTAAAGGTTGACAAGGAGGCAAGGGTAGAAGAAGTGGCACAGGCTAGCAGAACTTCAATAGAGAATCAGGATTAGACCTAACTTTAAGAAAAACCCTCAGCATGCAGCTCCACATTCAGAAAGAACCACAGCATGGTCCATGCAAGTTTGTGTCAACGAAGGTCTCCAATATGCCCGCATGGGGCTCCAGTTTACATTCCTTGGTTGTTGAACGACAGCCTAATGCCAGAACTACAAAGGTTGCATTCCATACTAAGTAGGCTGAACCAGATTTGTCCTTCTCCTAAGGGTTAATTATTATTGCAGGACTTACCCTGTTCTCAGATGCAATGTGAGGGCTATGCTGTACGTGACACCAGACCGGTACAATCTCCAGGGGTATCCTCTTGTGTTGACCTGAGGAAGGGCAGCAGAGCTGCTTGAATAATGGCATATTGGTTGGGAACACAGTCAAGTACCTGAACAATTTGCTTTAGGTCGGAGTGCATGCCAAGGACAGAGGTGAACAAGCTTCACTGACTGCAGGGAGCATTTCCAAATGTGGTACTGCTCATTGTATTTCTTGGACTGGGTCCTCCTTGAGTCAGTTCCCTCTGCAGATTAGAGTCTTAGCTGAAGGTTGGCTTTTGTCCTTGATTCGAGGGTAACTGCAGCAGGCTGGCTATTCTTCTTCCAAAGGGGCAGACAGTTAAATGAATTTTGTGCCCACAAGCATCAAATTCGACTATTTTCTAATGCTCCTGTAAAACTTAAAATGTCCCTTTTTTTATTTGTCTTGTGCTTACTCTTCCATATATATTTCCATGCGTATACCGCTAATGTGATGCACTCAAGTAAATTAAATACTTTCACTAGAATAGAGGCTTTGAAAAAATACAATGAATAATGTACAAAGTACGATTATAAGTAGTATATGTTGTATTTAATCACCCACAGCATTTATATCAAATAGCAAACAAACAAATTGCCTCAGGAGGCTGGCAGAGCAGGCTCAGCATATATAAAAATTCCATTGAGCACAGCATCGGAATAACATTAGGGAAGAGGATGTGGCCTAACAGCTGGGGAGGTCGACCTCGAAGTTGGGAGACATCCTGTGATTCTGGGCAAATCACCTAATATCCCCGTGGCTAACAAAAATGAAGGTGTTAGTCTGTAATGCAACTGGTGCTCAGGTAAAGCGCTCTGATAACTTCGGGTCGAGTTCGCACTATGTAAAACTCCGGGGGGGGGAGGAGAGTGACATCACAAACAAAAACATCGAGGGGACAGGCTGAGTGGGAGATCAGAGGGGGACTTAATAGGCTCACACCAAGCCTGCTATAAGAGGGAAAACAGTGATCCTCTTTCAGAGCAAGAAAGCTTTTTTTGGAGCAGGATAGGGAGTTGAAGGCTCAGATAGAGGGAATGAGATCGTTCAATAGTCTGGTTGTTGTATTTTGCGTACGACCTTTAACCTTCAGTCAAATGTATGTGGTGTCTAGGAGGAAGTGGCTGGCTGATGACAGTGGTTGTTCTGCTGAGGATAGGGTCATCTACTTGCATAGGTGTAGAGGGGATTTTAACTCCTAATATCTCTAGGTCATGCACAGACCTAAGAACTGCTACCCTCCCCCGCCACACATATAGTTTAGAATAGCGTACGCAGGGTCTTTCACAGCTCACTTACTTTGATCAAGGAACCTGTGCAAAAATCTTTGCGACACACCATCAAGTTTGAAGGATCAAAAGTAACAGTGTGATTGAAAATGCAGAGAAGAGGAGTGAATATTGATGAAGGAGTTCACATAATGAGAGCATTACAGAGTAATAGGGGCTCTAATCCTGTTGAGTTTTCATTTGGTCCTATTCCTTCATTATTTGACTGGAGCCAGACCTGTGATGGTATTTGTGCATGATTCATATCATTCAATGGCTGTTATGGAAATTGAGCAGGTCAGCGATGATGTGGAACATCTAGACATTGATGAGGAGGAGAGAATGTTGTGAGCCAAGGGGTCACTAGAGGGAACAGTTTGGGCATGTGATATCTATGGGCAGACCTTGACTTGTTAATCTATGTAATAAACAAAGGATCTGACCTACTTCATGAAGGGCCTAAGGCTGCAAAGGCACACTGAAGAGGTACAGTATGAGTTTAATAGGGGACAGTGTCAACTGAGACAAAGAAGCTCAGAATAAAAAACCGCATCAGGCTGTTGGAGAGCTCATGGGAGGCAATGGTAAGGATTTGTTACAATGTTTTGTGTGAAAGATTAACATTTGTCCAGGATGTGACTAGTGCTGCAACTGATTTCTGTTAGGGCTTTGACACACATTCAAGGCCAGTGATGTGGTTTTAGTTAAAAGCCATAAGAGAGTTTATGAATTTATTTTTCAGACGTGGGTGAGGATGGCATGTTTGAGGGCTTTGGAGATACTGATTAAGTCTCTGTCAGTGACTGCAGGGCTGGTGATATAAGGTCCCTATAAAAGGCAGAGGGTCCATAGAGTTCTTCTATTTCATGGTGAGGGGATCAGGAGAAGCATGGGTTACTTGTTTGGTTGCAAATGGGAGACAAGTTGCAGGTAATGCCTCTTAAATGCCTGTTATGAAGAAGATCCTCAAACTGGTTGGAACAAGACTCTTTTCCTTTATCAAACAGGATAAACCCACTTCCTACTTCCTCTCATGATCAAATCCTTACTTTATTAATCCCTTCCACCTTTCTTCTTCTTCTCCTGACTGGTGCGGCCAAGGAGCAGACTGCCTGGCATCCTGACCCTGAAATGATATTAAGGAGTGGTGCATATCCATTCATGCATATTTAATAGTCATTCAGGCCAGTGATTTAGTGAAGACAGCCCTCCTCTGACAATGTTCTGTGATCCTGGAAATGGTGAGGACAGCCTTCAAAAGGCCATTCACATGATTTCTCTACATTGGAAAGTATTTATTTCTGCTCTTTGATTCAGGCAAATATATATAATGCAACTGTATTAGTGGAAGACATATGTGCATTGCCATTATGGCACTGGCAGTCACAAATGAGTCAGAATGAACACCTCTGTACCCGTACAAGACTCCTTGAAACTGTCAGGCATGCACTGGGACCATTCTGATGTCCTAAGGCTGCATGTCCATGATTCACCCTCCAGGGCACATTGTCAACCCTCCCTGTTTTTGGACAAATCCTTACTTGTGATTGAACATGCAAAAATGTTTTTCGTGTTTATTAAATGTGCTTAAAAACAGTAAGAAGTATTCAATACCGAAAAAGTTAACATATAACAAAGAATCTGTGAACTGCTATGGTCTACAACATACATTCTTACAACTTTTTATTTATACTGAAGAAAACAGCTTAAACTATAACTATAAGCCAGTATAAGAAAAATCTAAGAGGAGAGAAAGAGGATCACAGAAGAATGTAAGTACCACAAATAAACCCCAATTCTTAAACAACAATGTGGACAGGGGGCCTCCAAATAATATTGGTTGAAAGTCAAAGTGCATTTCAAAAACTGATGACCAGATGCCATCTTATTTAGATAGAGCTCTTCTTCCTTCACATAGGCTGTTCTCTAAGACCATTCGAATCCCCAGATCAAGGCTTCATTCTACAACAGGCACTCCTCAAAACGGTTCAAATGTGTTAGTCAAATCTCAACTTGATACATTTTTGGGAGACATGACCAGCTATCCTAAGGGCAATAAGATACTTTTGATTTCCACTCTCTAAAAGCTATCAGCCCTTTTAACTACATGGGTCAAGCTATCTTTAAGTTATCCATAAGCCCAACTTGAGTCCTAGTGCATATTTTACACTCATTTTTGCATGCACTTCAGCCACCTATAGCATGTTCAAGAGAACACTTTTCAGATTTAGGAGCCTAGCTTTTATCTTCGCTCACGATGTATTATTTTTGGGTCATTTGAGTGCTAAATAACAGATCAGATCATTGAGCCTGGCTTCACTACTGTTCTTGAGGAACTGATGGACTGCAGACATTGCTTCATGTAACGATTAGAGTTGTATCACAGTAATAACTTCTGATCATTGGTAACCCTGGGTGTAGTGGGCGTAGCGGGGCTACGCGGAGGTCCACGGAGTTGCAAACAAACTCCGCTCCGCCGCCTGCCTCCACTCCCTATTAAGAAGTAAGTTAACATTTATTAAAAATAAACTTAAAACCCCTCACCTCTGTGCTGCGGCGTCCCCGGGCTGCCCTCCTCCTCTTCCTCGCCGTACCAGTAATGCTTGAGAAAACTGCACATGCGCGCGCGCCCGCGCATGCGCATTTCTTGCGAGAAGGCAAATCTCTGCACACTCCGTGGACGGAGCGGAGGTCTCTGCCCGGGGTTAATCATTGGCTGCAGTTCGAATAGGAGGAGGATGGGCGAAACCTATGTGGTAAGACGGGGGCCATCCATCCAAGGAATCTGGCAAGTATATAATAATAGAAACATTTTCAGTACAGAAGGTGCCGAAGGAGGCTGATCCACTGTAGGTTGTTCAGCCCACAAGCAGCAAGACAAGCTTCCTTCACACACATACATCACATGCAGAATATGGAGGATGAATTCTGCATTCATATGTCCTAAGGTTACCACCGGTTCTCCAAGGTTGTGCTTGGCAGAGGAAAACCACAAGGCAGAATCTTTAACTATAAATAGATATCTTGAGCTTCCCAATATCACAAGCAAGTTATGTGTCCTCCAGTGTGACAGAACATTTTGTAAAATGTGTTGTTTCAAAAATATTCCCATAGTATCATCTGGACAGAGAAAGTTGAAAAACCTCATTTACCAGTGGAAGCCCTAAAAGGTCCCCACATCAGTACCAGTCTACTGGGGTCTAATAATTCTGTTGCATTAATGCATTCCTTACATTTACATAAAATGCTTTCTTTACTGGCGGGCTCAGGCATTTTACAAGCTTCCATTAATACATTTTGTCTCATTTCATTAGGGCAAAAAAGTCCTGCCTCCAGTGGTTTTAGATGAATTATTACCTTCCAGTGAATAAAGAGATAGGTTGCCAGATGTTCTGCTTCCTGGTAGAGGACATTTTTCACATTTATGAAATGAACGCAAAACAATTTCTAAATTTGTATTGGGTTAATTGTGCTCTACACTTCGAGATGGGATAATTTTATGCAAGTGACAATTACTTTAAATCGGTACAATCGTATTTATGTTTAGACTAGCAAAAATAAATGTATTTTTCTTTTAATGTATATTCCAAAAAGTATTATACAGAAATTAATGTTTAGCGTGCTCTTGTTGATGGGTGGCCAAATGTGTGAATTAAACATTTAGGGGTCGATTCCGATCTCGGCCGGAAGCGCACCGAATACGATTCGTCTGGAAAAAATACGAGCCGAATGCATTTTTCCCGAACGATTCGAACAGTCGTCCGAGCGAGCAAGTACGATGCGCATTACTGCTAAAATTCCGAGCGAGCCGTACGTACCCATTCCAGCTCCAGTTCCCCGACCGTGCTGGATCCGGAAACGCCGAATCGAGTCGCACGGAAGAAAATACACAGCACCTTCCGGCCGGACAAGTATGATGCGCACTCCGTACGCGCCGAACTGGTCGCTAAGTCCGGCACGTCAGAGCATCCGGGAGAGCCGCACATAAGCTCCGATTCGCGCCACAAGACGATCCACGGATACGAGACGAACAAGTCAGCTACGAGTACGAGTACGAGTCGAAGCCACGAGAAACCCGAACGAGACGACCCAACCATGAATCCCATCGCGCAGGTCCTACCAATACTGTACATCTATTACCGGAACCGGTACGGACGCGTACGGCACAGACGGTAAGTCAAACACCCACTACACAAACAAACGACAGGTACCCGACATATGTCACACACACATAGGGATGTAGAAATGACGTACACTAGCAACAGCCGAACCATAGGGGCGGGATGGCTATCACCAATGCCATACACACCAATAGGGGCCTGATGGCTACCACTACCACCACCCCCACTCATGGGGGGCTGGATGCCTACCACTACCACCACCCCTAGTCATGGGGGCCTGGATGCCTACCACTACCACCACCCCTACTCATGGGGGGCTGGATGCCTACCACTTCCACCACACTTACTCATGGGGGCCTGGATGCCTACCACAACCACCACCCCTACTCATGGGGGGCTGGATGCCTGTCACTACTACCATCCCCACTCATAGGGGAATTGATGCCTACCACTACCACCACCCCTACTCATGGGGGCCTGGATGCCTACCACTACCACCACCCCTACTCAGGGGGGGCTGGATGCCTGTCAATACCAGCATCCCCACTCATGGGGGGCTGGATGCCTACCACTACCACCACCCCTACTCATGGGGGCCTGGATGCCTACCACAACCACCACCCCAACTCATGGTGGGCTGGATGCCTGTCACTACTACCATCCCCACTCATAGGGGAATTGATGCCTACCACTACCACCATCCTACTCATGGGGGCCTGGATGCCTATCACTACCAGCACCCCTACTCAGGGGGGGCTCGATGCCTGTCACTACCACCACCCCTACTCATGGGGGGCTGGATGCCTGTCACTACTGCCATCCCCACTCATAGGGGGATGGATGCCTACCACTGCCACCACCCCTACTCATGGGGGGCTGGATGCCTGTCACTACCACCACCCCTACTCATGGGGGCCTGGATGCCTACCACAACCACCACCCCTACTCATGGGGGGCTGGATGCCTGTCACTACTACCATCCCCACTCATAGGGGGATGGATGCCTGTCACTACCACCACCCCTACTCATGGGGGGCTGGATGCCTGTCACTACCACCACCACTACTCATGGGGGGCTGGATGCCTACCACTACCACCACCCCTACTCATGGGGGCCTGGATGCCTACCACAACCACCACCCCAACTCATGGGGGGCTGGATGCCTGTCACTACTACCATCCCCACTCATAGGGGAATTGATGCCTACCACTACCACCACCCCTACTCATGGGGGCCTGGATGCCTGTCACTACCACCACCCCTACTCAGGGGGGGCTGGATGCCTGTCACTACCACCACCCCTACTCATGGGGGGCTGGATGCCTGTCACTACTACCATCCCCACTCATAGGGGGATGGATGCCTGTCACTACCACCACCCCAACTCATGTGGGGCTGGATGCCTATCACTACCACCACCCCTACTCATGGGGGCCTGGATGCCTACCACCACCCCTACTCTTGGGGGGCTGGATGCCTGTCACTACTACCATCCCCACTCATAGGACGGGTAATGCATGACACAACCAGCATACTCCAACATAAGGAATGTCAGCAAAAGACATCCCTCCAACATCATGACAAGAGTGTGTAGTCTGTGTCAAATGCCTACAACACTGAACATGACATTGAACATACAATGTGACCCCCTATCACATGTGTCACACAAAAATGTGTGTGGCCTTCACAATGCAAGCAGACCATGACCACTGTGGGAATGGGTTCTAAACCCCCATCATCACAGTGACCAAAAGGTAAGTGTGGGGTCCATAGCTGAAGCACATTTTGAACATTGTGGCAATGGGGTCTAAACCCCCATCATCACAGTGACCAAAAGGTAAGTGTGGGTTCCATAGCTGAAGCACATTTTTAACATTGTGGCAATGGGGTCTAAACCCCCATCATCACAGTGACCAAAAGGTAAGTGTGGGGTCCATAGCTGAAGCACATTTTGAACATTGTGGCAATGGGGTCCAAACCCCCATCATCACAGTGACCAAAAGGTAAGTGTTGTCATGGAAAAAGCCGCAACTGCCAAACAGCATGGATGATTCCTGGTCACAGAACAACAAACACATTAGTGGCAAAGTAGTGGTTGTGTCCCATAGCAACATAGATTGGGTGAGGCAAACAGTGCAGTGCAAATAAAACATACCTTTGGCCATGTGCAGACAAACATCACCCATGGGGACTGACATCGTCTCCATTTATCAATTACACAATGCCAGAAGTGACCATCATAATGCAGACCCACATATCTGCACTAATGGACACACAAATGTAGATATCCTGTGGAGACTGTAGATGTGAGGTGAACAAATACCTTACCATGGCAGCAATGGGACATATGAACCATGATTATTGTGCTGACTGATGACCTAGGAGTCCCAGGGACAGCATGGGAAATCCTCCAAACAACATACAGGCAATGGCACACCAAAGATATGCCAATGCAGTGGTGCAGATGCACAAACACAAACAGGCAGCCTCACACTGCATATCAAACACAACAGGTGATGGGGGTGTGCCAATGTCCCCAGGCAACCACACAACACATGAGGAGGCCTGAATTCCAATTACACAGATGTGTATACAGTGCCATACAAAAGTAACTCATGGATCGGATTCCCTATGTGGGCAATCAGGCATTGTTAGATGAGAGGGAGCCCAAATTACACATGTCACACAAGCTTGTAGGAACAGCAACTAACACAGCAAGAGACAGACCCACCACAGCACTACCTCCAGGGATCCCACATTGTGGTGACACTAGCCTGCATGATAATCCCACTGTGATGACAAAGGTAGATGTTGTTCACACTGTGAACCACAGCCATGTGTCCTGAGCAACAAACTACCATCACACCTACACAAGCACAAATCAATCAGCACGGCCTGTCAGCCAAGGCCAATATGGAGGTAGGGGTCTAGCCGTGCAACAACTCATATTTGCACACACTCAACACCACACACCTTGATCTCCACCAATGTGCAGCAGTGAAGCTCACATGGACAGGTGACATTGCACATGCACCCATGACAATCCCAGGGGTGGTTGTGGGAACTAAGGTGCAGAAACCCATCACACCTGGCCAGTCAACAAGACTCGTGAATGTCTGACACACTGCACAGTACGCCGTACATGGCATGACGTGAAATCCACCCCAATCAATGGGATCCCGGCCACAGTCACACACCAATGAAGAAGCCAAGGTCACCCACAAAGAACACACGTAGACGACTTCCAACATTGCAGCTCTGACCCTGAGGAGTGGCAGCAGTCACACACACAACGTGTCACAATCACTGAAAGCTACCACAAACTGTAAATTACATGACTTGTGTAACCAACAAGTGCCAAGGGGAATCCTGACTGTGTCTCATCTGCGTTTGCCCACATCCCCAGCCCTGACAACAAAGACAACTAGGGATGACAACCTGATGAACATTAGTTTGCCATGCACCCACATCACGGAGAAACCAGGTACAAGATGCTGGATGAACACAGGACAACTCAGCAAGCATCACAAACAGGAACATCTGTAGGGACACAGCCGGTGTAGGAAAAGGGAAGGGAACACACAGAGACATGCTTACACAACACACAACACGGGCCCAGGCAATGTCACAGGAATACACACTGCGATTCTGGGCAAATCACCTTATATCCCCGTGCCTAACAAAAATGAAGGTGTTAGTCTGTAATGCAACTGGTGCTCAGGTAAAGCGCTCTGATACCTTCGGGTCGAGTTCGCACTATGTAAAACTCCGGGGGGGAGTGACATCACAAACAAAAACATCGAGGGGACATGCTGAGTGGGAGATCAGAGGGGGACTTAATAGGCTCACACCAAGCCTGCTATAAGAGGGAAAACAGTGATCCTCTTTCAGAGCAAGAAAGCTTTTTTTGGAGCAGGATAGGGAGTTGAAGGCTCAGATAGAGGGAATGAGATCGTTCAATAGTCTGGTTGTTGTATTTTGCGTACGACCTTTAACCTTCAGTCAAATGTATGTGGTGTCTAGGAGGAAGTGGCTGGCTGATGACAGTGGTTGTTCTGCTGAGGTTAGGGTCATCTAGTTGCATAGGTGTAGAGGGAATTTTAACTCCTAATATCTCTAGGTCATGCACAGACCAAAGAACTGCTACCCTCCCCCACCACACATATAGTTTAGAATAGCGTAGGCAGGGTCTTTCACAGCTCACTTACTTTGATCAAGGAACCTGTGTGAAAATCTTTGCGACACACCATCAAGTTTGAAGGATCAAAAGTAACAGTGTGATTGAAAATGCAGAGAAGAGGAGTGAATATAGATGAAGGAGTTCACATAATGAGAGCATTACAGAGTAATAGGGGCTCTAATCCTGTTGAGTTTTCATTTGGTCGTATTCCTTCATTATTTGACTGGAGCCAGACCTGTGATGGTATTTGTGCATGATTCATATCATCCAATGGCTGTTATGGAAATTGAGCAGGTCAGCGATGATGTGGAACATCTAGACATTGATGAGGAGGAGAGAATGTTGTGAGCCAAGGGGTCACTAGAGGGAACAGTTTGGTCATGTGATATCTATGGGCAGACCTTGACTTGTTAATCTATGTAATAAACAAAGGATCTGACCTACTTCATGAAGGGCCTAAGGCTGCAAAGGCACACTGAAGAGGTACAGTATGAGTTTAATAGGGGACAGTGTCAACTGAGACAAAGAAGCTCAGAATAAAAAACCGCATCAGGCTGTTGGAGAGCTCATGGGAGGCAATGGTAATATGGCATCAAGGAAGGATTTGTTACAATGTTTTGTGTGAAAGATTAACATTTGTCCAGGATGTGACTAGTGCTGCAACTGATTTCTGTTAGGGCTTTGACACACATTCAAGGCCAGTGATGTGGTTTTAGTTAAAAGCCATAAGAGAGTTTATGAATTTATTTTTCAGACGTGGGTGAGGATGGCATGTTTGAGGGCTTTGGAGATACTGATTAAGTCTCTGTCAGTGACTGCAGGGCTGGTGATATAAGGTCCCTATAAAAGGCAGAGGGTCCATAGAGTTCTTCTATTTCATGGTGAGGGGATCAGGAGAAGCATGGGTTACTTGTTTGGTTGCAAATGGGAGACAAGTTGCAGGTAATGCCTCTTGAATGCCTGTTATGAAGAAGATCCTCAAACTGGTTGGAACAAGACTCTTTTCCTTTATCAAACAGGATAAACCCACTTCCTACTTCCTCTCATGATCAAATCCTTACTTTATTAATCCCTTCCACCTTTCCTCTTCTTCTCCTGACTGGTGCAGCCAAGGAGCAGACTGCCTGGCATCCTGACCCTGAAATGATATTAAGGAGTGGTGCATATCCATTCATGCATATTTAATAGTCATTCAGGCCAGTGATTTAGTGAAGACAGCCCTCCTCTGACAATGTTCTGTGATCCTGGAAATGGTGAGGACAGCCTTCAAAAGGCCATTCACATGATTTCTCTACATTGGAGAGTATTTATTTCTGCTCTTTGATTCAGGCAAATATATACAATGCAACTGTATTAGTGGAAGACATATGTGCATTGCCATTATGGCACTGGCAGTCACAAATGAGTCAGAATGAACACCTCTGTACCCGTACAAGACTCCTTGAAACTGTCAGGCATGCACTGGGACCATTCTGATGTCCTAAGGCTGCATGTCCATGATTCACCCTCCAGGGCACATTGTCAACCCTCCCTGTTTTTGGACAAATCCTTACTTGTGATTGAACATGCAAAAATGTTTTTCGTGTTTATTAAATGTGCTTAAAAACAGTGAGAAGTATTCAATACCGAAAAAGTTAACATATAACAAAGAATCTGTGAACTGCTATAGTCTACAACATACATTCTTACAACTTTTTCTTTATACTGAAGAAAACAGCTTAAACTATAACTATAAGCCAGTATAACAGAAATCTAAGAGGAGAGAAAGAGGATCACAGAAGAATGTAAGTACCACAAATAAACCCCAATTCTTAAACAACAATGTGGACAGGGGGCCTCCAAATAATATTGGTTGAAAGTCAAAGTGCATTTAAAAAACTGATGACTAGATGCCATCTAATTTAGATAGAGCTCTTCTTCCTTCACATAGGCTGTTCTCTAAGACCATTCGAATCCCCAGATCAAGGCTTCATTCTACAACAGGCACTCCTCAAAACGGTTCAAATGTGTTAGTCAAATCTCAACTTGATACATTTTTGGGAGACATGACCAGCTATCCTAAGGGCAATAAGATACTTTTGATTTCCACTCTCTAAAAGCTATCAGCCCTTTTAACAACATGGGTCAAGCTATCTTTAAGTTATCCATAAGCCCAACTTGAGTCCTAGTGCATATTTTACACTCATTTTTGCATGCACTTCAGCCACCTATAGCATGTTCAAGAGAACACTTTTCAGATTTAGGAGCCTAGCTTTTATCTTCGCTCACGATGTATTATTTTTGGGTCATTTAAGTGCTAACTAACAGATCAGATCATTGAGCCTGGCTGCACTACTGTTCTTGAGGAACTGATGGACTGCAGACATTGCTTCATGTAACGATTAGAGTTGTATCACAGTAATAACTTCTGATCATTGGTAACCCTGGGCGTAGTGGGCATAGCGGGGCTACGCGGAGGTCCACGGAGTTGCAAATAAACTCCGCTCCGCTCCGCCGCCTGCCTCCACCCCCTATTAAGAAGTAAGTTAACATTTATTAAAAATAAACTTAAAACCCCTCACCTCTGTGCTGCGGCGTCCCCGGGCTGCCCTCCTCCTCTTCCTCGCCGTACCAGTAATGCTTGAGAAAACTGCACATGCGCGCGCGCCCGCACATGCGCATTTCTTGCGAGAAGGCAAATCCCTGCACACTCCGTGGGCGGAGCGGAGGTCTCCGCCCGGGGTTAATCATTGGCTGCAGTTCGAATAGGAGGAGGATGGGCGAAACCTATGTGGTAAGACGGCGGCCATCCATCCAAGGAATCTGGCAAGTATATAATAATAGAAACATTTTCAGTACAGAAGGTGCCGAAGGAGCCTGATCCACTGTAGGTTGTTCAGCCCACAAGCAGCAAGACAAGCTTCCTTCACACACATACATCACATGCAGATGCAGAATATGGAGGATGAATTCTGCATTCATATGTCCTAAGGTTACCACCGGTTCTCCAAGGTTGTGCTTGGCAGAGGAAAACCACAAGGCAGAATCTTTAACTATAAATAGATATCTTGAGCTTCCCAATATCACAAGCAAGTGATGTGTACTCCAGTGTGACAGAACATTTTGTAAAATGTGTTGTTTCAAAAATATTCCCATAGTATCATCTGGACAGAGAACGTTGGGAAACCTCATTTACCAGTGGAAGCCCAAAAAGGTCCCCACATCAGTACCAGTCTATTGCGGTCTAATAATTCTGTTGCATTAATGCATTCCTTACATTTACATAAAATGCTTTCTTTACTGGCGGGCTCAGGCATTTTACAAGCTTCCATTAATACATTTTGTCTCATTTCATTAGGGCAAAAAGTCCTGCCTCCAGTGGTTTTAGATGAATTATTACCTTCCAGTGAATAAAGAGATAGGTTGCCAGATGTTCTGCTTCCTGGTAGAGGACATTTTTCACATTTATGAAATGAACGCAAAACAATTTCTAAATTTGTATTGGGTTAATTGTGCTCTACACTTCGAGATGGGATAATTTTATGCAAGTGACAATTACTTTAAATCGGTACAATCGTATTTATGTTTAGACTAGCAAAAATAAATGTATTTTTCTTTTAATGTATATTCCAAAAAGTATTATACAGAAATTAATGTTTAGCGTACTCTTGTTGATGGGTGGCCAAATGTGCGAATTAAACATTTAAGGGTCGATTCCGATCTCGGCCGAAGCGCACCGAATTCGATTCATCTGGAAAAAATATGAGCCAAACACATTTTTCCCGAACGATTCGAACAGTCGTCCGAGCGAGCAAGTACGATGCGCATTACTGCTAAAATTCCGAGCGAGCCGTACGTACCCATTCCAGCTCCTGTTCCCCGACCGAGCTGGATCCGGAAACGCCGAATCGAGTCGCACGGAAGTAAATACACAGCACCTTCCGGCCGGACAAGTACGATGCGCATTCCGTACGCGCCGAACTGGTCGCTACGTCTGGCACGTCAGAGCATCCGGGAGAGCCGCACATAAGCTCCGATTCGCGCCACAAGATGATCCACGGCTACGAGACGAACAAGCCAGCTACGAGTACGAGTCGAAGCCACGAGAAACCCGAATGAGACGACCCAACCATAAATCCCATTGCGCAGGTCCTAACAATACTGTATATCTATTACCGGAACCGGTACGGATGCGTACGGCGCAGACGGTAAGTCAAACACCCACTACACAAACAAACGACACGTACCCGACATATGTCACACACACATAGGGATGCAGAAATTACGTACACTAGCAACAGCCAAACCATAGGGGCGGGATGGCTATCACCAATGCCATACACACCCATAGGGGCCTGATGGCTACCACTACCACCACCCCCACTCATGGGGGGCTGGATGCCTACCACTACCACCACCCCTACTCATGGGGGCCTGGATGCCTACCACTACCACCACCCCTACTCATGGGGGGCTGGATGCCTACCACTACCACCACCCTTACTCATGGGGGCCTGGATGCCTACCACAACCACCACCCCTACTCATGGGGGCTGGATGCCTGTCACTACTACCGTCCCCACTCATAGGGGAATTGATGCCTACCACTACCACCACCCCTACTCATGGGGGGCTGGATGCCTACCACTACCACCACCCCTACTCAGGGGGGGCTGGATGCCTGTCACTACCAGCATCCCCACTCATGGGGGGCTGGATGCCTACCACTACCACCACCCCTACTCATGGGGGCCTGGATGCCTACCACAACCACCACCCCAACTCATGGTGGGCTGGATGCCTGTCACTACTACCATCCCCACTCATAGCGGAATTGATGCCTACCACTACCACCACCCCTACTCATGGGGGCCTGGATGCCTGTCACTACCACCACCCCTACTCATGGGGGCCTGGATGCCTGTCACTACCACCACCCCTACTCAGGGGGGCTAGATGCCTGTCACTACCACCACCCCTACTCATGGGGGGATGGATGCCTGTCACTACTGCCATCCCCACTCATAGGGGGATGGATGCCTACCACTGCCACCACCCCTACTCATGGGGGGCTGGATGCCTGTCACTACCACCACCCCTACTCATGGGGGCCTGGATGCCTACCACAACCACCACCCCTACTCATGGGGGGCTGGATGCCTGTCACTACTACCATCCCCACTCATAGGGGGATGGATGCCTGTCCCTACCACCACCCCTACTCATGGGGGGCTGGATGCCTACCACTACCACCACCCCTACTCATGGGGGCCTGGATGCCTACCACAACCACCACCCCAACTCATGGGGGCTGGATGCCTGTCACTACTACCATCCCCACTCATAGGGGAATTGATGCCTACCACTACCACCACCCCTACTCATGGGGGCCTGGATGCCTGTCACTACCACCACCCCTACTCATGGGGGCTGGATGCCTGTCACTACCACCACCCCTACTCATGGGGGCTGGATGCCTACCACTACCACCACCCCTACTCATGGGGGCCTGGATGCCTACCACAACCACCACCCCAACTCATGGGGGCTGGATGCCTGTCACTACTACCATCCCCACTCATAGGGGAATTGATGCCTACCACTACCACCACCCCCTACTCATGGGGGCCTGGATGCCTGTCACTACCACCACCCCTACTCAGGGGGCTGGATGCCTGTCACTACCACCACCCCTACTCATGGGGGGCTGGATGCCTGTCACTACTACCATCCCCACTCATAGGGGGATGGATGCATGTCACTACCACCACCCCAACTCATGGGGGGCTGGATGCCTGTCACTACCACCACCCCTACTCATGGGGGCCTGGATGCCTACCACAACCACCACCCCTACTCATGGGGGGCTGGATGCCTGTCACTACTACCATCCCCACTCATAGGAGGGGTAATGCATGACACAACCAGCATACTCCAACATGAGGAATGTCAGCAAAAGACATCCCCCAACATCATGACAAGAGTGTGTAGTCTGTGTCAAATGCCTACAACACTGAACATGACATTGAACATACAATGTGACCCCCTATCACATGTGTCACACAAAAATGTGTGTGGCCTTCACAATGCAAGCAGACCATGACCACTGTGGGAATGGGTTCTAAACCCCATCATCACAGTGACCAAAAGGTAAGTGTGGGGTCCATAGCTGAAGCACATTTTGAACATTGTGGCAATGGGGTCTAAACCCTCATCATCACAGTGACCAAAAGGTAAGTGTGGGGTCCATAGCTGAAGCACATTTTGAACATTGTGGCAATGGGGTCCAAACCCCCATCATCACAGTGACCAAAAGGTAAGTGTTGTCATGGAAAAAGCTGCAACTGCCAAACAGCATGGATGATTCCTGGTCACAGAACAACAAACACATTAGTGGCAAAGTAGTGGTTGTGTCCCATAGCAACATAGATTGGGTGAGGCAAACAGTGCAGTGCAAATAAAACATACCTTTGGCCATGTGCAGACAAACATCACCCATGGGGACTGACATCGTCTTCATTTATCAATTACACAATGCCAGAAGTGACCATCATAATGCAGACCCACATATCTGCACTAATGGACACACAAATGTAGATATCCTGTGGAGACTGTAGATGTGAGGTGAACAAATACCATACCATGGCAGCAATGGGACATATGATCCATGATTATTGTGCTGACTGATGACCTAGGAGTCCCAGGGACAGCATGGGAAATCCTCCAAACAACATACAGGCAATGGCACACCAAAGATATACCAATGCAGTGGTGCAGATGCACAAACACAAACAGGCAGCCTCACACTGCATATCAAACACAACAGATGATGGGGGGGTGTGCCAGGGTCCATAGCTGAGGCACATTTTGAACATTGTGGCAATGGGGTCTAAACCCCCATCATCACAGTGACCAAAAGGTAAGTGTGGGGTCCATAGCTGAAGCACATTTTGAACATTGTGGCAATGGGGTCCAAACCCCCATCATCACAGTGACCAAAAGGTAAGTGTTGTCATGGAAAAAGCTGCAACTGCCAAACAGCATGGATGATTCCTGGTCACAGAACAACAAACACATTAGTGGCAAAGTAGTGGTTGTGTCCCATAGCAACATAGATTGGGTGAGGCAAACAGTGCAGTGCAAATAAAACATACCTTTGGCCATGTGCAGACAAACATCACCCATGGGGACTGGCATCATCTCCATTTATCAATTACACAATGCCAGAAGTGACCATCATAATGCAGACCCACATATCTGCACAAATGGACACACAAATGTAGATATCCTGTGGAGACTGTAGATGTGAGGTGAACAAATACCATACCATGGCAGCAATGGGACATATGAACCATGATTATTGTGCTGACTGATGACCTAGGAGTCCCAGGGACAGCATGGGAAATCTTCCAAACAACATACAGGCAATGGCACACCAAAGATATGCCAATGCAGTGGTGCAGATGCACAAACACAAACAGGCAGCCTCACACTGCATATCAAACACAACAGGTGATGGGGGTGTGCCAGTGTCCCCAGGCAACCACACAACACATGAGGAGGCCTGAATTCCAATTAAACAGATGTGTATACAGTGCCATACAAAAGTAACTCATGGATCGGATTCCCCTATGTGGGCAATCAGGCATTGTTAGATGAGAGGGAGCCCAAATTACACATGTCACACAAGCTTGTAGGAACAGCAACTAACACAGCAAGAGACAGACCCACCACAGCACTACCCCCAGGGACCCCACATTGTGGTGACACTAGCCTGCATGATAATCCCACTGTGATGACAAAGGTAGATGTTGTTCACACTGTGAACCACAGCCATGTGTCCTGAGCAACAAACTACCATCACACCTACACAAGCACAAATCAATCAGCACGGCCTGTCAGCCAAGGCCAATATGGAGGTAGGGGACCAGCCGTGCAACAACTCACATTTGCACACACTCAACACCACACACCTTGATCTCCACCAATGTGCAGCAGTGAAGCTCACGGGACAGGTGACATTGCACATGCACCCATGACAATCCCAGGGGTGGTTGTGGGAACTAAGGTGCAGAAACCCATCACACCTGGCCAGTCAACAAGACTCGTGAATGTCTGACACACTGCACAGTTCGCCGTACATGGGCATGACGTGAAATCCACCCCAATCAATGGGATCATGGCCACAGTCACACACCAATGAAGAAGCCAAGGTCACCCACAAAGAACACACGTAGACAACTTCCAACATTGCAGCTCTGACCCTGAGGAGTGGCAGCAGTCACACACACAACGTGTCACAATCACTGAAAGCTACCACAAACTGTAAATTACATGACTTGTGTAACCAACAAGTGCCAAGGGGAATCCTGACTGTGTCTCATCTGCGTTTGCCCACATCCCCAGCCCTGACAACAAAGACAACTAGGGATGACAACCTGATGAACATTAGTTTGCCATGCACCCACATCACAGAGAAACCAGGTACAAGATGCTGGATGAACACAGGACAACTCAGCAAGCATCACAAACAGGAACATCCGTAGGGACACAGCAGGTGTAGGAAAAGGGAAGGGAACACACACAGACATGCTTACACAACACACAACACGGGCCCAGGCAATGTCACGGGATTACACACTGCCATGAGGGCACTCCACTCCTGTGGAAGGTCCGCTGTGCCAAACCTTGTCTGTGCACGACTCAAACATGTCAGCAGAACACTCGGTCAGTGAGTCAACAATTACAACACACTGAAGGCTCTGCTCACATCAGCCTGGGTACGGGAGTGTCACTTCAGTCATCTGCATATACCCAAAACACGTGTCAAGCAAGTTGCACTGTATACACAGATTAGTCCTTCAACATTGATGTGCTAAATTGCATGTCCAGTGGAGATGGGCACACAGTCAGGGAAATAGAAACATTGAACAGTGGTAAGCCCACCAGATGTGCATCAGTGTAAGCCACAGATGTTAATTTACAAATGCAAAACGTACATCCCTGTGTCAAATGCTGAACATTACATCCTCAGACTGCAGCAAAGGATGCTATGGATCCAGACTAGATTAGGACACATATCCCATGGACCACATGGAGTCCATCACAGCAACACTTCATTTTCCTGATCTGAACACTATTACAACAGCAAATGCATGATGATACTCATCTACATCATGTACATCAAAAGAAAAACCACTAGTAAACAAAAAGAGGCTTTATTCAGCAAATGTGAAAGAAACATTTGAAGTCCAAAAGAAACTAAGGCCAATGGCCAGTCCACATACACAGTCCGAACAATCAGCATCTGCCGCCTTGGGAACGTATAGAAACAGAAATAAACTGTAGAACCTGCGGCGATTTTACAGAGGACGTTCTGCATACACTGTGTAGCTGCACAGCTCTAAATTACGAGAGAAGACTTTTATTAAAACCGCTGTGGAACCAAAGAGGAATACGAACACGTAGGCAAGCATTAATTGCCAGCTTTGATGGAAACGACATTCAACTAGCATGCAGGCTAGTACGATTTATGAATATAGCAAAAGTCAGGTCAAACCTATCTACTATCTGATGATTCGAAAAAAGCAAGCTATTTTAAAAGACTGACTAAGCAGCATAAGCCAGAATGCATAAATTCGGCCTAAAGTTTTAAACGTGGACTATTGTACCGACAGCAAACGAGCTTTATGTTTTAAGGCAGTGAGAGCAAACTTTGACAACAGTTAAATCTGGAACTGTTCTGGCTTGTTTATTGTATTTTAACCTTGCACAGAAAAGGGATGACATATGTGTGTTTTTTTTGTTGGTTTTTTTTAACAACTTTCTACCATGTCTAATTGTAATTTTATGTGAATTTTAATATAGATTGCTTTGAATGTGTTTTTCATATTGCAAAGATTTTAACTAATCAAGCAATAAAGAATTTTTGTACCTTTGTACCTTGTACACAGTCCGAACAGGGTGATATGTGACAACTTGTCACCCATTGCTTGCCTGCACTGGTATGGACAGGGGACATCCCCCTCGGAGGGGCATACAAGGGGCAGGCCAGGCACCGCAGGGACAGGATCAGGGGATGCCAGAAGGAGGCAATGAAGGGGTGGTGGGTGCAGGAGTGTCACCGGCAACTGCAGTGGAGGTGTCTGACTCAGTGGGGGCCTGCACCACTGTAGGGCACAAGTCAGATGGTGTGGGTGCTGGCACCACTGCAGTGGGCCGGTCAGATGGAGTGGACTGGGTCCCCACTGCAGTGCCCAAGTCAGACGGGGTGGTTGTGGACTCCACTGCAGTGCATAACTCCAAGGGAGTGGAAGGTGGGGCAGATGAGGTGGGCAGGACAGAGGGGGGGGGACCCGGTCTCCACACCAGTGGCACAAACAGGCCGAGCGTCTGGGTTGGGGTTGGAAGAGCAAGTGGTAGGGGGGGAGGGCCTAAGCAGTTTGGGGATGTGGTATGGGTGTGTGGGGGAACCTGGGGCAGGGTGTGGTGGGGGAACCGGTAGAGTGGTGGCCTGGGGGATGGAGGAGAGAGACTGTGTGGTGGAGCTGCGTGGTGGTGGTGGTGGGGTCTTGCCCTTCCTGGTCCGGGGGGACTTCCTAATGGGGTCCTCAGTCTGCCTGTGCCTGGGGGAGGGTGTCCGGGTGTGAGGGGCACTCCCCTCTGTGTGTGATGGTCGCCTCTTCCGCCTGTGCGTTGGGTCAGATGGATCTGTGGGGAAGAGGCCAAGCTCACAGAGGAAGAGCTTCTGGGAGGGAGGGGTTGCAGGTGAGGCAAGGGAAGGGGTTTTGGAGGGAGAGGTATCTGAGGACTGCGCAGTGTTCGTGGATGCGTGTGTGTGTGCCTGGGCCCCATCCCCTGTGAGTGAGGTATCAGTCCCCTGACTGTGCGTGCGTGTGCGTCTGGATTTTGGCGTGTGTGTCTGTGTGCTGCTTGTGTCTCTGCTGGTGGGTGCCTGTGCCGGTGTGTGTGTGCTTGGGACAGGTAGGGTGCTGGGGATTGTGGATGGGGCAGAGGTAGAAGGGGTGAGGGACTGTTGCAGGAGGGACACTGCTGCCGTCAGTGAGGAGGCCATGGACTGATTGGTCCGATGTAGGGCAGACATGCCAGATGACATGCCCTCCATGAATGACACCAGTTGTGTCAACAGACCCGTGTGTGCATGGAGGACACTCAGCACTGATGTCTGCCCTACATGGATCTGTTTCAGCAAGTCCACAGACTCCACACTCAGGGCAGCAGGGGAGACAGAGGCAGGGGGTGCGGTGCCTGGCATGAAGGAGACACGCTCCCCTACACGGGAGCCTCCACGGACATGTGGGATGGGAGCAGATGGGAGGGTGGAGATGGTGGTGGTGGCGGGGACAGACTTGCTTGATTTTGTCTGTGGTCTGCTGACACCCGCCTCCACAAGGGAGTCCTCACTGGAAGTGCTGTGTTCCTCAGCCGAGGTGGTCGTAGCTGAGGTCTCCTCAGTGTGGCTCCCCTCACCCTCCGTGCCACTGGGTCCCTCGGTCTCCCCTGCAGTGGACCCAGTCTGGCTCTGCTGCTCCTCTTGGTCCGTGGAGCTGTCTCCTCCTGTGGCCGTGGATGTATCTGCAAACAATCAGGATAAACAGAGCAACATTAGTCACCTGTACAGACCACACACACCACAGTAAGTACAGCACATCACAGAGCAAGCCCTGCCATCATTTGCTAGACATTACAATAAGTGCTGACACTGATTTGAAGAAGCCCATTGTCTGCCTGACAGTCATTCATGCCACACATATCCTACCTGTCCATGCACCCATCTGTCTGGTGCCTGTTGTATGCGACTAATCATATGTGCACACATGCACCACATACACAGTTGTTGGACATCCAAGAGAACATATGGAAATGTGTCACTCCAAACACATGCCATCTCCTGCCACTGACTCAGTACATGTGTCAGGAAAAGTGACGGGCAGAGTCTCTGTCGATATGCGGGTTTTGCTTCCATCACCAGACACAATGATGTCCTCATGTCCTGATAGACAATGCGACAATGGTGTGCATGCAGGACATATCACACTACTGCTGGATTACCCTTTGCGAGTTGAATGTCATGGCACAGGCCTGTCTGGCAAGTCAGTCATAACTGTCTCCTGTCACAGGGGCAGTGCATACACACAACACCAGTCTACACTGTGTCACAATCATGGACGTTTTGGGAATGCAAGCCCTGTAGCTGACAGGTGCACATGTGCACCCCTGGCCACCCACATCATGAGGACTAAGATGATCCCACGTCAATCAAATGAGACATTTGAGTGACTGCAAACACAAATCCATACACATGAGCACTTCACCGTCTGATGAGAATGAACAAAAGCTGCCTGCACCTCAATGTTTCATACACCATTGTGCACAGTCAAGGGATCAGAGACCTATGCATTAACCAATGTGCAGATCCTATAGTCACAACTCAGATGGCTGGCCACCCCAAATTGTTAAACACTCCAGGTGTCCAAAAAGCAAGGCCACACCACGGTGACACAGAGGCAGACACCTGAGTGCACTCTTCACAATGCCCAATATGTATGCTGACACACGGGAGTGGGAGAACAGAGTGCCTTCGATGTACGGAGTAGGCATTACAGTCCTGGTCCATGTGCAACATGGTATTACCCTGAACACTAGGCAGGTGGCTATGCATGTGTCACACACATGATGTACATACGTCTGAGGCTCCCCCCTTGGTCTCTGCTGCAGCATGGGTGTGTGGCACATACCCCAGACATGTGGTGAGTCAGTGCAGCAATTGGAACACATTGTAAAGCCATACCCAGAGTACATGTCAGATCACAGGCATTGTGTGAGCAATTGTACCACCCATGCAGCCCACAACAAAGTTCCTGTAACTGATGCTGTCTCCAACTTGAACCACAGGTAACTGCAAGTACACAGTACCCAAGTGACTTAAGTCACAGACTGTAAGGGCCACACCTGTGTATCAGATGAGGAGGGGGCATGACACAAGTGAGGGACATGAGTCCAGGACGACAAGACAGTTGTACTGTGGAAGTGGAACCAGGCTAAAGGAGTGCATAGAGCATGTTAGTCATAGTACACAGAAAAGGCTAGCACTTACCCCCTCCTTGCTGCTGTCTGGCCTTCAGCAGCCCATCCAGGTCAGGGAAGACCAGCGCCAGAATCCGGAGCATGTGGGGGGTCAGGGTCCGGTGTCCGCCCCTCCTGCGAGGAGGCAACAGCTTCAGCTGGACCCTTGCGATCCTCCGGGTCCAGCCACGAAGGTCCTGCCACCTCTTCTGGCAGTTGCGGATCCTGCGCCTGTGGACCCCCACAGATCGTACTGCCCGGACGATGGTCAGCCAGATCTCCTGCTTCTGGCGGGCATCAACCTGTGAGGATGACAAAGTGAAAAGGCCATTACTACACATGCAACATATCCGTGCATCACACAGTTGGATATACATGTCTCAATCACAGGGGCATATGATGTACACAGGTAGTGCAACTATGGCTATGAACAGTTGTCCAGCAGTTACTAAATGGTATCATTGCCTGGGAAGTAAAACCTTGTTGGAATGCACTGTTACTGCACTATACCTGTTCAGTGCATGTAACTACACACTTTGGGGGTGACAACTACTCAGTGAGCATGCTAGCCACTGGTGTACACACTGTAAGTCTTGCTAGTCAGACAACATGCACAATTAGTAAGGCAGTGGACAGCACACTCACCTGCTCCCCTGGTTTCCCATACAGCTTGCTGTACTGTGGAAGGAGGCTGTCCAGCAGGGCCTGGTTCTCCTCAGTGCTGAAGGCTGGGGCTCTCTCCACAGTACGTGCCATTGCAGTAGCCAGAGGATGCAGAGACAGCAGCAGTGGTGGTGGCAGATGTCGTCCTGGAGCATGTAGTGCAGGCAAGTGAGCTCTCAGGGGAACAGCCAGCATTATATGTGTGCTGCACAGGCAGATACTGTCCCATGTGTCCAAAGTGATAGGTCCAACTCGTTTGCATCTTCTGAATCTGGCCAATCCATGGAATTGCACCACTTATACACGCCCACAGCATCCTTCAAAAGTTCAACTTCATGACACCCATGAATTTGCAACATTGTTGTGAGTGGCCAACTGAATTCACTGCATCCGACTCGTAAAAGCTTCAAAAACGCGTCCGTTACCATGTCAGTCCATAGCCAATGCGTGCGCACCGATCGGACCATTGCTGTAAGACGCGTATTTCGTCACACAACACGCATCCGTCCACATCATATGCAATGGCCAATGCGTGCGCACCGATCGGTCCATTGCTGTACAACGCGTATTTCGAAGCACAACACACATCCGTCCACATCATATGCAATGGCCAATGCGTGCGCACCGATCGGTCCATTGCTGTACAATGCATATTTCGGAGCACAACACGCATCCGTCCACAACATATGCAATGGCCAATGCGTGCGCACCGATCGGTCCATTGCTGTACAACGCGTATTTCGAAACACAACACGCATCCGTCCACATCATATGCAATGGCCAATGCGTGCGCACCGATCGGACCATTGCTGTACAACGCGTATTTCGAAACACAACACGCATCCGTCAACATCATTTTCAATGGCCAATGCGTGCGCACTGATCGGTCCATTGCTGTACAACGCGTATTTCGGAGCACAACACGCATCCGTCCACATCATATGCAATGGCCAATGCGTGCGCACCGATCGGTCCATTGCTGTACAACGCGTATTTCGGAGCACAACACGCATCTGTCCACATCGTATGCAATGGCCAATGCGTGCACACGGATCGGTCCATTGCTGTACGACGCGTCCCTGTACAAGTCACTCGCATATGTCACCATGGTTGTCACTGGTGAACGTATGCCAGCCACAATTACTTGCCAGGGACTCAGGGGCACACCTACAACACCACAGCCTGTCCACACTGTATCCTAAGGCATGTAAGGCTGCATTACCTGTGTGTGTATGGGGGTCAACATGTGGTCTGTTGGGTGGCACTTGGGGGCAGCCACTCCCAGGCTGTGCACGTGTTCATGGGGACAGAATCCTTTGTGTGTTGTGCACATGACCACTGTGATGTGCAACTGTTCAGTTCAGAGCATGTGGCATGGTCACATTTCCAGGTTGTGTATGTGTATGTTATGTCACATACACCCTGAGTCCCATGTGGGATGGTATGTACATCACAGGGTGACCCATTGCCACAATTGTGATGGCCCTCCACAGTCTGTGTGCATGTTGTGTTTCAGATGTCTCTGATTCCATGTGCACAATGGGAGACAGTCTCCACATCCACGTTGTTTGTGCATCGACTTTGATGTTGTGCGTGTGTGTGTCACAGACGTCCATGTCTGTCCTGCAGAGGCAACAGGGGCCACTACCTGTGGGAGTCATGGTTGTTTTGCTGACGTGTACATGATACGCCATGTCATGCCAGTGTCCATGTGGCAATACAGGGTCCCTGGGAATCTACCTGTCAAAGAGCTGTGATGCCTGGGGCACATCTGTCCTCACTTGTCACTGTGGTGTGTGTTTGGAACGTGACAGCAGTACATGGGTACTGTGACACAGCCTAATGATTTCCCATAGCACAACCTGGAACTTGTTGTCAACACATGTTGAATTGAGATGTTAGATGTTGGCCATGTAGGTGCCATATATGTCCATACAGAACGGCACACACATCAAGTACTTGTGTCTCATAATGATGTATCATGTGATATTGAGTATGGTCAATGCCACATATGTGGGGTGACTAACAATCTTTCTTTGTTCACCTATGCACTGTAGGGCACCAGCTGTCCATAGACCATTCCCTGACCTTGCAACCATGGTTGAACGTGACTGCATCCGACGGTACCGCTTCAACAGGCCGCTGATTGAGGAATTGGCGGTGCGGCTGGCCCCACATTTGCAACCTGGCCGGCCATACCCTGCAGCGCTGACCCCCAAGGTGAAGGTGATGGCAGCCCTACACTTCTTTGCCACCGGTACCTTTCAACACACTGTGGCAACTGCTGGTGGGATGTCACAGACCATGTTCAGCCATGTGCTACGCGATGTTTTGGAGGTGATGTTGAGATACTTGAACCAGTACATCTATTTCCCTAAACGTCAACAACTCACTGATGTCAAGAGTGACTTCTATGCCCTGGGGAGGTTGCCACATGTCATTGGTTCCATTGATGGGACACATGTGGCTTTGGTACCACCACAGGCACATGAGCAGGCATACAGGAACAGGAAACATTACCATTCTATCAATGCCCTGGTGGTATGTCTTGCAGATATGAGCATCTCACATGTGTGTGCACGTTTCCCCGGTTCTGCACACGATGCCTACGTAATGAGGAGTACTCGCATCCCGAGGATGATGTCACAGATGCAGAACCAGCGTGCCTGGCTTGTCGGTGTGTGCTGACTTTGTACCATTGTGTGTGTTCTGCAATGTTGTATTCCACCCTCTTTTCCAACTCAGCTAATGTGCAATTGTCTGTATGTAGGTGACTCCGGATACCCCAACATGCCGAGGGTTGCTGACACCCCTCAGGAACCCTGTGACACCAGCCCAGATGCGCTACAATGAGGCACATGGTCGGACCAGGAGAGTGATCGAGCGGACATTTGGTCTCCTGAAGAGCCGCTTTCGCTGCCTGGACAAGACAGGAGGGGCCCTCCCATATGCCCCTGCAAAGGTGTGCAAGATTGTCATTGTCTGCTGCATGCTACACAACCTGGCAGTGCGGAAGGAGTTGCCTCTCATCCTGGATGACGATGACCAACATCCGCCACCTGTGGAGGATCCTGGCCTGGGCCACGATGCCAGTGATGATGATGATGATGAGGGTGATGTCCGCACACAGCTCATCACCAACTTCTTCAGCTGAATGTGAGTATACAGAGTTGGTATGTCAATGATTTGAGTTTGCATGATATGTGTTGGTGGTGCTCTGTTGCTGTTTGAGTGTGGCCATGTGCTACTTGACTGGATGCGTGCAGCGATGTGTCCTTACAGATAGTCTGTACTCCCCAACAGTGTTGACATGCTAACTTGGTTTTGTGTAGGTATCTTGTGACATGTATTGGGCATGAGTATTGCAGTTCTGTCCTGTTCTTCAGTGCTTTTGACTGTGTGTCATGTCTGTCCTTCACAGGGTACTTTCAGAGTTGTTTGGTCAACTCGAATCCCCTGACACCATGATTCAACTTCCAGGGTGGAAGCAGTTGTTTCCCTACAGGTGATGTGCCACACACCCCTGGACTTTATTTCTTCTACACTTGGTGACTGTGTGGCCACTACCACGTGGGATTACCTTGCATCTGTAGTGGAAACAACATGTTGCAAATGTGTAATAAACCTGTGCTTCACTTTGGGATGTGCGTTGTCTGTGGTCACACATCTGACTGACATTTGCTTACTGCACCTGTGGGCTAGTTAACACATACTCTGAATAGGTGTGGTGTCAGTGCATTCCTCTGTATTTCCTGGAAACATCAGTGTAGGCGATGAATCAGATGGCCCTGGTGTGTATGTGTTGTGTAGCCTTAGTGGTGTGTCTCCCTCATATGTGTCACGTCGCCATGACTCACATGACGGTGTTGAACTTGCTGTAGCAGTTAGCATGCACAGTGTCATTTAGCAGATCATCATCTCCATGACAAAAACAATGTTGGAATCACAACAGAGGCAAGTATGGTGTATTAGTGAGTTCATTTACATACATGTGTGAGGATAGTGCACAGGATGGTGGGTGCTGTACATTGGGATTGGAATCTAAAGTTCCCAGATGAGTTGGAAGTGTTGGTAGCAGAAATGTCCTGAGTAAAGTCCACAGTCATCTGATACATTAGTCCAACTTAAACTCCCCATGTCATATGGGAGAGTTGGGTTGCATTCGACAGGGTGAACAGTTTGCACACAAAGGAGAATTTCCAGAACAGGTGTTGGGTTCCTGGGGGATGTACACGGCCATCAGCCTCTCAGTTTTCCTTCCTCGGACGACCCCTCTTCTTTTGGGGGGACCCTCATGTGCAGGCCGCTGCGGTGCAGAGGACTCTCCACCAGAGTCATCCTCCCTCCCTGTGGCAGTTGCAGTTGTTGCGGCACCAGATGTTGTGGGCACACAGGGAGGTGTGGACATGTTGGTGCTAATCTGGCGGAGGCATGTCAATATGTCCCTCTGCACCGCTGTCAGTTCTTCCAATGTGTCCCACTTGGACTCCATGCCAGACATGTGTGTCTCCACACGGGACATGTGTGAGTCCAAGCGGGCATGATGGGCAGCCTGCTGCTGTTGAATGTCCTTGAGGATCCCCACTACCTGGCTGACCTCTCCGGTGCTATTCTGGTACGCATCAGCAATGCGTACCAGTTGTGGGTCATCATGCAGTCCAGACCCCTCTGCAAACAGCGACCTCTGCCTACCACCCCTCCCACCACCCGTGGCCACATGTGCGGGACCTGCGGTGGCACGCACAGGTGAGCCTAGGCCCCCTTGGGGGTTGGTACTGGGGTTGTTGTCCGTTGCTTCACGGTCGGCTGGGGTCCCTGTGCTGTTGTCATTCAGTGTCCTCGGTCTGTCCGTGTCGGCGGGGGTGGTCTGTGTGTTGGCAGATGTTGGAGGAGTGGGTGCAGGGGGTGCAGATGGTGGTCCTGCTGGTGCTGCATGATGACTCACACCGGAGGTGCCAGGTAGGTCTTTGCCATCCGAGGAGGGCAGAGGCTGTTCCACACCAGAGAGCTCAGGGGCCACCGGAGCCTGGGACAGGGACTCCTCTTCATCTGCTGCTGTGTCCCCATCATCACCTGTTTTTGGAAGAGACACACAATGTATGTTATGTTTCTACAGGCATCAATGGTTCAAACACCTGACAGTTGTGACTGTACCTCTGGATCCGGGCCTGTACATTGCATTGTCCTAAGTTGTCACAGTCAGAGGTTGATATTGGTGTAGCACATTGTCCTGCCAACCTGAAGCATTTCAATGTGAATGTTGAGGTGTGTGCATGACCAGCATTGGTGGTATTTGGTTGACATCCGGACCTCCTTCTCCCCCCAGCCCAGTTATCCCACCATGAAGCAAACCACCCTTGCAGTGGGTGCAGGTTAACTCTCAGGATGTCAGTCAGTGGTGTCCTGCTGTTGGTTGGTGCACAGTTCCCAGCAGGGCCTGGTACTCCCCACAACAGAGCACCATTGTCAGACATCTTAGAAGTGGCTTTTCAGTCCCTGTGAGGTGTGCATGCTTCAGTGTGAGCTTGCTGGGCCATGTGGGTGGGGGATGTTGAGCTGTGACTACCACTCCCATCATGCTATTGCCTACACCCCCCTTCCCAGCATGCCCACACTTCCTTCCTTTTGACTCTGCTTCCCTGTGGGGTAGTGTGCCTGTGCTGACAGGATGGCTGACAGTGTTGTCCTGGCGTTTGTTTGGCTACAAGTCACAAAAGTGTCCCTGTGCTTCACACAGCATAACCCAGTGTGGTGGTTCTTTGTGGGATATTTAATTAGAGTGTGAGGCAATGCATTCTCCCAGGTGAGTTGTGTGGAGTTTTTGTTAAGGGGGTGTGTGAGAAAAGCTGCTGGTAACTATGGTCAGAGCTGTCAGTCCTCCTTCCCACCCAGCCAGATATCCCACCATGGAACGTGCTTCCATTGCAGGGAGTGCAAGTTGGCTTAGAGGATGTTAGGCAGTGGTGTCCTGCTGTTGGTTGGTGCACAGTTCCCAGCAGGGCCTGGTACTCCCCACAACAGAGCACCATTGTCAGACATCTTAGAAGTGGCTTTTCACTCCCTGTGAGGTGTGCATGCTTCAGTGTGAGCTTACCGGGCCATGTGGGTGGGGGATGTTGAGCTGTGACTACTACTCCCATCATACTATTGCCTACACCCCCCTTCCCAGCATGCCCATACTTCCTTCCTTTTGAGTCGACTTCACTGTGTGTGAGTGTGACAGCAATGGCAAGATGGCTGACAGTGTGGTCCTGTTGTTTGTTGGTGCACAGTTCACAGCAGGGCCTTGTGCTCCCCACAGCAGTACCCAGTGTCAGCCATCTTGTCAGTTCTTTTCCACTCCCTGTGATGTGAGCATGGTTCAGAGTGGTATTGATGGGCCAATTGTGAGGGTGACCAATATCTGTGACTACAACTCCCATCGTGCTATTGGCTACACTCACTTCACCAGCATACACACAATTCCTTCCTTTCAGTGAGCTTCCCTGTGAGGTGGTGTTCTAGTGGTGGCAACATGTCTGACAGTGTTTGTTGGTTAGATTTGTGCCACTGCCTTGCTCTATTTGTTGTTAGGTTTGTACATGTCATGACACAGTTACATATCACTATGAGATGGCAGGTATTGTGTTTGTCTAACTAACATACACATCTTGGGATGATTATTTTTTGGTTACTGTGGCTTTGCTAACGGTGCATGGTTTCACTATCCCCTTGACAGTGATGTGTGTGTATTGTCACACAATATTGGGTATATTGGTTGTGTACTCACCAGGCTCTGGGATGTTTGATAGTCCATGTACGCTCTCTGGTGGTAGGATGGCCCGCACCTTCTCCTCCCAGGGCCTGAGGTATACTGGTTTGGCAGGAGGGCCACTGCCGGTGCGATGACTCAAGGCGTAATCCTTCTTGAGTAGGTCCTTGACCCTCCTGCGCACATCATACCACCTGTTCTGGATGTCTTCCTTTGTGCGCAAACATGGTGATTGTGCGTTCACCCTGTCGACGATCCTCTCCCACATCTTGGTTTTCTGCGACATGGGGGTCTGTTGGACCAATGTACCAAACAACTGTGGCTCTACCCTGAGGATTTCATCTACCAGGACTTCCAATTCACTATCTTGGAACTTTGGATTCTTCTTTGGGGGCATGGTGATGGGTGGTGGTGGTGGGGATTGATGTGTGTGTGAGTGTGCAAGTGAGGGTGGGTGAGTGTAGGTTTTGCTGGGTGTATGTGAGGGTGCTATTTGGGAGGTGCTAATGGTGTGTGGCTTGTGTGATGGATGAGTTGTGAGTGTGTCTGTGGTTGCTGTCTGATGGTGTTCTGTACTGGCAGGTCAGTTGAATTTGCAAAGGATCATGGTAGGGATTTGTGGCCTTTATATGGGTGGAGTTGTGGGTGTGTCTTTGTTCCATGTTTTTTCCCCTGTATTTATTGACTTTGTCATTGCTTGTTTGGCCCTTTTTTTGTATTTTTTCCTTTGTAGTTTTTAGGCATGTAGGAGACGTTCTTCTGACCGAGTAGGACGCTGCAGTTGGCTCGTGCGAGCTTCTCCGAGTCTTTCAAGCTGTGTTTCTGCTGGGTTTCATGTGCGGCGTACGCGTCGGTCGCGGAGTATTGGGTTGCTTCGGCTCCCTGTTTTTTATGCGTGTCGGTCATACGGCTTGAGCTCCGTGCGACTCGGTCTGGTTTTACACGCATTGCATCGTACTGCGCGGGTCGGAGTTCGCGGGTACGTTTCTGTCGGGTTCATTCCTGGTGCGTGTCGGTCGGTTCGATTCGCGTAGTTTTCTGGCCGGATAGCTTTTTTCCGTGCGGTTCGGTCGTTCGGCTTGTGTTCCGTACGAGTCGGTCGTAATTCACATGCATTGCATCGTACTACGCGGATCGGGCAGCGCTGGTACGTGTCGGTCGGACTACATTCCCGTACCGAGTCGGTCGGTATGTTTTCCGGCCAGAATCGGAATCGGCCCCTAAATAATTAATGTGATTTCTTAAAAGGAGTGCTCAGTGCACAGAGATTATGTTTTCATTCCATTGCCTGTCTGTCTGCACATGCAAAGCACAGAGACATTCATCCAGTTAAAGCATCTGTCAGAATGAGCAGTCAGAATACATCACTCAACTGACATCCAATCTGCATGATTTGTTGTGTATTAAGCCTGTGGACAGTGAGATGTTTTGAGACAACAGCTGTTTCCATGTGGTTTCAACACATGTGCAGACGACAACAGATTGTGGAAGTACATTTTATATTTGATAATCCCTAATTTACATTAGGGCAACTTTCTGACACCGCTGAGAAATTTAACGAATCCAAGTTCGCCTGAGTCCTGTGCTTCCTCTCCAGGCCCCTGACTTCCTTGCTGCTCCTGTGTTACACTGCCAGAGCTAGCCCTAGAATTTAAAGTTTGATAATATGGTTCCCAATGTTGAATTATGACAAATCACTTACTAACTCATGTAAACCCAAGGCAGATGCAATATGGACAGACCTTAAGGCACGACAAACGCATAAAAATTCAATTTATAATAAACTAAAGAGCCTAGAAATAGAGGGATCACTGACAGAATATCGAGGTACAAAAATATCGACACAAAAATATCGATGTCAAGAATATCGAAGTCCTATCTACATCATGGTAAGTACAAAAATATCGAGAAAAAAAATATTGTCAAAAAAATCGTTGTTAAAAATATCGGTTTTTTTAATGTTTAAAAAACAATGTAAAATAAAGTAAATAATACATATAATTAAAAGAAACATAGTTAAAATTATTTTAAAGTGTTTAAAATTATAACTAATACATATAATGTAAAAATAAATTAAACATATATATGTATAAAATATAATATATATACTTACTTAATAATATTTATAAATAATTATTTTAATAACTTATAAATTGTTAAAAAAACATATTAAAAATTATAAATACATATATATACACATAAACCAATAATATAAATAAAAAATAAAAATATATATAACAAATTAAAAAATGTATTATTTTTTATCTTTTTAAAATACATTATACACTACATTAACTAAAACAGTAGAGAAAATATTGGATAGCGGAGAGGATAAAATTACTATTCCTACTCCAGAGAGTGCAACAGTAGGGAAAGTGTTGGATAGCGTAGGGGTAAAAATTACTATTCCCACTCCAGTGAGTGCAACAGTAGGGAAACTGTTGGATAGCGAAGGGGTAAAAATTACTATTCCCACTCCAGTGAGTGCAACAGTAGGGAAAGTGTTGGATAGCGAAGGGGTAAAAATTATTATTCCCACTCCAGTGAGTGCAACAGTAGGGAAAGTGTTGGATAGCGTAGGGTTAAAAATTACTATACCCACTCCAGTGAGTGCAACAGTAGGGAAAGTGTTGGATAGCGTAGGGGTAAAAATTACTATTCCTACTCCAGAGAGTGCAACAGTAGGGAAAGTGTTAGCGTAGGGGTAAAAATTACTATTCCCACTCCAGAGAGTGCAACAGTAGGGAAAGTGTTGGATAGCATCGGGGTAAAAATTACTATTCCCACTCCAGAGAGTGCAACAGTAGGGAAAGTGTTGGATAGCGAAGGGGTAAAAATTACTATTCCCACTCCAGTGAGTGCAACAGTAGGGAAAGTGTTGGATAGCGTAGGGGTAAAAATTACTATTCCCACTCCAGAGAGTGCAACAGTAGAGAAAGTGTTGGATAGCGAAGAGGTAAAAATTACTATTCCCACTCCAGAGAGTGCAACAGTAGGGAAAGTGTTGGGTAGCGTAGGGGTAAAAATTACTATTCCCACTCCAGAGAGTGCAACACTAGGGAAAGTGTTGGATAGCAAAGGGGTAAAAATTACTATTCCCACTCCAGTGAGTGCAACAGTAGGGAAAGTGTTGGATAGCATAGGGTTAAAAATTACTATACCCACTCCAGTGAGTGCAACAGTAGGGAAAGTGTTGGATAGCGTAGGGGTAAAAATTACTATTCCTACTCCAGAGAGTGCAACAGTAGGGAAAGTGTTAGATAGCGTAGGGGTAAAAATTACTATTCCCACTCCAGAGAGTGCAACAGTAGGGAAAGTGTTGGATAGCGTGGGGGTAAAAATTACTATTTCCACTCCAGAGAGTGCAACAGTAGGGAAAGTGTTGGATAGCGAAGGGGTAAAAATTACTATTCCCACTCCAGTGAGTGCAACAGTAGGGAAAGTGTTGGATAGCGTAGGGGTAAAAATTACTATTCCCACTCCAGAGAGTGCAGCAGTAGAGAAAGTGTTGGATAGCGAAGGGGTAAAAATTACTATTCCCACTTCAGAGAGTGCAACAGTAGGGAAAGTGTTGTGTAGCGTAGGGGTAAAAATTACTATTCCCACTCCAGAGAGTGCAGCAGTAGAGAAAGTGTTGGATAGCGAAGGGGTAAAAATTACTATTCCCACTTCAGAGAGTGCAACAGTAGGGAAAGTGTTGGATAGCGAAGGGGTAGAAATTACTATTCCCACTCCAGAGAGTGCAACAGTAGGGAAAGTGTTGGATAGCGAAGGGGTAAAAATTACTATTCCCACTCCAGAGTGCAACAGTAGGGAAAGTGTTGGATAGCGTAGGGGTAAAAATTTCTATTCCCACTCCAAAGAGTGCAACAGTCAATCAAACATTTGTAAAGCGCACTACTCACCCGTGAGGGTCTCAAGGCGCTGGGGGGGGGGGGCTGCTACTGCTCTAACAGCCAGGTCTTGAGAAGTCTCCTGAAGGTCAGCAGGTCCTCGGTCTGCCGCAGGTGGATGGGGAGGGTGTTCCATGTCTTGGTGGCGAGGTGGGAGAATGATCTGCCGCCGGCGGTCGTTCTGCGGATGCGTGGAACCGTGGCGAGGGCGAGGTCAGCGGAGCGAAGCTGGCGGTTCGGGGTGTAGAAGGTGAGTCGTTCGTTGAGGTATGCTGGTCCGGTGTTGTGGAGTGCCTTGTGAGCGTGGGTGAGGAGCTTGAAGGTGATCCTCTTGTTGACGGGGAGCCAGTGCAGGTCTCTCAGGTGGGCTGTGATGTGGCTGTGGCGGGGGATGTCGAGGATGAGGCATGCAGAGGCGTTCTGTATGCGTTGTAGTCGTTTCTGGAGTTTGGCCGTGGTTCCCGCGTAGAGGGCGTTGCCGTAGTCCAGTCTGCTGCTGACGAGGGCCTGGGTGACCGTCCTTCTGGTTCCGGTGGGGATCCATCTGTAGATCTTGCGGAGCATGCGGAGGGTGTTCAAGCAGGAGGAGGAGACGGCGTTGACTTGCTGGGTCATTGATAGCGATGAGTCTAGGATGAACCCCAGGTTGCGTGCATGGTCGGTTGGTGTCGGTGCAGCTCCCAGTGTGGCCGGCCACCAGGAGTCATCCCAGGCGGAGGGGGTGGAGCCGAGGATGAGGACCTCCGTTTTGCTTGAGTTAAGTTTCAGGCGGCTGTTCTTCATCCATTCGGCGACGGCCTTCATTCCTTCGTGGAGGTTGGTTTTGGCGGTGGTGGGGGCCTTGGTGAGGGAGAGGATCAGCTGGGTGTCGTCGGCGTATGAGATGATGTCGAGGTCGTGCGATCGGGCTATCTTGGCGAGCGGTGCCATGTAGACGTTGAAAAGTGTCGGGCTGAGGGATGATCCTTGGGGTACGCCGCAGATGAATCGGAATGGAGGGAGGCGGACACTCTGGGTTCTGCTGGTGAGGAAGGAGGTGGTCCAGCCCAGAGCTTTGTCACGGATCCCTGCATTGTGGAGGCGTGTGCGTAGGGTGTGGTGGCGGTAGGGAAAGTGTTGGATAGCGTAAGGGTAAAAATTACTATTCCCACTCTAGAGAGTGTAACTGTAGGGAAAGTGTTGGATAGCAGAGGGTTAAAATTAACATACTTATCAAGTAAATAAATTTTTTAATTAAATAACCAATTAATAATTAATTATTAATTAATAATAAACTATTTATAAATAATAACAAATAAAAATTAATAATTAATTCATTATAATTAAATTACTTCCCACTCTATTCCTCTATAAACCCACAACCCACTCCTAAAAAAATAACACAATTAATATGATTACCAATTAATCAATTAATAAAAATTAATTATCAATTAAAAATTAATTAATAAATTAATTATCAATGCCAATAAATATAAATTCATAATTAATTTATTAAAATTAATTACTTCCCACCCTATTCCCCTATAAACCCACAACCCGCTACAGAATAAAAACACAAAATTTAATTACAAATAATTAATAATTTCTAAAAATTATTATTAAATTTACTATAATTAAATTACTTCCCACCCTATTCCCTATAATGAATAATTAACTTCTAAAAATGTAATACATATATTTAAAAAAAATACAATACTTAAAAAATATAGAACACATACATTTAAAATACATACTAAAATACATAACACTAATATAAACATCGATATTATTAACAACGATATTTTTAAAAACGATATTACTGACTTAGGGCCAGATGTAGGTAACTTCAATTTAGCGAGTCCTTAATAGCGATTTTTACCGAATCGCTATTAAGGACTCGCTAAACGGAATGTAGGTAGGAATCGCTAAAATATTAGCGATTCTTTAACATTCCTTAATAACGAATCGGTAATTGAGATTCGTTATTAAGGAATACTTAGCTATTCATTCCTATGGGCTAGGAGGCCCATAGGAATGAATGGGAAGATATTCACTATTAGCGATTCGGTATTACCGAATCGCTAATAGCGGAGGTATTTCAGTGGTGCCAGGGTGTCCAAAGGACACCCTGTTGCACCCTGAAATGTGCATGTGTGCACATGTGGCGCACATACATGCCCTAAGGGCATGGATGTGTGCCACATGGCACATTTGAAAAAGCAAAAAGTGCTTTTTAAAGGAAATCGCTACTTACCACCAACTTGAAGTTGGTGGTAATTAGCAATTCCTTAAGGCTCAAGTGCACTATTTTTAGTGCTATGTGCATATTGCATTTAAGGAATCGGTATTTCCGATTCCTTAATGTAAGAGCAAAATAAGGAATCGCTATTTTGTGATTCCTTATTTTGCATGTAGGTATGAACTCACCTATATTGCACTCAGCCAAATACCGGTCGGTAACGCTGAAATTCTCCGAATTTTGGCGTTACCGACCGGAATTTCGCCACCTACATCTGGCCCTAAGATATTAACAAAAACGATATTTCTTCCCTTCATGTCAATATTCTGGTCACCGATATTCTTGATCTCGATATTCAGTCCCTTAAATATTTCCAACTAGATATTTTTGTACTCCGAAAATAAAAACTCGATATTATGTCTGTGCACCGAAATAGAGGGCTCAAAGTCCTGTGCAAAATATAAAGGGAATTTTTGGCCACGGTGGAGTTTGGCCAGGATTAGGCACGCATTTTGTGACTCCACCTGCACAGAAGAGAGTGGTATTCTGAAAATTTTGAAGCCGGGAAATCAGATTCTGAGAAAACCAATGGCAGAGAACATTACGGTAATCATATCCTGAAAATATGATATATGTAACAGCGAAGAAGTGTCGGGACCAGCAAGGTACAGCTGACTCACCACAAGCAGAAGAATCAGAGCAGACCCCGAGCAATCAGGGGAGCCCACTGAAATCAAAGAAGACCCTCAAGAGGACCCACAGGCAGGAGGCACTGAAGTCGCAAGAGGACCTCCAGCAGCTCACCAAAGATGCAGACCCACAATACAAGGGATTATGGTGAGGACAAAGATCTTGGTCACAGGAGATGCTTGTTGTTGGGGCTACTTGGAGCCCGAAGATCTTGGAGGAAGCAAGCCAACAAGCCTTTGCAACAGCAAGTCGACGCGAGGCACAGGAGTTCGGTTCCTGCGGCTCCAACGAGGGATACTGGCCTCAAACTTGGTGAGAGGACAGGGCAGGCCTCGAGGGATGTGAAGAAACACTACCTGTGTTGCTGATCCTTTCGGAGTCCTTGGGAGCCCATGATCAGCAGACCAGCTTAGTTGCGGTGCCTGCAGATGCAGAGAAGTGACTCCTTCACTTCAAGGGAGATTCCTTCAGGTGTCTTGGATGTCCACAGGCCTTGGAAGGTTCCTGTATGGAGCACAGGCAGGGACATTGCAGCAGAAGAGCGGGCGACGAGACCAGGAGCAGCAGGAGTCTTCCCAGTTGCAGTCTTGATGCCCAGAGCGAAGTCCAGAGTGCCCAGACGGTCGAAGAGGAAGTGGTGTCTTGATATGAATCTTGTCCCACGACGAATCTAGGGACCCACCCTCAGGTAATCCCTTAAGTACCCTAAGGAAAGGGTTGGGACGATTCGTGGTTCCCTCCCAGGGGAGGGGTCGGACAGTGGGGAGGATACTCCCATATCCTTTGTCCAGTTTCGTTCCAGAGTGGGAGCCAATGGCTCCCTGAGCTGGTTTGAACTGGACTATGCAAGGAGGGCACCAAATGTGCCCTTCAAGCAGACTGAGTGGTGCTGGCAAGCGCTCCCACCTTGCTCCAATACACTAAACCCTGTCTGGGAGGTGGTCACACCTCCCTGTGACAGGATACCTATTGTTCTGCCTTCCCCTGCTCAAGCTTGGCTCAGCAGCAGGAAGGCAGAATCGTGTCTCTGGTTGGCAGCAGCCATGTTGTGCTGCCCGGGTCTAGGAGAATGGTACCCAGAGCACTGAGGGCCTCCCGATGGAGCTTTACATTATGATCCCAAACATGACATGGTTCGTTCCAGCCAGTTTGGGGATGGTCATTGCATAATGACGCGTGACCACTCTATGTATCGTAATGGCTGATGCACTTACAACCCGGGAGAATAGACTCCGAGGGTTAAAGGGGTGACCTGCTCATGCGGGGCACCCTCACACTTAGAACCGAGCGCCCTGCCTCCAGCATTGGAAGGACTGCTTTAGGAGTGACTTATAGGTTTTAAGTGCAGTGACCTTAGATATAGGGAAACCTATATATTTCGTAAGTGGTGCTAGCACCAGCTTACACAGGCTGCAATGGCAGGCCTGTAGTTACAGTTTGAGTGGGTACCTATGCCCTGGGTACCTCAGTACCATATACTAGGGACGTATAAGGGTACACCACTATCCAATCTGGGAGGTACCTAAGTACTTACCATAACCAATTTAGGGGAGAAAGAACAGAGACTGGGGTCCTGGTTAGCAGGATCCCAGTCAGACTAGTCAGAAACAGCATAGCACCAGGCAAAAAAGTGGGGGTCACCATAAAAACAGATCCTACTTTCCTATAGGTAGCAAAAAAGATTTTCTGTTTCAAGGAAGAACACATTTAGCTGGGCCTGATCAGCATGCCTCATAAATCCCACATTTTCTGACTGTGATTCTACAGTCATCTGCATAAGTTCCTTGCTACTTCTTCAACAGTTCTGTGAGCTGAATCCTTAATGGGTTTCTGGTAAAGCAGTCCTATTCCAGAGGTATAGTGTGTTTTATCATTATTTACATTTCTGTGTTTTTAAAGATAATCTGTAATTTAGATGAATTTATGCCTCAATGTATTTTCCTAAAGACCACTTCTTTCCTTTTGGACTCTCATTCTGACAAGTGTTTTCTTCAAGACCCAGATGGTACCACCTTCCTGTGTGTTTCTTCCTCCTTCCTTTCCCCTAAATCACCCTTTATAGTGTATTTGGCAGAGGATAAATTCAAGTTTTTCTATCTTAGTGAGCGGTAGGGAGGTATTGTGATTTGTTGAGCTATAGTGCTGCTGGGTCTGGTAGTCCTGAAATTGCACTACGTACAAGGACAATTTGTAATCTATATACTGACATTGCAAAGTGGATTTGGAACTACAAATCCCATAATGCACATGTACCCCAACAGCAACGCACTTTGAGTTCTTGAAGCAGTGACATGGAGATACCGTAATAAAAGGTTCCAGCATAGCTATGAAAAACATGGTTATAGGAGAAGTAGGAATATGAAGACTTGGGGGCCGATTCCGATCTCGGCCGGTAGGGCTCCGAATCGGATTTGGCATAACCGGATCCGATTCGGAGCCCTATTTCCCGACCGATTCGTACGCGCGTCCGGACGAGCGAGTACGCTGCGAAATCGCCGACCGACTCGTTCGGGCGTCCCAACTGCTCAGACCGACTCGTTCCCGGGTCGAACACCGACCGACTCGCTCGGACACGACTCGCACAGCGCAATGGAGATGTTCCCCCGGCCGGGTAAGTACGATGCGCGCCGCGAGCAGTCCGACCGACACGCACCGCCCGGCTCGAAAGAGCAGTCGGAGACGTACTTCGGGGGTCCGTGTCGGACCCCCCTGTACGCGTAGCCGCGCGAGTCGCACCCAGGGGGGACCCAAGGGTCCCCCCTACCTGTGCGTGTACGGCGCAAGTCGCTTCGCCGCGTACCCGCTGCAGGGGGCGCCCTTGTTCGCCTCGCACCCATTGAGGCAATGGGAGCCCGCGTACGCGATGTGCGACCGGCTCCCATTGACTTCAATGGGAGTCCGACCGACTCGAGTCCGATAGCATACGGACACATCGTACTCGTTCGGTCTTGCTGCACGGGTCCGATTCGGTCAGAAATCTCTCCGGGTCCGGCTCGGTCGGAGAGATTTCCGGCCCGAATCGGAATCGGCCCTTTGGTGTGTCGTGGGATTTGCTAAGACACAAGGAAACTTGAAATCTCTGTCTGCAAAATAATGAGATGCAACTCTCTTTCCAGAGAAATCCCCCCCCCCATGCACTGAGTATAGAACCAAGCTGAAAAGAGCCTTTGTGTTGGCTAACTCTGACTGCTCTGGTCTTCCCCAAAACTCATTGCCAGGCTGCAAAGACTTCAGAACAAAGCAGCTAGATTGAACCTTAATCTTTGCGGCACACAGTCAAAATATCGATTTTTTTATATCGACGTACACTAATATCGACTTTTTAATATCGTAGGGACAGAATATCGATGTCAAGAATATCGGTGACCAGAATATCGACCTTAAGGTAAGTAATATCGGGTTTTTTATATCGAAGTAAGTAATATCGAAGTAAGTAATATCGAAGTAAGTAATATCGTTAGCAAAAATATCGTTGTTAATAATATCGATATTTATATTAGTGTTATGTATTTTAGTATGTATTTTATATGTATGTTTAACATTTTTTGTAATGTATCTTTATTATTTTTAAATATATGTATTAAATGTTTAGAAATTAGTAATTTTTTAAAGTAAATTTTGCGTTTTAGTATCAGAGCGGGTTGTGGGTTTATAGGGGAATAGGGTGGGAAGTAATTTAATTATAATTAATTAATTAATATGCTTCTATTTATTGTTATTGATTATTAATTTATTGTTAATTAATTATTAATTGGTAATTTTTTTTAATTGATTAATTTATTATTATATTAAGTATAATTTTTTTTTATTTTTATTGTTGTTAATTTATTGTTAATTAATTATTAATTGGTAATTAATTTTTAATAATTCATTACTTGATAATTAAATTAATTATGTTAATTTCTATGTGTAGCGGGTTGGGGGTTTATAGGGGAATAGGGTGGGAAGTAATTTGATTATAATTAATTAATTAATATTTTTTTATGTATTGTTATTGATAATTAATTTATTGTTAATTAATTATTAATTGGTAATTAATTTTTATTAATTGATTAATTTATAATTATATTAATTGTGTTTTTTTTTATGTGTAGCGGGTTGTATATTTATGGGGGAATAGGGTGGGAAGTAATTTAATGTTATTTAAGTAAATATTAATTTAATTTTATTGGTATTTATTATTAATTTTTTAGTTAATTAATTATTAATATGTTATTTATTTTACAAAAATTATTTAATTAATAAGTATGTTAATTTAACCCCTACGCTATCCAACACTTTCCCTACTGTTGCACTCACTGGAGTGGGAATAGTAATGTTTACCCCTACGCTATCCAACACTTTCCCTCCTGTTGCACTCACTGGAGTGGGAATAGTAATTTTAACCCCTACGCTATCCAACACTTTCCCTACTGTTGCACTCACTGGAGTGGGAATAGTAACTTTTACCTCTACGCTATCCAACACTTTCCCTACTGTTGCACTCACTGGAGTGGGAATAGTAATTTTACCCCTATGCTATCCAACACTTTCCCTACTGTTGAACTCACTGGAGTGGGAATAGTAATTTTTACCCCTACGCTATCCAACACGTTCCCTACTGTTGCACTCCCTGGAGTGGGAATAGTAATTTTAACCCCCTACGCTATCCAACACTTTCCCTACTGTTCTACTCACTGGAGTGGGAATAGTAATTTTTACCCCTACGCTACCCAACACTTTCCCTACTGTTGCACTCACTGGAGTGGGAATAGCAATTTTAACCCCTACGCTATCCAACACTTTCCCTACTGTTGCACTCACTGGAGTGGGAATAGTAACTTTTACCCATACGCTATCCATCACTTTCCCTACTGTTGCGCTCCCTGAAGTGGGAATAGTAATTTTTACCCCTACGCTATCCAACACTTTCCCTACTGTTGCACTCCCTGGAGTGGGAATAGTAATTTTTACCCCTACGCTATCCAACACTTTCCCTACTGTTGCACTCACTGGAGTGGGAATAGTAATTTTAACCCCTACGCTATCCAACACTTTCCCTACTGTTGCACTCACTGGAGTGGGAATAGTAATTTTTACCCCTACGCTATCCAACAATTTCCCTACTGTTGCACTCCCTGGAGTGGGAATAGTAATTTTAACCCCTACGCTATCCAACACTTTCCCTACTGTTGCACTCACTGGAGTGGCAATAGTAATTTTTACCCCTACGCTATCCAACACTTTCCCTACTGTTGCACTCACTGGGGTGGGAATAGAAATTTTTACCACTACGCTATCCTACATTTTCCCTACTGTTGCACTGTTTGGAGTTAGAATAGTAATTTTATTACCTCCGCTATCTAATATTTTTTTATTATTTTAGTTGATGTAGTATATAATTAATTTTTAAAAGATTAAAAATAATTTTAATTTTTTTAATTTGTTATATATATTTATTTAATTTTTATTTATATTATTGTTTTATGTGTATAGATGTATTTATGGGGGCCGATCACGATGGCGGGCGGATCGCCCCCGCCGGCCCGGCGGGGGCGATCCGCCCACCATCCACCTGAATATTCCCACCGCCAAATCAGGATGGCGGTGGGAATGGGAATGGTACAGCGGCGGACGGAAATACCGTCCGCCGTGGTCCCGCAAGGCGGTCCTTTTCCGCCCGCCTTGCGGGACACGGTACAATGGGCCAATGGCCGCGGTGCCGTGCAGGCACCGCCGTGGGCATCACGATGCCTGTCTTCTGCGGCGGGGATCCCGCCACAAGAAGACAGGCGGAGAATGCCTTCGGGGGCCCGTTGCAGGCCCCCAGAGTGTTGGGGGGGTGAGGGGTGCACATGGGGGGTACCTATGGTACCCCCCTGCATCTGCATGTACAAGGTGGCAGGCACCGCACGGTGCCTGCCACGTTGTACATGCAGATGCACAACATATATTTTTACATTGCAGCGGGTGCTGCTTGCAGCACCGCCCACCGCAATGTGGAAATACGGGATGCGCCCGCCAGTGTGGCGGGTGCATCCTAATTCGCATAGCGGGACCGCCGCACCTATGGCGGGCGGTCCCTTTTCCCACTGCGATGGCGGGCGGTCTTTGTCCGCCCGCCATCGTAATCAACCCCTATAATATTATAGGATATTTAAAAAAAATATATAAGTTATTAAAATAATTATTAAAAATTATTAGTAAGTAAGTATATATATTATATATTATATGTATATGTTTAATTTATTTTTACATTACATATATATTACTTATAATTTTTAAACATTTTAAAATATTTTTAACTATGTTTATTTTAATTATATGTATTATTTACTTTATTTTACATTATTTTTTCAACTTAAAATAAAAAACGATATTTTTAACAACTGTAGGGTATATTAGCAAGACTGGCGATAAAATTATCGCCGTTTTAGCGGCAGAAAACTGCCGCTAAAACGGCGATAATGGGCTTGCTAATAAGCGTTATAGAATTCAATAGAGCCCAGGTTAGATGTCCTGCACATCTAACCTGGGCTTCTATTGGAATTCTATAACGCTTATTAGCAAGCCAATTATCGCCGTTTTAGCGGCAGTTTCCTGCCGCTAAAATGGCGATAATTTTATCGGCAGTCTTGCTAATATGCCCCTATATTTTTGACATCAATATTTTTTTCCGATATTTTTGTAGTTACCATAATGTAGATAGGATGTCGATATTCTTGACTTCGATATTTTTGCGCCGATATTTCTGTAGGTCGATATTCTGACCTTCGATATTTTGTCAGTGATTCAATCTTTGCAACTGGAGTCACATAAAACCCACCCTTAAAAGACTCTACTGTCTCTCAGTAGGTGAAACAATTACATTTAAGGTCATGTGCACGGTCTATAAAGCATAGTGGGACAAAGGGATGATATATCTGCTTAATGTGCCAGCTCACTATACCCCTACCAGAAACTTTGTTTGACACCCACCCATCTGATTAACAAATGATCACACCTATTCTGAACCTAACCACAAGTGTTACAGGGAACTCTTAAAAACAGAACTATTCAGAGTGGTCTTTAACTGAAATCAAGACAGAAGAGCGGTCACAAGTTTTGCATTTCAGTCACTGTACACTTTACCTTGTCAGATTGCACTTTAAACTTCTTCTTAGCAGCAAACTGTTTTTTCCTTCTGTTAAGCGCTCTGAAGTAACAAAAAGGTGGTATGCAACATTTTCTAAATAAATAAAGTGAAGTTCCACCTCTCTAATAAAGTACAAGTATAGTTACTAATAGGTCTGTACAATCTTTTTTTTTTCAGTTCACAGTAAGTGGAAACAACTTGCAATGTAAATCCACCATTTTGGACATCTGCTTATATCAGACTTTAAAAAGTGTCTTCAGAGGCTGGTATCTCAATGAGAATAACTTTGGGTCGCCTGTGCCTTCTTAGACAACGTTTTGAGATTCTGGAGGATGAACACAATGACCTCAAGCTTTTTTCTGTGTTCATGCTCAGTATGTTTCATTTTTATTAATTTGTCTGCAAAAAGATTATTGTGGTTTTGCAAGTGGACTCCAACTGGCAGGTGGACACCACTTTCAGAACATAAGTAAGAAAACACATAACACATAAATATTATAATTCAACGCAAGTTTACAAAAATAGAGTTATATCAATTTTATGAGCATTGGTGTTTTAATGGTAGTATACTTGTTCTAGATTATGGAAAACCTGTTTGAATACCTGCCGATGATGATTTTTTTGCCATCTATATTCTAAAAGGAAACGTTGTATTCATTATTAGCTGATAATGAAGCATGTGAGATTTCAAAAATGTTGTTGCATTTTTGGAAACTTGCCTTTGTAGCAGAGCTGCCATTCCAATCAATTTGAAAGAAACAATGCCCACTGGACTAAGGACCAGCACAGTCAAGCAGGTTTTTAGCTTCCTTATGGTCAAAAGGGAGGTAGTTGATATCAGTGGCAGTAGTCATTTGGCGACCTTCAGGCGGCATTTGATGTAGTTTGCAGGGCGTAACTGTGCATGTTCTTTTCAAGCTAGGAGTTCCACCAGGCCTGCTAGACTTAATCAAGAGGTAACATACAGATAACTTTTGCACAGGTGAGGTGGGGCCTACAATGGTGAACTAGCAGAAAGAATCAATGTCATCAAAAGGGTACTCCGGTGATGTGTACTGGCGCCCACCCTTTTTCTGCTCTTTATAAATGGCTGTAATGATTTTGTAACTAATTGTGAGAACTACTCTCCTGTATTAGCTGAGAAAAAGGTTCTTGCCCTGTTTTATGCAGACGACACCCCGCTAATTTCTAAAACGGAGAAAGGGCTCCAAGTGCTGCTCCAGAGGTTTGCATTATTCTGTAGTAGTTATGGGTTGGAGACAAATGATCAGAAGAGCACATTTATCAGGCTTTCTGACTCACATGCATGGTCAGAACAAGTATTAAAAACGACATTAATATTAAAACCTAGAGCTGATTTGGTAGCTAGGTTTGCAATACACACAGTAATTCATCCTGTCACCAGCCCTCGAGTTATAAAAACTGGGCAGTAGCGCAGCTCTCTGTAGCTTGCAACTTTGGGGGTACTTGGGGGTATTGTAATATGGACAAACTCGGGATAGCTGAAAATGCTCTTATAGGATCTTTGCTGAAGCTTCTCCAGAGTACCCCCTAGTACGGGAAACAGCCTTTACAACGTAAGCGTTACAACGCATGCCATTACAACGCATGTCGTTACAACACGAAAGGCTTGTTGCAGGGTGTAGAAGGTGTTGGAGTTAACTCCAACACCTTCCCTACTGTTGCACACACTGGAGTTGGAATAGTAAATTATACTATTCCAACTTCCAGCGCAGCCCCGACAGCAAGTCGGGGTAAAGGTATGCGTTGTAACGGCATGCGTTGTAATGGCATGTGTTGTAACATCATACATTCCCTAGTACTCGTAAGATTCGATTTGGCTATGAAACCTATAGGTGAGTACTCAAAACTAATGTGGATAACTATGGAATTGGAAGCATTCAGGGAAGGTCTACAGGAAATCATAGGAAAAGTCCAGATGAGCAAGATTTCCTGGTTGAGATATGTGAAAGAAGACACTGATAGACCCAGGACTAGGTAAACATTGGACCAGAACCTTTTCCTTTTCTATATGTGCTCAAAGAACTGTGAAGGAAAGATCCTGATTCTGCACTCTTGAAAAATTGCACCTATCTTCCACAAAGGGTAGATTGACCAGTGGATTTCTAACTGTGAAATTAGATTATAAATTTGAGGATTTTCTGGACTATATTGACCCTCCTTGAGCTAGGACCCTTTACTGGAGTTTTGGTTGGGCATTTTCCAGATAGCATCCTTTAAGGGAGCAGCCAGAGAATTAGAATACCCCCTCTTTGAATTAAAGCTCTGATGGCACAAACAAGCGAAGCAAGTGAACCCGGCTCAATCTAGAAGAGCTCCCTCTTTTCTTCCATTCAAGCAATTATCCATTCATCCTTTCACCCTTCCATCCACTATTTCATCTTTATGTTGTCATCCATTCATTCTATCATCCATCATTCAATCGTTCCCCATCCATCATCCATTCACTCTGCCATCCATCCATCCATCTATTCCTCCATCCATCTGCCCATCCACTCTGCCATCAATTCACTTATCCATCCACTCTGCCATCTATTTACTCACTCTTTCATCCACTCATTCAGCCATCCAACCCTTTACTCTGCCTACCTTTCAACTGCCCAACCATTTATTTATTCCTTCTCTCTGGCATCCTTTCACCTGTCCATCCACCTATCCATCCATCCATTTATCCATCCATCCATCGTCCTTTGACCTGTCCATTCACCTATCCATTCACTCACCCTTTCACCCAGTCATCCATCTATCCACTCATTCACCCACTCACCTATCCAACCTTCATTTTACACTTCCTTTAACCCTTTTCTTCCCTTTAACCATCTTCCCTTCTTCCTTGCTCCTGCTTGCTCTTCTATTGATGCTGTATTCCTTTACAAAGTTAATTATGAGCGTGTCTGCCGAATTTCAGACAGAAGAGGTACTTAAGGAATCCCATCCCAGCTCTAGCTGCTAAAGCATTGGGTTCACGACGCCCCTGGCATCCTTTACAAGTTTATGGACAACTGCTAAATTAAATAGTAAGCTATACCCAATATGTAAACAATTTGATGAGACCAAGGAACTCCTTCATTTTTTTGTGAGGCATACAAGAGACCTAGATTGAAATTGAAACATTAACTAATTCATCTGTTAATAAACATCTTCTATAACTGGCAATCACAATGCAATCTAAAATCTTCATTTCAGTGCACTGCTTTGGTGCTTAGATACCAAGAGGCTAATAGAAATTTTGAGATTCTGAACACCACACAAGGTCTGATGTCGGACTTGCAGATTCTTAATGCCTCCTGGTAATCTCTCACAGCCAATATCAGGTACAGTGGTTTAACCCATTTAACATTTATGTTAAACCACTGTACCTGATATTGGCTGTGAGAGATTACCAGGAGGCAAAATGGGTTAAACCACTGTACCTGATATCCATGTCTATGGGAGAACCAAGTCTGTTAGAGGTGCTGCTTCCAATACAATTCTGCGCCCTAAATCTCCTGTACTGGCAATTTCAAACTCTTTTTCTGTACTTCAGAACGACATGGAAGACCCGGAACATGTTATGTTGCCTCCCTCTCCGGGGGTGCAGACACCTACGCCTGCATTTACCTCTGCATCTACATCACTTCCCTGTATTCCGAATGCAAAAAATACAACTAAGATAACACCTGCTTCATTGTTATCATCTACTAAACGAATTAAAAAAGATCCTCATTTGCCAGCTAATTCTCCACCACCAATATCTTTAGAATTACTCTTAGATGAGATACGGGCTCTTAAGCCCTATATGGAGGAGACTAATATATGCTTGCAAAGCTTAGATGATAAGTGGTCCACTCTTGATAATAAAATCACTCTAATGGAATGACAAGTGGAATCTCTACAAACATTCTCTCAACAAATTCGTCCTATGAAGACAGAAATCTCTCAACTTCAAAAACAAGTGGAGAACCTTGAAAATCGCAGCAGACGCAACAACCTACGAATTTATGATTTAGTTGAGGGGTTGGAGGGTTCAATCGTATTTCTTTTTCAGACTTTTCTTCCACGACTTTTGATTTACCTAAAACACCACAATTGAATATACAAAGAGCACATTGACTTGGTCATGTCCCTCATGCTTCATCTTCTTCGCACAAACCAAGAGGTGTAATATTATACTTTATAGAATACACTGACTTGTTGAAAGTTTTGCAGGCAGTTAAATTCAAACGTATCTCTTGGCAAGGTTCCCAATTATTTTTCTCGCAAGACTATGCTAAAGCCACGGCAGATAGAAGGAAAAGTTTCTTAGCTATGCATCCAGCATTACGAGACTTGAATGCTAGATTTGGCTTATTCCATCCTTGCCTCTTCTAAGTGACTTATAGAAACAAAACCACTACTTATGAAGATCCAGTTTTGCTCCAACGTTTCATCGACAGCTGTAAAGAAGAAACCATGGAGTTTGCAAGATCGTCTTCTACTTGATAATTTATTGTTGTGATAAATGTTGTTTATGCTGTTTATACTTGTTTCTGAGACATGTTTTGAATAATTGTCACTTCTCCCCTTATGTTTCTTCTTATTAGGTGCTGTCTCTCTGTTCCACCCATCGTTGTATAGTCCGTCTGGATCGTTACCCCTCCTCGTTGCTTGTCCCAGAGCTTTGTCCGGTTGTTCCGTCTTCTCTTTGTGGCCTCAACACACTGCACTCATGTTTGTGTCTTCGGTATGTTACATTGTTTATTTTATCTATAATTTCTATCCACTTCTTTACCTATTCCTGTATCTTTCTTTTTCTTTCTTTCCTGTCTTCCTCTTTTCTTCTTTTATCACTCCTCTCATTTCTTATCTCACTTTATTTCTGCTTGGGAGCTTTGTTTCCTGCTATCTTATCTATTTCAAGTTTTTTAAAGGTCATGCTGTAGTTTCTTCTATTCCTCTTTTACCTTTTGCTAAATGACGTTACGTGTTGTTTCTTGGAATGTTAAAGGTTTGGGTACGCCCATTAAGAGGCAAAGAGTTCTTACCCATTTATCTAATCTTAAATCAAATATTTTGTTTTTGCAAGAAATCCATATAGTTGCTTCAGAAGTCTTAAAGCTTAAACGTCAATGAGTAGGGATTTTTTTTCCTCCCCAGGTACGGGCAAAAGAAATGGGGTGATGCTTCTTTGTCATAAAAAACGTAATGTTTCCCTTCTTTCTCAGAATTCAGATGATGAAGGTCATTGGTTGATTGTTCATCTTAAAGTTAATAATATACCTATTTCTCTGCTTAATGTTTATGCACCTACTAAAACTGACAATAATTTCTGGCCTGACATATCTACTCAATTGATGTCTATTTCTACACAATATGTTATTTTTGGTGGCAATTGTAACTTAGTTGTTGATCCTCATATAGATCGCACATCCAAAGTACCTTTTATCCATTCTCTAATGCACCAACATTTCACCATGCTAATCAATCACAGATCTCTTGTTGATTCCTGGAGATTATGGGGCCGATTCCGATCTCGGTCGGAGGCGCACCCAATACTATTCGGTCGGGAAAAAAGCCATGCGAAAGCCAGTTTCCCGACCGATCCGTACAGTACACCGAACGAGCAAGTACGATGCGCACAACAGCAAAAATCCCGGCCGAGCCGTACTCACCCAAACCAGGTCCTGTTCTCCGACCGAGGCGAATCCGGAAACGCCGAATCGAGTCGCACGGAAGGGAAAATGCAGCCCCGTCCGGCCGGACAAGTACGATGCGCTTCCGTACGCGCCGAACCCGTCGCTACGCACGGCACGTCAAAGCATCCGGGAGAGGCGCACATAAGCTCCGAATCGCGCCACAACACGATCCACGGCTACGAGACGAACACAGCACCGACGAGGACGACGCGAAGCGACGAGGACGAAGCCAAGCGACGAGGACGACGCGAAGCAACGAGAAGGACGAACGACACGAACCAACCATGAATCCCTTCGTCCCGATCATACCAATATTCTACATCTACTACCGGAACAGGCACGGACGCGTACGGCGCAGAAGGTAAGTCAGACACCAACCACAAAACACATACAACACGTACACGACACATCACACACATACACTGGGAATCTGAATATACTTACACCAGCAACAGCAGCACCATAGGGGCGGGATGCCCATCACCAATGCCACATATGCACACAGGGGCCTGAATGCGCGCCACCACCCCAACCCAGGGGGCTGGATGCCAACCACCACAACCACCCTCAACCAGGGGGCAGGATGCCTACCACTACTACCACCCTCACCCAGGGGGCAGGATGCCCACCACTACTACCACCCTTAGCCAGGGGGGCTGGATGCCTACCACCACCCTTAGCCAGGGGGCTGGATGCCCACCACTACTACCACCCTTAGCCAAGGGGGCTGGATGCCTACCACTACTACCACCCCACCCAGGGGGCAGGATGCCTACCACTACTACCACCCTTAGCCAGGGGGCTGGATGCCTACCACTACTACCACCCCACCCAGGGGGCAGGATGCCTACCACTACTACCACCCTCACCCAGGGGGCAGGATGCCCACCACTACTACCACCCTTAGCCAGGGGGCTGGATGCCTACCACTACTACCACCCTCAACCAGGGGGCAGGATGCCCACCACTACTACCACCCTCACCCAGGGGGCAGGATGCCCACCACTACTACCACCCTTAGCCAGGGGGCTGGATGCCTACCACCACCCTTAGCCAGGGGGCTGGATGCCTACCACTACTACCACCCTCAACCAGGGGGCAGGATGCCTACCACTACTACCACCCTCACCCAGGGGGCAGGATGCCTACCACTACTACCACCCTCACCCAGGGGGCAGGATGCCCACCACTACTACCACCCTCACCCAGGGGGCAGGATGCCCACCACTACTACCACCCTTAGCCAGGGGGCAGGATGCCTACCACTACTACCACCCTCACCCAGGGGGCAGGATGCCCACCACTACTACCACCCTCACCCAGGGGGCAGGATGCCCACCACTACTACCACCCTCACCCAGGGGGCAGGATGCCCACCACTACTACCACCCTTAGCCAGGGGGGCTGGATGCCTACCACCACCCTTAGCCAGGGGGGCTGGATGCCTACCACTACTACCACCCTCAACCAGGGGGCAGGATGCCTACCACTACTACCACCCTCACCCAGGGGGCAGGATGCCTACCACTACTACCACCCTCACCCAGGGGGGCAGGATGCCCACCACTACTACCACCCTCACCCAGGGGGGCAGGATGCCCACCACTACTACCACCCTTAGCCAGGGGGCAGGATGCCTACCACTACTACCACCCTCACCCAGGGGGCAGGATGCCCACCACTACTACCACCCTCACCCAGGGGGGCAGGATGCCCACCACTACTACCACCCTTAGCCAGGGGGTGCCAGATGCCCACCACTACCACCCTTAGCCAGGGGGCAGGATGCCCACCACTACTACCACCCTTAGCCAGGGGGCTGGATGCCTACCACTACTACCACCCTCACCCAGGGGGCAGGATGCCCACCACTACTACCACCCTCACCCAGGGGGGCAGGATGCCCACCACTACTACCACCCTTAGCCAGGGGGCTGGATGCCTACCACTACTACCACTCTCACCCAGGGGTGCCAGATGCCCACCACTACCACCCTTAGCCAGGGGGCAGGATGCCCACCACTACTACCACCCTTAGCCAGGGGGCTGGATGCCTACCACTACTACCACCCCACCCAGGGGGCAGGATGCCTACCACTACTACCACCCTCACCCAGGGGGGCAGGATGCCCACCACTACTACCACCCTTAGCCAGGGGGGCTGGATGCCTACCACTACTACCACCCTCAACCAGGGGGCAGGATGCCTACCACTACTACCACCCTCACCCAGGGGGCAGGATGCCCACCACTACTACCACCCTCACCCAGGGGGGCAGGATGCCCACCACTACTACCACCCTTAGCCAGGGGGCAGGATGCCTACCACTACTACCACCCTCACCCAGGGGGCAGGATGCCCACCACTACTACCACCCTCACCCAGGGGGCAGGATGCCCACCACTACTACCACCCTTAGCCAGGGGGGCTGGATGCCTACCACTACTACCACCCCACCCAGGGGGCAGGATGCCTACCACTACTACCACCCTCACCCAGGGGGCAGGATGCCTACCACTACTACCACCCTCACCCAGGGGGCAGGATGCCCACCACTACTACCACCCTCACCCAGGGGGCAGGATGCCCACCACTACTACCACCCTTAGCCAGGGGGCAGGATGCCTACCACTACTACCACCCTCACCCAGGGGGCAGGATGCCCACCACTACTACCACCCTCACCCAGGGGGCAGGATGCCCACCACTACTACCACCCTTAGCCAGGGGGTGCCAGATGCCCACCACTACCACCCTTAGCCAGGGGGCAGGATGCCCACCACTACTACCACCCTTAGCCAGGGGGCTGGATGCCTACCACTACTACCACCCCACCCAGGGGGCAGGATGCCTACCACTACTACCACCCTCACCCAGGGGGCAGGATGCCTACCACTACTACCACCCTCACCCAGGGGGCAGGATGCCCACCACTACTACCACCCTCACCCAGGGGGCAGGATGCCCACCACTACTACCACCCTTAGCCAGGGGGCTGGATGCCTACCACTACTACCACCCTCACCCAGGGGTGCCAGATGCCCACCACTACCACCCTTAGCCAGGGGGCAGGATGCCCACCACTACTACCACCCTTAGCCAGGGGGCTGGATGCCTACCACTACTACCACCCCACCCAGGGGGCAGGATGCCTACCACTACTACCACCCTCACCCAGGGGGCAGGATGCCCACCACTACTACCACCCTTAGCCAGGGGGCTGGATGCCTACCACTACTACCACCCTCACCCAGGGGGCAGGATGCCCACCACTACTACCACCCTCACCCAGGGGTGCCAGATGCCCACCACTACCACCCTTAGCCAGGGGGCAGGATGCCCACCACTACTACCACCCTTAGCCAGGGGGCTGGATGCCTACCACTACTACCACCCTCACCCAGGGGGCAGGATGCCTACCACTACTACCACCCTCACCCAGGGGGCAGGATGCCCACCACTACTACCACCCTTAGCCAGGGGGCTGGATGCCTACCACTACTACCACCCCCACTCATAGGATGGACAATGCATGACACAACAAGCACACCACAACCTAGGGAATGCAAGATTAAGACATCCCCCCCACCATGACAAGCGTGTGAGCAGGCTGTGTCAAATGCCTACAACACCGAACATGACATTGAACATACAATGTGACCCCTAGCACATGTGCCACACATATATGTGTGTGGCACCCACAATGCAAGCAGCCCATGACCATTGTGGCAATGGGGCCTAAACCCCCATCATCACAGTGACCAAAAGGCAAGTGTGGGGTCCATAGCTGAAGCACATTTTGACCATTGTGGCAATGGGGCCTAAACCCCCATCATCACAGTGACCAAAAGGTAAGTGTGGGGTCCATAGCTGAAGCACAGTTTGACCATTGTGGCAATGGGGTCTAAACCCCCATCATCACAGTAACCAAAAGGCAAGTGTGGGGTCCATAGCTGAAGCACATTTTGACCATTGTGGCAATGGGGTCTACACCCTCATCATCACAGTGACCAAAAGGTAATTGTTGACAAAGAAAGAGCTGCAACTGCCAAACTGCATGGATCATTCCTGGTCACAGAACCAAAAACTCATCTGTGGCAAAGTAGTGTATGTGTCCCATTGCAACATAAATTGGGGGAGCCAAATACTGCAGTGCAAATGAAACATTCCTTTGGCCATGTGCAGACAAACAACACCCATGGTGGCTGAGACCGTCAACAGTCATCAATGACACAATGACAGAAGTGACCATCAGAATGCAGAACCACATATTTGCACCAATGGGCACACAAATGCAGATACCCTGTGGAGACAGCAGATGTGAGGTGAACAGATACCATACCATGGCAGCAATGGGACACACAAACCATGATCACTGTGCTGACCGATGACCTAGGAGTCCCAGGGACAGCAGGGGAAACACACCAAACAACATACAGCCAATGGCACACCCAAGATATGCCAATGCAGTGGTGCAGATGCACAAACACAAACAGGCAGACCAACACTGTCATCATACACAGCAGGTGAGGGGTGGGGGTGCCATTGTCCCCAGGCAACAACACAACACATGAGGAGAGCTGAATACCAATCATACAGATGTGCATACACTGCCACACTAAGGTAACTCATGGATCCAAATCCCCTATGTGGGCAAGCAGGCATTGACAGGTGAGAGGGAGCACAAAACACACATGTCACACAGGCACGTAGGAACAACAACTGACACAGCAAGTCACAGACACACCACAGCACCACCCCCAGGGCCCCCACAATGTGGTGACCCTGGGCTGAAGAAAAATACCACTGTGATGACAAAGCTAAATGTCGTTCACACTGTGAACCACAGTCAGGTGTCCTGAGCAACTAACTACCATCACACCTACACAAGCACAAATCAATCAGCATGGCCAGTAAGCCAAGGCCAACATGGAGGCAGGGGACTAGCCGGGCAACAACTCTCATCTGCACACACTCAACACCACACCCTCGACCTCCAACAATGTGCAGCAGTGAAGTACACATGCACTGGTGACATTGCACATGCACCCATTACTATTCCAGGGTGGTGGGTGGGAACCAAGGTGTAGAAACACATCACACATGGACACTCAACAAGACTCCTGAATGTCTGACACACTGCACACTACGCTGTACATGGACATGACGGCAATACCACACCGACCAATGGGATCCCAGCCACAGTCACACACCAATGAAGAAACCAAGGTCACCCACAAAGAACACACATAGACAACAACCAACATTGCAGCCCGGACCCTAAGGAGTGCCAGCAGTCACACACACAACGTGTCACAATCACTGAAAGATAACACAAACTGGAAATCACATGACAGGGGCAAACAACAAGTGCCAAAGGGAAACCTGACTGTGACCCATCTGCGTCAGCACACAAACTCTGCCCTGACAGCAAACACACCTATGGGTGACACCCTGATGACCAGTAATGTGCCATGCACCCACATCACAGAGAACACAGGGAGAAGACTTTGGGGGAACATAGCTCAAGTCAGCAAGTAATACGTAACTGAAACGAAGCA